>OY482670.1:160654519-161870769 GCA_960531455.1 Urophora cardui
ATTTTGTTTTATAGTATCTATAAATTTATGAATCTACATACATACATACATATATTATTTTGAAAAGGATATTAGTTAGCTAACTCATCAATTAATTGCACAACTGGCATGAAAACGATGTGAGTGAGCAAGAAATCGTCCAAGAATGGATCTAAACCGCTCACTTGACTGCCAAGCCGCGTCTCCAACAAATGCTCCAACATCTTTGATGGTGTTCCCGACATGACCGTGTATCTGATTAACGATTATTTGATTTATTTATGTACATACATATGTGCATATGTATATAATTTTTTTAACATACATATATGTATGTATGTAACTTACTTAAATGCCGAATGCTGGCCACGCTGCTTAGCCACACGCTCCAGCACTAATACATCTTTTCCATGCTCTTGTAGTCGTAATGTATTGGCTTCAACATCACGCAAAATTCGATTGAAATGCTCTTTGTCGACACGCAGCAGATGACAATTATTTTCTTTCAAGACGATTGTGGCAGCTCTGCAATTAAATCGTAAGTATGTACATGTATATCATTGTATCCAATTACACTGTGCTTCAAAATCAGGGTTCATCTCTCGGTAACACTGGATCACAAAATGAAATTTTTTGTCTGTACTTTGGACGTGACTATCCTATCTATATGTAAAATCGGTCGCTGATTCCGAAAATCGGGTTCATTTTTAATTCTATGGGAAGGTTTTTGAGATATCGGCAATTTACCGTTATTTGGCCAATGGGTACACTTAATCCAGTATAGCTCTTTAACACAGTGAGTTATCTTCTTTGGGGTGACACCATACGAAAGAAAATTAAATTTCTTTTTCGCGGCTCCTATAACATTTTTCTCTAACTCTTATAGTTTCTGAAATATTGACGATTAAATTTTAATTTTTTCGATTTTTTACGATTTTTTGAAGAAAAAATTGACTTTGTCAGACAATATCTTTAAAACCAATGTCTTCACCTTCGGTTTTAATCTTTTACGTGAAGCTCCATTCCATTAGCAAAAAAATAAGCTATCAACGAAGAAAATCCATGGTAAAATGGAAAAGTTATAGGCGATCAAGTAAATACAGCCAAGTCGCACAATGCCTCTACACGGGTATATTTTATGCATGTTATACCCGTAAATGGGCTTGTATCTACTGCGCTGCCAATGTGCTGCTACTGCAGCTGTTTAGGTATTGGTACAATATGCATAGAATGTACGCGTGCAGAGGCATTGCGCGACCTGGCTGTATTTACTTGATCGCCTATAACTTTTCCATTTTATAATGGATTTTCATCGTTGATAGCTTATTTTTTTGATAATAGAATGGAGCTTCATGAAAAGGAGTAAAACCGAAGGTAAAAATATTGGTTTTAAAGATATTGCCTGACAAAGTCAATTTTTTCTTCAAAAAATCGTAAAAAATCGAAAAAATTAAAATTTAATCGTCAATATTTCAGAAACTATAAGAGTTAGAGAAAAATGTTATAGGAGCCGTGAAAAGGAAATTTAATTTTATTTCGTTTGGTGTCACCCTAAGGAATATAACTCACTGTGTTAAAGAGATATACAGGATTAAGTGGACACATTGGCCAAATAACGGTAAATTGCCGATATCTCAAAAACCTTCCCATAGAATTAAAAATGAACCCGATTTTCGGAATCAGCGACCGATTTTACATATAGAAAGGATGGTTGCGTTCAGAGTATTTTTTGGCTGTAGAGCAGTGTAATTGGTGTAACCAAAAGGAAAGAAAAGAAAATCTTACTCCTCTAGTAACAAAGCCCCGTAATGCATTTTTGGGTAAGTATAGGTCAGGTTTAATTATTATTTGCCTCTGCTTATGAATTTGCCTTTGAGGTGGCAGCGATATCAATAACAGTAACAGTAGCAAAAGTAACAGCACTTATTATGTACTATTTTTCTTTTTTTTTTTTGTTATTTATGCTCAATCAAAGCCAAAAAATTACACTAAAAATGCGTCTCCAAAATTGAGTAGTAAAAACACCGCGCAACATGTTGCCAGCAACATTATGATGTCTTAGAAACATTGTTTTTCATAAAATGTACTTTCCATTGTACCATAGCGCCATTTTAGGTTAAAATAAACATCAAAAATGAATTCTTTAACCTAAAAACTGCATTTTAACATACATTTCGTAAGCAATTCTTTCATTTTATCAAGCTGTGATCACTTTTCCATTTACATAGGGTTACCAACTTTACATACAAATTAAAAAGAAACCAGACCTACTATCGGCCAAAAATTCAGTATGAGGTTTTGATATGAGAGCGATGCAGTTTCCTCTTCTCTTGGTTTCATAAATTACGTAGAATTTTGTTGCACTGTGTTATTTATATACACGTGTAAGTACATACATACATTAAGGAGATGACATAGCGTATACGTAACATTTTGCTAATTAAGTATGTATGTATGTAGCTATAGCCTACCTAGGAGCGTCGTTTATTAAAGCCAGTTTACCGAAATCATCTCCGGTCTTTAATGTTGCCACAGTACCCTTGCCATGTATAACAACGTCCACAGAGCCTTTTAATAATATATACCAAGATCGGCCCTCATCGCCCTGATTAAACACTGTAAAATGCGAAAAAAAGGACTTAGCACGTTTGCATTTAATGCCAACGATTGATGCATGTGTATACAAGCTCATTTGCATTATATATGTATGTACATATTAATCCATGCCATGAATAAGACGATTAGCTTTCACTTACGTATAGTTCCGGCTTGTGCGTGCGCTTCAAAAACAATAATAGAAGAGAGTTCACGCTTAATGCTGGTCGACAAATGCGAGAGAGCCGTTATGTGCAAGAGTTCCTCAAATATCAATTCCAGTTCTTCGGGAGTGCGTTCATGTGAACTGAAATGATAAATGTAAAATATTATGATAAATATTGTGATATGAAAGTAAGTAGCTGTAGTTAATGTGCCTACACACATACATACATACATATGTTCTTATAATTCACTTACGGTTTACGTAAGATCATACGCAGTGTAGCGTCTGGCCCGCGTTGATAAAGTGTGCTTAGTGCCTCCCGAATATGTTCATTGGCCGTATTTATATCTTCGCTGGTCGGAAAGCCACCAGCAGTGCCATCCTCGTCAACACGGAATCGATACAAAAAACATTTATCCTTAAAAGGCTGCTCTTTATTAACTGCAAACAAATTTCAAGGCAGTTTTATAAAACGTAATACATACATACAATTCTCCGTTAATAGCAATTATCCTGAACTCACCGTGTGATAGTACACCCTCCTCAAGCAGTGCTTGCCACATGCCAGCTGCCTGGGCTCGTGTATGAACAATGGCTGATAAATTCACTAGCCAATCCACCAATTCAGTGCCAGGCGCACATTTGCGTATTAATTTGCCAGCAACCTATTTGAGCAATAGAATAAATACATAATTAAATTGTGTAAAATGTTCTTCAACAACAACGAACCGCATTAACCGATTCTTACGCCGAGACAAGACAAAAAGAAATGATAGATATGATATAGCACTTCCAGGTCAAAAGAAACTTTTTTCAAGTCAAGTGAAACCTTTTTCAATTGAATTGAAACCGTTTTAAATTGAAATTGAACTTGTTTTAATTTCATTTCCATTGAAAAAGGTTTCATTTCAAGTGAAACAGTTTCATTTTAATTGAAAAAGGTTTAAATTCAATTGAAAAAGGTTTCACTTGACTTGGAAAAAGTTTCACTTGAGTTGAAAAAAGTTTCATTTGACCTGAAAATGCTATAGTTATGTATGTATATAAAATAAAATTTCACTAGCCTTTCTATCCTTCAGACAACTTGATCCATCAGCAACGAGCAGAGTGCGTAGAGCCCATCCCATGCGGCTCATAGCAGGACTTGGAGACTGTTGGTGTGAAATTGTTGTTAAAATTTTCGAAAAATAAAAGTAATATGAGTATATGTATGTATTTATGTACAAACATTCTTACCTCAGTGATAGGCAGTGCAGGATTTGGATGATCTGGACTTAGGGGACGCTTAGTTGGCGACGAAGTGACTGGTGAAACGCCCGAACCGAATCCTTTAAAATAGAAGAAGTTCACTCATATGTATGTATGTATGTATATTAGGCCTGGTCGATTTCTAGGGGACCAAAAAAATTAACAGGGGAAATTTGGGTAATTTCAAGTATTTTTGCCCAAGAAACCATATGTTTAAAAGCAGTTTCGAAACAGCGTTTTTTCGATCAATATTTTTTCCAACTGTGTTTAAGAAAATTCCATGTGTATTTCAAAAGTTTTTAAGAAATTTTCAAATTGAAAAATGGGTGTAAAATTTCGGAAATACTTTTTGAATTTTCTGATAAGCACTTGAAATTTTCTGAAATACATCTGGAAATCGTGTATTCTTTTTTTTTTTTCAAAATTGTACTCAAAGTTATATTTAAAACTAGCCAAATGTGTATCCGAGGGTTTTTGAGCCGAGGAATCTATTTTTGGCATTAATTTCTTCACAGAGCGTTTCCAAACTTTTCTTTACCGCCAGCGGGTTAGCGGCTTAGAATATACCCGTGGTAAGGAATGCCTGTCGTAAGCGGCGAATAAAATCCATCGGCCTAGAAGGTTGATAATGGCCAAAAAAATCGTGCGCACGACAGTCGGACTAGTGTCAGAAGGGAGTAGTACCCGAGCGTACCGGATTTATTCGGCTAAGGATTGTTACTTCTCGTATGCGCCTCCTCGGTGAGTGTCTTGGTAGCTACAACAACAACAAAAACAATAACAAAACAACATACTTTTTTTTATAGTGAAACCGCTGGCTCTAAATTTATTTTAGACCTATGGTTTCTTGGGCAAAAATGCTTAAAATTTCCCATATTTTTATAATCGCGATGTGACTCTGATGCAAAAAATTTGACCCGCCCTAATGTACCTATATGCATGTACATACTACGTTTCTTACAATGAAAACGTTAACAAGTACATACTAAATTTACATTACTATTTCTAGATATTTGCTTTTATTTGAGCAAAGCGAAGAAAATATTTAGAGCATTAGCCGACAAAATTCAATTATTACAAACACTAAAATTTGTATTGGAAATCGCATTTCTTCTGATTATTCTTTTGGAATGTATGCAACATACATAATGTTAGCCGAATATTTTGTTTGCTGCATAAAAAATATTACAAAGTTTTTTTCGGATAATCACATTTGGCAGATGCTGCAGGGAAATTTTATGAGAAACAAATTGCACAAGCAAATATTAGGACAAGGACAAAAAGTTATGGGCTACGAACAACTTGTGCGAAAAAAGGCGAAACGACAAAAAATCATGCAAAAATGTTTACCAATACATATTCTTATATATGTATATACAATACATATTGTCTACTTTTATTATTATTTATATGTAAATGTACAAACCATTCTTTAATTTGCAGCTGGTAATTATGTCATTCATCAATTCTTTATTTTTCTGAAAAAAAAAAAGAATTATATCTGTGAGTTCGCTAAGAGTATTTGGTTTTGTTTGAATAAAAGCTGTAACAACGCTTAAGGCGGGCAATGACCGAACGTTGTTTGTACATACAACTAAGAAAAAATTGCTTGATTTTAATAAAAAATACATAGTATGTATGTGGAAAAAAGTTCTGCCCCACAATGTACGTATGTATGTATGCATGTATAAAATTACATCGGCTGAGCCAAACTCAATGGCGGACAAAGGACGTGGACGTGGGCTTGAGTGCTCGCACGATTGAGGAGAGTGCTGTTGTTCTTGTTGTTGCCAGAGCAGGCTGTGTGGTTGCGATGCTGCGAATGCACGACAAATACTGCTTTTTAAATTTAGCCACAAGTCGGTTGATTTGCGATTATTATTGTTGTTGTCGAGGCAATCATGTGGAAGCTCCTGCGTGGAGCTGCGCGCATAACGGAGCAGGACGCATGAATTAACAGCATCATCATCGCCAGCGATGATCTGTGACGAACGATTGCATGTCCTTTTGCTGTTGTCCTTCATTCGCTTACTAATTAAATCTTTGGCGCTTGTGCCACGGGTGCTATTCGCACCACTACATGCACAGCTACATTCAGCTGCACTTGTGCTGGACATTATAAATACAATAAATATGTATGTATGTTGGTGTGTTCTTTCCTTGTGTCAATGTTTGCTTTTTCTCCAGCAAAGATTACATTTAACTTTTAACTTATTCTCAAATTTTGAATAATATGTAGGTTTCTTTTGTTGGTGGTTTTGCTGATTCGCACAAGTAATACAGAAAAAAAAGAGAAACTTAATCGAATAAATTTAGTTAATTGCGCGCGTCTGCTCTCCCTTGAGTATATTTGAGAATGATAAAGCTGTCCAATACTCAGAAAATCCTCCAAGAAGTCGATGAAGTGATGACTAATACGTTCACTTACGTATGTACATATGTAAATACAGTTGTGTTATATGCGTATGTACATACACATAAACGTACATAAGTACAAATGTGTACAGGGTGAGCTATAATGCATGAAGTATTTTAATGTAGAGTAATTTTTAATCTTGTATGCGTATTACATGTACATATCAAGAGCGGTAAAAATCCTCGGCTGAAACCACCAAGAGGTTGCCGCCTGGGCAATGGAGCTCCGCCTTTCCTCCCCGATGCCTCTTCCTGGTGCTTGCGACAGGACAGATTGCGAGGGGGAGACCACGGAGGACTAGAGAAGGCTGTTGTCCGGTGGAGTAGGTCCTCTCAAAGTAAGAGCCAGGGGGGAGGTGTGTTACGGCCTCAGTCTTGGTTCGAGGTGCCGGCAGAAGGCATAAAACGCATTTATCTTGTCGTGATGCAGGATTGCCAGGATAAAGAATCACAACGCTGTACATCGAAAAGGCCCTTCACTATCGGGAGTGCGATATGTGTCTTTCTTGATATTTCGGGTGCCTTTAGCAACGTCTCTGCTGCGGCGCTGTTGGAGGGGCTCGAATGGATTGGAATACCAACAATCAGTCGGCGCTGGATCAAGGATCTTTGGAGTTGTCGAACGGTGATGGGTGGGTAGGGCTTTGCGACGATGTCAAGGAGGGCACAAAGGGGCACCCGCAAGGGGGAGCACTATCACCCCTGTTGTGGAAGCTAGTGGTCAAGAAAATACTCTTCAGAAAATACGCAAAATACTAAAACTTGCGATATCTTGCATTCCAAGTTTAGTATAACGCCTCCAATACGATGTTGGCAACACTGAGGACCATATGTGGTCTATGCGAGGGATCATTGTATCTCGGCCAATTTAACCTAATCTAACCTAGAAGTAGCAACTTGCAATTCACAATTTGTGCCTATAATATTCAGACCTAATTTAGTTGTCCAACCGATAGTATCCAGCCTGTAGCTAAAGTCCTCTGTTATTATATATATTAAATCAGTGTTCGGGTCCAACTTGAGTAGAGTTTAATTTAGCAGTAGAGTTGTTTTGTTTTTAAAAGCTAAGACAACTCTTGTCTTGTTGGCTGTGGAACACTCAAACAGTATTGAATCGCCCTGTTTATTATTTCACAGTTGCGATGCTTATATTTTTGCGCTTGCTATTCAAATATTAGTTTAAAATTTTGGTTCTATGAAGTTAACTTCACTCGTGTTATCAAACTAGAAAATATGTACATATGTATGAATGTATATACATGTGTATATATGTATGTTTGACTTAAAATTACCCTGCAGCGAAACTAAAGACTATCCTTTGAATGCACTAGTCTGGAGCTACCAATTTGGTACCGAGGCTAAACTTTTTATCAATCAATCAATAACTCTGAACAGTTTACAAATACATACTATGTACATACATATATACTTAGTTGGACAAGCAACTAATTTTCATTGGTAATAGAAGAAAACTTGGAATTCACTAATGTATATTTTTAATTGTAGCCCTGCGAAACAATCGTCAAGAAGTATTTGGAACGCACTAACTGGAATATGAAGGATTTTGGACTTGTTCGAGCGAACTACTATGTAAACTTTGGAGCTTTGTAATATATCTAGAGAAGATAGTGCAGAGGTGGACAACTAATATTTCCTACGTTATCGCCAGGTTAAGTTCGTAAGTTATTTAATGGATGACATAGAAAGAGCTTGCACTATACCATTTCCAGATGGATTTTAGAAACCGTTAACTGGATTTTAGAAACGACAATTGGATGTTAGAAAGAGAGAATTGGATTTTAGAAATGTCAATTGGATTTTAGAAAGGGGAAATTGGATTTTAGAAATGTCAGTTGGATTTTAGAAAGCGTTAAAAGGGCTTTAGAAAACGTAAATTGGATTTCAGAATGTGCGTGTAAAATAAATTTTACACAGAATTTTTCGAATACAAATTCTTTATTGCGTATGAAAGTATAATGTACATATATGTAATTACATATATACATTTTCGAAAATCCAATTTACAGTTTCTAAAATCCAATTTCCCCTTTCTAAAATCCAATTTACCCTTTCTAAAATCCAGTTAACGCTTTCAAAAATCCATCTGGAAATGGTGTAGTAGTGGTGATTTCTCTACAGGGTATAGTACATATGAAATAAGTAATTCGTATTGTGAGCGGAATTATCAATAAAATTATGTCGCACTTACTCATTCTAAGGTTGAGAATGGGTGATTTTGAAGTAAGCTTGACGTACATAACTTTTCATGTTTAATTTGTAAATAAATATGTACAAATATGCGCGTATGTATGTATAAACACACATCGTTTTTGACATAATGAGTTTTACCTTGGCTGGATATTGGCACGAATTTGTACTTCTGCCAAGAAAAATAAAAAGAACAACGCAAATTGGCAGATAAGCTCTGTTGGGTTCAATCGAGCCACATGATATCAAGTACGAGCTGAGGAAATTGAACTGCAACCAAATGGAGCACTTGCGCCATATGTATAACAGCTAATCAACAGCAAGGGAAATTGATTGTTTGAGTAACGATATCAGAGCAGATAATAGGTACATCCCAACTAGCACAAATAGTCGTTGAAACGTAGCTACGACCAATGTTTTTACTTTAAAGTGTTGTGGCACTAGCCATAGGCACGTAATAGGAACGTTCTTATTACGTGTTTACGCCCAAAATGGGGAATGATTTTCCGGTAACCACAACGTTCCAGAGTCGTCGCCGCAACGTGTTCGGCAACGTTCCATTGTCGTTTTGGATACGTAGTGGCGACGTGACAGCATGGTTAGTACCACTTTCAGGGAACTTAACATATATTCTTCTCTTTTTAACTTATGGTTTGCTACATCTTTCAACTTATTTGCTTATTTTATATTTGTTTCATTTTATATTCAGATACACGTACATATGTGAAACTTGTCCATTCTGTAATTTGGAGACTAAAATGGCAACATAATAAATTCGTATTAATAATAATGATAATGAAAGGAATGGTTTTGCGACAATTTGCATCAAAAAACTAATGCGAATGAAAATCTATTGTGGAATATGGTGAGATAGGTTTAAATTTTTCATGCGCCATTCGAATTTTCATTTTTATGAAAATTTTTATTTTATTGACATCCACCAGAATGCAAAAAAATCGCATACCTAGATGCCAAAACACTGTTTAGTGGTTCTTTGGTACTTAAAAATGACTATTATTTATTAACCTAGTAATTTCGGTGCATAAATTCTAATAATATGGCATTTTTCAATTTATTAATTCAGTGACTGTGTCATATTTACAAACAAATATGGCGCATTTTATAACAAATAACTTTGTAGTCGTATTAACCAAAAATCACGACCTCAAAGTTACTAAAACTTGACGATAGTAACGACTACTGGAAATATGTAACTTCAAAGTCATATTTCCCATAAAGTAACAAATGCCACTATAACGTGACTTCAAAGTAGCGGAAAAGTTATGACTACCTAATTGGAACTTGCTTATATCAAACCTGTGCTTATATTTTTTAAACACGGTTGTCACGCACCTCGCAAAAATATCCAGAATAAAATACCAACAGGTTCAAAATGCAGTCATTGATTTAAAAACCAATATGCGTAGCATTGTAAATTTATTGGTATACTTTTGATTGTAAATATTTATGTACAATCAACAATAACACTGCTCTTCAGCCAAAAAAAAATTTGAACGCCACTATACTATATCTATATGTAAAATCGGTCGCTGATTCCGAAAATCGGATCCATTTTTAATTCTATGGGAAGTTTTTTGAGATATCGGCAATTTACCGTTATTTGGCCAATGGCTCCACTTAATCCAGTATGTCTCTTTAACGCATTGACCTATATGTTGGACTAACACCAAACGAAAGAAAATTAAATTTCCTACACATGGCTCCTATAACATTTTTCTCTAGGTCTTATAGTTTCTGAAATATAGATGAGTAAATTCGAAAATTTTCAATTTTTTACGAAAATTTGAAGAAAAAATTGGCTTTGTCAGGCAATATCTTTAAAACAAGCTCCATTCAATTGGCAAAAGGATAAGCTATCAACGAAGAAAATCGATTGTAAAATGGAAAAGTTAGAGGCCATCAAGTAAATACAGCCAATTCGCACAATGCCACTGCACGGGTATATTCTATGCATGTTCTACCCGTGAATGGGCTTTTATCTATTTCGCCGCCAATGCGCTGCTACTGCAGATGTGTAGGTATTGGTAAAATATGCATAGAATGTAACGTATAGTGGCATATAAAAATGTATAGAAAACTCAGGATCAAATTTACCGTAGAAAAGTATTATTTTAATAAAAAAAAATGTAAAAATGGATGTCAAAAATAAATTCCTTGACAACGAAATGAGAGCATACCGTTATTTTACTGTAAATAATCAAGAACTTTGAAATTTTCCTATGTAGTCCTATCGGCTAGTAAAATGTTATTCACCTTATATCTGTCAAATATTTACTCGTCGTGTTATTTTCTACCGATTCACACACGGCCTTATTAAGAATTTTAATTTTAATAACGCATTTGAAATTTACGAAATTACCAACGGCGAAAAAATTACCAATTTTCGATGTTAATTGCACTGTGGCAACCACGATTAAACAGCTGTTTGACGCATCGTCGGTGACAATTTTTAAAGAAAAAGGTAAATACTAACAAATAATTGTTAATAACTTTATTATTTATTGTGTTGTGTTGTATTTCTGTAAAATGTAGAGGAATGGCGATATTTTTTTTCTTTTTTTAAGGCTTTAACAGACGCCATTACTAGAACAATTTTATACGTAATACATACTCGGCACTAGATAGAATTTTTTACTTCATGGCCGTTGGCAATTAAGTCGTGATTTATAGGTAATGGATACCTTATTATCACCACCGAATATTACCTACAAGTTCCGTGACATTAAGCGGGCAATTAACGTCCCAAAAACGTCAGCAAAACTATTACTGTTGCTATAAAGTAGCTGGCACTTTAAAGTTGCATTTAAGTAACATGAATTTGTCGCCGCTACCATTATTTGCCACGTATAAGTTTAAAAACTTCGAGGTACTTTTACTAGTAACCACGACGTTTCTACTACCGGTAATGTCACTAAAAAGCCACTTAACTTTATAGTAACAATTATAGGTAGAAATTACCACCGAGCCACTGGGATTTTGTTAAACAAAGTAAATTTCTCACCGAAGTCGTATATTTAGTGAATGCACCGTAATTGCTACACACCCAAGGTTCCCGTATCCGTAATTGTTACTTAGGTGCTAGTTGGGATATGTATACTATATGAATGTACATTGTACATAAGTATCTATGTAAATATAAATTGGCATGTATTGCTGTATGTACGTGTGTGTATAAAATTACTGCATTTACCTCCCAAATAAGATGGAAATCTTGTTGCTCTACGCGAAGCAGTTCACAAGTAGTTTTCGTAACAACGGTGCTATCGCGTGGAAGATCATGCAAAATAGTTTCGCCAAATGTGGCGCCCACGCCGAGATTGCATAAAGTAACCGGTGTCTGGAAAGAAATTTAAAAAAAAAAAAAAAATAAAAAATATGCATTAATATTTAATATAGTTTATTTATTAAGTTTCAAATAAACACAAGCTCTACTGTTGTCACGAAATTCTGCGCAAATATGTGCATAGTGGAATTCACCAAATACAATATGTATGTATGTATATCTACAGTTGTGTTGCATATAATAAGTATGTACTTATGCACATATTTAGCTAGTGACTCATACAATTCGATCTGATTTTTAATTTTTAATTACTTATGCATGCCGCCGATAATAAAACTTTTATTTTGCGTTTTTTTTTTTCATTTCTTAATTCAAAATATTTTTGATTTGAACGCAATTCAATTTCATTATTTTTGTTGCTTTGCATGTTGGTGTTGGTAAGGCCGAAGTCGTTTTTATTGCGCTTAAGCTCACATACAACCGCAACAAATATGTATGTAATTGAAACCTTAATTGGGTGAGCAAGATTATTTGGCGTCGAGTTGCTAAGAATTGTAAATGCACTCAACTGAACCGAGCTGAAGTTTCGTGCGAAATGACCGAATTTCTCATTGCTAACAAACAATGGCAAACTAATGGATGTCATCACATAACCAACCGTATACATACAACCGCAGCACAGTGGCGCAAAAATCAAGCATGTCATGAAAGCCTTTGAAATAATCGCATCTTATAGAGAACAGTCAAAAGGCGCCACTGTGCAGCGTGGAAACCATAACAATAACCGCAGTCGCGCTTTCAATTGAGTTCATTCATTCTATTTGATATCGCTGCCAGTGGGGAATACAATCCTACATGCATGTGTAAATATGAATGAAGATGTGTGTGCATGAGTTATGGAATAGTTAATATGTACATACAATCGTATGTACATTAGACTGGCCGCAGCATGTATGGATTTTTTTTTTTTGTTGAAATTTGTATATTAACAGTTCTTAAAATATGAGGTTTAGGGTTAAAAAGACGGCCTTAATTTTTTGGCCCGATCCGTTGTTGTCTAGTTGACCCTCATTGAGCCCAATGTATGGAAAATTTTATTTTTTAACCTTGAACATGATTTTTTTTAATATGTCTGTTTTGAGAGATAAAAATTCTCTTGCTGAGCCCTTCTTGCGTTTTCTACACCTAAAACAAAGTATCAGTACCGTTGCTTTGAGTTGCTAAGTGAATATAACGGTACTTAACGAGCAAAAACAATCAAATTCCAAGACATTGCTGCTGTTTTTCACCCTGCTCTTAACGTGCTGATACAAATGTTGAAATGAGTCTATATATTCCAGCAGGGAAGTAAATTTCCAAACAGCTGATCGTTTGACAGTTTTACCAGAAATAGTCAGCAGTAGTCAGTAGACTGTTGCATGAGTACATTCATATGTCCAAACGAGTTAAGGCCCTGTTATACTTGCATAGCATTGCAAAGCAGGGCAGCGCAAAACATATAGCGCATAGAGCTGATTATACTTCGCATAGACGTGCAACCATGGTTAATTAATAAAAGTTTTCGCATCCCGACATTCGTACATACATACATACACACTCCATGTAAATTGTTTGTGTATTCTGTGGTGCTTCTGTCAAAATCATAGTTCGCCTTTGTAGAAATCATATTGCACCATGCTCAAAATTGATCCCAGTTTGATATAAGCACCATTATTAAAGTAAAACAGTAGAAAAAAGTGAAAAATCAGCTGTTTAGTAAGTTAACCTGTATAAATTAGCCTTGCGTGCAACCCTTCGCACACTCAGCACACACACATTCGTGTTGCCAAATGTCAAATCGCATAGCACATAACACAGAAATCAAAATTCAACAGACTTCTATGCTGTGCCCTGTGCCGCTATGCGTTGAGTAATCGATTACACGGAAATCCCATTAAACAGATTTCGTATGTGACAGTTCTTATGTTGTGCGCTGCTGTGCTATGCAAGTATAACCGGACCTTACTCGTTTGGTTTTCTTGTAGTGAAGTACAACAACTCGCTTTATTATGAGAACTATGTTACTCGTACATGAACCACAATGAATAGTGTGCGTACACTATCCGATCGTCATGATGCCAGCCACACACCTTGCAATTTTTTATACAACATGAGCATGTTGCGCTGGAAATCGCAATGTTTTTGGGGCTGTTGTATGAAGTTGTGTATCGGTTGTACGAAAAATCAAAAAGTTCAAGGTCCGATTATTAGGAGCTTCTCCAACTGTCATTGCTTTTTATTGGAGAAAATGTTCCAAACTTTACTAAAGTACGCCAACCCGGAGCAACATCGCATGCTAGGTTCATGTCGAAATGCATATATTGCTATAAAATATTTTTGTTTCGCGATCAGTTCAAATTGACTTCATCGGAATTGAAAAACCTTCGCAGTATTTGTATCTTCTTGACAAACATTTACGTTCCATATTGGTTTACATGCATTAATGCAATAGATGCACCAGCACAAGATCTCAAATTAATAAAAGATGCCATTTTATATTTTGATAAAGAAGTTTCTAATGCCTTGTTGCATAAGATTAAAAACCATTTGTGGTACTTGAGTGAGGAAATTGTTGGGTTATCATTTTTCGATGAAAGCATTTCTTTGAATATTAATACATCATTTATAAATTCGGATCCTTCTACGTGGCAAACCAAAGATGATTATCGCAAAGCGAAATCGGCATGTCAAACTTTGGCAGTGGTGAACGATGCAGCCGAAAGGGCAGTTAAGTTGATAACAGACTTTAACCGTACCTTAACGTATGACGAAGAGGATAAGCAATTCCTACTGCAAGTAGTTGAACATTATCGTAAGACATTTCCGTCTCACAAAAAGTCCATTTTATTGAATTGATATTGTTTTTATTATTCTTAATTTCTTGAAATTTCATAAAATAAAAAAATAAAAAATTAATTAAAGAAAAAATTTTTTAACCTTTTAAGCTTGATGAGGGTCAACAAAGCTTGGTGCGATCTGAATAAAAAAATAGGACGTTATTTCTTATACCATACCTCACCTTTTAGGCAGTGTTTATTAATAGAATTCGAGAAAAAAAAATTTGCGGCCAGTCTAATGTACATACATATTTATATGCACATTTAAACATTTAAATGTGAGTGCGAAAAGATAAAATAATAAGATTTAGGACCAAGGACGGTCATTCATGTATTTAGAACAATAGGCGACCGGCCATTAAGATAGCAGCAGTGCGGCGCAATTGTTTACATTTAATCATTCACATGTAAGTGTGAAATGATCACAAATAATTAGATTTAGGACCAAGGACGGTCACTTATGTATTTTGAACAATAGGCGACCGGCCATTAAGATAGCAGCTGCGCGGCGCCAATTGTTTACATATGTATTTAGGACCACAGACGGTCTACTAACATAGTTAAGAAAATCATTTATTTATTTAGGATCGTAGACGATCGCAGATACATATGTACGTATGTGATGTACATTATGTAGAATTGAAAACTGGCCTGCGAGCCAGTAACTTAGAAATAGTATAAATAGATGTAAGTTTGTTAAATAAAATCAGTTTAAAACATAACCAAGATCCGTGCGTATTCATTCCGTAAAGAGCACATCCCGCAACTCATGCACGTATTGACTATTTGTGTATTCCACAAAGTAGTGGAAGCTACCTCCCCTGCAAAAAATGCGATTAATCCGGGACGTGTCCGGAATCAATCGCAAGGGAGCATGCGACTAATACAATTTTACATCCCTTTATATGGAGTGGATTGATCGCATTTGTTCGAGCATGTCCTATGAAGAGACTAATTGTTCCACTTGTATACCCTAACAGGTACCAATGTAGATTAATCACTAACATGCCAAACGGGTACAAATGTAGATCAATCGCTTTCATCCCGAACGGGTATAAATGTAGATTAATCGCTTTCAGCACGAACGGGTACAAATGTAGATTTTTCCTTAAAAAATTGTAAATGGTCATGCATATTTAAATAAAGATTATATAAGTTTTACTTTTGTAAAAAATCTCAATAAATAAATTTAAAAAATTGTAAGTTTTGAGTATGCATTATATGAGCGTATTGTAAAGGATTTTTTCATAGTATATTTTAGGCAACATTTTGTTAAAATTGTTATATAAAAAGGGCGTTCAATTCGTTTTACCGGTTGTTCTATAATTTTTTAAATACATTGCATATTTTTGTAAAATGTCTACATTTAAGGAATCTGGATTTGTACCCGTTCGGAATGAAAGCGAGTAATCTACATTTATATCCGTTCGGGATGAAAGCGATTAATCTACATTTATACCCGTTAGGGAACAATTGGTCTACAATTAGTCTACATTTATACCCGTACGGGAACAATCGGGGACTAATTGTGGACCGATTGTTCTCGAAAGAGATCAATCGAGGACAAATCTCTTTCGGGTTTGATCGCACATTTTTTTGCAGGGTCCCTACTCCAGTTTATTTCAATGTTTCAGTAATCTAACGACGTTTGGTGCGGTTAACTTTGCAGGTTGTACACTTCACTGGCGTTGGCGTGTCAACAATCGAGCAATCGAAATCACTTAAGGTCAACGAGGATACGTATACATACATATATGTATGTACACACATGCATATACATACATACATATATGTACATTGTACATATTGCCCGAGTCATTCATGCGTTACTCGATTTCATTCACATTGTTCCTAAGCTGATCACAGCCAATGACTTTCAAATGCGTTAAACTTCTGGATTCACTCAACAATGGGGAAGTTACCCCAATTTGTTGTGAGATCAGCTGGGGCTCGTGACCATCTCCCAAATTAATTCCTTTGGCAATTCAATTTCATTGGAACAGAAAATAGAAAAGAGTGCAAACTGACTTGAGAAATCAACGTTGGACGAAGTGCATGGGAAAAATGAAGCCCACACCTTAGAATTCTATCACCATTTTTTATTTGTTTTTTTTTTTTTATTTTTGAAATCAACCAGAAATAAATAAAAATATATATGTACATTAGAGCGTATCGCCAAAACAAGTTTAAAATGTTCCCCTCTGGTTCGAATGTTTACTCCTTGGAGATTTCAAAAATGGAAAAAAAATTTTTTTCGGCACCCTGTAAAAACAGCGAAATTTGTTTTTTGCTTATAACTTTTCTATTTGGTGTTTGATTTTAACGAGCAATATATTGTTGTAAAGGTTTTAACCCGTGTCATATTTCGTCCATATAAGCCATTAACCTGCGACACCAACTTTAGCTTTTATTAAAATTTGTTTAAAACCAACACCCTGTATTAAAAAAAAATTTTTTGAATAAAGTAAATTTAGCCTTGAATTTAGTTTTGACATCATTATATGAGTAAAAAAGATTATTACTTATTAATATTAGCTCTGTTTAATGAACAAAAAAAGTTCGGAGCAGGTTAGAGCAGAGCAAAGTAGGGCAGCTGTCGAAATAGAGCAACATAGAGCAACTCAGAGCAGAAATGCCATGAAGAAGTACATAGTACACTCAAATGATCGATTGGAGCTCATTTAGAATTACAGAGCCACCATGCTTGCAATTTTATTCTGATACGGACTTGCAGGAACTACAAAATTCTAATGATGTTATAAAAATACCTGATTAATATTTCCAAACAGCAGTGATTGATACTAATTATAACCTATTAATTTACTTAGATTTTCTATGCCATTCTCTAAATACTGAGCGATTTGAACAGGTAGTAAGTGATTCTTTTACAGAAGTTGCCGACGAGGAACGCCTAGGTTATATACTCGCTAAAGTAAGTAGCCGAGAACGTTACAGAAAATTAGAGCCAAGAAAAGATTTAGCATAAATGCATTACATTTATTTCCTCATTATATGCAGGTAAATATTCTTTTTATACCATTCATGGGAATGAAACGGTATTATAACTTTGTACCGAAACACGAATGGTGAAAGTACCAGAACGAGGCGTTGCAGACCTACGAAAATATATACCAATATGATCAGGATCATGAGCTGAGTCGATTAAGCCATGTCCGTCTGTCTGTCTGTCTGTCTGTTTAATCGCAAACTAGTCCCTCAATTTTTGAGATATCTGCATGAAATTCGGAATGTGAGTGGATTTTTAGGAGAAGCTTATCATTTGCCGGAATCGGCCGAATCGGACCACTATATCATATAGCTGCCATACAACCGATTGTTCAGATATATATATTTTAGGGTATAACTTCTCCATCTAAATAATGACACTTCTTTTTCTAAGGAATCTTTGTATAAATTACCCAGAGAATTGAAAGTATAAATTAAACAATATCAGACTATGCAACTTTTCATTTCCCCATTCATGAAAGGTATGCAGTCTTTGGTACGTCCGAAGGCAGCCGCGCTCTTACTTGTTTTTCTTAGTATTCAGGAAACAATTTTTTTTTTTCAAATACAGGGTGTTGGATTTAGTAAAAATAGAATAAAAGCTGAACTTGGCATGAAGGGCTAAAAGTTTCTATGGATGAAATATTGCCTCGGTGAATACCTTTCTAAAAATGTATCACTTTTGAAAATCGAACGTAAAATATAGAAATTATAAAAAAAAAACAAATTTCGCTGTTTTTACAGGGTGACAAAAAAATTAAAAAAATTTTTTTTGAAAACCTCATAAGGTAAGTGTTCAAACTGGGGGGAACATTTTCAACTTTTTTTTCCTCCATACACCGTGATACGCTCTAATGTACATAGATGAGTCTCTTTGTGCTATTTACATACTATGCATGTGCACACCATTGTATATACACATCTACCCAGCAAAAAATCTAGGATTTAAGGGCTTAAGAAATAAGGCCTGAAAATTCTAAGCGAACAAAAGTTGTAAGGACAAAGGCTTAAAATAAAGCTGATTTTCCTCTGTTGATGTCATCAGGCCGTAAGGACTCCTCTCTCTCTCTCTCTGTCACGCTGAGAGGATAAGCATGCTTATCCGCCACGGAAATAAGGCTTTGTTATATCCTGATATTCAGGCCTTATGTGGTGTATATATATATCCTTATAAATGCCGTAATAATAATAATACACTGGCGCGTTTATAACTCTGACGAATTTTATGGCCGAAATTCTCTTTTAAATCGAGGCGTGCTCCTTAACTTTTGTTTTCCTATAGGAATGAGAACCAATACTTGATTGCATGTCAGTTGAAACTAAACTGAAGCGACAATCTTTCCTTCGAAAATAAACAATTTTTACGCTCGCCACACATTGTACTCTCTTTGCCCATGTTTCCTGATTACACTCAATTCACTTTCTCGCTATTTGGAATATGCGAAAATTAAGTATTAAAACGTTTGGAGTAGAGAGAATGAGTGCATAACAGCAAGCAGCGCTGCCAGATTATTCCCGTTTAACATCTTATACCATGTCTCCACATAACGTGTTTCGCTCTTTTTTTCTGCATTTGCTCTCTCAATCTCGGTTCGACACGGAAACCAGTGCCGAATCTCGCTAATTTCCATACAAATTTCTGAGAGCGAGTGAAGATTGAAGCACTGTTTCATTCTGAATCATCTTGCCAACCTCGATGATATCGATGTATTCTCTAATTTTGTATCGAAAATCTATCGAAATCTCACACAGACCAAAACAAAAACGCAAAATATAAGCAAACATACAAACATTTAAGAAGAGCAAGAAAGAGAAATGTTAAACTGAATCACGATCAGCCACGTGGATACGGCTTATTTAGCGAGATGTTTTGCTAGATGTTTTGTTGGTGAAACAAGTTATGTGGAGACGGGCTTTTAGGCGTCAGCAATAAGCATAACTTTTTTGCTGGGTACATATTATGTATGTACGTATGTATGTATATAAGTATGTATTCACGTATAAATGATGTGGTATGGGCACACTATAGGTATCTATGTATATATATGTAGATACAACAATAGAGATGAAATTTCATCTTTGAATGCGCTGCGATAGGATCTGTCGGCACCACCCACTCTTAGTAAATATCTACGTATATATGTACATACATATGTATATGTGCATGCACATCCTATGCAACTAGACCAGTGATCAGTGTTGCCACTTTAGCTATTTTGTAGCTAGATTTAGCTATAACTTTTGGCGTTTAGCTACAGATATTTGCGTTTAGCTATTAGCTATTTTTGTTAGCTTTTTTTTTTAATAGCTTAGCTATTTTTAGCTATTTTTCTTAATTTCTTTATTTCGCACATCAGTTTATCATTTTAAGCTAATGAGTCATCTGTGAGCTTATGAGAACTTGAAAGTGTATACTGATCCTTATGATTATCAAACTATACAAAAGTTGATAGTATGGCATGCCTTCCTTATTTTATCGATTATTGGTGCATTCATATGCAAGGTTGATCAATAAGATTTTCGCAATGCGCAAAAGCAACTCTGCCATACATTTTGTTGTTGCCCATTTTGCTGAGTTCGCAAATGACCATTGGCATACGCTACACTGTCAATATGAATCGCGATATTTGAATCGGTATTGATGAATCGCAAGCTAGTGCTGTACGTTCAATATGAATACTGCGATATTTTTCTCGCTTTTTTACTTCCGTCCTTTTCACGGTATATTCGTAAAATTTGTTAGAACTTTATTATCAAGTTAATTGAGCAACTCCGCCAACGCTTACCGCAGAATATTTAATCTTTAAAAAATGTTGAATTTTTTTTCTGTAAATAATGCTGTAAAGCCAAAAATATTTGACACTTTCAAGGATGAAAAGGGCCACTTTAACACGGAGGAAATCACTATTTTAGAAATGCAATGGAAAAAACTACACGCATACCCATGGAAGGAAACTACCTCTACAATAAAGTTTTGGGTAGAAGTAAGAAAGCTTAGAAATGCTCTTAACGAAAATCCGTTTGAAGAACTACAATCTTTTGTGTTTAATTTTCTAATCCTACCGCTTAGTAATGCAGAAATAGAACGTAGCTTTTCTGTTATGAACGCAATAAAAACAAAGCAAAGAAATAGAATGCAATTATTTATGTTAAACTCTCTATTGACTGTTAGGTATGGTCTAAAAAGGCTTGAAAAATGTTGTAATAACTTTGAAATTCCTAGCGATCTTATTAAAGCAATGACTTCAATTAATATATATGATTCAACCTGTGAATTAAATGAAGAAGATATGATTTTTGAAATGTGATTGAATAAAATTTTTAACTAAAGTTTAAATATTAACTTGTCGCTATTATAATTTATTTTAATACTGCAATTGAAGTACATACATACATACATACATATGTAATGAATTGATTTTTTTTATTGTAATAATCTTATTATGCGGCGTACATATATAAGTACATACAAACAAACAGCGTTGCGTGATTCGAATCAATTTTGATTTAAAATCAACTTTCAAATAAAGAATCAACTTGATTCGTGATTCAAACTATTTTCAAATCAAAGATAATTTTTATTTGTGATTCATTTCTCAAAAGAATCAAAAATACCCTCTGATTGGTGATTCAAACTGTTTTCAAATCAAAGATAAATTTGATTTGTGATTCTTTTCTCAAAAGAATCAAAAATACCCTTTGATTCGTGATTCAAACCATTTTCAAATCAAAGATAAATTTGATTTGTGATTCATTTCTCAAAAGAATCAAAAATCTTTTTTGATTCTTGATTCAAAAAATATCTTTGATTCGAATCAAATTTTTGATTCGAATCAAAAATTTTATTCGAATCAAAAATTTTATTCGGATCAAAAATTTGATTCGAATCAAAAATTTTATTCGAATCAATAATTTGATTCGAATCAAAAATTTATTTAGAATCAAAAATACTGTAGCATATCAGAAATATTCAAGTACATTCTCGGTAACTTAAAACACAAAAATGTATAAAATGCACCAAAAGTGCAACAACAGCCAAATTGTATGCTGACGCCAAATATGTAGATATGTATGTACATATATACATATGTATTTCTGATTGTCGTATTTACGTTTGTGCTACGCCGTACGTACATGCATACATACATATGTATGTATGTGCATAGGCACTTGGGTGCATACCCTGCAAAAATCATTGGATTATATGCTCCATTTGTGGTAAGTTGGAGTACTTTCAAAGTGACCACTAACATAGCCCAATCGACCGATTCGTGTATCTGCATCGGTTCGTAGTTAGCCGAACATAACAAAAACCAAATTTTTATCGCGACGAAGACGATATGTGTATCCATACATAGCTACATACATACATATGTTTGAATGTATACACGTCATTCGTCGTCGTCGCGATAAACATTTGGTTTTTGTTGTTATGTTCGGCTAACTGTTAGGTACTCCATCAATTAATCCAATGTAGGTACTCCATGGATTAATATGATTGTTAAGCGGGACTGGAGTATATACTCCATTGCAATGACATGCAATGTTAAATGGACCATATTTTTTGTATGAAATGTGGCAAGTTCTGGAGTAAGCGGTTGGTCCATAGCGAGCACTCCATGGATTAGCGAATGGAGTACTCGGAATTTTTGCAGGGTATGCATACATACATATGTATTATATGTACATATGCCCTGCAAAAATCATTGGATTATATGCCCCATTTGTGGTAGGTTGGAGTACTTTCAAAGTGACCACTAACATAGCCCAAGCGACCGATTCGTGTATCTGCATCGGTTCGTAGTTAGCCGAACATATACATATATGTACATATCTACATAGATTCTATGTCATAGAAGTAAGAATTAGAGTAGATATACATGTATTATAGTAAATAAGTAGTATGTACATAAGAAATTTTGTGTATAGGTAAATAAGAATCAATTTTACCAATAAATTCCCTGATTGAATTGCTGTTCGTAAAGAAATACAACAAACCACTTTCGTTTAATTTGAACGGGTTTAAAATATACATATGTATGTATGTATGTACCTATAGTGAATCCTAAATATATTTCAATTAAAAGATACTTTTAGTACGAGATCATTTTGGGTAAATGCATTATTATTATTTATTTTTAAATTCTGTTATTTTATTCTTTTATTGGGTTCATTCAATGTATGTAAAATATATAAATTATAAGTACATAAGTACCCAGCCAGCAAAATCATCGTAAACGAGCTCGTAAACGGATGTTTTCTCGCAGAAAACTCTAATAAAATATCGCTTATGATAGCCGTTTACGATTCGCCTACGAATACTGTTTCGCTTTAAAATGTTCAGTGCCTACGAGTGTCGTAAATGTATCGAAAAAGCGCTCGTATATGAATCTTTTTACGTCCGTTTTTTTTATCGTAAATGTAGAAATTTTACAAACATACATACTTTTAAAATATTGAGTTTGAAATTTTTCGTTTTCTTTTTTTTTTGACATGATAGATAAAAGTTTATTTTGTTATTGTTTTCTTATTCGAGAACAGCTCGTAAATCGCAATGTTCGTTAAATGTACGGTACCTTGCTGGCTGGGTGGGTAAGTACATATGTGTGGATATGTATAAGAGAAATTTACATATGTATGTATATACATTTACATATTAATTGGTAAGTACATATGTACATGCATCTTACATAAGTATGTATATATGTGTTAGATTACATCTGTATTTTATATGGAAATGAAGTCAGGAGGTGAGAATTTTCACTAATATTTTTTCGTTCTTTTATCACGAGAGAGAAATGCAAAAAAATATGCTCCTCTCTCGCAAGAAGCGATCAAAAAAAAAATCCAGTTTTTCCACTTGTGCGCGAAAAATAACAAAACAATATTTCTCCTTCCTTCCTTCCTTAATTGGCACGTAACCGTCTAGACGATTCTGGCGGAATACAATAGAGTGCGGCAATTGTTTCTGTTTCGTGCAGCATGGCGCCACTCACATGTGAGACAAACTGATCGCGAAAACTAACAAAGCATTCGCGAAAACAGTTTATCACGAACATTTTTCAGCTACGTTGTAGGGAAGGATATACATACATACAAGCAGATTTTCGCAGTTGCCTTAGCCAGCCATTTGCGCGTACATATGTATGTATATTCCCACCAAAAAATCTAAGCCTTTTTAAGAATTAAAACCGCAGATTTTAAGGCTTCCGAAATCAGGCCTGAAAATTATAAAGGTAGCAAATTTGTATGGCGTAAGGCTTAAAATAAGGCTGATTTTCCTGTGTTGATGTCATCACGCCATAAGGAGTACTCTCTCTCTGAGAGCACACCTTATTCCTAATGCTTATCCGCCATGCGAAATAAGGCCTAGATAATAAATAATGCCATGTTAAATGGACCATATTTTTTATATGATATGTGGCAGGTTGAGGAGTACTCGGTTGGTCCATAGCGAGTACTCTATACACGCGTGCATGGAGTACTCGGCTTTTTTGCAGGGATTCTTTTGTACGCATACACCCAACCATAATTCATTCATCCTTTCATTCATTTATTCGTTATATATATGTATGTAAGTATATACATACATATGTATGCGCAAGTGCTTGGCTAAAGCAACTGCGAAAATCTGCTTGCATTTCCTCCCATACAACGCAGACGTTTGTTGAAATTTTAGATTTTTTGCATTTCAACTCGCGGGGGTGGTGGGATCACGTACTAAAGTATTTTTTATATGAAATAAAGTTTTGATTCAAAATAATTTTTGATTCGAATCAAAAGTTTGATTCGAATCAAAAATTTTATTCGAATCAAAAATTTTATTCGAATCAAAAATTTGATTCGAATCAAAAATTTTATTCGAATCAAAAATTTTATTCGAATCAAAAATTTGATTCGAATCAAAAATTTATTAAGAATCTTGATTCGAAATCAAGTTTGAATCAAGAATCAAAAAAGATTTTTGATTCTTTTGAGAAATGAATCACAAATCAATTTTATCTTTGATTTGAAAATAGTTTGAATCACGAATCAAAGGGTATTTCTGATTCTTTTGTGAAACGAATCACAAATAAAATTTATCTTTGATTTGAAAATAGTTTGAATCACGAATCAAAGGGTATTTCTGATTTTTTTTTTAAACGAATCACAAATAAAAATTATCTTTTATTTGAAAATATTTTAAATCAAGAATCAGAAAATATTTTTGATTAGTGATTCAGTCAAATCAAAATCACGCAACCCTGCAAACAAATATATGTATGTGGCTACAATATATAATATATGTATATATAAATATTCACATATGTGAAGTTGTTTTATGTCACGTCTTTTTAAATAAATGATTATTTGGCTATTTTTGAAAAAAAAAAATTTTGGCTATTTATTTTAGCTATGAAAAAAATTATTTAGCTATTTTTAGCAATTTTTATACTCAGCTGTACTAGTACACAGAGTATTATAGTTTTGATTTCCTAACGGTGGATTGTAACAGAATGAAATAATCGAGATATATGTAGACTTATATATATAAAAATGATCAGGGTGAAAAGAGAAATCGATTGAGCCATGTCCGTCCGTCTGTCCGTCTGTCCGTCCGTCTGTGAGCACGATAACTCGCGCAAAAATTGAAATATTTTGATGAAATTTGGAATGCAAGTTGGTATCAAGACGAGAACGGATGGTATTGAAAATGGGCGAAATCGGACCATGACCACGCCCACCTCCCCTATATAGTAAAAATCCGAAATTTTGTATCTCAGTAACTAATAGAGCTGGAGTGATGAAATTTTACCCACGTATTGAGCTCAGGCCCTTATGAAGAAATATGGTGAAATTTTGGAAAATGGGCGGTGCCACGCCCACTTATTAAGGGGCAAACATTGAAAGTTTTATAAGTCATAACTCAGAAACCGTTGAAGACATATCGATGAAATTTGGTAGGCGTGATATACTTACTTAGGCAAATGTTTGGACGAAAAATTGCCAAAATAGTTTGACGACCACGCCCACTTTTATATATGGGTATTATAAAGTGGTCTAATAAAAACATTTTAAGCGATATCTCTGTCAAATATAAAGATATATCATTGAAATTTTATGGCAGGAGTCCAACTATGGACATAAAACAAAAAACACAAAAATTTTGGAAAATGGGCGTGGCACCGCCTCCTTTTAGAAGCAGGAATATACGAGATTTCTTAGCCCATAACTCGACAAATAATTGAGATATTATGACGAAACTTGGTGTGTACACTTTTATCACTTGTGGTAATAGACACGCAAAAATTTATTGAAATCGATTTATGACCACGCCTACTTTTTAACAAAGATATTTCTGAAACACCCTTTGGGAATTTTTAACGTGAAATCTTTGTAACTAGAACTCGTAAAGGAATGAAATTTTGCACAAATAATAATATTCATATACTTAGTTGGATAACTGATAAAAATTTTGGAAAATGGGCGTGGCTACGCCCACTTTATGCAGCACTCACTTTATATAAAGTACAACGTGTTTCCATTAAACGCAAACAAACAATAAAAGCATACAGCTGAGTATCTAATGTTCGATTCCACTCGAACTTAGGCTTCCTTACTTGTTTTTTTTTAATTTAGCTATAAGCTTCAAAATATTCTGGCAACACTGCCAGTGATGCACACCGCCGACTGCGCTACTTACACAAGCGCAACATATTTTTGCATTAGTGTGCGCGTATAAGCAGATGTCGCATACCTATTGCTCAGAAAAAAGAAAAAAATTCTTTGCGCGGTCGATGTATCTACGCAGCATGAAATTCAAGCGCAGACTAGGCATGGATAACACTGCGCTGCGCGGCGCAATTGCGCTGACACCAACCCTGGTGTTATTGCGCTAACTCCGATTTGGGAAATGCGCCAACTCAATATAGCGCCAACTCAATATAGCGCCAACTCAATGTAGCGCCAACTCAGTATAGCGCCAACTCAATGTAGCGCCAACTCAATGATGCGCTATTGCAATATAACACTGACTCAATTTCGTGCGCTAACACCAGCTCCAATATAGCGCTAGTGTAAAATGGCGCAACCACAACGCCAATAACAGCATCATAGTATATGTATACGTATGACAACGTCACAATTATGTGTGCTTGATAGTGATCTAAGTGACTCTAATTTCCAGCATATTTTCACATATATACGGAATATTTTTCCAAATGATTATGAAAATTAAAATTAATTGTGCCCTCGTATATGTAAGCAGAATTGCGCCAAAAGAAATAAAACGGGGATGGTAAACAGTAACAAGCAAAATATTTTATTTATCGATTATTCGATGACAATTGCGCTAAAGGTGTTATTGCGCCAGTACCGTGAGTTGGCGCCACGGTTGGCGCTGGCGTTATTGTATCAGCGCAGACTAATTGGTTGTAGGCATCGCAATTGCTTGCTAACAGCCATGATGCAATAATAAAATGGTGGACGCAGCAGAGGACGGCTATTTTGTTTTTGGAAAAGTAAGCTGTCAAATTATCGTCTTTTGTTTTGATTTTACCCTCTTGCACGTGTTATTCCTGGAAATAGCTTGTGTGTTCGCTTGTATGTTCGCTGGCGTTTTTTCTGTTTTTGACAGTTTTATCTACGGCCGTTCAACGGTAATCGCCTATTCCCTTTTCAGTGAAACGACCATATTATTATTTGGTCATGCTAGCAGCACACACACGACTCGTATGTGTAGCCGAGTAGCTCCGTTTTGCTCCGTATTGCTCTTTCGTTCAACACTGAACTAGACTCTAGTTATGCAAAACAGCTGATTGAATTTCAAATGATAGAAGTAAAGTGATGCTGTCATATTAGGGGCATAGCATAACGCTGCATAGCATGACATGGCTTGGTATGCTAGATGAATGAGTAGAATCAGTAGATACAGACATCTGTGCATACATACATACATATATGTATATATATATATATATATATATGTATATATATGTATATATAATGGCAAGACACAGCATTATTACTAAATGGTGGTCGTTCGTGGTGTAATTGTTACGAGTTCAATAACACCAGCTTTGTATGCAGGTGCATGTGCAATGTACATATGTACGTAGTATATATATACATATGTATATTATATTAAAGCTTTGAAAGCGAGTCAATCAAGTGAAAACTGAATTCGTCCATGAAAATTAATACATCCGTGTAGCCATGCGTAATGGCGCAATTTTTTTGGCGCTGATACAATAACTCCAGCGCCAATCGTGGCGCCAACTCACGGTACTGGCGCAATAACACCTTTAGCGCAATTGTCATGGAATAATCGATAAATAACATTTTTTCGCTTGTTACTGTTTACCATTCCCGTTTTATTTCTTTTGGCGCAATTCTGCTTATATATACGAGGACACAATTTTAATTTTCATAATCATTTGGAAACATATTCCGTATATTTGTGAAAATATGCTGGAAATTAGAGTCACTTAGATCACTATCAAGCATACATAATTGTGACGGTGTCATACGTATACATATACTATGGTGCTATATTGGAGCCGGTGCTGGTGTTACCGCACGAAATTGAATTGGTTTCATATTGCAATATTGAGATGGCGCTATGTTGAGTTGGCGCTACATTGAGTTGGCGCATTTTCCAAATCGGAGTTAGCGCAATAACGCCAGGGTTGGCGTTAGCGCAATTGCGCGGCGCAGCGCAGTGTTACCCATGCCTACATCCGTGTCATAGCTAATGCAGGTTCACTCAACTAACGAAAGACTCAGAATGCGTTGGATTGGTTCATCGGTCTTTAATAATTTCTTGCAAGCCAAAGTAAAATTTTATATTCGCTGTCTTATAGCATCGTTAAATAAAGTATATTTCTTTTTATGTTCTTAAAGTAGCAACTCTCGTGAAAATTGACGTTTTTACAACAGTTAGCTATGTAGGATGCTATTCAAGTAGCGTGCGTCATTTAAGAATTTACGTGTATACATATATACCTATGTACATATGTACATTCATATAAGAACGTATATACTTAAATATGTAGGTATATAATTAGATTCGTTGCAGAAAGCAAATTTCTGGCATGTCAGTTGCAAGTTGCAGCACAACGGTTGTTTGCGTCAAGGGCCATGATGATTTTCTTGCTGTCACGAAATGCCTCGTATTAAAACAACAATAATATTTACTTAGGTATGCATATTAAATAGTTGTTCAACCAATTAGGTATGTATGCAGGTAAGTATTAGAAATTCCCACGAATAAATTAGTGGATATATGAGATAAAATGGAGCAAAAGCACTTTTTCCATAGATAGCTACTCCATAGGATTAAAATTTAATTAAAGTTATGATTAGTCTTTCGCTCCAGTAGTTTGTCATAATTTATTAAATTTTTGCCTAGCTGACAACACTCTGCACATGCAGCGATGTGGCGCTTTAGTTAACCGACTAAGGTATTTATATATGTGTGTACGTAGGTACATAGACAATACATATCTGTGGCAATTTGCAATAATCGCTTAAGTCTTAAAAAATGATTTCGAGATAAATTGATTTTTATATTCGAAAGCGTTTCTTAACAAATCATAAAAGTCGATTAAAAACTATGAACGTAAAATCAGTGAGCCATCCATAATGTTATGATCAAATTTTGTAAATTAAACAAATTGTCATGTAGAAAGTTGATTAAGTATATGTGTCTACTTTGGCGGTTATAGCATTATTTATTAATATACCTCTATTGTAAGTTAAGCCTAAATGTTTTTATTTTTTGAGAGCTCAAATATATAAGGTCACACCCGTCCCAGCTTTCTAATGGCCACTCTGGTCGGAAATGGTGTCCTTCAAGTATATATCTGCTATCCACCGTTTTTAACTTTCCCATTGCTGGGAATAACGGCCTTTTTTTGAAATGCAAGCTTTCCATTTCAAAATTATAGCGAAAATTATTATGGTCACACCCGTCACAATGGAATTGACCTTATATCTTTTGATTGAATTAAGTTATTAGCATGGGGATTTTACATAAATATAGAGTTTTAAAAGGAGAATAACGTGGTATATATAACTCGAAATCTTCCTAAGTCGACTTAAGCGATTATTGCTTGTGACCACAGATATATGTACATATGTATGTAGTATTTCATTGATAGTTTAACTTACAAAGTGGGCGGAATCCAAGCACTATTATATGACAGCTCCTGCACATTTTTCCACTTCACTTAGCGAACGAAATCACTTAAATACAGCCGAGATTATAATTAAGTAAGTATGCTGAAATTTCAACTATCATTTAATTTGTGCGTTTGCAATTTGTGGAATTCTTTTATTTTATTAATACATTTATGTAATGCGACCTTTTATTAATTATCATTAAACCTCTTATTATGGTTTGTCGTATGCGGCGCGTGTCAAACAAGTCACTTGACTGATCTGCCCATTTGGCAAATGAATTTCAACAATCAATTTTGTTATTTTACTTAATTTTCCTGCACTTGTTGGTTGTGACGCTTCAGTGTGTCCATCTTACAATGTATATATGTATGTATGTAAATACATAAATATATACACATAACTGATTTTAATAATAATTAATATAATATTATATATTTAGTATAAGTTTTATATGAATTTGTCTGCCTCATAATCCCAACAAACACAACCTCTAACGTTAGAGAATTTGTGGAGCCTGCATTAGATAACTAGTGTAAATATTCTTTAATCTAGAGCGAGTGTGGAAAACTACACTAGAATACGATTAGAAGCTGATTAGAGAAAGATGCAAATCTCAATCTCTATGAAATAAACTCTCATTATAATCGAGAACTATAACTTCCTTGATTTGAGCACAATTTATGTCCCAATTTCTTTGAGAACGCTATGATTTCTTGACAGTTTCTGGAGTCGGCCTCTAACGTTGGTGCTTTGAGAAAATTACTATTTTTCGAGTCATTCTCAAATCGATATCTAGCCTCAGTGTTTGTTGGGATGCTCATTATATTATTCAGTTTCCTTTTACCTACATATTTGCTTTACTTCATTTCACTTACAATCTACTTTTAGCCTTAAGTACATACTTCATATGCTTTATGTAGGCTTTGTTCACATCTTAAGTATTTGTTTTTGTTTAGGAAGTGTTTGTTACAACAACTTTGCTACTATTTAACAAACATGCATAAGCTTGCATAAATCATGATTATCATTTAGCCTGTAAATGCTCCCGCTCATTTTAAGTGGTACTTAGTTTAAATGCTCTTACTATTTGCTTTTAGCATTGACGGAACTTGGTATGACTGCCAGCTGAATTATTTCTCGTGTCTTTTATTAATGATTTGCTGAGACAAAGGGCGGGCTATTCTCACTTATGAATATACATATATACATATGTATGCTTAAGTGGATTAACATTTGTATAGTTATGATTAAGTAGTAATGAAGGTAATACGTGCACAACCAAAAGTCCTAACTTGCGCATTATATGGATTTAATTGTCAGACTTTTTACGCTTCTGAAATTTAGCTTTTGCTTACGTCAAAGTAAGAATACTAAAAATCTGTTTAAACCATGCATCGGCACTTTGAACCATACGAGTGAATGAGTTCACCGCACAAATCCAACGTAGCGCAAATTTCTCTGCGCTCACTAACACATGCTGACTTGAAATTTTGCCGACCTCTGCCTTAAATCCTGTATGTTTGTCTGATTTGTTTTTAGCTTTTCGCAATATGAAAAAAAAAATATTTTATATGCAATCTCTTTGTTTGTAGAAGCATTTATTGAAATTCTAAGGAAAAAAGTGGAATTTCCTGAAGAAATTTTAAGCAACGCCACACATATACATACGTACATCCATACAAATGCAAATATTTCTTTTCAGCAGAAAATCATCGGAGAAAGAATGAACATGTTAAGGATTTTTGTTTGGCTACATACCTACACGCAATACAAATATACCCATTATATAGATAATGAAGGGCCCCTTGGAAGTAAGCTGAAATTAAGACAGGTGACAGAAAATGCTATGGCAGATATAAGATCATTCAACTCACCTCAGAATAAATACAATAAATGCATGGAAGTCATTCAAGTGTCATATCTCTTTACGTAAGCGCTAGGAAAACATACCTGCGATTAATCTTTACTGAAAGCATTTTGACATATGTACATATGTAGTTACTTACATGTATACATATGTACTTTTTAAATAAACATAACTTCTTACATCCAACCTGTTAATAAATAATGCAACAACAACGAAAATTTCCCGAAAGTAAAAGATAGTATTTTCAAACTAAGTTAATCAACGCACCTGTATACATACATACATACATACGTACATATTTTATCGCTTGTTGTCGAACTTCAATTCCCAAATCTCCAAATATTTAACTTTACATATGTACATGTGTATTTACGTACGTACCCAATACACACAACGGATTCGCCTCGAATTCGCGTCGGATTCGCTTTCTCTGATTATATTATTGCGGCAATAGTTTGCGGCGATAAATCGGCGAATCCGAATTCGTAGGCATGTCACCTATCACTAGCGATTCGAGAATTTCTTCATTCTCGGATCGCTGGCGATTCGAATTTTTTATCATTAGCGATTCGAGAATCTGTAATTTCTCTGATCGTTGGCGATTCGAAAATTTGTACATTCTCGGATCGTTGGCGATTCGAATTTTTTATTATTAGCGATTCGAAAATTTGTTCATTCGAATTTTTTATCATTAGCGATTCGAGATTTTTTATCAATGGCGATTCGAAAAATTAAAAATTATCGGATCGGTGGCGATTATTGGCCATTTCAGAGTTTGGTTTAATGGCAATAGGTTAGATCCGCATTAAATAATATAAAGCATTTAACAGAAAAGTGCTCATTTTGCAATTACCTTAAGAAATGCAGATTTAATGACATTAAGTATTTATTTTGTTCCTTTGCTGCAATAAATAAAGTTAAACAATTCTGATTAAAACTGATTTAATCTACTTTCGGATTTACCGCGAACTCCAGGCGAGTCCGAGAAATTACATTCGCGAAAATCTGCTTTCGCGAACTCGCCTCGAATTCGCCGCGATATCATCCTCGCGGATGTGTTTATTGGGTATGTACATACCCAATAAACACAAAGGATTCGCCTCGAATTCGAGACGAGTTCGCTTCTCTGATTATATTATCGCGGCGATAGTTCGCGACAATAGATCGGCGAATCCGAATTCCCAGGCGAGTCACCCCTCATTAGCGATTCGCGCATTTTTATATTCTCGGATCGTTGGCGATTCGAGATTTAGGCTCATTGGCGAATACATTTTAGAAAATCTTCTTCTGCGAATCCGCCTCAAATTCGCCACGATATAATCCGAGCTTTTCAGTCGCTTGAGCAGAATTTTAAATGGTAAATTAAAGTCCAACAGGGAATTTCTTCGTGTAAAGCAAGATTTAATAAAATTAATAAATGCTATTGCGATAATTGATTTTTCTCGAGTCCATCTCGAACTCGACACAAGTCCGAAAAATTACATTCACCTCCGCGAATTCATCTCGAATTCGCCACGATATCATCCTCGCTTTTGTGTTTATTGGGTATGGAGCATGCACACTAACAACTAATTTAACTTTCGTACACGCGTGGTTTAGCACTTTTCTATTCCAATCCCAACCTACTAACAACAATTAAGTCACCAAGTCATAACGAAGCAAGTGATGAAACGCAGAGTTTATCGAACACAGTGCAGTTGCCATTTCACTTGTTTTGACATGCTTTAGTAGCAAATTATTTGTTGCCGACATGCTGCAATTAGGTATGTCACATCAAAATGTGTATATGGCTATCTATCAATGGAGGAGCAATTTCCCTTACTCAGCCACGAACTGAATGCCATTCATGCACATATCTTCATTTGGACTAAAGTATGTATGCATATGAGAATATGCGTGTAACCGAATTTATTCACACAATAACAAAACCCTATAAAATATTTAAATAGCGGTACTACAAAACCCCATTATTATTCCCATGTGTAGTGAACATCGCCATTTTTCGGATGCCTGAGGGAAATACGCACATACAAACTTGCATACTAACTTACATATCGCACCCTAAATCATAAAGTGACACAACTAAAAATTCAAAAATTTTCAGGGGAGCAAAAAAAATGTACTTTACAAGCAATGATATGACAAAAGGCCACATAACTACTATGGTGGCTATTTTCCAGTCAAAAGAAACACCGATTGAAAAGTTTTTTTTTTTTCGCAAACGCTAGAGATATATTATGTGCACCGTTTATGAAAAAAAATAATCAATTACAAAAAATTTTTGTTGTGCCGCTTTACGATTTAGTGTGCAATATGTACGTATGTATGTCGAATAGAATAGGTACTCCTTTCTGGTGCTACGAAATGTATGGAAAAAGCAAGAAATAAAACACGAACTCTCTCATTCAATGTAAAACCAAATAGAATGATAACAATTTCATGGGGAGAACGTTTAACGTTGGAATATGAGTAAAAGGTTATTGCAAAAAATTTGAATATTTGAATAAGGCAATAATTTCGTTGTTATTGTAATTTGAGGCATCTCAACAAAGCTTTTTGTTGTATGCCACGAATGCAAATCATTTCGGATTTCATCATTTTGGCAACTTAATTTTCCTGCTGCCAGAATACGAAGAGGGTGTTCAAAGTTTCAGATTTTTCATTTTACCAGTAAAGTAAATTATGTAACCACGCCGCAACAAGACCGACTGTGTCGTTTATCACACTGCATTGTTATAATAAAATTGGATACGGTTGCCACCCGATTATATAATCTGTATCTGCCTGAGGCTGTAGTGTACATACCTACATATTTATTTATACAAATGGGTTTGAAATTTTCAGTGTTTATTTACTTTATGTTATTGCTGAAGTTGTAGAATATACAAGCACACTCATACAGACCCTGTCGGAAATCACTAACAAGTCAAAATCTCTAGTTCGGTGGATATTTATGCATAATTGGTAACCATTAAAATCGACAGCTGAGTGTAAGATCAAGAAGCAAATTTTGAACTAAGCGTGATCTTATATAGAAAACTAAAATATGTATATCAAAGTGTAAAATTTAAATTCAATCGCTGCACAGTATGTTACGAGTTGTTCGTTATAAATATTATATAGTGTCAGTGGATAACTAGCGAGCTTACCTACAGGGAAAGTTAATGCATACAAACATATGTACGTACATCGCACACATATGTAGTTACATAAGTCTATTTGTAGTTTTAGCCATAAACAGAATTCCACATTTATAATTTTAGCACTGCCAGGTGGCGCCAACTGTGAATAACACAAATTTTTGCATAATCAAAAATCGATAATTGAAAATTTAATTAATTACATACAAACATGTATGTATGTATGTACATATGTTAGTGTGTATTGAATATTAATAAATTGAGCTGTAGATACAGTTAAAGGTTTTTACATATGGATTTAGTACATACTTACATATCGTCGTACCATACGAAAACTAACATATTTAAAATTTCTGGCGAGAGCTATCAAAAAAAAATTCTGTACGAAAAGTAACATATTTCACTTTTGGCTGACGAAAATTAACAAAATCGACTTTTGGCTGACGAAAAAGAGGTCTCGGGTTCAAACCCCAGTCCGAGCAAACACCAACAAAATTTTTCTAATTAGTAAAAATCCAATTATTGGGTTTTTTAAGAGCAGCGGTCACCTCTCGGCAGTGGGCGGCATACCCTCCGAGAGTATTTCTGCCATGAAAAAGCTTCTCACAAAAAATGCATTCGCCGTTCGGAGCCGGCATAAAACTGTAGGTCCACCCAATTAGTAGGAAAAACAAAAAAGGAGCACACCTCGAATTGGGAGAGAAGCTCGGCCATAAAACTCGTCAGAGTTATAATAGCGCCGTTGTATTATATTATTATTATTATTATTATTATTATTATTATTATTATTATTATTATTATTATTATTATTATTATTATTATTATTATTATTATTATTATTATTATTATTATTATTATTATTATTATTATTATTATTATTATTATTATTATTATTATTATTATTATTATTATTATTATTATTATTATTATTATTATTATTATTATTATTCGTCATAACATATCAATTATAATAATTTTTTTTTGAGTTATGGGCTCCGAAATCTCGTAGATTCCTTTGTCCAAAAAGGGGCGGTGTCACGCCCATTTTCAAAAGTTTTTCTGTTTTTTGTTTCCGGCCTATTGTGGGACTCATGCCACAAAATTTCAATCAATTATCTTTATATTTGACAGAATTCTTTTCCGTACCTCGAAGAATCGCAATGTTAAACGGACTTTAATTATAGTCATGTATTCATAAAAGTGCGAATAATATGCCACCATATCACAAATTCTCTATCAAATACAGAAAAAATTTTACAACCAAAAAAATTTCTTGGGTATAATTTTAAGCATCAGAGTATGCAGTTTCAGAAAAGTTAGAGAACATTTAAATTTATGATGTATGGGTCTGGATATCTGTTTCAGCAAATATGTTTATCTTAGCGAAAAATGTATGCGAATGCAAACCAAAATTAAAAACCCCCCCAAGGCTAATTCCTGCGCACGGCCCTGATCTTACAATAGGTTATAAATGTGGAAAAGCATCACTAAGAAAATATCCGTGCTTTTCTGCTATTTCATTAACCAAGCTACCTAGAGTAATTTGATGCAATTCTTTAGATGCTTTCTCCTTTAATGATAGTCTTAAATTTGTTGCATGGGCTTTGATTAGTAGAGTATTAGGTGCACTTTGTATTGTAAATATAACAACCGTTACGGTCGCTAGTATAGAGGTACATATATATGTATATTTACATACATATCTATATCGGCACCGAGTAGGTAATTCACCGTTTTTTTTTCATAATTTCATATGGTATGTTGTGTGTATTTACCTAAAAATATTTCACGTGGAATTTTGCAGTCACCAAATATTCACTTCCGTTATATTTTAGCGTTATCCACACAAATATTATTCTCACACTACATACAATTTGTATAAACAAATAAATATTCACGTTCCTACATACATATGTATGAACATATGTATGTATGTATCTCGTTAATACAAATTTTAAGCATTTCTTCTTAAATCATAACTGGTCAGAAATGTTTAATTTCTCATGCGGATGTTGAATGCGTTTACTGCTCGCGATCACGGCCACATAGAGATCATTTAAACGGCGTTTGAAAACACTACGGACTTACTTAGTCTATGTGAGGCCATCAGCCGGTCTAACGTAATGTCGTTTGAATCGCGAACTAATTCTTATTTCATTCATAACCCTCTGAACAGTTGGAAGTATGCGAAAAGCCGTTTAAAAATTTATCCGCTCACGCTCGCAGAAGCCAGCCAGCAAGCCAAACAAGTATCTGTCTGCCCACCGCCAACATTCAAGCATTGGGAACAGACAAAAAACATCACCAACAGCAGCAGCAGCATCAACAACGCAGCGGTATACTTATACATAATAATAGTTTTGTTCGTTTACGGATATTTTTTGATGTTTTTCGAAAACTTTTAAAAACAAACACTTTGTCGCCGTTTTTTTACGCCAAATCTCCAACAGAAGAGAACCAACTGAGAGAGAAAACTGACATTTCATTTTGTGAGAAGCTGTTGAATTCTGTTGGACACATTTTTGCCAACAGCAATTTTCCAACAGGAAAACAGCTGATCAAACAACAGCTGACTTGAATTTTTGCAAGTAACAAGATTTGCAAAATATACACATCAATTATAAAATTGGAAAAATACACTAAATTGGCAACAAATATGGATAAATTAAATATGCAAAATAAGTTACATACTTTTTGCGAAGTATTTATATGCATATTATGTACCTTAGTAAATTGTAATCTCCTTTGCGGGAATATATATTAACGGGGCCGCTGTGGTGCAGTGGGGAGTGTTGTGGCCACTGTGGTGTGGCGGACGTGGCTAGTCTGCCATACCAGAGGTCATGGGTTGGATCCCCAGCCTGGATAGAGGGAAAATTTGTATATAATGATCCACGATCCGATAACAATTAATTTTCCAGAGGGTAGGGGTGGTCTCACAGATCACAAAAAACAAAGTACTACCCTCCGGACGCTTATAGTTCAGGAGACATTCCTTGTTAAATTAATGTATGTATGTGTAGAACATCTTTCTGCGTTGGCGGCTTTTGGCCGCGCTTCAATAAAATTACCCTCAGCCGGCAGAATTCTCTTTCTGGATTAATATCCATGGAGCAATCGACAGTTGTTTTGTATAGAATACCTTTTGCCTTCAGCCGCGCTTTACAAAAATAACCCTCAGCCGGGAGAATTCTATTTCTGGAGAACTTTAATATTATAATTTAATAATAGTTGAAAGTGTTAAGATAAGATGAATTATCATCTACAGAATATTTCCTGAAAGTTTCACTGAGCCTGGATAGACAACAAATTCTAACTAAAACCCAATTATCCGGATTTTAAAAATAGCAGCCACTCTCGGCAGTGGGTGGCAGTGGGTCGGCTTCAGTATAATGCGCCCGCCGTATTTATTTTCAAACGACTGGAACTTTCGGGAAATCTTCTATGGATGTTAATTTTACTAATTATAACACTCCCGATCATATAATTCGAGAAAGGAAATTTTGCTGGCTGGGGCTATTTTTTTTAAAGCGCGGCCAAATGCCGCCAACGCAAAAGTTTGTTCTACTCAAAAGTACTGTGGATCGGTCCATAAAGGGTTATTTTTTTAAAGCATGGCCAGGGCCGGGTGCATTAAATTGAAATCTCTTCTGCGGGGCAGCAGACGCGAAGACATACTGCGGTGGAAAACAGTATGGACATGGGTACAAAGAAAAGCAATTGCTAGTGTGATAATTATTACAATGAAATCATATTTATTAGATAGTAACAGCGAACCCCAGCGGGTTAGGGGATCTAGAATATAACCGTTGTAAGGAATGCCTGTCGTAAGACGCGACTAAAATCCACCGGCCTAGAAGGTTGATTATGGCCAGAAAAAATCGTTCGCACGACAGTCGGGCTAGTGTCAGAAGGGACTAGCACCCGAGCGTACCGGATCTATCCGGCAAAGGACTGTCACATCCCCTACACTCCCCAAAACCTTCGGGGAGTGTCTTGGTGGCTACAACAACAACAACATGAAGTTAATTGTATTGCAGATACATACATACATATGTGCATATATCTCCACTGTTTTCAGGCAGAATTGTAACTCCATTAGCATTTATATAAAACAAACAGTGCCGATTTATTGTAAAAGAGAGTTCCGGATGCATTTCCGAACTTCAAAAAACCTTTTTGCGAGCCTATGCGAACGATTTTTAGATTGAGGTTATCGCGAGGTGACAAAAAACTGACCAAAACGAAACCCAAAACGAATCAAAAGAAATTAAATAAGAAAAAAAACTATGTTTTATTTTATTATTTTTATGTTATATGTACATATATACATAATTAACAGCAATAATTTCCACCAATTTTATTATCATTTTAATTTTAATCCTTTTTATACTCAGCTGTACTAGTACACAGAGTATTATAGTTTTGATTTCCTAACGGTGGATTGTAACAGAATGAAATAATCGAGATAGATATAGACTTATATATATCAAAATGATCAGGGTGAAAAGAGAAATCGATTGAGCCATGTCCGTCCGTCTGTCCGTCTGTCCGTCTGTCCGTCTGTCCGTCTGTCCGTCTGTGAGCACGATAACTCGCGCAAAAATTGAGATATTTTGATGAAATTTGAAATGTAAGTTGGTATCAAGACAGGAACGGATGGTATTGAAAATGGGTGAAATCGGACCATGACCACGCCCACCTCCCCTATATAGTAAAAATCGGAAATTTTTTATCTCGGTCACTAATAGAGCTAGAGTGATAAAATTTCACACACGTATTGAGCTCAGGCCCTTATGAAGAAATATGGTGAAATTTTGGAAAATGGGCGGTGCCACGCCCACTTATTAAGGGGCAAACATTGAAAGTTTTATGAGACATAACTCAGAAACCGTTGAAGATATATCGATGAAATTTGATAGGCGTGATATACTTACTTAGGCAAATGTTTGGACGAAAAATTGCCAAAATCGGTTGACGACCACGCCCACTTTTATATATGGGTATTATAAAGTGACCTAATAAAAGCATTTTAAGCGATATCTCTGTCAAATATAAAGATATATCATTGAAATTTTATGGAAGGTGTCCAATTATGGACATAAAACAAAAAATACAAAAATTTTAGAAAATGGGCGTGGCACCGCCTCCTTTTAGAAGCAGGAATATACGAGATTTCTGAGCCCATAACTCGACAAATAATCGATATATTATGACGAAACTTGGTCTATACACTTTCACTACTTGTAGTAATACATGTTCGAAATTTTAGCGAAATCGGTTGACGACCACGCCCACTTTTATATATGGGTATCATAAAGTGGCCTAATAAAAACATTTTAAGCGATATCTTTGTCAAATATAAAGATAATTCATTGAAATTTTGTGGCATGAGTTCTACAATAGATCGGAAACAAAAAATAGAAAAATTTCGGAAAATGGGCGTGGCACCGCCTCTTTTCAGACAAAGGAATCAACGAGATTTCAGAGCCCACAACTCGACAAATAATTGAGATATTATGACGAAACTTGGTTTATACACTTTTATAACTTGTGTTAATAGACACGCAAAAATTTATTGAAATCGGTTTATGACCACGCCTACTTTTTAACAAAGATATTTCTGGAACACCCTTTGGGAATTTGTAACAAGACTTCTTTGTAACTAGAAGTCATAAAGGAATGAAATTTTGCACAAAGAATAATATTCATATGCTTAGTTGGATGACTGATAAAAATGTTGAAAATGGGCGTGGCTACGCCCACTTTATGCAGCACTCGCTTTATATAAAATACAACGTGTTTTCATCAAACGCAAACAAACAATGAAAGCATACAGCTGAGTATCTAATGTTCGATTCCACTCGAACTTAGGCTTCCTTACTTGTTATCCTTTGAATTTGGGGCTTGTGAATGTAAATAAAAATCAGCTGTTTGCCAAAGCTGTTGAACTCTGCAAATTTTGTGTTCGTTTACCTCTTACGATATTTTTCTCTTGTGAGAGGATAGGTGACATTTTTCTCCAACACCTGGCTGTTGGAGGCTGCTGAGTAAATGCTGTTGGAGAAAGTACGCGAACAAAGCTAATGTAAATGCATACGTTGGTGTGTATGTATGTAAATATTTATACCTACATATAGAGTCAGACGTATGTTTAACCTTTCGTGTGCATGGCAGAGTGTACTATACGCCAAACTATTTGGAAGTGGTTCTTTTAAAATTTTACATCGCAGTACTCTATCTTAACTGAGTAAGCTTTGTATCGTTTTAGGCTATCTCGTTGTTAATAAAGAAAGAGTTGCTACCAGACAGCTGAGCATTTTTTAAGTATTTATATAAGCATTGTCATTAATGGCGACAGTCCTTACAAAAAGTATTCAATTTTGTTCAGGCAGTGTAAAAAAAACTGAGCACTTCTCCTCACAAGCATTGTAGGCCATCTTTTTATACTCAGCTGTACTAGTACACAGAGTATTATAATTTTGATTTCATAACGGTGGATTGTAACATAATGAAATAATCGAGATAGATATGGACTTATATATATCAAAATGATCAGGGTGAAAAGAGAAATCGATTGAGCCATGTCCGTCCGTCCGTCCGTCCGTCCGTACGCAGGATAACTCGCGTAAAGATTGAGATATTTTGATGAAATTTGAAATGCAAGTTGGTATCGAGACTGGGACGGTTGGTATTGAAAATGTGCGAAATCGGACAATGACCACGCCCACTTTTCCTATCTAGAAAAAATCGGAAATTTGGTATCTCAGCCACTAATATAGCTAGAGTGATAAAATTTTACCCACGTATTGAGCTCAGGCCTTTATGAAGAAATTTGATGAAGTTTTGGAAAATGGGCGGTGCCACGCCCACTTATTAAGGGTCAAACATTGAAAGTTTTATATGTCATAACTCAGAAACCGTTGAAGATATATCGATGAAATTTGGTATGCGTAATTTGGTAACTTAGACAAATGTTTTGGCGAAAAATTATCAAAATCGGTTGACGGCCACGCCCACTTTTATATATGGGAACTATAAAGGGGCAAATATTGAAAGTTTTATATGTCATAACTCAGAAACCGTTGAAGATATATCGATGAAATTTGGTATGCGTAATTTGCTTACTTAGACAAATGTTTTCGCGAAAAATTATCGAAATCGGTTGACGGCCACGCCCACTTTTATATATGGGAACTATAAAGGGGCCTAATAAAAACATTTTAAGCGATATCTCTGTCAAATATAAAGATCTATCACTGAAATTTTGTGGCAGGAGTCCAACTAGGGACATAAAACAAAAAATATAAAAATTTTGGAAAATGGGCGGTGCCACGCCCACTTATTAAGGGGCAAACATTGAAAGTTTTATAAGCCATAACTCAGAAACCGTTAAAGATATATCGATGAAATTTGGTACGCGTGATATATTTACTTAGCCAAATGTGTGGACGAAAGATTACCAAAATCGGTTGACGACCACGCCCACTTTTATATATGGGTATTATAAAGTGACCTAATAAAAACATTTTAAGCGATATCTCTGTCAAATATAAAGATCTATCACTGAAATTTTGTGACATGAGTTCTACAATAGACCGGAAACAAAAATTAAAAAAAAGTTTGGAAAATGGGCGTGGCACCGCCTCTTTTTATACAAAGGAATCTACGAGCCTATTATTCGACAAATAACTGAGATATTATGACGAAACTTGGTTTATACACTTTTATAACATGTGTTAATAGACACGCAAAAATTTATTGAAATCGGTTTATGACCACGCCTACTTTTTAACAAAGATATTTCTGGAACACCCTTTTGGAATTTGTAACGTGAAGTCTTTGTAACTAAAAGTCATTTTGCACTAACAATAATATTTATATGCTTATTTGGATGATTGATACAAATTTTGAAAATGGGCGTGGCTGCGCCCTGTTTATGCAGCACTCGTGTCATATAAAATACACCCTATATCGAACAAACGCAAACAAACAATGAAAGCATACAGCTGAGTATCTAATGTTCGATTCCACTCGAACTTAGGCTTCCTTACTTGTTTTTACTAATTACATACTCACATCATCAAATAGTATATCTTACACGTTGTAACAGAGCATGCAAATCATCATTTATATGCTCACAAAGTAATTTGCGCTAGCAGCAAAACTGTTCAATGTTTACATCGAAAATTCCTTGCACCAAATGCCAAGAGTGCTGAAAAAAGTTCTCTCAAATTATTCACACCGAATGCATAGTGCTGAAGAAATTTCTCTCAAATTATTCACACCGAATGCATAGAGTGCTGAAAAAGTCCTCACAAACTGTTTACACCGAATGCCAAGAGTGCTGAAAAACGTCCTCATAAACTACTCATACCAAACGACATGTTCGAGGATTTTATCGAAAAGTGCTCAGACTTGTCTAGTAGGAGTGTAGGTGTTTTATTTCTAAGTGAAAGTCGCAAAAATAAAGAGTTACTGAAAAATGTAGTCTGCACAAATTTTCTAAATTTAGAGATTATTTTGCTGGGTACGTACACAGTTTTTATCGTTAGAGAATTTGTGGATATTAGATACATTAGATAATTAGTGTAATTCTCTAACCATTCTTATTTTTAAATTAGTGAATGGCCCATAGGTGACATTTAAATTTACATTCAGCGCTCATCGGTTTGCGAAAGGTGCGGTTATACAGCTAAACATAAAACGCCTTTTTATTATTCCTTATTATAAGGCATTTAAGTACCACAGAAGGCCTCATTATCAGGAGTTATCCAAGTCTTATTTTCCATGGAGAATAAGCCTTACTATAAGGTATATATACAACACATAAGGCCTGATTATCAGGATATAACTAAGCCTTATTTCCATGGCGGATAAGCCTTTGGAATAAGGTTTCCCCTCAGAGAGAGGACATCAACACAGAAAAATCAGCCTTATGTGAAGCCTTACGCCATACAACCTTTGTTCGCTTAGAATTTTCAGGCATTATTTCGGTAGCCTTTAAATCTTCTGGAATAAACCTGAAATAAGGCGTAGATTTTTTGGTGGTATATATATATGTACATATGTATGTATGTAGGTATTTACATTTTATCGCTCACTCCCCTTTGCAATGGTATGATTTTGTTTTTTTTCATATTTAAATTAATTTCTATATTTAATGCAATTGATCGCCCCCAATGTTTCTTCAGTATTTAAGTGTAACAAGAAATTCTATTCACTCCCAAGGGTTTGATAAGCTAATGGTTTCACTCCAAGTCACGAACAACAACTTATTTAATAAATACATACATACATACATAATGGGAATGTTTTCGTGTCGGAAGACCAAGACCAAGCAAAAGAAACAAAAGTGGCTTAAGTATGTAGATATTTTAAAATTTGAGTTGGTCCCAGAAGTGGCATAATAAATTGATTCAATATCAACAATCTGAATTCAATTTGCATATTTACTCAGGAAGCGATTTCCTAGTGGTTAGTGACTTATGGGTAACATTCTTCGGAAAGCATAGATACTAATGAATATACTTAGGCCCTTACATGTAGTAGAGCTGTTATACAAAGGTACTGATTTGATGAAAGCCTCAAAAGACGAAATAAGATAAAGTTCCAAAATAAAAACGGAGCATTAGTGGGTTCAATAAAAATCTGACGGGAATTCGGTGAGGTAACCAGTAACCAGTAAGGTCACAGGGGCCGGACATCGAGTCTGGTTTAATGCAGGAAATGCGAAATAGCACCTAATATTTTGCACTCTTATTTTTGGCTAGAATGCAACTTTCTGCAGATACGTATACAAGTACATACATACGAGTATGTACTAAACAGAATATGAAAATATTTATATTTTGACTTAGATTCCTAATGTATGTATGTATGTGTTTATATAGGCTAGACCTTACACAACTTTGTGGGAGTGCAATTGAAAATTAAAGATAACTAAGTGCGAAGACAACAATTTATTTATACGTAAATAACAGGAAGTCGAACAAAAGCTATAGCAACACAATTTCAAACTTTTAACTCATACAAACATTTGCGTACCCGTTAGTATCGAGAATGAGATGAAATGGAAATTTGCGAAAGCAGCCAACATGGAGAAGCAATGAAAACGAGCAAATAAAAATTTGCCATTCTAGTGAAATTTTGAATTTGCAAACAAAAACCAAAAAAAAGAGGAAAAAGCAAAAAAGGAGAAAAAGTATGCGCCGCAGTTGAAACACAGTAACAATTTTATTATTCAAAGTTTTCTTCCTTTTGCCAATTTGCTTCCGCGTACGCCAATAAAAATGGCACAAAAGTACGCAAAAACTATGCCCGCCAGCTCGTGCAATTCACTTCACCCCATTATTCTCTCCTCACCAGTGCCGACCCTCGCCTGTTGGTCGTCCTTCAGCACGAGTCATTGGATGCATACAATTTCCGAATACTTGCCGCCACAATTTTGAGACACATTGGCATACAATGTCACAAAATGGCTAACATTTTACATAGTATGTTTATGAGGCTGAATTGACAAAAACACTATATCATAAACGAATACGGAGCGCTCCCTTGCTTAAGTGAAATAGAACGCCTTTTTCAAGCAATATATAGAACCGCTTTTATCACTTGTGATCTCATTTTATTTTATTAATTAATTAATATTTCTTTTAAGTAAAATGAGATATTCGCTCTTCAAACAGTTGTGAGTGATCACCTAATGTGTTTTTAGATCATTTAGAGAGCGCCCTGCTTCCGTGTTTAGCCGTTTATGTACAGAGCGCTTGCCCTAATAAACAGTACATGCAAGGTAAAATCTGAGCTGCTACAGTTACTAAGAACATCGCACTTTGCAAACGAAATATGTACCTATGTGTTTTGTTTTGTCAACAATCGAACAGAAATCAGCCACTGATCCTCAATTTTCGTACCAAATAAAATCCAATCACCATTATGGCTCATTAGAGATGAGAGAAACTGCGATTTTTCGAAATCTGTGATTTCGGTGATTGCTATTTTTAAATCACTGCGATTTTAAACTGCTATTGCGATTGCATGGACTGCTATAAAATCATCAGTTACCGGTAGAGATTAATTTTGCATTTTCTGAGCGATATAACCTGTCTTCATTTTATGTTAACAAAATGATAGCAATAACAACGTATTCCGCAGTAATTTCGCTGTTTGTACACATTTTTCAAAGATAAATTGTAAATTCAATATTTTTTTTTTCTTATACATATTTCTATATAGTATATGTATATGTGGTCTGCTCAAAAGTATAAACAAAAAGAAATTTATAATGCTTTTGCGATTGCGATTCACATAGGTGAACTGCTTACTTGGTACATCGATAGCAGTTCCCAATAAGTAGTGAACTGCTATTTTGAAAAAGTGATCGCAATTGCGATTTGCGATTTTTTATTCACAGTGAAAAAATCACCGTTTGCGATATATCGCTCATCACTATGGCTCATTAGCCTTTCTCTAATATTTGTACCCAAGCTTTAAACACTTTGGCCATTTGAGTTATGGCGTTTTCTTTTCTACGAAAAAATGTTGCCCTCCTATATCCCAATTATCGAATTACGTATCCCGACTTTCTATAAAATGGTTGAATTTGTAGATAAGGGTGCCTTCTTATTTAGTTACAGGTCAATATTTGGCGAAATGACCAGACAAACTTACAAAATGGCTAAGAAAATCAAACAGGGCAACATTATTTCGAGAAAAGAAAACGCTGTAACGCCAACGCAACGCCAACGCATCGCGTAAACGCGTCGATATTGTGGGGCATCGTGTAAATGCGCCCACCTTTTGGGTCATGGCGTAAACGCGCCCACCTTGTGCCTGACAGGTGTAGAGCTTGGCTCGCCATTTTAAATTATTATTATTTTGGACGACTTGGATACAGACGGGCGCTGCAACTAAAATAAAGATAGATAGATAGAAGAAAAAGGTTTTAAATAAAAGTGAAATTTAACAAGAAAAATTAAATAAAGAACAGAAATAAAGTGTTTAAATTAAAAATAAAAGGACTTTAATTAAATCAAAAAAAGGAATATAGCAAGGAGTAAGGAACAGCGGAAAGAAGGTAAAATTATAAAAAGGGACGCACCCGGCAACCAATTAAGGTTGCACATGGCGACCGTGACCGGTAGCCTAAAACCGGTCAAGATGGCGTATTCCCGTAGGAAGCCACCTGGGAGTGCCAACAACATTATTTTAATTTAATTAAATTTTTTATTAAAATACTAACATGCATACGAATATGCATAAAACGCAAATTTAAACAAACAAAGAAAAAGAAAATGAAAAATCTACAAAAAAATATATAAAAACGAAAAAAAAAATCTACAAAAAAAAAATATAAAAAATCAAAATCCTACAAAAAAAAATTATAAAATACAAAAACCTACAACCAAAAAAATTTTTAAAAACTACAAAATTCAAAAAAAAATTAATTAAAATATAACTTGTACTGGTGTGGGTCATGAATTACGCCCTTCAATTTTTCGATCTTTGGACCTGGCCACATACATACAAACATTACATACATACATTTTCTGCAACTACTTTAAAATGCGCCAACTGTACCGCCTTTGGCAAAAATAACGCCACCTGAAAACGGCAAATCATAACGGCACGCGCCATTTAAGATGTTCGCTTTAAATTAAGACCAGCAGCAGCAGAATCGGACGGGCAGCAGCAGAACGCCGCAGCAGACGGGCAGCAGCAGAACGCCTATGTACTGAGAAGTATATATGTATGTATATGTATGTAAATATGTATGCCAAAATTACTTTCATTTTTTTCAAGTATATATCGTAATACTTATTAATTATTTACGACTATAAATATCTCTTCATCAATATTAAATATATTATACATTCATCTTTTTGTAAAATTTAACTTCAAAAAAAAAATCTCTCTCGAACGTAAGGTGTAAGATTTAAAAATACTTAAACTACAAACCCACAAATTTTCAATATCATAATAGTATTAAAAATCATTCATTCATTTATCATAAACTAAATATTCAAATTTAATATCACTTTTATATTACTACATAAGAATATATTGGCTTAATTGGCTCAAATTCATGAATTCAAACAATATATATACATATGTATACTTTAAAATTTATTTTTTTAATTAATAAGTAACATTAATTCAAACAGATTCAGTATGTGTACATACACATGCGCACAACTACGTATAAATTTGGTGAAAATTTAAAGTTTGAAAACATTTTTTCTAAAAGTGCGTGTATGTATATGCATACAGTTCCACCTTAATAGTGATCACATAACGTTTGCCGTATGTGTACATACATACATATATGTATATAAATACATACAGTGGCACATTAGGGTGGATCAAATAAATTTGCGTCGTATGTGTACATGCATATGCATATAGATACATGCAGCTTTAAGAAAATTTAATACATTTTTAATAATTATAAAACATTTTGCTTGTGAAACGGTGCGGCCGACACGTTAAAATACTAAAACTTTTTTTGGATAAAAACGGTGCGTCCGTAAATATTTAAACAATAACTTTTTTTGCTTGTGCAACGGTGCGGCCGTCACGTTAAAATATAACTTTTTTTTTTGCTTGTGCCACGGTGCGGCCGTCACGTAAAACAATTACTTTTTTTTGATGAAAGCGGTGCGTCCGTGATATATATATAAAACAGCTTTGTCACAATACAGGATTTTTCAATTTCTAATAAAATATCATACATGGCCAGTACAACATATTTAACTCTTTGAAATTATATTGGAACAGACATATTTTACAGGATTTTCTAAATTTTACAGGATTTTCACAGTTTTAAAGGCTTGGACTTAATCATATAGTTTACATACATAAATTTTTCATTACAATTCAACATTTTCGGCGAATCATTCAATATTTCAACAACAATATCAGCAACTATCAATTCAACTTCCACATTTTGGCAAATCATACAAATAGTCAACATTTTCAGGAATTCTCAAAAGATGTGGTGAACTAGAAACGGCTTACAAATTTTTTTACAATTATCGTGTTACGTGCTTTTGAAGATTTGACTTGTGCTTTTGTCAATTACGACTTGTGCTTTTTTTAACATTATCGTGTTATGACAGACTTTGTCGGAGTTTTTAAGCAAAACCAAGAGAATTTTCAAAAAGTTACTAAGCGAATTTTACAAAATCGGAAATTAACAACAAACGAATTAAAGCTTAAAGAATATAAAGAAGATTTAATAAATACGTTTAATGCTATTTTGATACACGTTAAGAAAAGTCAAGTTGAAAATCATTCAGAAGTACTATCGAGAATCGCACGTAACAAGGAGAAATTAAAAGAGTGTTTCGAAAAATTAGACATCAAATTAGAAATTTCGTCAGATCCTCTGGCGCTCATAGAAGATTTCAATTTAGAGAATTCTGAATCTGAAGACGATTTTAAAGATTCAATAGCTTTTTCAGACGATTTATTAAAAGCCACTAGCTCACCCAACAATTTAGAGAACATTTCATCGAATTTTGCAGAACCATTTAATAACTTTTCCGATATGGCTACAGTCGAACAAAAGAAGTCTTTTATTAGTTATTGCGCCACAATTATAAGAGAAAATTACGCTGGCGATCCATTAGCGTTAGATTCCTTCCTAGACAAAATCGAATTAATAGAAAGTCTAGCAGAAGCAAACCTTGAGACAACTCTTATATCTTTTGTCAAATCGAAACTTGAAGGAAAAGCACGGGAAGCAATTCCGACTAATGTGACATCAATACAAGACATTAAAGACGCTCTGAGAATTCGTATTAAACCGGACAATTCCAAGGTAGTAGCAGGAAAAATTGCTTCACTCAGAGTTTCCAATAATAACTTAACAGATTTTGCCAAACGTGTAGAAGAACTAGCTGATGCTTTAGAACGATCTCTAATAATTGAAGGCATGTCCAAGGCCAAAGCGCATGAAATGGCAGTCGAGCAATCAGTAAACGTTTGCAGATTAAATACGCGCTCTGACTTAGTGAAAGCAATTCTGGCATCGACTTCCTTCACTGATGCAAAAGACGTAGTAGCAAAGATGATCGTAGAACAGAATAATCAGGCGACAGAAAGACAGGTTTTAGCTTTTCGTTCAAGGTTTTCCAATCAAAATAATTTTCGTCAAAATAATGGAAATAGTTACCACAATAATCCCAACAGATACAACAACAACTTCAATAGGTACAATAACAACAATAACTTTAATAGGTTCAACAACAACAATTTTAATAGGAACAACAATAATAGCAACAGGTATAACAACAACAACCAAAATAGACAAAACAACAATTATCGGCAAAATAACGACAATAGGGGTAATAACAATTCGCGTAATAACAACAACAATCAAAATAGAACCAACAACAACGAAAATTCAAATACGCGAAATAACACAAATGTTCGCGCTTTAAACGCGGAAGCCCCTCAGCAGCGAACACTGAGGGACGACGAAGAGATAAGCGATTAAATGCGAAAAATATTTTTTGTTTGAATTTAAATTACTCGGATTTTGTCGAAATTTATATAACCGGATCTAACAAATTATGCACATTTTTACTAGATACACAAGCTGATATTTCTTTGATTAAAGTTTCAAGTCTCAATAAGAATATTCCAATCAATACAGACGATATAGTTAACATCACTGGCGTGACATCAAATACTGTTTCTACTTTAGGTAAAATAAACATAGACTTACATTTCTCAAATATTCCCATCGGACATAATTTACATGTGGTAAATGATGATTTTAACATCCCATCAGATGGTATATTGGGTAAAGACTTTCTCAAATATAACAAATGCGTTATAAATTATTCCAATAATAGCATCTCATTCTGGGCAAACAATGAAAGAGTCAATATGCCAATCCTTCACGGAACAGAAAGCGATATGTGTATTATACCACCAAGGTGTGAAGTTTTTCGAATTTTTGACTTAGGTCACTCAACGACTCCACTTTTCGTTGAATCTCAAGAAATACAAAAAGGAGTATTTACAGCAAGATGCATTGCTAATTCTGACAACCCAGTAATAAAATTAATCAATACCACAAATGACATACAATTCGTAAAGAAAAATTCCATTCGGACGGAAAAATTATCAAATTATCACGTCTATGTTATTAATAAAACAAACGCAGATGAGAAACGTATTAACGAGCTCACTTCAATTTTGAAAAATCAATTTCCTAAAAATTATCCATCTGAACTTTTAGACCTTTGCATACAATATGCCGACATATTTGCACTTAACAACGACAAAATGACATTAAATAATTTTTATGAGCAAAAATTACGTGTAACTGACAACGAGCCGGTGTATGTGAAAAACTATCGATTACCATATTCTCAGCGAGAGGAAATAAACAAACAAGTAACAAAATTAGTAGAAAATGATTTAATCGAAGAAAGTTATTCAAATTATAACAGCCCTCTTATACTAGTTCCTAAAAAGAAAATCAATGGTGAAAAAGCTTACAGAATGTGTGTTGATTTTCGTGCAGTTAACAAGAAGCTTATAGCTGACAAATTTCCGTTAGCACGAATTGATGATATTTTAGACAATCTTGGCAGAGCCAAATATTTTTCCACCTTAGATCTTTTTTCTGGATTTCACCAAATACCTTTACATGTTGATTCACGTGACATAACTTCATTCTCTACTGATCGCGGAGCTTATAGATGGAAAGTATTGCCATTTGGTTTGAATATTGCACCAAACTCGTTTTCAAGAATGATGACCATTGCCTTTTCAGGCGTACCATCAAACGTAGCTTTTCTTTATGTAGATGACATTATCGTCATTGGCTGTAACGAATCACATCACATTAAAAATTTGACTAAAGTATTCGACACTTGCAGATCTTTCAATCTCAAGCTAAATCCAAATAAATGTAATTTTCTCAGACCCGAAGTGACATTTTTAGGTCACAAATGTTCAGCTAAAGGATTGTTACCAGACGATTCAAAAATAGATGCAATTAGGAAATATACAAAACCAACAGACAAAGACGCTGTAAGACGTTTCGTCGCTTTTGCGAACTACTACAGACGCTTTATTCCGAACTTTGCATCTCTGGCAGCACCTTTAAATAAATTGAGTAGAAAAAGAGTCGAATTTAAGTGGGACAAAACATGTGATGAAGCCTTTGATGCATTAAGAGCATCCCTAATGTCACCTAAATTATTACAATACCCAGATTTTTCCAAACAGTTTATCATTACAGTAGATGCTTCAAAAACTGGGTGTGGAGCAATACTAAGCCAAGAACATCAAGGCAACGATTTACCTATTTGCTATGCTTCAAAATCTTTTAATAACGCAGAACAGAAAAAACCAGTAATCGAGTTAGAGTTGTTAGCCATATATTTCGCAATAAAACAGTTTAGACCTTATGTGTACGGTACACATTTCACGGTAAAATCAGATCACAGACCGTTAGTATACCTCTTTAACATGAAAGATCCAGCATCTAAATTAGCAAGAATAAGATTAGAGCTTTCAGAGTATAATTTCACCATAGAGTACATTAAAGGTAAATCGAACGTAGGAGCTGACGCCCTTTCGCGTATTACAATGAACGAATTAAAAGATGCAACAAAAAGCATTCTTACGGTACAAACGCGATCAAAGACCAAACAGTTGAAACAACAGGAAACGGCAATACCAATTAATAAAGATAAAAATATAGAGTTACATGTTTATGATAAATTTTCTTACGATTACTTAAAAAAGATACCGAGAGTAAAAACATACATTAAATACGATAAAAATAATTCCATTTTGAATTTAGGAATATGCGCGCATCTTAAACATAAAAAGATAGAATTACTTAACTTTACGCCTGTTAACGAAAAAACAAATTTCGATGAGTTGTTTTCGCGGCTTGAATTAGAAGCCAACAAGCGTAATATTAAGATATTAGAATGGCCAAAAGATGATATATTTTTTAATCACATTTCGATTCAGTTATTTAAAGTCCATGGCAATAAAATTTTAAAAACTTTAGAAATCATGCTAACAGATCCTGTCGAAACAGTCATCGATGATGAAAAGAAACAAAAATTACTAGAAATTTACCATAATGATCCGATTAGTGGAGGACACTGCGGAGCAAAGAAACTATATGCTAAACTTCGTACAAAATATTTTTGGAAAAACATGACGCGTGACACGTCAAAATTTGTTAAAAATTGTCAAAAATGTTTAGTAAATAAAGTCAAACCAAAAACAAAAGAAAATCTTGTTATAACGCCAACACCCAGCAAACCATTTGAAGAAGTCATAATAGATACAATAGGACCTTTGCCAGAATCCAAATTTGGTAACAAGTTCGCTGTTACTATAATATGCGATCTGACAAAATATTTAATTACAGTAGCCATACCAGACAAAAGTGCCAAAACAGTAGCCTCAGCAATCTTTGAAAGTTTTATTTTAGTATATGGCACAATGAAAACCATTAGAACCGATTTAGGTACAGAATATAAAAATGAAATTTTTTCAGAGTTAACACGTATTTTAAATATAGACCATAATTTCTCAACAGCGCACCACCATGAAACTGTTGGTACAATAGAAAGAAACCATAGGGTATTCAATGAATACATCCGAGCATACATAAACGAAACTTTTTCTGACTGGGACACTTATTTGAAGTATTTTACCTTTTGGTATAATACAACACCAAACACCGTTTTTGACAACAAATTTACTCCATTTGAGCTTATCTTTGGCAAAAAAGCCACTTTGCCAAATGAAGTAAATAAAACAGAAATAGATCCACTTTATAATTCGGATAATTACGCAAAAGAAGCAAAATTTCGCATGCAAAAATCGCATGTATTAGTTAAAAAACTCGTTGAAAAACATAAACTTGCTAATAAAGAGCAATATGATAAAAATTCCCGGCCATTACAAATTAAAGAGAGTGACCTTGTATTAATTCAAAAAGAGCCAAGACTCAAACATGAAAATATATATGAAGGTCCTCACGAAGTAAAAGCAGTAGACGGCGTGAACGTCACTGTATTTGATAAAGAAAAAAATAAGTTAAAAACGGTACATAAAAACCGTATACGAAAAATAACATGAAATTTAAAATGTACATACTTTGAGCCAGTAAAGTCATAAATTTTTCAAAATCATTCATAAATTATACAAACATAAATAATATTATATATCTAGATGTAAAAATTAGAAGCTTAAGGAAGTACAAAATATATTATCAAAGAAATTAAAAATCAGATATGTATAAGTTTTATGTAAATAGCAAAATCGAATTTTGAATTGCAAAAATAACAAAACTAAATTTTTAATATTTATATATGTACATACAAACAAACAAAAATGTATCACTTAAGTACTAAAATAAGCAATACAAAAAAAAATATATATATATATAGTAAAATTAGTTATATATCAGAATTACGTTGATGTAAGTTACCACATAAAGCTGCAGCGTCTAGAAGTCAAATTTCAGTAATTACATTCATTATATTAACTTTTGATTCACAACAATTCGTTCCATGTCTCAAATTCGAATTTTAATTCTTATAGTCATTCCAATAACTTTCATTTCAATAACTTTAATTTTTTTTTTTTACCTTGCATTTTATATAAATACATATTTTCAAACTAAATTTTGTCATATCTAATTAAATTGCTCTGCTTGAACGCAATAAGGGGAGGAATGGTCACCGTAACCAATGTTCGTTCAAGCAGACCAATTTAATTATTCAGCATTCAAAAAGATTGAAATTGACAAATTGACCAATTTGCCGACTTCAATCTTTTTCATTAAGAAGGATGGTGTAACGCCAACGCAACGCCAACGCATCGCGTAAACGCGTCGATATTGTGGGGCATCGTGTAAATGCGCCCACCTTTTGGGTCATGGCGTAAACGCGCCCACCTTGTGCCTGACAGGTGTAGAGCTTGGCTCGCCATTTTAAATTATTATTATTTTGGACGACTTGGATACAGACGGGCGCTGCAACTAAAATAAAGATAGATAGATAGAAGAAAAAGGTTTTAAATAAAAGTGAAATTTAACAAGAAAAATTAAATAAAGAACAGAAATAAAGTGTTTAAATTAAAAATAAAAGGACTTTAATTAAATCAAAAAAAGGAATATAGCAAGGAGTAAGGAACAGCGGAAAGAAGGTAAAATTATAAAAAGGGACGCACCCGGCAACCAATTAAGGTTGCACAACGCCATTAGTAAAAAGCAAAATCAGCAATTAAGCTCATCGAAATTGGGCGCCATTTGAGTAAGTGAAAGGACTATTATCCACCCTTCTGCAAACTTTATATTGTTCTTTTTCTTTGCAACCACAGAAACGCTTGGGGAAATTTAAGCAAAGCAAGAGCGCACTCGCCTTTTTTAGTCGCTGCTTATCAGAGATGTTAAGTATTGCAATCATCGTGACTTTCAGCCCTTGAAGTCCCATTCTTTTTCTAGAAGTCTTGAATGCAGCCTTTCAGTCTTTTTTTTGACTGATGATTTAAAATTTGCAGTCCCCAGTATTTTTGGCAAGTATGACTGACCATTCATTTTTTTTCACTCACTGATGACTGGCGATATTTTTAAGCAGTCATTTAGTAAACTAGTACCAAAAATATGCTCTATATGTATTTTAGCTGTAATAGTATTTATTTTGCATATACCTAAAATGGTCAGTTTATAAAATCTTTGAAATACATATCGCTAGCTTGGAGTGCAAACTGTGTAAGTCCATTTTTATGAAAAAGTGTATTTTTATGTACAATGCTAGAAAAATCAAATAGGCACCGCGCTAAACAAGTCTGTGACTCTTGTCATATTTCTACTCGTTGTTATTCAGTGATACGAAAATTGTGTAAGCCCAAAAATCGAAGAAAATTGTGTAAGTCCCAAATATTTTCATGAGCAGAAATTTTTTTTCATCTCGAAATTTTTTTATTTTTTTGTTTTTTATCTCTCCTACAAATTTTGGAAAAAGGGACTTACATAATTTGCACTCTAAGTTAGCGATATGTACAGTAGAGCGTATCGAGAAAAAAAGTTCGCCGTACGCCCCCATATGATCTCTTTTTCGAAAACATTTCCGAAAACATTTTTTTTTGACGCCGCTAGATGTCGCTAAAATTCAATTTTTCATATCTTCGGTTTTATGGAGGGTTCCTACTTTATAATTGTATTAACACTATGTGCGCCATTGGGGTCACTTCCACCCAGTACTTAGTTTACACCACCTTAATGCAACTGTTTTTTGCCTGTATGTTAAACGTCGTCAATAAGCATTCATTTTTTTCAAAAGAGGGATTTCGATCGATTCAGTAGAGCCGCAAATTAAACACATTTAACGTTCCGAGGAATATGAGTTTTTCTCTTCCTGTGTTTTTTAGCTTAATTTTATAGTCTTTTTCTGAAGAGACTCCTACTGAAATTTTATGCCGAATAATTTTCTAGAACATTTTAACCATCTAGCAACCCTAAGAAATTGTTATTTTGACCCCTTTTTATACAGTCAGGAAATATAGTATAGAATTTTTAAGGACGCTATAGGGCTAAAATTTTCTAGAAAATTAATCGCCGTAAAATTTAAGTAGGGGTCACCTCAGAAAAATCTTTGTAAAATGAACATAAAAGACAACGGGAAGCGAGAAACTTATATTCCTCTGAATGTTAAATTTCTTTTATTTCCAGTTCTACTGAAGCGATCGAAATACTTCTTCTTCTTCTTGATTGGCGCTTAACCGTCTAGACGATTCTGGCCGAGTCCAACAGAGCGCGCCAATTGCTTCTGTTTCGTGCAGCATGGCGCCACTTGGGAACACCTAGGGAGGCAGCATCGCTGTCCACCTGATTTTCCCAACGCAGTGGAGGTCTCCCTTTTCTTTTGCGTTCAGCGGGTTTCGATAGAAATGCTTTCTTAGCCGGAGCGCCTTCGTCCATTCTCACGACATGACCTGCCCAACGCAGCCGCTGGATCTTTATTCGCTGAACAATGTCGATGTCTGTGTAAAGCTCGTACAGCTCATCGTTAAATCTCCGTCGATACTCGCCCACGCCAACGCGCAAAGGTCCATAAATCTTACGAAGAACTTTTCTCTCGAATACTCCAAGTGCCATCTCATCTGATTTTGAAATTGTCCATGCTTCTGCGCCGTACATGAGGACTGGAACGATGAGCGTCCTGTAGAGTGTGATTTTTGTTTGTCGAGAGAGGACTTTACTTTTCAGTTGCCTACTTAGTCCGAAGTAGCATTTATTGGCAAGCGTGATTCTTCGTTGGATCTCCGTGCTGACATCATTCTTGGTGTTAATGCTGGTTCCCAGATAGACGAAGTCCTTAACAGTTTCGAATTTGTAGCTATCAACATTGACGTGGCTGCCAAGGCGTGCTGTTTCTTTGTGTGATGACAGGAGGTACTTCGTCTTGTCCTCGTTGACCGCCAAACCCATTTTCTTAGCCTCTTTATCCAGCTTGGAGAAGGCAGAACATACGGCGCGCGTGTTAGTGCCAATGATGTCGATGTCATCGGCGTACGCCAGCAGTTGCACACTCTTGTGATATAAGATGCTTCCTGTATGGTTAAGTTCTGCAGCTCGTATTATCTTTTCCAGCATCAAATTGAAGAAGTCGCACGAAAGAGAGTCACCTTGTCTGAAACCTCGTTTGGTCTCGAACGGCTCGGAGAGGTCCTTCCCAATTCTGACGGAGCTGGTGGTGTTAGTCAATGTCATTTGGCATAGCCGTATAAGTTTAGCAGGGAAACCAAATTCAGACATTGCGGCATACAGGCAATTCCTATTCGTGCTATCAAAAGCGGCTTTAAAATCGACAAAGAGATGGTGTGTGTCGGATCCTTTTTCATGGGTTTTTTCCAATATTTGTCGTATTGTGAAGATCTGGTCGATTGTAGATTTACCAGGTCTGAAGCCACACTGAAATACTACTTTTGCAAAAGATTAATGCTTTTCGACGACGTTTAACATGCCGGTAAAAAAAGGTACATTAAGGTGGTATAAACCCAGCACTGGGTGGAAGTGACCCCAATGGCGCACGTAGGGCTAATACAATTATAAAGTAGGAACCCTCCTCTCATGCCAAAGAGATTGGTGTATCAGACTTAGGGATCGAAACTTTAAAAACCTAGTAACCCCTATGAGAAGAATGGCAAAAGACTGTAGCTGCAATCATTTCATGATTGCAATCAAATGATTGCAGTAACGGGGTGGATTGCAGCCAGGTGACTGCACAGTTAAAATTTACCAGTCAGAATGAAGGCTTCTTTTTTTAATTCCCAGTCATGACTGGCAAAAAATGAATAGCAGTCATTTTGACCCCAATCAAAAGACTGCGCAGTCACAAAGTACTGCATTACTTAACATCTCTGCTGCTTATACAGGATGGCGATACTGTGCGGCGTTACTCCAACTCTTTGTCATTTCTCACTTTAGTCTCTCAGTCTCTATTTGTTGCAACATTTACATATGAATGTGTGTATTCAGACGTGAAGGTTGTTGATATTCAACATGCGTATTTTTGTTTGTGCTAGTACGTACAGAAGTTGCGATGTTGATTTGATTTTTAAGCTGACAATAAAATTGTAAAGAAAGTATTTTCGCGAATAATAAAATGGAATTATTTTTTTTTATTTTTTAGCTCGCACATTTTTGTTGATGCTCTTGCAATCACTTATTTAAAGAAGCTCAATTTTTATTTAAGTGACAAATTCTTTGACTGTTAGAATAAATGCGAAAGTATTTGCTCACACAGTATCCTGTCTTTTCTGGAGGAAAACGTTGCCCTTCTACATATATGCTAATTATCGATAGATAATGGTGCCCTTGTACATAGTTTAAGCACAATATTTGGTAAAGTTACCACACAAACCTACAAGATGGCTAAGAAAACCAAAGGGGTAACATTATTTTGAGAAAAGAAAAGGATATTAAATACAATAAGTATTTTTTTCAAGAGCGCTCGTACATTTAAAGCAAATACAGAACCTATCGCACTAAATGATTCCATACATACATACATATGTCCCGATTTGGCTTCATTTCAATTGGCGCTTACCTTGGCGTCTGTATCTGGAGCGTGGAAGCGAACTTCGAGCGAACCACCGAGAACGGCATACCAGTAGCGACCCTGTTCACCGGCGCGGAAAACTGCGAGGAAAAAGTGGAAAAAAAAGAAAATGAAAATGCTGGCAAAGTAAAAGTAAAAATAAAAAATTTAAATGCATACTTTTGGGCACTCAAATAAAGATGACAAACTCAAATTTATGCGCAATTGTGCCAAAGTGGTTTCTTTTGTTAAGGCGTTAGATTTTATTTGTTTTTTTTTTTTGCCAACTTACGTGTAACTCCCTTCTCCAGATCTTCATAAAATCCGCACATGGCCAATTGCTGTAATGCCGAACTGGGCAATCGGCATAATGGCTCCACGCGTCGCAGACGGCAGGATATCAATTCAACGTCGCGTAAATTACGATCGCACGGACTGTAAGTAAAATAAATTAATTTAAGAAATACGCGTATAGTAAGAAATAGTAATTTTAAACTTAAAATAATATAAAAAATTGTTTTGCACTCAAAAGGGAATTCATTTGGAAGATTGTTTTATGAAAACTGACTATACCGAGTCTTTTTCGGTCAACTTTGATGATCAAAAACTAATTAATCACTTTTGCGATGAGAAGAAGACTCGAAAATGAGTAGCACCAGCGATTCAAGAGATTTAATTTTTTATCACATAAAAATCACCTGAGTTTTTCGATCCCCTTTGCTAATTAAAAACGACGATTAAAAGAAGACTACAAAACGAGTCAGACCGGCGATTGGAAAGTGATTTTATTTTTTGTCATATAAAAATGACTTAACTGAGTCTTTTTCAAACCCCTTTGATGATAAAAAAAAAGAATTTATCACAAATTGATCATGCTAAAGATCGAAATGTGATCGTTACTTTGCTTTAAAAAACAAAAAACATATTCCTTAGCCAGCCTAGTACATAAAGTTATCATTTCGGTATTGATGGTTGCGAACATATGGGCGTATGTCTTCCGTGTTGCTGTATATGATAGTACCAAAATGCGTATATAAATTTTTATGGGAATTCATTTATGGATTGAAATCAGGGACCGGGAGTTTTTTTCCTTTTATAATAAAACACCAAAGAAAAAAATTATACTTGAAAGAGTTTTTAGTGCTTAGCACGAAATTTTTATTTTAATTCAATTTTTTTTAATTGTTGGGGTAAGTGGAAAAAAATTCAACAACTATTTACAGCGAAGGTTGAGTGTATAGCTATTTCACGAAAAACCATTTTCGATCATCAGCACTCTTTTCGGAAGTGGATGCACCGGGGATTGAACCCGAGTCCATTCCAACTTCAGCCGCAATGACCCAACGGATAAACACACTCGGCCATTGAGACTCTGTGCAAGCTGTTGGATTTTCCCCACTTTTGCCTTTTTCATTTTCAACATTAACGTTAGTGTGTATATGCTTTTGCATATATTCTCCACAAACGTGCTGAATTTTTTGTTGTAGGCAGTTCGCAATGAACATTGTTGTTGGTATTTTATTTTATGTATATACCAAACAACGTTAACAATTTTACTTGAAAGAGTTTTTAGTGCTTAGCACGAAATTTTTATTTTAATTCAATTTTTTTAATTGCTGGGGTAAGTGGAAAAAAATTCAACAACTATTTACAGCGAAGGTTGAGTGTATAGCTATTTCACGAAAAACCATTTTCGATCATCAGCACTCTTTTCGGAAGTGGATGCACCGGGGATTGAACCCGAGTCCATTCCAACTTCAGCCGCAATGACCCAACGGATAAACACACTCGGCCATTGAGACTCTGTGCAAGCTGTTGGATTTTCCCCACTTTTGCCTTTTTCATTTTCAACATTAACGTTAGTGTGTATATGCTTTTGCATATATTCTCCACAAACGTGCTGAATTTTTGTTTTTGATCGAAATGGTTTTTCGTGAAATAGCTATACACTCAGCCTTCGCTGTAAATAGTTGTTGAATTTTTTTTCCACTTACCCCAACAAATAAAAATTGAATTAAAAAATAAAAATTTCGTGCTAAGCACTAAAAACTCTTTCAAGTAAAATTGTTAACGTTGTTTGGTATATACATAAAATAAAATACCAACAACAATGTTCATTGCGAACTGCCTACAACAAAAAATTCAGCACGTTTGTGGAGAATATATGCAAAAGCATATACACACTAACGTTAATGTTGAAAATGAAAAAGGCAAAAGTGGGGAAAATCCAACAGCTTGCACAAAGTCTCAATGGCCGAGTGTGTTTATCCGTTGGGTCATTGCGGCTGAAGTTGGAATGGACTCGGGTTCAATCCCCGGTGCATCCACTTCCGAAAAGAGTGCTGATGATCGAAAATGGTTTTTCGTGAAATAGCTATACACTCAACCTTCGCTGTAAATAGTTGTTGAATTTTTTTCCACTTACCCCAACAATTAAAAAAATTATATTTGGAGGAATATTTTATTTGGACAAAAATAATCAATTAACTTGGAGTTTTATTTTTTAGCACCAGCGATAAACTAAATACTTGGTGTTTTATTTTTTAGCTCCATCGATAAAACAAAAACATGGAGTTTTATTTTTCAACTCCAAAATAAAACTCCAGGGCCAATAACTAGCGAACCCCTTAACCGAATTGCATAAATTTGGTATCATATGAAAGGTAATTCAGTAAGCTTTTGAATGGTGGCACTTATACTAAATTGGGAAAAATTAAAAAAATAGGTGGCAACCTTGGTTTGAGTGGTAACCTTGGCATGGGGGCACCATTAAAAAGCTTACTGAATTACCTTTCATCTGATACCAAATTTATGAAATTTGGTTAAGGGGTTCGTTAGTTATTGGCCCTGGAGATTTATTTTGGAGTAAAAAAATAAAACTCCAGGTTTTACTTTTATCGGTGGAGCTAAAAAATAAAACACCAAGTATTTATTTTATCGCTGGTGCTAAAAAATAAAACGCCATATTTTTATTTTATAGCTGGTGTTTTTTATAAAAAATCAGTAAAATTATTAGAGCCCAGGTTATTGATCCTGGAGGTCCTGGGATGAAAGTAAAGTTAATAATTTTGCCCAAGGACACAATCTAGCCCTGGAGTTTTATAGCATCGAAAAAAATAATAATTTTTATTTTCGGTCCCTGATTGAAATTTTTTTTTATCTAAAACTCCTTATTTGCTGAATATTATTCTAGGCTAAAAATCTGTTTCAGAAGTTTGAACCAAAATGTGGACCGAAGCTGGCAATGGCAGTTCTTTTTGCGATATTGGCAAAGGTAAGAGGATGGAAGATGGGAGAGAAATGCGGCTGAAAAATTACCCAAAAATTATAGGAAAATGAGTAGAAAAGTATTACAAAATGATTATAGAAAGATTTAAAAATTACCGAAAAAGATTCAAAAACGATCAGAACACGAAACAAAAATTATAAAAAAAAAGATGATTTAAAAAGTATTGAGAAATTATAAAAAAATATAATCGAAAAGGACTGGAAAATGATTAAAATACGATTAAAATAATGCTCCAAAATGACTCCCCAAGAAGAGTTGGAGGGCACGGAGGGTGTCATTTTCTATAGACAAAAGTCACTTTTATGATCAGAGAATGAGCGCATTTATGATAATTCTAAACGTGCAGATGGGTCGAAAATGACTGGAATATGATCAAAAATTTCATAAAATGCTAGACTTTAGCAACAGCAATAATAAAAAATGCTAATTATCAAAATTATTTGTACTTTTTACATAAAATTTTTTGCATAGTCAACTGAACTTGGTCGGCAACTAAACTTTTGGGTAAATTCTCTAGCCGCAGTAATCCTTATTTATTAACTACATATGTATGTATGTATGTACATGTACGAGCATACATGCACATTTTTTCGCATACATCCTCCCACCCCTCGTCTTTAGCTACATACATACATAAATGTGCTGCCACTTGTATGGTCTCATTTTTTATTATTATGATTAGAAAACTTTCGTTACACTTCATCAGCGGACATTTTTAAATACTTTCATAGCTGGTAAATTTTTCAGCGTTTCGAAATGCTGCTGAATTGTGTGGATGGAAATACGAGCCATACAAACATGCATACATACATATGTGTGTAGCTTAACAAAAGCTAGTTTAATCCTTTTATTTACAAAGTATTACAAGTTTAGTAAATTCAAAGGCGAAACGAGCTGAAATAATAAATTCCTTGAAATTAATTTCAATGTTGCTGCGTATCACTTTTTAGCAAAAATAAAAAGGGTAAGGAAGCCAGATGGTTTGCAGTGCAATAACATTGATATTTTGTTATTAAACAAAAAAAATAAATGAGTTTTTCAAATCTTGCACCATAAATTACCTAAGCAACATTGGGGAATACAAGCAATAACGCTTAGAAGAAAATAAAATTTGTTTCTAATTACCGTTACTTTCGCCACTTTCCAAAATTACTTGTCAAAGTGGATTTTTGATGTGAAATGTATTCAATTTATTAATGTGACACTTGTAATCTTATTTGATTGATGAGAAAATTGTATTGTGTTATTTAGTTACTATTACTGAAACTAAAACTTAATCTTTCATTTGTTTCTAATTGCAAGCGATTGTTCCATATAAAAATTCTACTTTACAACTTACACAAAAGAACATAGTTACATATAGGGACACGATATCGAATCAAAAGCATCGATCTGGTACTCATTTAAAATGTCGGTTAAAAAGAATCGCGAACCCGATAATATCGAAACTAAACTACTCGATACTCAAAGTATCGGTATCGAAAGCGGTAATTTTCTAGAAGGTGCAACCTTAAAATATCCTCTAAAATAGTTAAAAGAGGTACCAATCCACACGTTCTGACCTCTAGATTATGAATTCGAAAGCGGAAATAAAAGAAATGCAATTTTTTAGTGGCTAGCACGAAATTTATTTTTTATCAATTTTAATTTGACTGGAAATAAAAGATTTTTCCACATTTAAAAGATATTTATTAAAACGGTTTAAAGTTGCACCGTCTTCTAGAAAGTTAACAAAAACGCAATAAAACTGCATCCTGAGGCATACGCATATCGCTGTATTAGTGCTAATTCTGCGCATTATGATTTTTTTCCAGACTTCTTCTTTCCACTTACGGCCAAACCAGAAGCTTACAAGAGGCAAATTTAAAATTTGTATATCCACATATTTTATATTTTAAAAATAATTTATTTTATAGTTGTCAAATTGAAACAATTGTCAGAAAAAAGTGCCGAATGTAAAAAACCTATCGAAATACAAGCTGGCTCATTGGTTTTTAACCGCCTAGATGGTATTTCGTTGGTTTTTCTCTAACATAGCTTACTCACTTGCACCAACACAAAACTGTAATTGATCACCTCTTTTACACAAAAAACCTTGTAGAATACCAGGAAAAAACGTGGTGTCATAGGGGCATTAATGGAAAATAGACCCTTTTTTGTTTATAACGTGTTTTTAGTAAAATGAGAAAGAAAAAAGATGTTGACGATTTTTTCGCTGAAATGACGATTTTTTATTTGCAAACGTCAAATTATCGTATGAAAATGAAAAATTTATAATCCTATATATCCAGTTACCATTATTTCTAATGTGAAAATCAATAAACAGATTTGGGTAACTTCATACAACTTCATACAAAAAACCTTACGAAGTAGCCCAAACCTGCAATTATTTCAGCACGTAGATCAGACCTATTTTTCAATATGTACCAGTGAAAATTACTCGTGCTTGTGCATTTTTCTGCACTATTTTGCGTTGCACAATTTTTTGGACAAATATGACACAATTTTAATTTTCCATCACTGAATGTACTCATTTGTTCGATACCGTGGTTGAAGTACTCGATACCAAAAAATATCGTCGCAAAAGAATCGAGTAAAAAGTATCGGTATCAAAAGCAAAAAATATCGATTTGGTATCGTATCGTATCGAAATTCGTGTCCCTAGTTACATATAAATGTACATACAAATATCTCTACGGATGTATGCAAAAATATTTGTATATTTACTGTGAATTTAGTTGTGACAGAGAAATAATTAAATAAATAAACACCAAACAAAAGACAACAATGTAAATAGTAAATAAATAAAATACAAGTTTACCCATCAGATTATCGCACTAATTGTGTGGCTCATGGACAACCACAAGTTGTGGCGAAACGCTTTTGGTTGTTACAAGGCATTGCCCAGATACAATCGCTTAAAACTAAATAATCTCTGTGTTTGTTTTGCCGCAAGAAAGACTTTTAAGCACACAAATTTCTGCTTATGTTAAAAAGTTGTTGCGAAGCGAATAACGGCAAATCTCCAAATCGATACGAAAATTAAAAGTTTTTGGGCCCTTCCTTGCCTCGGCTTATTGCCGTGTTGAGCGTATAGCACAGCAAAAACTCTCTTCATTTAAATTTTCATTTTCAACAATTGAAAAAGTTTTACAGCATTTGAGCAATGCAATTTGATACGGGATTAATTGGTGTTACAAATGTTGCGAAGTTTACGAACTTACATACACACACACACACACACATGCGCATATTAATAATATCTAAATAGTGTCTGCAGTAGATAAATTTGCAAAACAAAGTGTTTGGTTTATTTTGTACTGATTCTGTTCTGCTCAGCAACAAATGCTTCTCATGTTTAATATTGGTAAGTATGTTTTTTGTTTATGGACCTTTTTCCTTAATAATTAATGTGCTCGCGCACTTGAATCAGCTAAATTACTTAATCAATAACTCTTATGTACATTTTATTTGCTATTTCGGAATTGAATGATAGCGCCAGGCTTTTCTGCGGAGTGTGAGTTGCCAAATTACTACATCTCATGAAATCAGCGGAGAGTTTGTCAAAACTTCGGATATAATGGCTTAAAAATACATTAAGTTGTTTATCTGTAAATTAATGACAACAAATTAATCTCTGACGGAAGACAAATGGTAATGTGGTTAACGATGTCGAAACATTTATAGAAGGAGCATCCTCACCTAAAAGACATGGCGTTCATTACATAGAAGCAAAATATGTTTCATACAATTTGCGAATTTATACGTAGCGATGCGCATAGTACATACATCTCTATGTACTTGAATAAAGTTTATTAGAAATTTATTTTCATTAAAAAGTTTTTCATTTTTTAATACATACATACATATCGTCGCTGCGCCAACAAATTCAGGTATATGCTTACGTAAGCAGCTTAAGAAGTTTTTGAAATGAATATCTTATCACGTTTCTCGGTTGTTATGACATTCCCTCTTAACGTTTTGTTGGTTGGGGCGTATACGTGACTTATTAAAATATGCGTACATCTATATATATAAAAATGATTTGGTATTTAATTGTAACGCTAAAACTTGAAAACGGCTGAACCAAATCAAATACTTCCTTAGGGGGGTTTGTTTGTTGTTACCCCGCGAAGGTTTAGTCGAAGAAAAAATTAAAAAATGTTAGGGGGGCGTGGCACCTGCCATACAACCTTAATTTTTAAAGCTGATTATCTCTAAAACAGTTTAAGCTAGGGAGCTGAAAATTGGTATAGAGGTAGGTGATATCAAAACACTTCTCACTCAGAAAAGTGGGGGTTATCAGAAAAGGGGGCGTGGCACCTCCCATACAACCTTAATTTTTAAAGCTGATTATCTCTAAGACAGTTCAAGGTAGGGAACTGAAAATTGGTATAGAGGTAGGTGATATCAAAACCCTTCTCACTCAGAAAAGTGGGGGTTGTCAGAAAAGGGGGCGTGGCACCTCCCATACAACCTTAATTTTTAAAGCTGATTATCTCTAAAACAGTTCAAGGTAGGGACTTGGAAATTGGTATAGAGCTAAATGATATCAAAACCATTCCCACGCATAAAAGTGGGGGTTATCGAAAAAAGGGGCGTGGCACCTCCCATACAAACTTAATTTTTCATGCTGAATATCTAATATTGTTTACGCTAGGGACTTGGAAATTGGTGTGGAGATAAACGATAACAATTCCATATTAACGCAAAATAATAGGAGTTATACGAAAAGGGGGCGTGGCACCTCCCAGCAACACTTAATTTTTTAAGCTGAATATCTTTAAAAAGGATTTAAGTCAGGGACCTGGAAATTGGTACAGAGCTATATGATATCAAAACAATTTTTGCGCATAAAAGTGTAGGTTATCGGAAAAGGGGGCGTGGCACCTCCCATACAAATTTTTGAAGCTGAATATCTATAAAAGCGTTTAAGGTTGAGACCTGAAAATTGATCAGGAGATTAACGATATCAATAGCATGCTTATGAAAAAACAGTAGTTTTGGGAAAAGGGGGCGTGGCACCTCCCGTTCTTAATTTTTAAGGCTAAATATCCCTAAAAGCGTTCATGGCATGTACATAGAAATCACTATGCAGATATACGATATCAATACCATGTTCACCCAAAAAAAAAAAGATTTATCGAAAAATACAATATCAATACTCTTACTTACTTAGTTAAAATAGCCAATACTCAGTGAAAATAAATATCCGGAACAGAAAACTAAAAATGTTGTGTATCGTGCAGCCTTAAACTGAATACTAAAATTATATATTTTTGAAGTTGTATACACAATGAAGTAGTGAAAAATCGTTAATTTTCTATTAAAAATAATACCGGTGTAATAACAGTTTTTGAAATGATATTAATAAAAAGATCTATTTTGGGCAGAACGAAGTTTGCCGGGTCAGCTAGTACATACATATATGTAAATTAGTACATACTATCCCTCACGGAAAAAAAAAAGTTAGTTGCAAAAATAAATATATTAAAAAGTGATTTATATTCAACTAATTTTAAAGTAGCTTTAAACAAATGCAGCGCGGGACAGTTTTTTGTATATGTACATATTTATATGTAAACACATGTTTTCAGATCTAAGTATGCCAAGATTGTTTTTTCCTTTTTTTGGTTACCGTTTTTCAGCTTCACTTCCCATTAAACACTGAAAACGAAATTCTCAAACGGAGAAAATATTGTTTCATATTTATCATTTGAAAATTAACATAAATTCAATTGTTTCTCAAATATTGTTTATCAACTTGAGAACGATTTGCGAAATTTGAGGAAAATTTGTTTCGCATTTTTACCATTTCTTGAATTTCGACATCAAATGCAGGATTAAGTTATTTATATTAAACTACAAATAAAGTAGTTGAAAAGAAACTCAAGATTAAGTTATTTATTTTAAACTACTAGTAAAGTAGTTGAAAACAAATGCAGGATAGGGCAATTGACTGCTTGCTATGACATCGCCGTGTTAAAAAAGTCAGTTCATTGCAAAGGAAAAAGTCACATTTTCAATTAGTTGTTATTGAAAATAAAGTAGTTTATAAAGTGATTTAAAATTAATTAAATTTCCTACAGGGATGTAGCACAAAATAAGCTGTAATGAAATTTTCTCTCATGCGTTTTACTCTTATGTATGGATATGTATCTGCATTTACGTATGTATGAAAGACCTGCCCAACACAAGCACATTTCAATCTGTTTTTTTATTATTTAAGCGTTGATACTTTATAAATTTCAATGTGGTGATAGTTTTAAAGTGAATTAAATCTTTTAGTATTCTGTACGTTTTACTGTTATTTTTATTGGTGTTTTAACTACATGAAAAATGCGAAATTTAATCGTATACATATGTATGTATGTAGGTAAGTCGATACACACACATACATACACACATATATACTTATTTTTGCATTTATTTTCAAATATTTATGGAAATGTAGTTGCTGCCAGCAACTCCTATATACGCTCGAGACATCAACAAGCTGGCTTCGCCGTATCTTCGTTGCTTGTCTTGCGTTTAATCATATTCCGAGCACGTGGAGACAAGTCTCGGTTATATTCATTCCTAAGGCTGGGAAAGCCTCGCACTGCGAGCCAAAGGACTATAGGCCAATAAGTCTTTCTTCCTTCTTGCTCAAAACTTTGCAGAGAATAATAAGCAACTTTCTCTCTATATCAATTGATAGCAAACTTCTGTCTAGCTGTCAACATGCTTACCTTATAGGGAAATCTACTGAAACGGCACTTCATAGCCTGGTTTCTACCATTGAATCATCCTTGACCGATAAGGAGTTCTGTCTCGTGGCCTTTTTTGGACATCGAAGGTGCATTTAACAATGTTATCCCAGAGGCTAGCAGCAGCGCCTTAAACCACTTAGGGTTAACGTCTCTCTGATAGGGTTGATTGATCAACTTTTGAGGGGAAGGATTGTATTCTCAACAATGGGTGAGGTCAAAACTACACGCTATGTCACCAGAGGCACACCCCAGGGTGCTGTCCTCTTCCCACTGTTATGGAACCTTACTGTCAACTCACTTCTAAGAGAGACAGTGTGGGGCGGCGGGAAGGTCGTGGCATATGCGGATGACCTTGCTATAGCATACAGAGGGAAGTTTCCACAGACCTTGTGTGATCTGATGCAGGAAGCACTACGAGAGGTCTCATCGTGGTCCTCTCGCTGTGGGCTCAGTGTCAATTCAAATAAGGTGGAACTTATCCTCTTCACCAGGCGGTATAAAATACCACCGTTAAATCTACCAGAGCTAAATGGCGTTCGCCTGAGCCTAGCTGACAAGGCTAAGTTCCTAGAGGTAGTTCTGGACAAAAAGCTGAACTGGAAGGACAACATTATTCAGCGACAAAGCAAAGCATACATTGCCTTATATACATGCAAAAGAGCCATAGGCAAAGAGTGGGGACTTAGTCCCAGCATCTGCAGATGGATTTACACTGCGATCGTTCGACCTATTCTGTTATATGGAGTCGTAGTATGGTGGCCTGCGTTGAGTAAGGCGTCCAACCTTAAGGTTCTGAGCCGGGTCCACAGATCTAGCATGATCAGCATAAGTGGCGCACTCAGGACGACGCCTAGCGAAGCTCTTCAGACCATTCTAGATATCCTGCCACTAGATTTAGCAGGTTTTCAGGTGGCGGCTACATCAGCCCTACGTCTAAGAGAGTCATCCGGCTGGCACACAAAATCCACAGGACACTCTAGCATTCTCAGCGATTTTAGTTTTCTACCCGGTGGTACGGACCGCTGTACTACTACTATGGTTGCAGACAGCAACTTCGAAACAAGGATCCCAAATAGGGATGATTGGGAAGAGCCAAAGCGGGTTTACCCAACCCCAGGTAGCGTTTCTATCTATACCGATGGCTCGAAACTGGACAACAAAGTTGGCGGCAGAGTCTTTTCACAAGACTTGAATATACAGCTAGCTTTTAGGCTGCCCGACCACTGCAGCGTTTACCAGGCTGAAGATTTATTCATCTTCAGCGATAGCCAAGCAGCAATTAAGTCTCTTGGCTCCTACTCGTTCAATTCTGAACTAACACTAGACTGTCGCCGATCTCTACAGGAGATGGCCAAATAGACCCGTCTGCACCTCGTGTGGGTCCCGGGACATAGGGATATCGATGGCAATTGTAGGGCAGATGAACTTGCGAGGCAAGGCACTACCGAGCAGGTTCTTCCTGACAAAGAACGCATAGGTATGCCGTTTGCCACATGCAAGCTAATGCTTAAACAGCACATCTATGAACTGGCAAGCGATAGATGGCAACAGAACCCAGTTTGTCGAACGTCCAGACAAACCTGGCCAAAATGGGATCACAAGCGATCTCATCAAATATGCACTCTAAGGAGAGAGGAGATCTCGAACCTTGTGGGGGTGCTTACAGGTCATTGCCTCATCGGGAAACACCCAGAGAGGCTGGGTGCACCCTACCGCAGATGCTGCAGAAGCTGCAAAAACGACGAGGAAGAGGACAGAACCCAGTTTGTCGAACGTCCAGACAAACCTGGCCAAAATGGGATCACAAGCGATCTCATCAAATATGCACTCTAAGGAGAGAGGAGATCTCGAACCTTGTGGGGGTGCTTACAGGTCATTGCCTCATCGGGAAACACGCAGAGAGGCTGGGTGCACCCTACCGCAGATGCTGCAGAAGCTGCAAAAACGACGAGGAAGAGGACAGAACCCAGTTTGTCGAACGTCCAGACAAACCTGGCCAAAATGGGATCACAAGCGATCTCATCAAATATGCACTCTAAGGAGAGAGGAGATCTCGAACCTTGTGGGGGTGCTTACAGGTCATTGCCTCATCGGGAAACACGCAGAGAGGCTGGGTGCACCCTACCGCAGATGCTGCAGAAGCTGCAAAAACGACGAGGAAGAGGAGACAATCGAACACCTCATTTGCCACTGCCCGGCTCTTAACGGCGTCAGGCGACGCTGTTTTGGGACACCTTTCCTGGATAGCCTATGCAAAGTCGCGGATATCGACATAAAGTACCTGGTGAAATTCATCAGGTTTTCAAACTGGTTCAAAAAGGAGGAGTAATCAGTTTTCTTCTTGTGGTTTCACAAAGGGCCTCTGTACTGGCCTAAGTGTGCCCCTAAGGCAGCCACTTCAACCTAACCTAACCTAGTTGCTGCCAAACTATTTTATTTACCTTAAGCTACTAATAGGTACCTATTTGGAATACTATTTGTTATCAACAAATTCATGTATCAAGTATGTATAGCAAGAATAAAATTAATAACCACAAAAATAGTCACTGCCGACTAAACATTTATTTAAGCATTTCCATTCAATCACTATTATGCGAGCAATTTTTTTCAAATTCACAAAACTCTTCAATACGAATAAACAGAGGTCATGTGGTCAATGGGCGGAAAGGACCCATGAAATTATTTTGGTTGCAAAAAACCAAAATTCTTATTAGGCTACCTACTTCTTTTGTTGAATCAATACATTGTAGTTGAGCTTTAAAAGATGTAAGTGCGAAATTTCTCACATATTGGCATACATATTGGCAAACATACATATACCGGCATAGATATTTACATTGGTATATGTATAAAATGCGATGCGTGCGTGCTTAGTTATTGGCTTGTAGGATGTAAGGAAAAAAAACATTTTGCAGATGAATTGATTGCCAGGGATTGTCTCAAATACATACCTCCTATTGCCCCTCACACTTCCATACATACATACATATGTTTTTTGCTGATGCATAAATGTATGTATGTATAAATATTTATGGGTAATTGTATATGCGCATATATGTATGTATATGTATATATGTATTTCGGGCCAGCTGAAATAGGAAAGCTATAAATGAGTGAACAATTGGATGGTTTGCATTGGATGGTTAACAAACCCCAGAAAATACAATACAACCATAAAAGTTGCAAAAAATATCGTCACACACACACACAACTTCAAACTATAGGATATCGCCTATTGTAGGGGGAGTATTAAACATTAGTTTTTATAGGCCGTTTAATCCGTGCTTGCAGTAATATTACCTATCATCACTATCAACACTGTTCAGACCTCTTTAGTTTTCTGTAACGTTCGTAACGAAGCGTCCGCATAAATAAGAGTCGGAACTGTGGCTTTTATAGCGTTAGGGCGGTGTTGTAAGGCAAGGTATGACATCCATATTATATAGATACGAAAAGGAGCTAACTAGCACCTGCTAAATGGATAATTTTGTTGTTCAACAATTGTTCAAAAATGAAAAAATGAAAAATGAACTAATGAGTGTCGCCGAGCAAAGATAAATATTTTATCAACGGGGCGTATGAGTGACTAATTTTAAATAGAGACTTTTGAAAGAGTATTTTCTCTACAGGATTTGAACTCATTTCGGTTTCGCTTTGTTTCCCTTTTTTAGTTCCAATCAGCGAATGAAGATGTAAAGAAATAATACTGCTATAAACTCACCGCTTGTCCATCGCTGTTATCCATTCCATCGCCATTTTGTATAGGCTTATTTTAGCTGCCGTAACAAAGTGTTGTAAATCTTTTGCGTAATCAACTTATTTATTTTCGTAATCGGCTAAAAGAAACACAAACGCAACACTTTACTAAGCGAACAAAAGCCACGCAAACGGATGCCGTTAGCTTTTGAAATTGCCGTGTTTAAAGCCTGACAAACTACTTAAACACTGCTTTTACGTTTTTTTGTTCTCGCTGAACGGCTATTAAATCGCTGAATATTTTTCAAGCTTGTGCCATTAAAGCAAATCATATATACATATGTATGTAAGCTAATAAAAACACTAGTTAATAAAGTGTCGGATATGTAGTTGCTAACACTCACTGGTATTTACATATATTCACAGACACGTTAATAAAATAGCTTTAATGTCGTTTAGAGACCGTTGTTCCATTATTTTTCCGCTTATCGGCTTATTTACATACATATGTATTTATGTACATTTGTACGAACGTGCGCCTTGCTGTCCTTTTCTATTATCCTCGTTATAATTTATTTAGCAACAGTAAGAGTGAACGCTTTCGCCGGCTTTTAGTGAATATGTTTATACATTTATGCATAGGTGTGTGTGTATATGGTCAGGCGACCAGCGCTATCCTGGGATTTATGCGGACAACGAATGTAAACATGGAGTGTTATGAACATACATAGGTAGTATGTATGTATGTAAGTAAAAAGTGTCACGATGTTGCGTTTATTGCTTAATCAACTTTGCATTCGTTGTTTGGCGAGTTGGAGTCTCCTCGTTGAATACGCGTTTTTTTTTTGCTGTTTGCCGTTAAGTCACAAAAGGACACGCAATTCACAACTTTTTACAAATGTTAACTCCCTTTTTCTAACGAAACAAAATGACAGCTGCAAAAAAAAATAAAACATTAAATTCCAATTAATACATAGGTATGTACATATGTATGTAAGTAGATATACTATATTAATATTTGAATGATAAATTAATTTCCTATTAATTAATTGATCATTGTTGGATACTTAATTACATATGTAGGCATGTAGCAAAGTGTTTTCCGAAGCCTAAATGACATCGCGGTTAGAGTGCTGTAGCCACATGCTAAAGTTGCTGATTTCAATTTCAATAAAACTACAAAACTAACAAACAAGTTATAGAAATTTCAGTTTGAATACTCTTTAACACAAAAAAACTGTAATCAATCAATCTATGTTAATCCAACTTGTAAAACGTTTGCCCTCGGACACTAGAAAACTTTGCTAGACGGACAGACAACTAATTTACACTGCTAAGTATTTTATATGTAATAAAATAATTATCCTTTGCTTCCTTCACAAGCGCAACTCGCTTTCCTTTTGGTGTTTGGTGGAGAATAATAAATAAAATTATGAGTAAAGTTTTGCACATTTTCATTCAACTCGTCCTTTCTTCCTTCCTTCTTCCCTTCAACTCCTTCCATCTTCTTTCCCTTTCACAACTCTATCTCTTCCTCTTTATCTGCCTTTCTGTCGTTTGCTCCAAGTGTGTTAAATGATCGCTTTGGCCGTAATTACTTAAAGACCAGCCGACAAGAGTTGGATGAAAAACACCAACAGCTGCCATTTTCAGTAATTAAATAATAATTATGCACCTATTAAAATAGAATATAGTAACTGTAACGCGTTTTGGGCCAAGCTTCTCCGTCAAATAGCGCTTGCTCTTTAATTAATGTATATGAACATGTGCATATAGGCAAATATGTATGAATACATAATTAGGGGAAGTTCCCTACGGAAAGGGAAGATATAAGGGAAAGGGAAAGATAAGAGGAAAGGGAAAGGAAAAGGGACGGAAAAGGGAGAGAAAAAATGAAGAGAGAGAGAGTAGCAAAGGGAGAAGAATGCGGAAGAGCGATGGAGAAAGGGAAGGGAAAGGTATGGGGAAAAGAAGCAGTAAAGAAAACAGGAAAAAGGGAAAAGGAAACGGAAAATTAAGGGAAAGAAAAAGGTAAAAGGGGGGTATTTGCTAGTAAATAAATACATATCGTTGGCTTCGTGAGCAAATGTGCTAAGTTCATTTCTGGTAACTTATCAGGAGAAACAAAAACCTCCCAACTGTTGTTGTTGTTACTATTTTAAAAATCTGAAAATGCAGTTTTCTTCCTCAGATGGTCGTGCTAAAATACCAGTTATTGGCACATTTTAATATAAAGCTTTTACAAAGTTATAAGCTTCTTTAGGACTAAGCACATTTCGTCGATGCCTATGCAATACCACCTATCTGACGGCAATCAAATTTTACAGGAGATGGAAAAAACGAGTTTTCTTTTAATCTAATGTATAAAGTTAGGACTGAAATCTTTTTTTCTACTTTTAATAGGTGCAACTTACCTCAGTAAACTTGTATTGAACTGAAGCTTATCATAATTGTGTGTTTCTGTAAGTTTTTTTTTATATACAGTTTTGCAAATAAATTTTCCTCTTATTTTTACACGTAAATATTTTTAACCCGCATATAGAATAAAAACAAAATTCTTCTTTTTATCTTTTTATTATTAACTTTACATAAATCTTAGTACATACATATCTATTGTTTGTAAGGTAAATTGTCATAAAAAGAGTGACGGTCTGAAGGAATTACATGTTTCAATTCTTGTAAGTGCTGGTATTTAGATTTTTGTATTGGTAGAAGAGACAAAAAGGGAGCGTTAGGAGTGCTTTTGTTCCATTTGCGTTTAGGCCGCTGCAGAAGCTCTAGAAAAGTGTTTTCGAAAGACAACTTATACTTGATTGATGCATCGGAAGAGTATTTCAAGACACGTAAATCGAAAACGACTTTATTTATGATTCATATAATTGATATGTTTTATTATCATAGTCTTTAAAAAATGTGTAGTCTATCTCTCGTGCGATATATGGAAACGGATTGCGTATGGATTCCTGTGTTGCCAGGGTAAATATATTTGCTAGGTAAATATATTTGCCGATTCTTTAATTTCCGCTCAATTACATAGTGAACCGAATCTACCTCCATCTGTGTATGCCTTTTTCCTAAAAATTTCTGAGTTATGTGCATTGGCGACAACAGAATTTCGATTCTGATATGTGCAACCATCGGAATAAATCACTACAGGTTTTACATCTTTACGAAGTATTGATAATATATAGTCCACATAAAAGTTGGCGAACGTTGAAGACTTTAAGTCGGCTGCGGTGTCATCAAACCAGTAACAAACAACTTCTTTAGTGACTAAGTTGTAAGCTGTGAAGTTATGCACAGCAAGCTTAGTTTTATAATAAGCTGCGCTGGCATTTAATTTTGGGCATAGTTTAACAGCTTGTAGGTCAACGGTAATTAAATGAATGGCAAGTACTTATGGTATACAATGGTTGGTATTGCAAATAAAATTTGACTACACACTTTACATGCGGTTTTGCATTTACCGTTTTTTCGGCAATCTTCTGTTGGAATACGAAATTTTTTATTTTTATAGATGAAACTCGATGCCTGGAATGCAGGGTTACCAAATCTCATGTTTGCCACTTTCGTCATTTGGGAGGTATTGCATCTGGTAGATAGTTGGTATTGCATATGCATCGACGATTTGCTTTCTATGATTTGTTTTTTTTTTAGGTGGACTTAGCACATTTTCTCACAAATTATTATACTCAACTGTACGTAGTAAAATTGAAATATTTTGATGAAATTTGGTACAGAGGCTCCTAACTAGACAGGGAAGGAAAATAGACGAAATTGGATGATAACCACGCCGACGATATATTTTTAGTTGTACTATCTTACTGCATTAAAATCTCAGTTTTGATAAAAATTGGACTTAGCACATTTTCTCACGAAGCCAACGATATCTAAATATCTAAATACATATGAATAGTCCACTTTCAAAAGTGTCTATGTGAATTATTTTTAAACGGTTTTATTTAGCGCACCCCGTTTGTTTTATTTATTATTTATTCTTGGGTCAAATTTAGTAATTCAAATTTCACCCTCTTCCTGTCAAACCAATTAATCCGAAATTTTGTACGCATGTATAACCCCGATGACAATGCAATATTATGAAAAAAAAATTCCGATAGGTGGCGCGTGGGTCGCTATATTTACAAAAATCGCATTTATGGTCCGATTTGGCTGAAATTCGGAACATGTATTACTACCTTGAAAGGAAATATTTTCCTAAAAAAAACTTCCGATAGGTGGCGCGTGGGTCGCTATATTTACAAAAATCGCATTTATGGTCCGATTTGGCTGAAATTCGGAACATGTATTACTACCTTGAAAAGAAATATTTTCTTAAAAAAAAATTCCGCTAGGTGGAGCTGAGATCGGGGTAATTAAAACTGAAAATCCTAATTATGGACCGATTTGGCTGATATTTAGCATGTGGTCAATTCCATTGTGACGGGTGTGACCATGATACTCATAATTTTCGCTATAATTTTGAAATGGAAAGCTTGCATTTCAAAAAAAGGCCGTTATTCCCAGCAATGGGAAAGTTAAAAACGGTGGATAGCAGATATATACTTGAAGGACACCATTTCCGACCAGAGTGGCCATTAGTAAGCTGGGACGGGTGTTTCCTTATATATTTGAGCTTTCAAAAAATCCCACTTTGCATATAAATTTTGTAAAACTTTTCACAGAACGCATATAAAAAATTTAGTCCAGCACGTTGTTCAAAGTCTTTTTGATTGTATAGCATACTTACTATTTTGAAATTCACGTTTTTCTTGCGAAAACCCTGTTTAAAAAATTGGACGGGTGTGACCTCTCTATGTGACGGGTGTGACCCAGTACCAAAATTCAAAATTTTTGATGAACTAAAAGTTTTTATTGACTTCATTTATAACTCGTAATATGAAAAAAAGTAACATAACATTTTTTGCTCGCTATCATAAAACTCACATTATTCCAAAGGTGTATGTTTTAGGAAAATTTGTTTAAATTCAGATAAATATGAATCGCAAGCATACACAGAGACCGCATCTGCTCTTTTAAAGTTGTGCATTTTTTGAATATTCTTTATTAATTTTACGTTTTCCCACCTTGCGTTCAAGAAATTACTGTCGCGCTCAATATCGTCTTTTGATGCGTAAGAAACGTCGATCTTATTAAGTTTCTTTGTTTCAACTAGATATTGGAAACAGTCAACGGGTGTTTTCATAAAATATTCTCTAGCCTTAATGCCCGTACTTAAGGTTCTTTTTGCAGCTGCAGCTTTTCCATCTACAGCGCCTTTACCATGGCCTGTAGCGAAAAAATTCCAAGTCATTTCTAATCCAAAATCCTTAGGGGCCTGGCAAATGTTAAAAATATTGTATCGATTTTTAAACTGAGATGCGCAGTTTTATCTGTTATCATTTTTTTTAGCATCCCTCCTTCTTTTATCTCTTATTCTCTCCTTAGCTAGATGCAATTCATATTTTTCTTTGTTTTCTTTAAGCTTCTTCCTCTGTTCGCGCTTTCTGTTTTTCGAATCTATTAAAAAATATTTGTATACTTCGCGTTGGTGTGACGGGTGTGACCAAATATTTTTTAGAACTGAATACTAAATTACTGCGATAAATTTTAAGAAAATTTCACTAAGTATTTATCGCGATACTTTGTTATTATTGGAGAGTGTCAGGTGGTTAAAATGTAAAGTAACAATATAATTAAACTTTTTCAATTTTTTCTGTGACGGGTGTGACCGAAAATTTAAGTATATTAAACACGCCATAAAATTGTTACTATAAAACGTATAATATCGAAACTTCACAGAAATGTAAAACAATGACCTAGTCTCTTCAGAGGTAACGGTTTTTATTAATATTGAGAATGGAAGAGTATAAAAATGTTAAATAAAGAGACACCTTGCAGAGAATGTGAACTGAATATTCAGTATAGACAAAGTTCAAAGTGTTTCCGAACTTATAAAAATTTACGTGAATCCAATTTTTTTTATTCAGCCATAAGAATCATCCTCTTGTGCATATTAACAAATTTAATTTAATTAAAAATAAGTGATTTCTAATTTTGCTGGATAGGGCCGTTTTAGGTGGAATTGACCATGTGCATTACTTAAATAATTTACAAATGTTTAAAAAAAAATTGGAGCCGCTAGGTGGCGCGTGAGTCGCTCTATTTAAATAAAAATAGGTAAAAAAACTTTTTAAGTTAAACGGTTTTATGTTATACATACATTGCAACGTTTAAGATAAATGTACTAAAAACCAAAAAATAATAAAATAGATACAGTCGTGGGAATTATAAACAGAAATTACTTACTATTTTCTTGCTCATGGAAATTCCAATAGTTATACACTCCATGTTAATAAAAGAGATGTTTCAACTAGTTTATCGTTGGACATTCACACGAGGAATCGTTTCACTGCTCGTAGTTTGTCTTTAATCGACAAAACATATGATAAAAGTACTACTCGCTCACCACTATGAAACCCTAAAACTCGCTTATAATCGAGCTTGCTAGCTTTTTTCCACATTCTAGCCCTACTTATCACACGTCCATCGTTGTCGGTTGAACAACTGCCTAATTATAGTGTAACATTACAAAACAAACATTTTAATCAACGATTGTAGACAATTGACGTGCCCCACGGTTTTATTTTAGTCTAGTCTATGCAAATGTTTATAATTCCCACGACTCTATCTATTTTATTATTTTTTGGTTTTTAGTACATTTATCTTAAACATTGCAATGTATGTATAACATAAAACCGTTTAACTTAAAAAGTTTTTTTACCTATTTTTATTCGATATTGAGTTTTTGATGGATTGTGTACCAGTATTCAAAGGTGTAGAGTGTTCAACAAAAGTTAATTGCGAAATCCTTCCGTATTCTGGAAAAAAGCATTAATTAAAAATTACTATTTCAAAAGTCTCTATGTTTTATTTATACACTTTTAAAATTCTATGTTTCATTTATACACTTTCAAAAGTCTCTATATAAAATATGTTACTCATACGCCTTGGCACACATTGGTGACGCCTCATATAAGGGGCGCTAAAAATTCTAAAACCACTTTCTTTCCACCAGAATCACTTGATCTATACTCTGAGAGATTTTTAGAGAGAATTTTAAGCGCCTTAACCCATTAACGTCCGTGTTTTAACCCACTGATAACTCTTTGTTTGTTTTGACGAAGTATTATAATATTTTTCTTCTTCTTAATTGGTGTGTAACCGTCTAGACGATTTTGACCGGGTCCAATAAAGCACGTCATTCACTTCTGTTTCGTGATGCCTGGCGCCAATTGGAAATACCAAGGGAAGCAAAGTCGCTTTCTACATGATCTTCCCAACGTAGTTGGGGTCTCCCTTTTGAATTTGCGGTTTTATTTTTTTTTTTTTTTGTCTTAATTCCTTATGGGATAAGCTTTCAAGTAATAAGAAAAATATTCAAATAAAATAGAGCTTAACGCTGTAGTGGGTTTTTTGTAATTTGCAGCTTAGTATGAAAAATTCACATAACCACTTTTGAGCGTGGACTACTCCTATTTTCGTATAAAATTCTAATTTCGGTTAAGGTGCATGTGTGAATGTACACAAAATGTTTGTAATTTATGTACTTATGTACATACATATATGTATATATATATATATATATGTATGTATGTACCAGGGCCGTGCGCAGGAATTAGCCTTGGGGGGGTTTTAATTTTGGTTTGCATTCGCATACATTTTTCGCTAAGATAAACATATTTGCTGAAACAGATATCCAGACCCATACACCATAAATTTAAATGTTCCCTAACTTTTCTGAAACTCATTATGATTCATCAAAACCTAGTTAACCAGGTCCTGAATAGTACACGGAAAGAATTTTTTACTAGAATCAATGCCGAGACAAGAAAAATTAGACTTGATTTTGAACTTAGAAAATAATTTCTTAATATCAAGAAAATCCAAGAAAATTGGATTTTAAATAAATAAGTAAAAATTTTCTTGCTTCAAGTGAAATTGGATTTTAAATAAATAAGAAAACATTTTCTTGTTTCAAGTAAAATTGGATTTTAAATAAATAAGAAATAATTTACTTAGGGTAAGTGTTTTTTTTTCTTGTTTTTTTGAAATAAATAATTAAGAAATTATTTTTTGTTGCAAGTAAAACTTTTCTTATACGAGCTTAAGTAAGTAAGAAAATATTAAATATTAAATTAAGTAAATATTTTCTAAAAATATTAAAAACGTAAAAAATAAGGAAAATGAAAACTAATCATGAGGGATTAGAAAACCATAATTAGTCAACTAGTATTTTCCTAGGACTTGTTTAATGAAATGACATTTTATTTAATATAAATGAAGATGTAAATGATATATTGTGGAACTCAGAACGAAAAAAGACACTGAAGATGGCGCATATTAGCCGAAACCGGTTTGTCTCCAAACCAAACTTGACAAGGGATGACGGAGGATCGTTCCACAATATATCATATTCCTACCCTGTCGGAAAAACAAGCAACCATAAAGTATTTAAGATGTAAATAGTGAACTCCTTATCCCAAATGCTTCACTAACAATCTGAGAATTGCAAAAATATTCAGAAATGTGCAAAGCGGATGGCAAATGAAAAAAATACATGTAACTTTGGAAATGCAAATTCAGCAAGAAAAATTTTACTTCGCTCAAGAAAACGTTTTCTTATTTATTTTACATTTTTTTTGCCGTAGTTTGCTGATATGCTCAAAGAACCTTGGTGTTCAAATTGAGCAAGAAATATTTTACTTCGGTCAAGAAAACGTTTTCTTATTTATTTTCAATTTTTTTTGGCTGTATTTTGTTGTTCCAATTCGTCGAAACACAATTTTCTTAAATTCTTCTTGATATTAGCAAAAAGATTTTCTTCATTTAAGTAAATTTAAGAAAAGATGTTCTTATTTATTTAAACATTTTTTTTTCAACATTTTTTTTTCTATAGATTTTGTTAGTGTTCTTGAATAAGAAAATAATTGTCTCATTTTTGGAAAACTCAATTTCTTATTTCCAGTAATAATTAAGTAAATTTTTCTTATTTCCCTAAAAATTTTCTAAATTGAGTTCAAGAAAGCATTTTTCTTGATTCAAGTATACAAATTTCTTTCCGTGTACTGTTTACAGTACTTGTTAATTGAAACTGCTCACTGTTTTCACAAAATGAACATTTTTTGTTATCAGTACAATTTTTTCAAAAATGCCAAACGAACATATGCTACACAACTCAACATGCAAAATCATTGCAACTTAGATTTGGTCAAGGGGGGGGTTTTAACCCCCAAACCCCCTCCCCCCCGTGCGCACGACCCTGGTATGTACATAGATAGTAAATGACACCAACTTATTTTATAAATAATTCATATTTGTCCGGAAATACGTATGCCTATTTGTATGCACGTATGTAAGTATTTATGTATGTATGTATGTATGTGCAGGTATAAATTATTTACATATGTATATTTTACTTTGCATTAAAGCAAACGTTCATTTACCTATTTAGTTGCAATTGCAACAATCGCATTAACCAAGTGTTTGTCACTAACTAAACTGCTAACATTTCGACAAAATAAAATAAACACACCTTAATTATGAAATTTAGAATTCAGTCACGGATGACGAGCGATATTTTGCGAACAACTTCTGGATGTATGTATATACATGTGGACATATGTACATAAGTAGTACCTATATATGTTTTATATTGCACAGTAAAACTCATTAACATGAGTTGAACACGCGGAAACACGATTTTTATTGTACGATTTATAATTCACTCGTTTATAGGAACAAAAAAAAAAATGTTTTGGCTGCGTTTTGCTTGAAGTTTGGCAAAATCTTTCTTTTAATTTGTTATCGCTGATACAATTTTTTTTACAATTCTTTTTTTTTGTTTTTTGTGTTTTTGCTTCTTGTGAATTTCCGTTTGACACATCCAATAGGATTGTCGATAAGCGCACAACTGCTGCCTCAAATAGCTGAAGCTACTGCTTTTCACCACGCATTCAGTAGTAAAAGCTTTCGAAAGTTGCATCCCTTAAAATGTCAGCTGCTTTTTCGATCGGTGGCGCATTATTCTCGTATGTTTGAGTGTGCAATGGTGGGAATACATACGTACGTTCATTTACCTTTAAAAGTTTAATTGGCTCTTTCTTCATAGGCAATGGTAGCAGCCTCTTGCATTTGTCGCCTTATTCCTGTGAGGCTGTACATATGCTAATAAGCATGTATGTATGTATGTATGTATGTATGTATGTACCCTGCAGGAAGTGCATATTTTTGAATAAAAATATTTTCATTAGGCATTTGAAAGCTTTTGTCAATGCACACTTTACGTTTTTTTTTTTTGGATATTCCTGAGTGACAAAGCAACTAACTAAAAATTGGTTTCCTGCTGTTTGATAAAAATTGATTATTTTTTTCAATTGTATCAAAATAGTTAGTTAAAAATCAACTACCTTTAGGAATTGATTTTTTTCTTCCTGCAGGGTATGTATATTGTAGTATGTACACTTCATTTTCCTTACATGTACCTATGTATGTAAAAATACAGTGGACAACTTTCGTTTATTTTATATGCGTTAACACATATCGCAGCCTTAATGATAAAGTGGCATAACTCAAAATATTTTGAAATCAAAAAATTTATATACAATATTGTACAAAACAAAAGCAACAGATATGATTGAAATTTCGTTTAAGGAAAATTTTTTGCTTTTGTTTCGCGCAATACCGTATATATGTGTGCTAGGTAAATATGTACAAACATATGTGCATTTTTACTACCTGCGGAGTTAGCCATGTTGTCGGCTGCAACTGTTGAGCTGTGGTGAGTTTGCGCTCTAAATCCGCTTCAGCTGTTTCAACGAAAGGATTTTAAGCGTATGTACCTATGTATACATTTGTTAAAAACCCACACGTGCATATTTTTATTGTACACTCGTATGTATGTACATATGTATCTATGTATATACATATATATGTACATATGATTGTACACTTCAAATAAAACAGCCGCAAAATGTAATAGGTAAACACTAAGCTCATACAGCAGGCATTCCAGGATTGAATCGTTCAGAAAGTTATTTTCTTCAGTAGATGTCGCTGTAATCCGTGTATAGGTCAGTAACGTAAAATTTCTCGGAAAATATATACATATGCATACATATGTACATAGATGACATTTGTGGTTAAAAATTGCTTGCCAAATCTGTCAATTTGTAGTAGAATGGAAATGTTGAGTGGCCTTCAACTTGACGGAAGTACATACATACATGCATATGTAGATACCCTGCAGGGAACTCAATAACTAGTGAGCAAAATTTCTAGTTCCGAACTAGCGAAAAGGTTTCAAAGGGGAACTAGATCAATTGTAGTTAGACCCTCACCAGTTCAGAAGGAGTGAATTGAGTCACCATTATAAGACACACTTGGATTTGTATGCAATTTCGAAGTGACAAAAATTCTATGAAAATTTTTCGTTCGTGCAATTGTCGGCTTTGTATATTTCCGCAATTCTCAGATGTTTAGTGAAGCATTTCATATAAAGAGTTTTCTATTTGCATCTTGTATGAAATGAAATATTCCCCTAATTATCCGATCCCTCAGGCTTATTTTTCATTTTTTTTTACTTTACTTTACTTTTTAAATATTATTGTAAATTTTTATTAAATAAACTAGCAAATACCCGTCCCGCTTCGCAGCGACAAACAAAAGCTTTTATGTTATAATGGGTCTCTCCATTTACCTTTACCTTTACCTTTACCTTTACCTTTACCTTTACCTTTACCTTTACCTTTACCTTTACCTTTACCTTTACCTTTACCTTTACCTTTACCTTTACCTTTACCTTTACCTTTACCTTTACCTTTACCTTTACCTTTACCTTTACCTTTACCTTTACCTTTACCTTTACCTTTACCTTTACCTTTACCTTTACCTTTACCTTTACCTTTACCTTTACCTTTACCTTTACCTTTACCTTTACCTTTACCTTTACCTTTACCTTTACCTTTACCTTTACCTTTACCTTTACCTTTACCTTTACCTTTACCTTTACCTTTACCTTTACCTTTACCTTTACCTTTACCTTTACCTTTACCTTTACCTTTACCTTTACCTTTACCTTTACCTTTACCTTTACCTTTACCTTTACCTTTACCTTTACCTTTACCTTTACCTTTACCTTTGCCTTTACCTTTACCTTTACCTTTACCTTTACCTTTACCTTTACCTTTACCTTTACCTTTACCTTTACCTTTACCTTTACCTTTACCTTTACCTTTACCTTTACCTTTACCTTTACCTTTACCTTTACCTTTACCTTTACCTTTACCTTTACCTTTACCTTTACCTTTACCTTTACCTTTACCTTTACCTTTACCTTTACCTTTACCTTTACCTTTACCTTTACCTTTACCTTTACCTTTACCCTTACCTTTACCTTTACCTTTACCTTTACCTTTACCTTTACCTTTACCTTTGCCTTTACAATTACCTTTACCTTTACCTTTACCTTTACCTTTACATTTACCTTTACCTTTACCTTTACCTTTACCTTTACCTTTACCTTTACCTTTACCTTTACCTTTACCTTTACCTTTACCTTTACCTTTACCTTTACCTTTACCTTTACCTTTACCTTTACCTTTACCTTTACCTTTACCTTTACCTTTACCTTTACCTTTACCTTTACCTTTACCTTTACCTTTACCTTTACCTTTACCTTTACCTTTACCTTTACCTTTACCTTTACCTTTACCTTTACCTTTACCTTTACCTTTACCTTTACCTTTACCTTTACCTTTACCTTTACCTTTACCTTTACCTTTACCTTTACCTTTACCTTTACCTTTACCTTTACCTTTACCTTTACCTTTACCTTTACCTTTACCTTTACCTTTACCTTTACCTTTACCTTTACCTTTACCTTTACCTTTACCTTTACCTTTACCTTTACCTTTACCTTTACCTTTACCTTTACCTTTACCTTTACCTTTACCTTTACCTTTACCTTTACCTTTACCTTTACCTTTACCTTTACCTTTACCTTTACCTTTACCTTTACCTTTACCTTTACCTTTACCTTTACCTTTACCTTTACCTTTACCTTTACCTTTACCTTTACCTTTACCTTTACCTTTACCTTTACCTTTACCTTTACCTTTACCTTTACCTTTACCTTTACCTTTACCTTTACCTTTACCTTTACCTTTACCTTTACCTTTACCTTTACCTTTACCTTTACCTTTACCTTTACCTTTACCTTTACCTTTACCTTTACCTTTACCTTTACCTTTACCTTTACCTTTACCTTTACCTTTACCTTTTACCTTTTACCTTTACCTTTACCTTTACCTTTACCTTTACCTTTACCTTTACCTTTACCTTTACCTTTACCTTTACCTTTACCTTTACCTTTACCTTTACCTTTACCTTTACCTTTACCTTTACCTTTACCTTTACCTTTACCTTTACCTTTACCTTTACCTTTACCTTTACCTTTACCTTTACCTTTACCTTTACCTTTACCTTTACCTTTACCTTTACCTTTACCTTTACCTTTACCTTTACCTTTACCTTTACCTTTACCTTTATCGGGACCACCCATCACCATCCGAGCTCACTACTTGAACCATTTCTGGAAAACCGACTCAAAAAATAACAATGAAAATATCTGTATGTTGAAGCCCTGCTCGACACCTTTCATTTGATACCAATATCGACCTAGAAGCATTCGAGGGTCATCCGGGTCCACGTTTTGACCCATATTTGGGGACCCGGCCTAGGCATCGCAATGAAAATAACTCTATGTTGAAGGCCTGCTCAGCACCTTTCGTTTGATACCCATATTGCTCAAACACTTGCTGGGTCATTCTGGGTCCACATTTGGGCCTATATTCCGGGAAATTCCCACTTTTTCGAAATTCTATATACCCTATTATGTGCGCTAGTACCACGTGAATCTACTGTGAAAATTTCAAAAAGATCGGTTGATTACTTTGGGAGTCCATAAAGGACACACACACACACACACACACACATAAATAAAAAAAATTTAAGTTAAAATTTTTTTTAAAAAATTATCATCCACCTTGTCACTGACATGATTCGAACCCACACCCCTCAGATTGAAAGGCACATGCGTTAGCCAATGGGCCATAGCGCGACTTGTATGAAGTGTGTCAAAGGCTGCACTTAAGCGGCAGATGTAAAACCATAGAATTTGTAGGTACTTGTAGCTAGTTCAGAACTATCGAAATTGTGCCAATGAACGAACTAGTGTAAACTGTAGAATTTAGTACTAGTTCGGAACTATCGAAAATGTAGTGCAGAGAGTGACAATTGACACCGCCTAGGACATTGCCGTGTTAAATTCGCCAGTTGATAACATGCAAAAGAGATTTAGCTCGCACTAGTAGTGTCGAAAAATGCACTAGAAGCGACCTAGTTCGGAACTAGAGATTTTCCCTACAGGGTATGTACATAAAAACATGCATACATACATATTATGTGTGTATGTGTGTATGTATGTCTGCTTGATGTTTTACACGAATGTGCCGCAATTGTTGCGCTTGAAAACTTTCATCACCACAAACCATCGGCTAAGGCAAACGCCTATTGATGTGAATAACTTGCTGCTGGCGTTAGCGACCGTGTTAATATTAAAACGCGCCGAGCATTCCTTCGAATCATACCAGAAATTACTTATTTCTTATTATACATAAATTGGATGCTAGAGCAATAATAATTCGCATACTTGTGCAAAGTGTTTTGAGAAGAAATTGATATGCTTATCAAGAGTTCATGCTGTTCGCATTCAGAGCTTAATATCATAATAATCGCATACCTTCCCTTACAGCTTGCCGATTAATGTGCGTTGTGCATTTGTTTGTATGTTTGCATGTATATATGTATGTACATATATATGTACGTATGGCTAGCTTAGAGTGCAAAGTGACTAAGTGCTTTTTTCAAACTCTACAGGAGAGACAAGAAACAAAAAACAAACAAAAAAATTCTACATACATATATGAAAAAAGTCTGCTTAAATACATGAAATATGACAAGTATCACATGCCCGTTTAGCGTGGTTGTGTATTTAATTTGTCCAGCTTCTACATAGAACCATAATTTTTCATAAAAGTGGACTTAGCCACTTCGCACTCTAAGCTAGCGATTTGTACCAATTCTAAGAAGCACTTGTTGGCATAAGCCGTATAAAAATACTACATATCGTCGCTTCAATAATGAAACAGCGTATGCTGTATGACTCCTTTATACATTTTATGCTGTTTCATTATTCAAGTGACGATATGTACATATGTATGTATGTATGTATGCACATAATAATAATAATACAATGGCGCTATTATAATAACTCTGACGAGTTTTATAGCCGAGCTTCTCTCCCAATTCGAGGTGTGCTCCTTTTTTGTTGTTCCTACTAATTGGGTGGACCTACACTTTTATGCCGGCTCCGGCGAATTTTTTGTGAGAAGCTTTTTCATGGCAGAAATACTCTCGGAGGCAGTGGCGGATCCACGGGGGGCGGTTTGGGGGTTCAAACCCCCCCTTGTGGTTTATCATAGATCCCAAATTAATGCCCTTATAGATTCTGCGTCCAAATTTCCCAAACTGATCAAGGAAAACTATCATTCCAAAAGCAATGGTTGGACCACATAACATCCAAAATATGTACCTACATGCGAAAAAAGTTCATGTAGGTACCTTTGGACGCACGTGCATAAAATCAAATTTGTCAAATGCTATTCGCAAATTGCCAAATCGCAAATTTATTTTCTTATTTTTCTTATCCCTATTTTTATCGGGATTGTACTGAATTAATTTGGTCAGAAATGTCTGAATCGTTGGAGAAATTGCCTTTTTCAGAGGCATTTCGCAATTCTTGTTTAAATTAATCTTTTAAAAATTTGATTATATAAAAACAAGAACAAGAAAAATTCTATTAAAAATATAAATATAACCAAAAAGTACTACATACATATATTCTTATTTATTTTGGCTTTAAATGCAAGGGTAAGTGAAATTGATGATCAATTTGCCACCAATACCATACGATACTCATTCGCACGTACCAATGCAAAAATATACATACATACGTTATACATGTTATTTAGAACTTCAATTGAAATCTTATGCACTTTATGTGATGACATACATACATATTGTTAATTTGGAGGGTTTATTTTGTTGTGTTTAACCCATTAGTGGGCCGTGCCAATTTGGGAACACCCAATGATATATTTTATATTTATTGTAGATGTGCTTTGACCACTAATGGGTTAAGGTGCGGGAAATGGCGCAAGTAGTATATAGAATAATAATAGTAGGTGGTATTAGTCCATATTTTCACCAGCGCACATAGGTAGATTTTCAAGTTTTATGCGGCCAAAAATATTTTATTGTCTACATCTATTCCAAATTGCTTGTTTAATGCAAAATTTTAATAATTTGAGTTAAAAGTCGATTTTATTGAAAACAAGTAAGGAAGCCTAAGTTCGAGTGGAATCGAACATTAGATACTCAGCTGTATGCTTTCATTGTTTGTTTGCGTTTGATGGAAACACGGCGTATTTTATATAAAGCGAGTGCCGCATAAAGTGGGCGTAGCCACGCCCATTTTCAACATTTTTATCAGTCATCCAACTAAGCATATGAATATTATTCTTTGTGCAACATTTCATTCCTTTATGACTTCTAGTTACAAAGATGTCACGTTACAAATTCCCAAAGGGTGTTCCAGAAATATCTTTGTTAAAAAGTAGGCGTGGTCATAAACCGATTTGAATAAATTTTTGCGTGTCTATTGACACAAGTTATAAAAGTTTATAAACCATGTTTCGTCATAATATCTCAATTATTTGTCGAGTTATGGGCTCCGAAATCTCGTAGATTCCTTTGGTGCAACGCCCATTTTCCAAAATTTTTCTATTTTTTGTTTCCGGTCTATTGTAGAACTCATGCCACAAAATTTCAATGAATTATCTTTATATTTGACAGAGATATCGCTTAAAATGTTTTTATTAGGCCCCTTTATTGTTCCCATATATAAAAGTGGGCGTGGTCGTCAACCGATTTCGACAATTTTTCGTCCAAACATTTGCCTGAGTAAGTAAATCAAGCGTGCCAAATTTCATCGATATATCTGCTACGGTTTCTGAGTTATGGCTTGTACAACTTTCAATGTTTGGCCCTTAATAAGTGGGCGTGGCACCACCCATTTTCCAAAATTTCATCAAATTTCTTCCTAGGGGCCTGAGCTCTACACGTGGGTGAAATTTTGTCATCCAAGCTCCATTAGTGACTGAGATACCAAATTTTCGATTTTTACTATATAGGGGAGGTGGGCGTGGTCATGGTCCGATTTCGCCCCTTTTCAATACCATCCGTTCCTGTCTTGATACCAACTTGCATTCCAAATTTCATCAAAATATTTCAATTTTTGCGCGAGTTATCGTGCGTAAAGACGGACAGACGGACGGACATGGCTCAATCGATTTCTCTTTTCACCCTGATCATTTTGATATATATAAGTCTATATCTATCTCGATTATTTCGTTCTGTTACAATCCACCGTTAGGAAATCAAAACTATAATACTCTGTGTACTAGTACAGTTGAGTATAAATATATACAGTGACTCAAAAAAAAAATCATTAAATTTATTTCAAAGAGTTCTGTCGGAAATTTTACTTTCTTATTTTAGTTTAAGAATATAGAAAATTTTTCAATAAAAATGGTTTTAAGCAGGATTTCTGAGCTTATAGAAAAAATCTGAAAAATCATAGAAATTTCTGAAAGTGGATTAAAAATTTCAAAGCAAGGCCATAATTTATAGAAGATTTTGAGGAGATTTCTAAGAGTACTGTTATGTAGCCAACCCATTTTAGTGTAAAAAGTGAAATTCTCAATGCTGTGAAAAATTCCGTAAATTTTAGAAGTTTTTTTCTGTAGGGTGTAGGGTGAGACCGTTCCAATTAAAATTTCCGAAAAGCCAATGAAAATTTTCAAAAAGTTGAATGTTGCATATTGTTATATTAAAATTGAATGAGCTGCAAAATTGCATACTCAAAACTCTTTTAAAAAATGTAGCTTTAGGATTCTTAGCCCCTTTTTATGATAAGTATTTCCTTGACTTTGAAAAATTGGAAACACTAAAAATACGAAAGCAGGTGATTTTCCAAATAGGCCAATTTTTAATCCATTGTTGATAATTTCTGGCTTTGCATTTTTCCGTAGAGAAATTGACGGGTAATCGATCGGAGGCGATAATATAACTAAATTGCTTTTGAATTAAAAAATTAACAATATTTTTTCAAGAAAGGCCGATATGCTTAAAAGCTTCAAAATGGTGGGTCTTTTATTATGCTAGGTTGACGATTTCTTCAATAAATAATGATATTTACCTGAAGCACCCGAATCCATGATGTTTACTTTGATAACTGTCTTAAAACTGAAAATATTGACGTTTAAAAATGGGTTACTTAAAATACGTAAAAAAAAAATCGAAAAAGTGAGAGAATAATAAGTTTCGACTAGCGGCAGGGACACCCCCGTTGTCTATAAAAGTCGAGAAGACCGGTTTATTATCGCCCGGTCTATTATAAACGTAGAGCGATTTTGGATTTTGTATTGCACCAATTTTAAAATTTTCAATTTTGGCCGCATAAATTCGTAAAATCTACCTATGTGCAGCGTCTGCCCTTAAAAACATCTTCCAAAAAAAGAAATTTTCAAAACCCCCCCTTGCCGAAATCCTGGATCCGCGCCTGCTCGGAGGGTATGCCGTCCACTGCCGAGAGGTGACCGCTGCTCTTAAAAAACCCAATAATTGGATTTTTCTAATTAGAAAAATTGTTTTGGTGTTTTGCTCGGACCCTGGTTTGAACCCGAGACCTCTGGCATAGCAGGCGAGCACTCTACCCATTGCACCACAGCGGCCATCGCGGTATGCACATACAAAAGAAAATTAGGTTATGCGCTATTTGAAATGAATTATGAATCCATATACATATTGTGCGAGTATGTATGTATGTACATATATATATACACTAGAGTGCTGCCTACTGTCGAAACTCGACAGTTTTTCTAGAAGTTTTCTTATGACTAAGGTGCAACTATAGTTTTTGTATAATTGTTTGTTGTTATTGTCACTGTTACTATTTTATTATTGTTCCCGTTGATGCTGCTCCTTTTGTTGCTACTGTCACCGCTACTATTTTGTTGTTGTTGTTGGTGTTGTTGTCGTTACTCGTCTTCACAATTCTCCTACATATGAACTTCTATCTATCTATTTCTGCTCTTTTCTTTCTTAAATTTCTTTCCTACTTATTCTTTCTTATCCTTCTTATTACTTGACTTTGTGTTGTGCTCAAAAGCACGCAACAACAACCACACGTCAATTTTCCAACGACGATTGTGGACGTATTTTCCAACCAATTTTCATGAAAATTGGCGCAGTTCTATTTGAGAGCAATACCTTTCTAATGGTGTTCTTAATTTTAAAATCGGTTCAGTAGTTTCGACGGAAAAGATGGAACAAAATTTATGAACTTTCTTAAAATAACTGTAAAAACCCGTATTGTTGTTGTTGTCGTTGCTACTTTTCTTCTTAATTCCTCTACGTAAATGAATTTTCTTAAAATAACGGTAAAAAACCTTACTGTTGTCGTTATCGTTGTTTCTAGTCTTCCTAATTGCTTCTTTCTATTTCTCGACGTTCCTTTTCCCCCTTTCTTTCTTACTTTTTCTTTTTTATTCTACTTATTCCGTCTATTTCTTTTTGTTATAGTGCTTCTTCTCATTGTCACTGCTAATATGTTGTTCTTGTTGTTTGTAGATATTGTTTTTGTTTGTAGATGTTGTTGTTGCTGTTATATTTGGTGTGGTGTTGTTGTTACTCGTCCTACTAATTCTTCTAACTACGTACATACATAGATACATATGTACATTGTACAATATATGTACATAATTGTCTCATTTTATTTCTACTTTCTTTATTTATTATTTCTTATCCTACTTATTCCTTGCCATTATGTTTTTGTTGTAGTAATTTTGCTACCTTTTTACGTTTCTACTTCTTTGAAACTACACACCACATCCAGCCAAACATGTTCAGAATTGCGTGATTTGGTGAAAACGCACAAAGTCAGGTACATATGCTTGCGCATTGAGACAGCTCTGTTGTGTTCAAATGCATGCAACAACAACCACACGGGAATTTTCCAACGACGATTGTGGGCGCATTTTCCAACCAATTTTAATGAAAATTGGCGCAGTTCTATTTGAGAGCAATACCTTTCTAATGGTGTGCTTAGTTTTAAAATCGGTTCAGTAGTTTCGACGGAGAAGAAGGAACAAAATTTATGTTAGCGTATTAATAATATAGATACATATGTACATTAGGCCGTCTCGCCTTATAGGGGCGTAAAAATAAAGTTCGCCGTACGCCCCCGCATATGATGTCTTTTTGGAAAACATTTCTGGAAAAGTTGTTTATTTCTTTTTTGGACGCCACTAGATGTCGCTAAAATTTATTTTTCTCATAACTTCGGTATTTATAGTCCGATCTCTAAGTTTAATACACCAATGTCTTTGGCTTGAAAGGGCGGCTTATACTGTGGAATATTATTAACCCTATGTGTATCATTGGGGTCACTACCACCCAGTACTTAGTTTATACCACCCTAATGCAATTTTTTATGCCGCCAATAAAGGGTTATTTTGACACCCTTTTTTTAGAAAAACAGGAAAAATAGTATTTTTAAGGTCGTTAGAGGGTTAAAGTGTTCTAGAAAATTATTTGGCATAAAATTTTACTAGGGGTCTCCTCAGAAAATTTTTCTTTAAAATTAACCTAAAAGACCAAAGGAACCGAAAAACCTATATTCTTCGGAATCTTGAACGTGTTTTATTTCGGGTTCTGCTCAAGCGATCGAAATAATTATTTTGCAAAAGATTAATGACTTTTGACTACGTTTAACATGCAGACATAAAAAAGGGACATTAGGGTGGTATAAACTAAGTACTGGGTGGTAGTGACCCCAATGGCGCAATTAGGGTTAATAGTATCCCATAGTATAAGCCGCCCTTTCACGCCAAAGACATTGGTGTATTAAACTTAGAGATCGGACTATAAATACCGAAGATATGAGAAAAATAAATTTTAGCGACATCTAGCGGCGTCAAAAAAAAAATTCAAAAATTTTCCGGAAATGTTTTCCAAAAAGACATCATATGCGGGCGCGTACGGCGAACTTTATTTTTTGCGATACGGTCTAATGTACATTGGAATGAAATTAATAAGTTATGTTCATCATACGCACCGGTGGTCTTTATGGCTCGTATCCCTGCAATAATTCTGTGACCATTACAAAAATATAATATTACCAAAACATTTGCACTCGTATGGGTTTTAGCCAAGTGCAAAACCTATGAGATAAAATAGGATTGAATGGAATTTGAAAATACACATACGTTAACGCGATGAATGAAACGGTCACCAAAGTTCCCGATACCCTTAAGAATATATATACATATATCTCAAAACTTTTGATCATTCCTGCCGGTCATATAACCGTTCAAATGACCAGCACAGTTCTTGCAGGGAAGCCTATTAGATTTCGTTATTATTTTTAAGGTCCTTATAAATTTACTATTTTAACTTTAAGTTTTCAAAACGAAAAAAGAAACAAAAAATTAAAAAACCTTACGGAAGATTACATGTATGGCCATGTTGTGACGCGTGAGTATCATTCATCCGTTTTGCTGAAAGCGTGTCAACTAGTAGGTTTATCCACTTGTATGTATGTACGTGCTTATAAAGCCCACTTATATACATATGTACATTCATACATAAATATATCGTCGCTTCATATTATATATGTAGGTAGTATACAGTATGTAGGTACATAAGGATACATTTTTATGAATCCACTCCGCTCTATGAGATTGCATTTTGCACTAAAAATATAATTGCATATGTAGATAAATACATATGTATACATACATATATGTATGTGTGTAGAAGACCCTGCAGCGAAAGTCCAAACTAGTCAGCCAACCTACCAGTTAACTGACTACATAAATTATGGGAGTTGCCCAACTAGATTCATAGGGGACAAATTGAGATTAGTTATGAAACAAGAAGTTTTGCCAAAAAAAGCGTTTTAAATTAAAAACGAATGTATCCGGGGTTTCTGTAGGTTGCAATGAACACGTATGCAGTAAAAGTAAAGCAACTTCTTTATTGTTGTAGTATTCGAACCCTGCGTAGTAGGCCCCTTGTAGATTTAGGGCCTTTCACATTACTCGGTACGACATCGGATCGACATTTTTTGCTCGGTATTTTCAGCTTACCGAAACGATTCCGCGTTGCTGTGTTTTTCACACTTGTGGGAATACTTTCGGTGCGTAATCGGCAGAAAATAGGAAAACAAACATCGAAATTTGCAAAACAAAATTTTTAACTTCAACAAATCACTCAATAATAACAATAATGTCTTCTAGCGAAGACGAAGACATTATAACTTGCTACATTTATAACCGAAACGAGTTTTTTACTGACTTTGTTCTTCTTCTTTTATTACGCCGCAAAAATGTATGCAGTAATTCCTCAAATTTTACTGACCGGTCTTACCGCGTTGCGGTATACCGAAATTAATCCGCTCCGATTTCATGTATGCAACACTAATGTGAAAGTGCCAATTGAAATACATGTGGTCAGTAAGGTTTCGGTATACTTTCGGTAAAAACCAAAAATGTCGATCCGATACCGCACCGAGTAATGTGAAAGCGCTCTTAGTTGGTTGCAAATTGGTAGATCATTAAATCAGGTGAATGCCACAAATACAACATAGTTTGAGATGTTAATGTAGCCGTGTACATTAGATACTACTTCAGCCATAGAAAAAAGTACATGATATGTTTGTATAAAGTCAGAAAATCATCAATATAAATGTCAAGCTTAGAATGGTCAACGTGTTACCCATTCACAATGTTAATGTTAATTTACCTAAATATTTAATATGCAAGATCACAATCTAATGTGCCTGAATTCTTTAATTTAAATATCATATTCTAATAACTAAATAAATGTATTAGAAACTTTATTTTGCAACTTTTATTTTCATTGGAGTAGCATGTAAAACTAGTCAGTCAACTGGTATAGTTCTGATATCTACACTGACTAGTCAGCAATTTGGTATGATGCTGGTGTGTATACTAACTAGTCAGTCAAGTGGTATGATGCTGGTGTGTATACTAACTAGTCAGTCAAGTGGTATGATGCTGGTGTGGATACTGACAATTGCCATTTCCTAGGTCATCACCGTGTTAAAAATACCAGTTGCTAATATGAAAAAAAGATAGATGGCTGACTAGTTGAGCTGTATGGCCAACTAGTTGTCAATTAGTTTACAACTAGTTGATTTCGCTGCAGGGAGATATACACATGTAGGTACCTAGCAGTATTCGAGCTACGGATTTGCATATTCAGTATGAAATACATATACGTACCCTAAATCTGAGTTCAAAAATCATTGCCTTAAAAAATACTGAACAAGCAGTGAAAACATCAGGTATTTCAGTACAATATATGCTATGGAAGCTCTCCCTGCGTATTCAGGCCTTTTTCATACAGAAACTGTCCCTTGTTCGACAATTTTTGAGGTAGTTGATTTTCAAAACCCCCTCTATATAAAAACGAAAAGAAAAGTTCAGCTTTTAGAACTACATCTCTACTGAATATTAAGTAGAAAATACATATGTGCTGTTTTCCAGCTGATCAATACTGCTGGGTACTTATGTACATGAGTAGGTACATGCATATGTATTAATTCCGTCTTTCTGCTTCTTCCTGCAAAGTCCATAAACATAACTCAAGTTTATTTTCCAGTCTGACTCATGGAGCAACAATAAAGGAGAATGCATAAGATCAGCTGACTTCTTCTTCAATCTTCATAAACACACGAACACAAGCATTTTTTTTTGTTGACATATGCCACAAACACACGCACCCATGGAGGAACAATAAAGGAGAATGCATAACGACATACCTTCATACATAGTGGGCCGAGAAGTGTCATGCAAAGAGGAATGTAGAAGAATTTGACAGATGTAGGGGCCACACAAATGCTAGGGTGCGTGTGTGTGTGGAATATGTCAACAAAAAAATGCTTGTGTTCGTGTGTGTTTATGAAGATTGAAGAAGAAGTCAGCTGATCTTATGCATTCTCCTTTATTGTTCCTCCATGCACGCACCCTAGCATTTCCATAGGGGCCGAATCTGTCAAATTCTTCTACATTCCTCTTTGCATGACACTTATGGCCCCACTATGTATGAAGGTCTGTCGTCATGCGAAAACCTTTATGTGTGTATCACCAACGCCGTCGGCGGCACCGAAATGCCGAAAGCCACGGCGCCGAACTCATCGAAAATGGCATCAGCAACCCCGACGGTTCGAAGTTCAGTGTAGCCAAATATGTGAACTGTGTTCGAATCAGTGTTGCCAAGTACTGATGCGAAATTCAAGACAGGTAGGCGCAGCGGCGAATTCAGAAACTACTTTTTTTATTTAGAAAGGTACAGTGTAATGTCAAAATCAAAGCAAATTCACACTATGGCCAGCAGGAATGGGCGAGTCCCAAGCGAATACAGATTTTAACCAAGGCGAAACATTATTTTGACATTAAACTATACCAATAAATCTGGCTGGCGGAATTGAGCGGGATTTTCTGACGTTTCTTATCTTTTTGATAAAAGCAAATACATCGTTAGTTTATTTTATTAAAAACTATTTATTTAAATAGTAAAATAATGGATTCTATTGCGATAGCAGCTATATTAGTGGAGGAAGAAGAGCAAAGGAATCTGATAAACGAGAGAAAGTTTTTAAGGGATCATAACAATCCTTTTACTTTAAGTAAACAAGCGTAAATTTAATTAGCGGCTGAAAATAAAAATAATAGTCTTACTTGAAAGAGTTTTTAGTGCTTAGCACGAAATTTTTATTTTAATTCAATTTTTAATTGTTGGGGTAAGTGGAAAAAAATTCAACAACTATTTACAGCGAAGGTTGAGTGTATAGCTATTTCACGAAAAACCATTTTCGATCATCAGCACTCTTTTCGGAAGTGGATGCACCGGGGATTGAACCCGAGTCCATTCCATCTTCAGCCGCAATGACCCAACGCATAAACACACTCGGCCATTGAGACTCTGTGCAAGCTGTTGGATTTTCCCCACTTTTGCCTTTTTCATTTTCAACATTAACGTTAGTGTGTATATGCTTTTGCATATCGATGCCTTACTTTCTCAACCTCGTATCTTAAAAAAATGCGATTTTGAGATTTTCATATCAAACGATTCCTATTTTTCTGTTCTATAACTGCAACAAATTCCTATCTCAATAGATTGTGTCTATAGCAAAAAAAAAAAATAGGAATAAATATCTTGGTATCTCAATCAATGCTTTTTTCATAACTGCGTCAAACTCTTATCTTAATATACATGTATATTTAAAGGCGTATTAATCGTTTTGTCATCCCCCGTCCGTCCGTCTGTAAACACTCTAACTCGCGCAAAAATTGAGATATTTTGATGAAATTTGGAATGCAAGTTGGTATCGAGACTGGGACGGTTGGTATTGAAAATGGGCGAAATTGGACCATGACCACGCCCACTTTTCCTATATAGAAAAAGTCGGAAATTTGGTATCTCAGCCACTAATATAGCTAGAGTGATAAAATTTTACCCACGTATTGAGCTCTGGCCCTTATGAAAAAATTTGATGAAATTTTGGAAAATGGGCGGTACCACGCCCACTTATTAAGTGGCAACTATTGAAAGTTTTACTGTAAAACTTTTACAAGCCCTAACTCGGAAACCGTAGCAGATATATCGATGAAATTTGGTATGCGTGATTTACTTACTTAGGTAAACGTTTGGAGGAAAAATTGTCAAAATCGGTGGACGGCCACGCCCAATTTTATATATGTGTATTGTAAAGTGACCTAATAAAGCATTTCAAGCGATATCTCTGTCAATTATAAAGATATATCACTGAAAATTTGCGGCAGGAGTCCAACTACGGACAAAAAACAAAAAACACAAAAATTTTAGAAAACGGGCGGTGCCACGCCCACTTATTAATGTGAAAACATTGAAAGTTGTATGAGTCATAACTCCGAAACGGTTGAAGATATATCGATGAAATTTATTACGCGTGATATACTTACTTAGGCAAATGTTTGGACGAAAAATTGCCAAAATCGGTTGTCGACCACGCTCACTTTTATATATGGGTCCTATAAAGTGACCTAATAAAACATTTTAAGCGATATCTCTGTCAAATATAAAGATATATCATTGAAATTTTAGGGAAGGAGTCCAACTATGGACATAAAATAAAAAACACAAAAATTTTGGAAAATGGGTGTGGCACCGCCTACTTTTAGAAGCAGGAATATACGAGATTTCTGAGCCTATAACCCTACAAATAATTGAGATGTTATGACGAAAATCAGTTTGTACACTTTAATAACTTGTGGTAATACATGCTCAAAAATTTAGCGAAATCGGTTTATGACCACGCCTACTTTTCAACAAAGATATTTCTGGAAAACCCTTTAGGAATTTGTAACGTGATATCTTTCTAACTAGAACTCATAAAGGAATGAAATTTTGCACAAAGAATAATATTCATATGCTTAGTTGAATGACTGATAAAAATTTTGAAAATGGGCGTGGCTACGCCTATTTTATGCAGCACTCGCTTTATATAAATCACATCGTATTTCCCTCAAACGCAAACAAACAATGAAAGCATACAGCTGAGTATCTAATGTTCGATTCCACTCGAACTTAGGCTTCCTTACTTGTTTTTTTTTATAATACCCTCTAACAAATAAAAAATTGAATTTAAGCAAAATATTGTTTTTATTTAATAGTTTTGAAGTATCTTCGTTGTATGCATATAAGTGCAGCAAACGAGTAACTTATAAATCAAGTTTCAAAAATGAAATTATCGTTAATGCAGCAAACTCGTATCTTAAAAACTTCGTTTTATGCGTAAACGAACATAGATAAGTATATAATTTTTAATTGTGCACATAGTTATAATTCATGTCTTAATAATTGCATTAAAATTTTTACATAAAAAACGACGGTAAAAAAAATAAACATTTTTTTTTGTTTCCTGAAAAGTTTCCTTATTTAAGATACGAGGTTGAGAAAGTAAGGCATCGATATATTCTCCACAAACGTGCTGAATTTTTGTTGTAGGCAGTTCGCAATGAACATTGTTGTTGGTATTTATTTTATGTATTTACCAAACAACGTTAACAATTTTACTTGAAAGAGTTTTTAGTGCTTAGCACGAAATTTTTATTTTAATTCAATTTTTAATTGTTGGGGTAAGTGGAAAAAAATTCAACAACTATTTACAGCGAAGGTTGAGTGTATAGCTATTTCACGAAAAACCATTTTCGATCATCAGCACTCTTTTCGGAAGTGGATGCACCGGGGATTGAACCCGAGTCCATTCCATCTTCAGCCGCAATGACCCAACGCATAAACACACTCGGCCATTGAGACTCTGTGCAAGCTGTTGGATTTTCCCCACTTTTGCCTTTTTCATTTTCAACATTAACGTTAGTGTGTATATGCTTTTGCATATATTCTCCACAAACGTGCTGAATTTTTGTTTTTGATCGAAATGGTTTTTCGTGAAATAGCTATACACTCAGCCTTCGCTGTAAATAGTTGTTGAATTTTTTTTCCACTTACCCCAACAAATAAAAATTGAATTAAAAAATAAAAATTTCGTGCTAAGCACTAAAAACTCTTTCAAGTAAAATTGTTAACGTTGTTTGGTAAATACATAAAATAAATACCAACAACAATGTTCATTGCGAACTGCCTACAACAAAAATTCAGCACGTTTGTGGAGAATATATGCAAAAGCATATACACACTAACGTTAATGTTGAAAATGAAAAAGGCAAAAGTGGGGAAAATCCAACAGCTTGCACAGAGTCTCAATGGCCGAGTGTGTTTATGCGTTGGGTCATTGCGGCTGAAGATGGAATGGACTCGGGTTCAATCTCCGGTGCATCCACTTCCGAAAAGAGTGCTGATGATCGAAAATGGTTTTTCGTGAAATAGCTATACACTCAACCTTCGCTGTAAATAGTTGTTGAATTTTTTTCCACTTACCCCAACAAAAATAATAGTCTTAATTTTGCGTGAAAGAAACCTTTACCTTGTCCTTTTTTCTGTTTTCCATAGAATTATTTTGAACTACATAAAAGCAAATTGTATACAAAAACTGGGGAAAATTTCAATAACAATGTACCCGGCACCGGAATTTTTTGTTTCTTTTTTTTTTTTGGCGATAGATCACTAAAATGCAAACGAAATATTGCGGAAACTTATAATTCATTAATAACACAGTATTTTTGCGTAGAGCACCCTTATGCACTGCGCCGCGCTTTGAAAAGTAACCCTCAGCCGACAGAACTCCCTTTCTGGAGTTAGATCTGGAGAGATTTACAGTAATTTTGCGTAGTCGGAAGTGTTATAACTAGTAAAATTATCCTTCGCAGAACTTTTCTTGAAGGATTCATTGAAACATTCTTAGTGGTTTGGAAATAAATATGGTGGGCGCATTATACTGAAGCCGGCCTTCCACCACCTGCAATATTTATTTGAATGCGTCTTTATTGAGACGAAAGTTTTTACTGAAATGGTAAATTGTTGGTAATACACATTCATAATTCGTTAGTTGCTTTTTTATAGTAGTCAAACAATAGTTATCAACTTCAGAAAATGCATTATTATTCTTTGGTGAAAATATATTTTAATTTCCAAAATCTACATACACACGTATTTAAATCACTGTTATTATCATTATTTCATAATTTTTTCTCTGAAGTTTTTCTTTGCATATAACAGCAATTCAATCTCGGTGGAAAATGCAATGGACCCACGCCATGTTTGTGGCTTCTCGCGACCGGTTGATTAATATATTTACAAATATTCACACTAATTAACACTTATTCCAACTTCATACATGCATTTACACAATTTAATAAAACTTTTATTGTAATTTTTTGATATGTATTTTGTTAATATCGCCGCAACCAAATACTTGCGGCAAATTTTGGCACGAAAAACTGTCAAAATGTTCGTTCATTCGGTGTTCATAATGCCAATTATCGAACTTCGAAAGATTCGACGCGCCGTCGGTTGTCATAATGCCGATTTGCCGAAAACGTCATTTCGGTACCGCCGGCGGTGTTGGTAATAGTGGCATTATTGTTGAATCATGGTCTGACTGTAACAGTCATGAATGTCATATATCAAAATTGTGACATGTGAAAGCATTATGTGAAAAAGTTTTGCCTCAACGAAATGTGGCCGCATTGAGCTTAACGAACAAAAAGTGTGTACATACATACATACATACATACACATGTAGATACCTTTGTGCCCCTGCAGGGAACTCAATAACTAGTGAGCAAAATTTCTAGTTCCGAACAAGAGAAAAGGTGTCAAAGGGGAACTAGATCAATTGTAGTTAGACCCTCACCAGTTCAGAAGGAGAGAATTGAGTGACCATTATAAAACACACTTTGATTGTATGCAATTTCGAAGTGACAAAAATTCTATGAAAATTTTTTGTTGGTTCAATTGCCGTCGACTTTGTATATTTCTGCAATTCTCAGATGTTTAGTGAAGCATTTTATATAAAGAGTTTTCTATTTGCATCTTGTATAAAATGAAATGTTCCCCTAATTATGCTTTTCCGATCCCTTATGCTTATTTTGATTTTATTACTTTTTAAATATTATTGTAAATTTTTATTAAATAAATAAATTAAAAAAATATTAGTTAAAAAAATATAAAAAAAATTATCATACCTTGACACCGGCAGGATTCGAACCCGCGTCCCTCAGATTGAAAGGCACAGTCGGCCATCGCGCCACTTGCATGAAGTGTGTCAAATGCTCCTCTTAAGCTGCAGATGTAAAACTGTAGAATTTTTAGGTACTTGTAGCTAGTTCAGAACTATCGCAATTGTGCCAATAAACGAACTAGTGTAAACTGTAGAATTTAGTACTAGTTCGGAACTATCGAAAATGTAGTGCAGAGAGGGACAATTGACACCGCCTAGGACATCGCCGTGTTAAATTCGCCAGTTGATAACATGCAAAAGAGATTTAGCTCGCACTAGTAGTGTCGAAAAATGCACTAGAAGCGACCTAGTTCGGAACTAGAGATTTTCCCTACAGGGGCATATTCAGATGCACGACCGATTTGCGATACATTGGTTCAAATTTGTGTCATCCCTGCAAAAAAATGTGCGATTAATACCGAAAGATATTTGTCCCGGATTGATCTCTTTCGAGAACAATCGGTCCACAATTAGTCCCCGCTTGTTCCCGTACGGGTATAAATTTAGACTAATTGTAGACCAATTGTTCCCTAACGGGTATAAATGTAGATTAATCGCTTTCATCCCGAACGGGTATAAATGTAGATTAATCGCTTTCATTGCGAACGGGTACAAATCTAGATTCCAGGGATGGAAAATAATTTTTATTTTTGAAATTTCAACTCAAAAAGTCAAAGGGAAAGGGTTAATATTTTTAACATTTATATATACCATTGTGATGCTCGTGGGCCACAGATGGTCAATCCGATGTGATTTTTATTTTTTAGACTTTTATCGAAAAAATCAAAAAATAACAATTAAACTTTGATTTTTATTTTTTACGTCAGAAAATAACGATTAAACTTTGATTTTTATTTTTTACGTCAAAAATAAAAATCAAAATGGCGTAGATCAATGAATATTGGTATCTGGGTCATATTTGGTATATAGGTCGATGCGTATACCAATCGGAAGCGAATGCGAATACCGAATATCGAATACGAATACCGAGTACCGAGAACCGAATATGCATACGAATATGCATATGAATATGTATGAATATGAGTATGAAAAGTGTGTGAAGGGGAATATGGATACCAGTATGAACACGTACATATACCGAATACCAACCACGAATTCTGCATATCGAAACGAATACGTATAGCGAATTCGAGTCACGAATTCAAATACTGACCAGTACCGAATATTAATCTGAAAAACTTTAACTTTGTAGCGCGCTACAAGTTTGACAGCTCAATTTTTTAATGACAGAAATTCGAAATGGAGGACGAAGAAACGGAAAAATTAATTGAACTTGTAAAAAATAAAGAGTTTTTATGGAATTTAACGCATCCGCTGTACAAAAATATAAAAAAGAAGGCGGAGGCTTGGAAATGTATCGCGGATGAATTTGGAACTTCATGTAAGCTATACATATTACCATTTTTACGTTGCTGTGCATAATGTGAGCAATTAATTTTCAGTGGAAGTTGTTAAAAAAAAGTGGAAAGGGTTACGGGACTCCTATTCAAGAGAGATTTCAAAAAGGAGCGTGTCTGGCCAAGCTGCAGAAGAGCCGGTGTCGAATTGGCGCTTTAAAGAACACTTAGACTTCTTAAAGGAGCAGATGAAGCCAAAAAAACAATAAGTAATTATGAGGCTAGCACATCGGCATCAGCAGCAGAAAATTTACTTGAGAATCGTGAAAGGAGCGAAGATTTTGAAGAATTAAGTAGTCCTATAACCCCAACAAACCCGGAGCAAATTTCTACACCAACAAACTCAAAGCAAATCAATGCACCAGAAAATACTCGACCTTGGAAACGGGCAAAACATGATCTCGAGACAAACCTGGTGTCTACTATGCAAAAGATCAACGAATACTTAGAAAAACCACACGATAATATAAATACCCTTTCCTCTCTGAATTCGGAAGACGAACTATTTTGCCGAAGCCTAATAGAAAAAATGGCTAAATTTCCATTATTTAAAAAAAATGAAGCAAAGCTTTCTATTATGCAATATTTGTGTGACATGGAAATTGAAATTGCAAATGCAAATACATATGTATGGTTAAATAAAAATGCACATTAGTTACAAAAACGTATTTTTTATTTCTAAAAATCGAAATCTATATATTTAGGAACTTTGTTTCCGTTTTTTTTTGTTTTAGTGCACTAGAGTGACTGGTTATCAAGTTGGGTCGGTACTTAGACCCGACTACTGCGAACATGTTGAACTACGGCTGAAAATCAACTTTACCCTCATTTAAAAAGTATTGCGTTAACAATTTTCGCAGACGAAATGCTTTATCACTTCTATTGTTAGTAGCACATCTTCGCACCGATGGTAACTGCAGAGTATCTTCACGCCAGGCACCTTCCAATATATTACCAGCAGCGTCATATGTGTCAATAAATCCCTCCGGGCAATATGAATGACAGTGGTACAAATCGCTAGTTATTTTTAAAAAATTGTGCAGTATGGTACATGCCAGAACTATTTTGTCGGCGGTTTTTGGGTGGAATTCAATACTTTTTCCCAAAATACGCCAACGAGCCGCCAAAATTCCAAAAGTATTTTCAATTACTCGCCGTGCTCTTGAAAGCCTGTAATTAAATACTTCTTCAGGCTTTTCGAGTAAAATACCAGGGTAGGGACGCATTAAATTGGCTCGCAGTGGAAATGCGCTGTCACCTACAAAGTAATGCGGAACAAGCTTATCAGAGTTAGGTAGTCGCTGGGGTGATGGAACCTCTAAAGATTCTGTTAAAACTTGTTTACCAAAAGAAGAATTGCGAAAGATTCCACCATCGCTTTGTGTGCCGTATGAACCCACATCTACAGCTGTAAAGATGTAATTTGCGTCGCACACAGCCAAAAGCACAGTGCTAAAAAAGCCTTTATAGTTAATATATTTCGATCCAGAGTTTGGCGGGCGTTTTATTTGTATGTGTTTGCCATCGATACTACCAATGCAATTTGGCATATTCCACTTATTATTAAAATCTTCGCTTATCTTTTTCCAGTCGCTAATATTTAGCTCTGGCATATATACCGGCTGCAGCGACTTCCACAACACTTCACAAACCTCCACAATAATTGCCCGCACAGTTGATACACCCATCAAGAAGGTCCATGCAAGATAATTTGGGGAAACTCCTTGAGACAAGTACCTACGTATGTACAATGAAAAATAAAAACAATTAGTGAACCTATAATTTCACGAAAAATGTACTTACATTAGAGTGACAACAAGTCTGCACTCTGGTTCAATGGGCTTCCGTATGGAAGACTTTTTTAATGGATCTTTTACCAGCTCAAGTAGTAAGTTGTATTGCAATTAACTTTAACTTTGTAGCGCGCTACAGTGTGACAGCTCAATTTTTTAATGACGGAAATTCGAAATGAAGGACGAAGAAACGGAAAAATGAATTGAACTTGTAAAAAATAAAGAGTTTTTATGGAATTTAAGGAATCCCCTGTACAAAAATATAACCACAAAATCAGTCATCAGCAGTAATGTGAAAGTGCCAATTGAAATACACGTGGTCGGTAAGCTTTCGGTAGACTTTCGGTAAAAACTAAAAATGTCGATCCGATACCGCAGTAATGTGAAAGCGCTCTAACTTCCCATAAAATTTTCAGACCTTATTTCGGAAGCCTTTAAATCTTCTGTAATAATTCTTAAATAAGGCGTAGATATTTCGCTGGATATTTGTATCGCGATTCATATTGATGGTTTGATGAATCGCACACCAGTGCTACACTTTCAATATAGATACATATTGCGATATTTTTCACGCTCTGAGGTTCAAAATATTTTACTTAAGTCCTTTTCACACTTTCACTTCGTTTATTGTCAATATTGCGATCCAGATCATGGATTTCAAAATTTCTAATAAGCACGCATATTGATGGATCGCAAAATTTTCATGCTACAGAGTCAATCCATACTGTCAATATTGCGATCCAGGATCACGATCCATCGACACTTTATGCTACACGGGCAATATGAATCGCTATCCATGGAATTCATCGATATATATTGACCCCGTGTAGCGTATGCCAATAACACATCTTGAACTTACAAATCACCAAAGAATACGTTCCATAGAAAGTGATCTCATATATCGATAAGAAACAGCTGTGCTCAGCTGATTGAGGTAAGAGTTTCCCAGGAAGCACTTTGGTAGCCGTTTGCAAATTAACTCAAATAATCTTGCTTAATTATACTAATTTAAGCGTTTATTCCATGCTTAATATAAACATGCGGCATGATACAAATATTTTAAAGTCGCTATAGTTCTTATTTTTTACCGGCATTGACCCATTTGATGTAAATTTTAATTGCATGTATTTTCTTTTAAATTGTTAGCTGGGTTGTTTGCAGGTCCTTCATTCTCGCGTTCTCCCATAGTGAGGAGAGTACCGAGAGATATCAACCGATATAGAGTATTCTTTGCCCGTCACTAGTGAGTGTTCAATCGTAGGGATGGGCAAATTGGAAAAATATATTGATATATATTATATCGATATTTAAAAAAACATCGATTTATGCCGTGTAAAAATATCGATATATCAATATATCGAAAGGGTGGGCTTTACATTAAGGAAGCACGCCCCGCGCAAAACCACTTCTTTACGGGGTTAGAGGTGCTCTCACAGATCTCAAAACTGAAATTCAAACTTGCCGGAGACCTATAGTTTACTAGATATTTATTGTTAAAGCTGGATGGGTCTACAGATATTCTAATAATCTTGAAGTGTAAACATAAAAATCATTAAGAATTGCTTGAAGAAGAAAGTAATGTGAATTCAAGCCCCCGAACATTATGGTTATACCACTTCTTAAAAAATGTTCTGCTGTTAAATTCAAAGCGAATCATAAATGTATGAAAAATATCGAATTTTGCACGAAATGGCAAAAAATTATCGATTATCGATGCCCGGTAGTTGAAAATATCGTCGATATTATCGGCTGTACTATTTTAAAAATATCGATATATTGATATATCGGTATATATCGCCCAACCCTATTCAATCGTGTGGGTGCTAGAGATGAGAGAAACTGCGATTTTTCGATATCTGTGATTTCGGTGATTGCTACTTTTAAATCACTGCGATTTTAAACTGCTATTGCGATTGCATGGACTGCTATAAAATCATCCGGAGAGATTAATTTTGCGTTTTCTGATATAACCTGTCTTCATTTTATGTTAACAAAATGATAGCAACAACAACGTATTCCGCAGTAATTTCGCTGTTTGTAAACATTTTTCAAAGATAAATTGTAAATTCAATAATTATTTTTTTTTTATATTTCTATATACGTATGTGGTCTGCTCTAAAGTATAAACAAAAGAAATTTATAATGCTTTTGCGATTGCGATTCACATAGGTGAACTGCTTACTTGGTACATCGATAGCAGTTCCCAATAAGTAGTAAACTGCTATTTTGAATAAGTGATCGCAATTGCGATTTGCGATTTTTTATTCACAGTGAAAAATCACCGTTTGCGATATATCGCTCATCACTAGTGGGTGCAGTGTAAGCTTTTGCCGCAAGTTCTTGGACAAAACAAATATATATTTTCGCCAAAAAATTGTTTTAACCGAAAATTTAAATAAACTATGGCTTTAGTTAATGAAGCTCGCATGGCATTAAATCGCGTTGGTGCGATTGCCGGTCGGCAGCAGGTAATTTATGCAAAGCTGACAAAGGATTTAGTGAGCGATAGAAAATTGCATTAACTGAACGAGTGATAAATGGTTGAATTACATAATAAAGGAAATATTTCTTGACAATTTGTGGCAAAATAGACTACAGGAACACTATGCATTAGCCTATATGTATACATATATGTAAATACATGTTTGGACATATTTATATATATAAATATATACATAGTAGATGTTTGTATATTGCTTGATGAAACCACTACTAAAATATAGTTAGCTAGCTTAGCTTTGTCATTATTTAATTAATAATGACATGTACATATTTACATACGTAACGGGATTACATAAAGCTCAACATGCAATTTCACAATTGCGAAAATTGCACTCTACGTGGCAAGTGCGCACTTGCAATAAACATATACTAAAAACTACCATTCTGTCATGCCAACGAACATATCACAACACGGCATGATGGGGAGTGATACCCCTGTACATCTCTGGCAAAGACAAACCAGAATTCTTTTAGGAAGCAGCAGTTAAAAAACACATATTGTAAACCATTTAAGTTTTCAATAATATGTACAAGCTAAGAGGCGTCTTTTAAGTTGTTATTCATTATTTTTTTAGGTGCTGCGTTCGCTCACCACAGGAAAACACTTAGAACAGCAAGCCCAGCCACAGGAAGCGAAGGCACCACAAATCAAGACCTTCCAAATATACCGTTGGAATCCAGATAATGCCGGAGAGAAGCCCTATATGCAAACTTACGAAGTTAATCTTCGAGAATGTGGACCAATGGTTTTGGATGCATTAATTAAAATCAAAAATGAAGTCGATCCCACTTTAACTTTCCGTCGTTCATGTCGCGAGGGAATATGCGGATCATGTGCCATGAACATTGGGGGCACGAATACTTTGGCTTGTATTAGGTAAGGAATCTGCAATTTTTGCACTTAGATTTGTGTGTATAAATTTAGGAAATATATATACATTTATATATGAATATGTTCGCAATTATTAATACTTGACTTTCTTATAGCAAAATTGATACTAATCTCTCAAAGCCACTAAAGGTTTATCCTCTGCCCCATATGTATGTGGTTCGTGACTTAGTTCCGGATTTAACAAACTTTTATGAACAATATCGCTCGATTCAGCCATGGCTACAACGCAAGTAAGTTAATTAATTTCTGTATTGTTGGGAACAAGCACTAATAAGCTTTTTGATAGAAACGAGGTCGGCGAATCCAAGGGAAAGGCGCAATATTTGCAGAGTGTTGAGGATCGTTCCAAATTGGATGGATTATATGAATGTATTCTTTGCGCATGCTGCTCTACATCGTGCCCATCGTATTGGTGGAACGGTGACAAGTATTTGGGACCAGCAGTGTTAATGCAAGCCTATCGCTGGATTATTGACTCGCGTGATGAAAAATCCGCAGAACGTTTGGGCAAGCTTAGAGATCCCTTCAGCGTTTACAGATGTCACACAATCATGAATTGCACCCGCACATGCCCTAAAAACTTGAATCCAGGTCGTGCTATTGCCGAAATCAAAAAACTACTTTCGGGTATGGCAAAAAAGCCCGAACCTAAGCTTGATACGGCCGCTTTACATAAGTAAGAAATTTATTTAAATGTAAAAATGTTCCTTAGGACCATTTAAACTTCTTTTTTGTGTATATGTACATGCATTGATCAACCTTTCCTTTCTTTTGGTTGTACTTAAAAAATTGTTGTTAATTGTACAATGGATTACCCATAAGTTTTATAATTTTTATAAGCAAACAGAAATGTGAGTATCAAGGACACGCCGAGGAGAATGGAAATGCCTAAAGCTAGGTGTTGTGAATATAAGAATGTAGATATACTTATTTGCCGTCATATTGATATAGGTACATATCGACGGCTGAGAATAAGATCGCCCTATTTCAAAAATTGTTTCAAAAGCGCCCTATTTCAAAAATTGTTTCAAAAACGCCCTATTCCATAAATTGTTTGAATAACGTTCTATTTCAGATTTTGCTTCGAAAACGCCCTATTTCAGAGAAAATTCCATATATATATTTCTCTGAAATGGGGCGTTTTTGAATAATTGTCTGAAATAGGACGTTATTGAAACAAATTCTGAAATAGGGCGTTCTTGAAGCCAAATCTTAAATAGGACGTTATTCAAAAAATTTTTGTAATAGGGCGTTTCTGAAACAATTTTTGAAATAGGGAGATTTTATTCTCAGCCGTCAATATGTTCTCAGCTTAAAAGGACGAAAAAAGCTATTGAAGATGGCACATCGCCGAAGCCGGTTTATAACCTAATCAAACTTGACAAGGGGTAGCTGAAATGCGTTGCACAATACATCGCAATCCTACTTTGTCGGAAAAATAAATACTATCTTTTCCAAGCGATAGTTGGTCATTTGACACCTTTTCAAGCCCACAGCGGTTTGACCCAAATCGATTATTTCAAAATCGTGAATTGTCAAAAAAATGTTTGACATAATTTTGAAACATTTGGCAACTCTTGTTTTGACACTCGGCAGCACAGTGATGCCAAGTTTCGAGGTAAAGTTTATTAGAAATAATAGCCGTTTCACATACGGTGATCTTAACCCAGATAAAAATTTTTGTTTGTAAATGCAACAACAAAGATTTCAGCTCGATTAAACCAGATAAATTGCTGGTTCAATTTTTGATCCGCCCTGTTCGATTTGTTTTTTCCGTGCTGATTTGGCAGCACAGTGCTTTTTTGATTTGGCAGAACTGAAAAGTGACATTTGTGTATGTATACATATATATACATATACCCTACAGTAAATTTGTTTCACTGCAAAATGACCATTGATGATTCTTTGTTGAATATTCATCACTATCGTTTTGCGTTGGTGCAAGCGAGCAAGCTATATTGAAAAAACCAAACGAAATACCATCTAGGCGGTTAAAAACCAACGAGCCAGCTTGTATTTCGGTAGGTTTTTTGACATTCGGCAGCTTTTCTGACAAAGTTTTCAATTTGACAACTATAAAACAAATTATATTTAAAATAAAAAATATATGGAAATACAAATTTCAAATTTGCCTCTTGTAAGCTTCTGCTTTGGCCGTAAGGGGAAAGAAGAAGTCCGGAAGGAAAATTATACTGCGCACTGGCTTCTCCTTATAACATGGAATACATAGCTATCCCGCCATGTGAGTTTCATAATTTATTTCAGTAATTTAAATTCAAATTTCCAAAAAAAATAATTTTTGAAATAGTTATTTTCATTTAGTTTGAAGTTTAAAGTCAATCAAATTGTTTTTGAGGGAGTATTTGTCTTTTTTCAACGTACAGAATAATTGTTTTTGCGCTATTATAACTCTGACGAGGTTTATGGCCGAGCTTCTCTCCCAATTCGAGGTGTGCTCCTTTTGTTTTTCCTACCATTGGACAGTTTTATGCCGGCTCCGAGCGGAGTCATATAGGCATTAGGAAAGCAAACCATTTATTTGAAAAAATTCAGCAGCCTTTATATGAAAGCATTCACTGATGCCTCCTCATGATGAATTTCATCAGTGATTCATAAAGGATTCATTTCAGATTTTTACTGCTGGGTATATGTTGTATATGTTTCTTCTTCTTTTTAGTTCTTTTCAAGTGCAGCCAATTTTCATTATGAGCCGGATTGTTTCAGTAAAAATTTATCTTAACCCAGACCCAGATGTAATAACTGAAATGCCCCTTATAACGTTCTCTCTGTCTAATCTTTTTGCCGAGATATCATGTATCTTGAGAAATTTCTCACACAGAGAGAGCGCACCTTTAAGAAAATAAAATTCGAACTGACTTCATTGTCGACGTCCAAACACGGAGACACGAAGTTGAGCAACCCGCTGCTTTTGTTCGTTTGTTGGTGAGAAGGCGACGAGGAAAGGAGGGGGGCACCAAGTCGTTGGTGCTCGGACAACATGCTTTGTGCAGCAATTCTTATCGCCAGTGACCAATCAGAGCGTTCGAAGAATGCCAGAACAAAACATAATGAACAAAAGTTGGCCAGCGACGAGTTGATGTGTTTGGACCATGGAGGAACAATAAAGGAGAATGCATAACGACATACCTTCATACATAGTGGGCCGAGAAGTGTCATGCAAAGAGGAATGTAGAAGAATTTGACAGATGTAGGGGCCACACAAATGCTAGGGTGCGTGTGTGTGTGGAATATGTCAACAAAAAAATGCTTGTGTTCGTGTGTGTTTATGAAGATTGAAGAAGAAGTCAGCTGATCTTATGCATTCTCCTTTATTGTTCCTCCATGGTTTGGACAAATGGAAGACAGAACAGCGGCACAAAAGAGAATCGTTGGATAATTTCGCGGTAGAGTTGCTGTGTTTGGACACGGACATTGTGAACTAGCATGTTAGTCATATTCTTTCCACTCTTTATACGACTCTTGTCGCTTTGCTTTGCTTGCTTCAATTTCGAATTAATTAATTTTTTATCTGAATAAAATAAAATACTTAAAAAAGGAACTAGAACAGGCATTTTCAGAACCTATGCACGCGGTACAAGCTTTTTAGAGCTTTCACACCGACACTACAGAACTCTTCGTGCACGAAAAGAAATTTTGCAAATTTCTGTTCAGTCAGCATCACTGTAGACCTGTAGGCATGGTTTGGTGAAAAAGAAAAAATGATTGTCCTTTCTGGAGGTGAATATAGCGGACATTACAGCACACCACACATCAGATTTGCATATCAGTGCTCTAAAAAACTTTAGAACTTGAAAACAAAAAAAACAAGAAAATCATATTTGTAATAAAGTAGTGAGGTCAAGGAGCATTTTCTAATTATGCAAATGAATACACATATGTTTTTTTCTATATTAGCCGTGTTTCACATACGGTGATCCTAACCCAGATAAAAATTTTTGCATGTAAATGCAACAACAAAGATTTCAGCTCGATTAAACCAGATAAATTCCCTGCAAGCGCCGTGATAATCATTTGACCAATCAATTGATGATCACATGTGATCCATCACTCTCCATCAAGAATTCCTATCACATTATTAAGGGCAATATGAAAAATGTGATGGAGTGAAGTGTATACGTGTGAGTTTGCATCTCGCTCCCACTTATGCGTAATCATATGATTTTCTATATATAGCTGAACTCTTTCCTCTCTCACTTTATACCCATCAATGTTGATGTAAATACCAGTCACATATGATCCATCACACTTGATATACGAATCTATCACAGCTGAGCCATCAAATTTGATGCCTGAACCTTTCACAAATGAGCCACAAACAAATCTATCATAGTCTATATTTATTATATTCATTACACAGATATTATTAACATATGTATATGAAATAAAATTAGATTTTTAACACCAAAAATATACTTTTTACTGCTCGCGGTGATGGCTAAGCTCGACAGTCTTGCATACGCCTCTCTCGAATTCTATGGAGTCGACTTCTTGGAAGACATCTGAAATTGAAGTGAAAAAAAAAAATATATGTAAATGTACTACATAATAAAGCTGGTTTGACTTAAATATGTATGTACTTATCTTTATACTTTAAAAAACGATTATTAATTATTATTTTTTCTTATCTTTATTCACTATTAAACTATATTTTTAGCACACGAAAGAACGCGATCAACTAGCTTCCACGAATTTGATTTTTTTTTTAAACGAATCAACCCTGTCCTCTCACATATGATAAAAAAGTGTGTCAATGTATTAGTGTGAAACTTTTGCATGTGTTAGTTTCCATCACACGGGTTTTGCTGGGTTGCTGGTTCAATTTCTGATCCGCCCTGTTCGATTTGTTTTTTCCGTGCTGATTTGGCAGCACAGTGCTTTTTTGATTTGGCAGAACTGAAAAGTGACATTTGTGTATGTATACATATATATACATATACCCTGCAGCAAGCTTGTTTGCTAAATGATCATTGATCATACTTTGTTGAATATTCATCACTATCGTTTTGCGTTGGTGCAAGCAAGCAAGCTATATTGAAAAACCAAACGAAATACCTTCTAGGCGGTTAAAAACCCATGAGCCAGCTTGTATTTCGGTAGGTTTTTTTTTAAATTTGGCAGCTTTTCTGACAAATTTTTCAATTTGACAACTATAAAACAAATTATATTTAAAATAAAAAATATATGGGAATAAAAATTTCAAATTTGCCTCTTGTAAGCTTCTGCTTTGGCCGTAAGGGGAAAGAAGAAGTCCGGAAGAAAAATTATACTGCGCACTGGCTTCTCCTTATAACATGGAATACATAGCTATCCCGCCATTTGAGTTTCATAATTTATTTCAGTAATTTAAATTCAAATTTCCAAAAAAATAATTTTTGAAATAGTTATTTTCATTTAGTTTGAAGTTTAAAGTCAATCAAATTGTTTTTGAGGGAGTATTTGTCTCTTTTCAACGTACAGAAGAATTGTTTTTGCGCTATTATAACTCTGACGAGTTTTATGACCGAGCTTCTCTCCCAGTTTTATGCCGGCTCCGAACGGAGTCATATAGGCATGAGGAAAGCAAACCATTTATTTGAAAAAATTCAGCAGCCTTTATATATAGGCTTTGTTCAGAAACTCAGTTTGAAGCGCAATCTGCTTTTGTAGTAGAAGCAGAGCGTTCATAAACGTAAATTTTGCATGAAGCGTTGCTCATCACAATCATCAAAAAAATAATTACTGCCGCTTATTATTATTACTGCTTGCCCAGAATGGTGTGGCTGTAGTACGTAGTAAGAGCTGTCAAAAGTTAAAACAGTACAATTGCATTGCAATGCCCACAATGTGTAGCTGTGTCTGTAGCGTGTAGTTGTGGCTGTAGTAGAAGTAGAGTTAACTTTATCTTTGTAGCGCGCTACAGTGTGACAGCTCAATTTTTTAATGACGGAAATTCGAAATGAAGGACGAAGAAACGGAAAAATGAATTGAACTTGTAAAAAATAAAGAGTTTTTATGGAATTTAAGGAATCCCCTGTACAAAAATATAAAAAAGATGACATATATGAGATACACTGAGCTACACCATTGTGTTCACATTTTCGAGCGTTGCCACAAAATCAGTCATCAGCTGATGTAGTAAGCTATGTAGTCCGTAGCTGTAGTACAACATTCTGGGCAAGCAGTTATTATTAAAATATACCACCATTCTACCACGACCTTAAAATATTTAACTCACATATTTTCGCTGTGCTGGCAACCCTCTTCTGTCGATGTTCATTTGGGAGGTGAATTTCCCAAAATCCCATCTCAAAGCTTGCCTACAGTTCTACAGTGGTCTAGAGTTGGGAAACTATCGATAGTAGTACCATCGATAGTTTTTGATAGTTTAAAAAAAACTATTGATAGTTTTCGATAGTCCTAAAAAAATAAACTATCGATAGTACCATCGATAGTACTATCGTATTTAAATGATTCCTGAAAAAAATTTTTTAACCGCCAACAAATTCACATTTTATACATATTACAAGTATGTATGTACTCACAAGACCACGGATGCAACTGTTGGTTGTTTCCAAACAAACTTGGTAGTTTTTTTTTCTGATTTTGAGTTTTTTCAATAAATTTTGGTTTTTTTGCAATAAATATGTGAAATTCAAATTTTTTTATTTTGGTTATTTTTTTACAAGTACCAACCTATGCCCAAAATATTGGAAACGCGACATTTTGACTATGTAGTTTTAACCAAGGACTCAAAACTTACCAATAGCTGATATTCTCAATTCACAACTTAAAATAGTAATCTAGATGGAAATGGAGATTTAAAAGTTGTAAAACTATCGATAGTATACATTACCATCGATAGTTTTCGATAGTTTTGAAAAAACCATCGATGGTCTTCGATAGTCTAAAAAAAAAAAAACTATCGATACTATCGATAGTGCCATCGATAGTTTCCCAACTCTACAGTGGTCAGCATTGAGCTGTTGAGCTAGCAGGTAGTGCTGTTCGAGCAGTCTCTGAATGCTTGTAAATGATTGTGTGTTGGGGGTGGTTTTTTTGTTTGGATTTTTTTACGTAATATTTTTATTAGGAATCATGATTTTGCATTTCGTCCATGATCCAATAATTCTATATGGTCGTAGCGGCTAAAAGAGAATAGGCGATTACCGTTGAACGGCCGTAGATAAAAATGTCAAAAACAGAAAAAACGCCAGCAAACATACAAGCGAACACACAAGCTATTTCCACGAATAACACGTGCAAGAGGGCAAAATCAAAACAAAACATCATAATTTGACAGCTAACTATTCCAAAAACAAAATAGCCGTGCTCTGCTGCGTCCACCATTTTATTATTTCATCATGATTTCGTCTCATATTTTTTTATTTTAATTTTTTTTGTTTGTGGTTTTTTGTGAAGTTAGGAATAAAAATACTATCCATTTCCAATTTAAAAATTTTAATTTTCGACAATGGTTGAGTTTCTTTTGAGTGTAGCCAAGAGCTTTTGTGCTTTTAACACATGCACAATGTTTGAAAGTATTGGTGTGGTAATCCCTGAACTAGAAACATAAATTTAAACTCGCTTCTCATAGAAGACTATTGTGAATGTAATAACATGGTTGCATTTCCCGTGATATTTTTCTCACGATATCAAATATCACGGGTTGGGGTATGAGAAATTTGCCGAAGCTCCAAATTTGACAAGACGTGTATTTTGTTGTTGTGCTCGGCAAATTTATCACACTTATGTTATCTCGGCAAATTTGCCAGGCCAAAATCACACAGAGAGAACAACCTTAATGCAAATTGTAAACAAATAAATTTTAAAACTATTTAGAATATTGGGTACGTTCAGAAGGCGCAACCGTGGCGCAACAGTTGCGCAACTGTTGTGTTTTATCTTCTGAACGCAACGTTGAGTATTTCTGATCAACACAACATGTTGTGATTTTGGAGACTTTTTTCCATCATAAATTTTTTACGCTCACTTTAGACAACATGTTGAGCTTACGATTTTGACATATGTACAAAAATAGAAATAGTGTTTATGAATTTTGGAATGTAATAAAAATGTTTCAAAGCAGCGAAATTATTGGCAATTACGTTGGGGATAATTAAAATAATAATTTGTTTATTTAATGGATCAGCTCGTTCAGAAGGCGCAAATTGTATCACTTTCCGATTACTGATATCTACACAACAGTTGTGCTCCACCGTTGCGCCTTCTGAACGTACCCATTGAAATGCTGTCCGTCGATGAAATAATAAAGTTGCTAAATACTGTTCCTTATGGCTACAGATCTCCCGCGGATGACTTTTTCATTGAGTCAAATCGGCAGCTTCTTCCGAAGTATAAGAAACTTGGAGTTATTAGTGTTGAAAATGAAACTAACGATAAATCGCAGCCATCGAGTTCAGCGGAGTACTTTTGCAACATCCCAGGGTGCGAACTTATTTTCAAAGATGCCGCCGCTTACCAAACCCACTACAACAGTGTTCATCGTTATTTGTGCTCCGTCTGCCGTCGCTCACTACCCACCGCACATTTACTAGATCTTCATTTGTCAGAGAGGCACGATTCCTATTTTGCAATTCTTGTGGAACGCAGCCAGCCGATGTACTCCTGCTTTCTACAGGAATGTAAACAGAAAATGCTTAACCAGCAGGAGCGCAAAGACCACTGTATAAGAGTACACAAGTTTCCAGGCAATTATAGATTTGAGCAATTATGTGGAAAAGCCCCTAACAGTAAAATTGAAGGACAAAAAAGCCAGAAGAAAGGAGCGAATAAATTAACTTCGAACGCAATGGAGATATCAGAAGTTGATAGGCACATGTTGGAAGGAAAAACGTTCTCTTTTGGTCATCCGAAAGAGAAAACATTTGATGCTAGGAATAAATTACGTACTAAAGACTCTTTCAAGGACTTACATTTGTTAAAAGATGCATTGGATGAAATTGAAAAGTAAATACATAATTTTTACATTTTCGTATAGTATGTATGTATTTATAATTAAAAATAAAAAAAGGATGATAATTTATTGAATTACTTTGCCTTTGATATACTTCTGGAAGAAAACAAAAGATCATTAGGGGTTTAACGTTTAAAATAGGAGCAATTACTTGGTTGCGTTGGCTGTAATATAATGATACGCCACAACTAAAAGGAATAGAAATACGCCGAGGACGTTTGAAAAAATCGCCAATTGCACGTCGCTAATCATATTGCAGTTCTTCGCCTTTTAGTTCTGCTGAAATAAATAAAATGTTAATATAATTTCGGAGGTGACACGTCATACATAAATATGTATATCTTTCGACCCCAGTTTTTATAACTAAGTTAAATCTTATACGGAATTATGAGTGTATACACATATTTATATTCATACACATTTGTTGCTGAGCGAAAAATCTTAACTTACATTAATTTATATGTTTCATTTGCTTATAAACAATTATAAATACGGCCGGCCAAATCTTGTACGAGGTGCTTGTTAGTGCTGGAAAACCATCGATTGAACTATCGATGGGGCCGATGCCATAGCGATTATCGATGGTTTTTTTAACCATCGATAGTGTGGCGAATATAATCGGTTCTCCACTTACATCACTAAAATGATTGAACACATCTCTAGGGAAAGTGCCAGAACTAGAAGAAGATACCAGATAATTTCCAGTGTTGCCAGAATTTTCCAGATTGCGTTTGACAGACTATATAAGGCGGCGAGCAGGCGCTCCAGAGTCAGTCGTAATTTAACCGTAGAAGTGTTAACATCAAGTCAAGTAAAACAAGTGTAGACTTTTTAGTCGTGAAATAAAGCAGTGTGAATTAAGAAGTAAATAAAGACTTTTATTTAACAATTCAGCGATACGAACCCTATAGAAATAATCGAGCTATCGACAAATACGTAACAATTGGTGTCAGAATTGGAATTGTTAAATAAATTCCAGGACCAAGGATAACGAAGCAAGGATAACGAATCAAGGATAACGAATCAAGGATAAGGAAACAAGGATAACGAGACAAGGATAACGAAATAAGAATAATGGCAAAGTTAAATGATCTGAAAATCCAAGAACTTAAAAGGGAGTTAGAAAAGAGAAACCTGAGTACCACCGGCAATAAAATTGAACTACAGGCAAGGTTAAGAGTAGCTATGGAAGCATATAACATTAATGTAGATGAGTTTGATTTCAACGATGATGTGGAAGAGGTGCAAAAGGAAGAAACCCAGAAGGAAGATGCTCCACAGTCAGTAGCAAACGTAGACATGAACTCGATATTGGCTGTGCTGACACAAATGTCGAAAAAAATGGAAGAACAACAGGCACAGATATCGGCAAAAATGGAAGATCAACAGGCACAGATGTCGACAAAAATCGAAGAACAACAGGCACAGATATCGGCAAAAATGGAATTGCAACAGTCAGTACTTTCATCACAGGTGTCCGGCATTGCGGCTCAGTTGGAGGCACAAGAAGAACGCATGTCCTTACAATTCAAGGCACAGGATGCAAAAATTATACAAGTTAAGGAGGTCCTTGAAGAAAGACAAGAAAAATTAGAGGACGATGTAAAAGCATTGAAAGCCCGTCTCCAGGATATTCAACTAAGTCGTCCAGTCGCTTCAACTGCTACACAGAAGATAAAACCTCCGTCGTTTGATGGAAGTGGTCCATTTCAAGTATTCAAGCTACAATTTGAGAAAACGGCAGTTGTAAATAATTGGAGTGCGGAGGACAAAGTCGCTGCCCTGTTCGTAGCATTGAAAGGACCTGCAGCAGAAATATTACAGACTGTTAGCGAGGGCGAAAGGAACAGCTATGACGCAATTATGGGTGCCATTGAAAGACGTTATGGTAGCGAGCACAGGAAGCAGATATATCAAATGGAGTTGCAGAATCGCTTCCAGAAACCAAATGAGACGTTACAAGAATTTTCTTCTGAGATTGAGAGGCTAGCTCATTTGGCAAACGCAGGAGCACCTCAAGAATTCATCGAAAGAATGAAAATTCAAAGCTTCATCAATGGAATACGAGATATTGAAACGAAGCGGGCTACCTATGCAAACCCAAAAGGAACTTTCGCTGAAACGGTCTCATATGCTTTGACACAGGAAACGGCATCTCTATTAAGCAAGCCCACTTACAAGGCTCATCGTGTGGAAGTGGAAACGCCAGACTTACTAAGCAAAATATGGGAGGCGTTGAATGAAATGCAGAAAAAGAAAAGTAATGCTGTGAAATGCTTCAGATGCGGAAAAATAGGACATATAGCACGCCACTGCAGCAATAGTTCCAGTAAGTTCAGCACTGCCGATGGGCGCAAGCGGAATATTGATGGGTATTAACAAGCGCCCAAATCAACTGAGTCGTTAAACTAAAGCGGGCCAGCCAAAAGGGGCGTGGGCTGGTCCCCACAATGGAATGCCCCATAATCTCTGTCTCTCAGTTGGGAAGAAGCACGAGTAATGTTACTATTGGTGGTTTGGTGGACGGAATGGAGCGAATGTTGACTGTGGATACGGGAGCATCTCATTCCATCATTCGATCTGACTTGGTAAAGAAGGAAATAAGGCCATTGTATGGAGCAAAATTGCGTACGGCAACAGGCGAGGATACCCAAGTCCTAGGGGAAGTTACATGCGAAGTTGTAATTGGAAATGTTGTCGTACTACACACCTTCATAGTGGCGGAAATTGTTGATGAAGTCATAATTGGTGTGGACTTCCTAATCGACCAAGGCATTAAGATTGACATGAAAAACAAGGTTATGAGTTACAAAAACTTGGAGGTGCCGCTAAATTTTGGCTACGATAAGAGATGCAGCAGTAAGAAAGTGCTCGTGGAAGAGAATCAGCAGATACCGCCAAAGTCCGAGGCAATTATTTGGGCAAAGATTGATGGAGATTGTGGGACAAACAAATTGTGGGTTGTCGAAGCAGAAACAGAAACTAAATCCGATGTACTTGTTGGAAAAACCCTGGCTATGACAAAAGAAGATGGACGAATACCAGTAAGAGTACTTAATGAGTTCAAGTCACCAATCAAACTCTCCAAAGGTGCTATATTGGGAAAATGCGAAGAGGTTGACATCATCATGAATTGCGAACAATCCCAAGGAGAAGTTTCTACTAGCAATACAGATCTTTCAGATGAAATAAATGCTTGGACAGAAGAACTGCAGGAGAATCACAAAAGAAAGGCGAAAGAATTACTTGCCAAGTATTCTAGCATATTTGATAAGGATGGTACAAAACCAGGCAGGACAAATATTGTGAAGCATCACATTGACACCGGTGATGCAAGGCCAATCCGTCAGGCTCCTCGCAGCGTTCCATTAGCGAAACGTCAAATGGTGAGCCAGATTATACAAGAAATGAGCGACAGTGGGGTAGTTGAACCATCAGTCAGTCCATGGAGTTCTCCGGTAGTACTTGTTAAAAAGAAAGATGGCAAGATGAGATTCTGCGTTGACTACCGGAAACTGAATGATGTAACGAAAAAGGATAGTTACCCATTGCCAAGAATTGACGACACTCTGGACTCGCTATCTGGAACGGAATGGTTTTCAACACTGGACTTGAAAAGCGGCTATTGGCAAGTCGAAGTAAAAGAGGAAGACAAGGAGAAAACAGCCTTCAGTGTTGGCGATGGTCTTTGGCAATTTACGGTGATGCCATTTGGATTATGTAATGCTCCAGCTACCTTTGAGAGACTTATGGATCAGGTACTGAAAGGATTGCACTGGAAAACATGTCTTGTGTACCTGGACGATATCATTGTATTGGGAAAAGGCTTTGATGAACATCTCAAAAATTTGGAGGAAGTTTTCCGAAGAATAGCTGGCGCTGGTCTCAAGTTAAGTCCTAAGAAATGTGCATTATTCAAGAAAGAAGTAAAATACTTGGGACATAAAGTGACTACAAAGGGCATCTGCACTGATAACGAAAAAATAGAAGCAGTAAAAGATTGGCCAAGACCTCGGAATCTACATGAATTGCGAAGCTTTCTTGGGCTGTGCACATACTATCGCCGATTTGTACCAAATTTTGCCAGCGTAGCAAATAGTCTCACGGAGCTTATGAGGAAAAATAAGACTTTTGAGTGGAGGAAGGAACAAGAAATGGCTTTCCAAACGTTAAAAGATCGGCTTTGTACTGCTCCAATGCTAGCATACCCGGTTCCAGGAGCGAGGTTTATTTTGGATACTGATGCGAGTGGTTATGCTATAGGAGGTGTTTTGTCACAGGAAATCGACGGACAGGAGAAGGTTATCGCATACTACAGCCGATCAATTGGGAAACCGGAAAGAAATTACTGTGTAACACGAAGAGAACTATTGGCATTGGTAGAATGCATCAAACACTTCCATAAGTACCTCTATGGTCAACGATTCCACGTCAGGACTGATCATGCAGCGTTAAAATGGCTTTTGAAATTCCGAAATCCGGAGGGTCAGTTAGCAAGGTGGATTGAGCGACTACAAAATTATGACATTTCTATAGACCATCGCAAAGGCAGTACCCATGGAAATGCTGATGCAATGTCGCGGCGACCATGTAATCTTGAATGCAAGCATTGCTCTAAAGCTGAGGAGAAGGAAGACATCATAGATGTTCGGCTAATGACAATAACATCTACAGACGAATGGAATGCGGAACAATTAAGGAAGTGTCAGATAGAAGATCCAGATCTGGCACGTGTAATGATTGGTTTGGAGCAAAACGAACGACCATCAAAAGAAGAGATGTCAGCAGAAAGTCCTGTTGCCAAATCATATTGGGCACAGTGGAATAGTTTGCAATTGGTAAATGGTTGCCTACATCGTGTTTGGGAGAGTGAAGATGGTCAAAGTTCTAAAACATTGATAGTTGTTCCAAGGAAAAGAATACCGGATGTGTTAAATGAACTACACAATGGTCCAAGTGGAGGTCATCTTGGAGTAACAAAGACGGTAGAGAAAATCAAGAAGAGGTTTTATTGGGTCGGCTGCCGTCAGACAGTTGTTGAGTGGATTGCGAACTGCGACGTGTGCATAAAGGCTAAGGGTCCCAAATCCAGGAGTCATGGGCTGATGAAACAATACAACTCAGGAGCACCATTTGAGAGAATTGCCATGGATGTAGCTGGGCCATTTCCTACTAGCAAACTTGGAAACAAATATGTACTGGTAGTCATGGATTACTTCAGCAAATGGCCGGAGGTGTACCCGATTCCAAATCAAGAAGCAGAAACTATAGCCGAAGTATTCACCAACAATTGGGTGGCGAGATATGGTGCACCTATAGAGCTACATTCTGACCAAGGAAGGAACTTCGAATCAGTTGTGTTTCAGGAGCTGTGCAAAACACTGGGTATTAGGAAAACCCGAACAACTGCGTTGCATCCACAATCAGACGGCATGGTAGAAAGATTTAACAGAACATTAGAGGAACATTTACGAAAAGTGGTGGATAAGTTCCAGAGAGATTGGGACACTCATATTCCTCTGTTCCTGATGGCATATCGATCGGCCGTACACGATACAACAGGTCAGACTCCTGCAAAAGTAATCTTTGGTAGTGATCTTCGACTGCCAGCTGACTTGAAATTTAGGATAAGTGCTGATGCGGGAATAAATGCCAGACAATCTAACAACGTTCTGGAAGAGGAAATGAGAGAAATACATGAACTTGTAAGACAGCGAACAAAGATCATGAGTGACAAGATGAAGGCCAGATACGACAAGGCAATGAACTCAGAAGGTTTTGTTGAGGGAGATCTAGTTTTGCTATACAACCCGCAGCGAAAGAAAGGTTTGTCCCCGAAATTGCAGTGTACTTGGGAAGGGCCCTACAAAGTGATTAAACGGCTCAACGATGTTGTGTATCGCATACAAACGATTGGAAGACCAAGGAATAAAATGAAAGTGGTTCATCTGGAAAGGCTAGCAGCATTTGGGACAAGTAATGTGTCAGATCGGGACGATCAGACTTAGGCACTCTGCACACGAGGCGTATCGTCATAGACGCGTACCAGACATTTCATGTAGCGTCGATTTCCCTACGCCTCAAGATCTGCACACGAAGCGACATAAAACTTCGCTGCACAAAACAAACAAACAAATTAATAATACGGTATTTGCTTTAAATTTCGAAGCTTTAAATAGAAAAGATGAAAAATTTTATGGAATCTTCCATTTTCTTTAATTATACACAAATTTTTTCCGATTTTTTCCACAAATTTTACTGCTTTTATAAATTTCACCATGTGGAAAAATGTAAACAAACGTCTTCTTCTTCCTGTTTTCTAAGCGTAGTACGCCTAGCTACCAGCACTGCTTTACGCCAAGCGACATGTAGCCAGCATACTTTGACGAATGCATGAAGCTGACGACTCGTGTGCAGCCTTCAATTGAAATACACGTGCGCGACATCAAAGCGTACAGCTTTCGTCTGTAGTATCTAATACGCGTCTAAAAGAGTACGCTCCGTGTGCAGAGTGCCTTAGGTGGAGGGCAGTGTGGCGAATATAATCGGTTCTCCACTTACATCACTAAAATGATTGAACACATCTCTAGGGAAAGTGCCAGAACTAGAAGAAGATACCAGATAATTTCCAGTGTTGCCAGAATTTTCCAGATTGCGTTTGACAGACTATATAAGGCGGCGAGCAGGCGCTCCAGAGTCAGTCGTAATTTAACCGTAGAAGTGTTAACATCAAGTCAAGTAAAACAAGTGTAGACTTTTTAGTCGTGAAATAAAGCAGTGTGAATTAAGAAGTAAATAAAGACTTTTATTTAACAATTCAGCGATACGAACCCTATAGAAATAATCGAGCTATCGACAAATACGTAACAATAGTATTTTACTTGGTGCATAACTACAACGTCTGTTAAAAAATTAATCAAAAAAACTGAGATTTATAATATTTAAGGTACTTGATTGGAATATGTGGGCTGTGAGTAATAAATAAAAGATTAGTGAATAATTTTATGAAAAAAACTTGCAAATAAAACGGTTTTTTATTGAGAATTGAGCAATTAAGGTTTTGATTTCGGCTCTCCTATTATTTTGTGGACAACTGTATATGTACAAATGTGCGTATTGTAGTATTCTTACTTTGAATAGTTATTGACTTATTTTTTGTATTAAACTTTTTACACAAACTTTGGTTTTTTATTAATTTTATAATATGTTTCTAATAAAATTTTATATTTTTCTTTTAAATATGGGAACGTAAGTCCATGCATACATATGTATGTATGTATATATTGTTACGTATTTGTCGATAGCTCGATTATTTCTATAGGGTTCGTATCGCTGAATTGTTAAATAAAAGTCTATATTTACTTCTTAATTCACACTGCTTTATTTCACGACTAAAAAGTCTACACTTGTTTTACTTCACTTGATGTTAACACTTCTACGGTTAAATTACGACTGACTCTGGAGCGCCTGCTCGCCGCCTTATATAGTCTGTCAAACGCAATCTGGAAAATTCTGGCAACACTGGAAATTATCTGGTATCTTCTTCTAGTTCTGGCACTTTCCCTAGAGATGTGTTCAATCATTTTAGTGATGTAAGTGGAGAACCGATTATATTCGCCACACTGCCCTCCACCTAAGTCTGATCGTCCCGATCTGACACATTACTTGTCCCAAATGCTGCTAGCCTTTCCAGATGAACCACTTTCATTTTATTCCTTGGTCTTCCAATCGTTTGTATGCGATACACAACATCGTTGAGCCGTTTAATCACTTTGTAGGGCCCTTCCCAAGTACACTGCAATTTCGGGGACAAACCTTTCTTTCGCTGCGGGTTGTATAGCAAAACTAGATCTCCCTCAACAAAACCTTCTGAGTTCATTGCCTTGTCGTATCTGGCCTTCATCTTGTCACTCATGATCTTTGTTCGCTGTCTTACAAGTTCATGTATTTCTCTCATTTCCTCTTCCAGAACGTTGTTAGATTGTCTGGCATTTATTCCCGCATCAGCACTTATCCCAAATTTCAAGTCAGCTGGCAGTCGAAGATCACTACCAAAGATTACTTTTGCAGGAGTCTGACCTGTTGTATCGTGTACGGCCGATCGATATGCCATCAGGAACAGAGGAATATGAGTGTCCCAATCTCTCTGGAACTTATCCACCACTTTTCGTAAATGTTCCTCTAATGTTCTGTTAAATCTTTCTACCATGCCGTCTGATTGTGGATGCAACGCAGTTGTTCGGGTTTTCCTAATACCCAGTGTTTTGCACAGCTCCTGAAACACAACTGATTCGAAGTTCCTTCCTTGGTCAGAATGTAGCTCTATAGGTGCACCATATCTCGCCACCCAATTGTTGGTGAATACTTCGGCTATAGTTTCTGCTTCTTGATTTGGAATCGGGTACACCTCCGGCCATTTGCTGAAGTAATCCATGACTACCAGTACATATTTGTTTCCAAGTTTGCTAGTAGGAAATGGCCCAGCTACATCCATGGCAATTCTCTCAAATGGTGCTCCTGAGTTGTATTGTTTCATCAGCCCATGACTCCTGGATTTGGGACCCTTAGCCTTTATGCACACGTCGCAGTTCGCAATCCACTCAACAACTGTCTGACGGCAGCCGACCCAATAAAACCTCTTCTTGATTTTCTCTACCGTCTCTGTTACTCCAAGATGACCTCCACTTGGACCATTGTGTAGTTCATTTAACACATCCGGTATTCTTTTCCTTGGAACAACTATCAATGTTTTAGAACTTTGACCATCTTCACTCTCCCAAACACGATGTAGGCAACCATTTACCAATTGCAAACTATTCCACTGTGCCCAATATGATTTGGCAACAGGACTTTCTGCTGACATCTCTTCTTTTGATGGTCGTTCGTTTTGCTCCAAACCAATCATTACACGTGCCAGATCTGGATCTTCTATCTGACACTTCCTTAATTGTTCCGCATTCCATTCGTCTGTAGATGTTATTGTCATTAGCCGAACATCTATGATGTTTTCCTTCTCCTCAGCTTTAGAGCAATGCTTGCATTCAAGATTACATGGTCGCCGCGACATTGCATCAGCATTTCCATGGGTACTGCCTTTGCGATGGTCTATAGAAAAGTCATAATTTTGTAGTCGCTCAATCCACCTTGCTAACTGACCCTCCGGATTTCGGAATTTCAAAAGCCATTTTAACGCTGCATGATCAGTCCTGACGTGGAATCGTTGACCATAGAGGTACTTATGGAAGTGTTTGATGCATTCTACCAATGCCAATAGTTCTCTTCGTGTTACACAGTAATTTCTTTCCGGTTTCCCAATTGATCGGCTGTAGTATGCGATAACCTTCTCCTGTCCGTCGATTTCCTGTGACAAAACACCTCCTATAGCATAACCACTCGCATCAGTATCCAAAATTAACCTCGCTCCTGGAACCGGGTATGCTAGCATTGGAGCAGTACAAAGCCGATCTTTTAACGTTTGGACAGCCATTTCTTGTTCCTTCCTCCACTCAAAAGTCTTATTTTTCCTCATAAGCTCCGTGAGACTATTTGCTACGCTGGCAAAATTTGGTACAAATCGGCGATAGTATGTGCACAGCCCAAGAAAGCTTCGCAATTCATGTAGATTCCGAGGTCTTGGCCAATCTTTTACTGCTTCTATTTTTTCGTTATCAGTGCAGATGCCCTTTGTAGTCACTTTATGTCCCAAGTATTTTACTTCTTTCTTGAATAATGCACATTTCTTAGGACTTAACTTGAGACCAGCGCCAGCTATTCTTCGGAAAACTTCCTCCAAATTTTTGAGATGTTCATCAAAGCCTTTTCCCAATACAATGATATCGTCCAGGTACACAAGACATGTTTTCCAGTGCAATCCTTTCAGTACCTGATCCATAAGTCTCTCAAAGGTAGCTGGAGCATTACATAATCCAAATGGCATCACCGTAAATTGCCAAAGACCATCGCCAACACTGAAGGCTGTTTTCTCCTTGTCTTCCTCTTTTACTTCGACTTGCCAATAGCCGCTTTTCAAGTCCAGTGTTGAAAACCATTCCGTTCCAGATAGCGAGTCCAGAGTGTCGTCAATTCTTGGCAATGGGTAACTATCCTTTTTCGTTACATCATTCAGTTTCCGGTAGTCAACGCAGAATCTCATCTTGCCATCTTTCTTTTTAACAAGTACTACCGGAGAACTCCATGGACTGACTGATGGTTCAACTACCCCACTGTCGCTCATTTCTTGTATAATCTGGCTCACCATTTGACGTTTCGCTAATGGAACGCTGCGAGGAGCCTGACGGATTGGCCTTGCATCACCGGTGTCAATGTGATGCTTCACAATATTTGTCCTGCCTGGTTTTGTACCATCCTTATCAAATATGCTAGAATACTTGGCAAGTAATTCTTTCGCCTTTCTTTTGTGATTCTCCTGCAGTTCTTCTGTCCAAGCATTTATTTCATCTGAAAGATCTGTATTGCTAGTAGAAACTTCTCCTTGGGATTGTTCGCAATTCATGATGATGTCAACCTCTTCGCATTTTCCCAATATAGCACCTTTGGAGAGTTTGATTGGTGACTTGAACTCATTAAGTACTCTTACTGGTATTCGTCCATCTTCTTTTGTCATAGCCAGGGTTTTTCCAACAAGTACATCGGATTTAGTTTCTGTTTCTGCTTCGACAACCCACAATTTGTTTGTCCCACAATCTCCATCAATCTTTGCCCAAATAATTGCCTCGGACTTTGGCGGTATCTGCTGATTCTCTTCCACGAGCACTTTCTTACTGCTGCATCTCTTATCGTAGCCAAAATTTAGCGGCACCTCCAAGTTTTTGTAACTCATAACCTTGTTTTTCATGTCAATCTTAATGCCTTGGTCGATTAGGAAGTCCACACCAATTATGACTTCATCAACAATTTCCGCCACTATGAAGGTGTGTAGTACGACAATATTTCCAATTACAATTTCGCATGTAACTTCCCCTAGGACTTGGGTATCCTCGCCTATTGCCGTACGCAATTTTGCTCCATACAATGGCCTTATTTCCTTCTTTACCAAGTCAGATCGAATGATGGAATGAGATGCTCCCGTATCCACAGTCAACATTCGCTCCATTCCGTCCACCAAACCACCAATAGTAACATTACTCGTGCTTCTTCCCAACTGAGAGACAGAGATTATGGGGCATTCCATTGTGGGGACCAGCCCACGCCCCTTTTGGCTGGCCCGCTTTAGTTTAACGACTCAGTTGATTTGGGCGCTTGTTCATACCCATCAATATTCCGCTTGCGCCCATCGGCAGTGCTGAACTTACTGGAACTATTGCTGCAGTGGCGTGCTATATGTCCTATTTTTCCGCATCTGAAGCATTTCACAGCATTACTTTTCTTTTTCTGCATTTCATTCAACGCCTCCCATATTTTGCTTAGTAAGTCTGGCGTTTCCACTTCCACACGATGAGCCTTGTAAGTGGGCTTGCTTAATAGAGATGCCGTTTCCTGTGTCAAAGCATATGAGACCGTTTCAGCGAAAGTTCCTTTTGGGTTTGCATAGGTAGCCCGCTTCGTTTCAATATCTCGTATTCCATTGATGAAGCTTTGAATTTTCATTCTTTCGATGAATTCTTGAGGTGCTCCTGCGTTTGCCAAATGAGCTAGCCTCTCAATCTCAGAAGAAAATTCTTGTAACGTCTCATTTGGTTTCTGGAAGCGATTCTGCAACTCCATTTGATATATCTGCTTCCTGTGCTCGCTACCATAACGTCTTTCAATGGCACCCATAATTGCGTCATAGCTGTTCCTTTCGCCCTCGCTAACAGTCTGTAATATTTCTGCTGCAGGTCCTTTCAATGCTACGAACAGGGCAGCGACTTTGTCCTCCGCACTCCAATTATTTACAACTGCCGTTTTCTCAAATTGTAGCTTGAATACTTGAAATGGACCACTTCCATCAAACGACGGAGGTTTTATCTTCTGTGTAGCAGTTGAAGCGTCTGGACGACTTAGTTGAATATCCTGAAGACGGGCTTTCAATGCTTTTACATCGTCCTCTAATTTTTCTTGTCTTTCTTCAAGGACCTCCTTAACTTGTATAATTTTTGCATCCTGTGCCTTGAATTGTAAGGACATGCGTTCTTCTTGTGCCTCCAACTGAGCCGCAATGCCGGACACCTGTGATGAAAGTACTGACTGTTGCAATTCCATTTTTGACGTTATCTGTGCCTGTTGTTCTTCGATTTTTGTCGACATCTGTGCCTGTTGATCTTCCATTTTTGCCGATATCTGTGCCTGTTGTTCTTCGATTTTTGTCGACATCTGTGCCTGTTGATCTTCCATTTTTGCCGATATCTGTGCCTGTTGTTCTTCCATTTTTTTCGACATTTGTGTCAGCACAGCCAATATCGAGTTCATGTCTACGTTTGCTACTGACTGTGGAGCCTCTTCCTTCTGGGTTTCTTCCTTTTGCACCTCTTCCACATCATCGTTGAAATCAAACTCATCTACATTAATGTTATATGCTTCCATAGCTACTCTTAACCTTGCCTGTAGTTCAATTTTATTGCCGGTGGTACTCAGGTTTCTCTTTTCTAACTCCCTTTTAAGTTCTTGGATTTTCAGATCATTTAACTTTGCCATTATTCTTATTTCGTTATCCTTGTCTCGTTATCCTTGTTTCCTTATCCTTGATTCGTTATCCTTGATTCGTTATCCTTGCTTCGTTATCCTTGGTCCTGGAATTTATTTAACAATTCCAATTCTGACACCAATTGTTACGTATTTGTCGATAGCTCGATTATTTCTATAGGGTTCGTATCGCTGAATTGTTAAATAAAAGTCTTTATTTACTTCTTAATTCACACTGCTTTATTTCACGACTAAAAAGTCTACACTTGTTTTACTTCACTTGATGTTAACACTTCTACGGTTAAATTACGACTGACTCTGGAGCGCCTGCTCGCCGCCTTATATAGTCTGTCAAACGCAATCTGGAAAATTCTGGCAACACTGGAAATTATCAGGGCCCTCACTCTGTAGTTCGATTCGAAAGAAAATTCGTTCGTTTTCGAATTCTATTCCATATATTCTATACAGTACGAATGTACTTTCGAATCGAATTTCGCTTACGAATCGAACTACAGAGTGAGGGCCCTGGTATCTTCTTCTAGTTCTGGCACTTTCCCTAGAGATGTGTTCAATCATTTTAGTGATGTAAGTGGAGAACCGATTATATTCGCCACAATATGCATGAAATATTTGAGTACCACATTTCCCTTTAACGGGCCGCCTACGTACATATATTAAACCATCGATACTATCGATGGTTGCCTTTAAAACTAACGATGGTCAATCGATGGGACCACTATCGATGGTTTTCCAGAACTAGTGCTTGTTCAATTAGTGATGTCAGCAGTTGACAGTACTTTAACTTGGCAGCACTTGCTTGGTTATATTTATGGTTCGTTCAGGCTGACACCAAGCCCAAAAAATTTGTTCTGGTTAATTTGTTAAATGTATTAAAATCTGCTTGCAGCTAGGAGGAAGGGGAATAAATATATATTAGTAGGGTAATTATCTAGTTTACGGTGCAACGACTAAGAGCGCTTTCACATTACTCGGTGCGGAATCGGATCGACATTTTTGGTTTTTACCGAAAGTATACCGAAACCTTGCCAACCACATGTATTTCAATTGGCACTTTCACATTAGTGTTGCATACATGACATCGGAGCGGATTGATTTCGGTATACCGCAACGCGGTAAGACCGGTCAGTAAAATTTGAGGAATTACTGCATACATTTTTGCGGCGTAATAAAAGAAGAAGAACAAAGTCAGTAAAAAACTCGTTTTGGTTATAAATGTAGCAAGTTATAATGTCTTCGTCTTCGCTAGAAGACATTATTGTTATTATTAAGTGATTTGTTGAAGTTAAAAATTTTGTTTTGCAAACTTCGATGTTTGTTTTCCTATTTTCTGCGGATTACGCACCGAAAGTATTCCCACAAGTGTGAAAAACACAGCAACGCGGAATCGTTTCGGTAACCTGAAAATACCGAGCAAAAAATGTCGATCCGATGTCGTACCGAGTAATGTTAAAAGGCCCTAAAATAGTTCCTTCTTTGAAAAGAGGGGTATCAATCGACGCATTTCGATCTCAGGAACACGAATAAGAAGGCGGAGCTTAACTTTTTTATTTCAATAAGAAGTTATTAAAAAAAAACATTATCATTTTTTGCTTGCTCATTACACGCACATGAACACACAAATTCAGCTTATTTCCTTACCATGGGATAACACATTCTTCATATTTACTACATCACACCCAAAATTATTTAATATGTTGCAAATAAATACTATTTTTTAATAAAACCAAAGTAAACAATTGAGATTCTTTCACTTTTTTCGAGCGATAATTGAACTGTCACAAAGTTAGTTGGCAACGCTACGCACTATATTGATGAAATTGGCGTAGTTACTTTACTTGTACTTTGGGTTTAACTAAAATATTATATTTATTTGCAACATATTAGCACATTTTGGGCGTGAAATTGTAAATATAAAGAATGTATTACCAAGTGGTAAAAAAAATAGATTGAATTTGCGTGTTCGTGTGGGTGTAATAAGCAATCGAAAAATGAAAACGTTTTTTGTTAATAACTTTTTATTGAAATAAAAAAGTTAAGCTCCGCCTTCTGATTCGTGCTCCTGAGATCGAAACGTGTCTATTAATATCCCGCTTGTTAAAAATTGACGAGTTTTAGCCGTTGCACCGTAAACTAGATAATTACCATTAGTAGTTAAATATGTGTTCACGAAATTATTTATGTTGGGTTCTTCATAAAAATGTAAGTAATTTACTTCCTTTTCTTGCTTCTGCTAACTTTTGATAACTAGCTCATATGAAACGAACCTGCTTTTGATAAATTTAACGAATAGATCAGCTAATCAATGCTTGAGCCAATTCTTGAACATCTACAGCATAGATGGCCAAAACTATCACATTCAAACATTTCTATTTTATGAAGCGATGAGAGAATGAGGAGAATAAGTCGCTCACGCGTCTCGTCAAAACAATGTTGCCAACATTTCCAGTTTATGCGGAAAAGGGAATTTTAAGTAGAAGGGATTTTTTATAATGCAAATAGTGCGATAAGTAAATCCTGTAAAATATGGCTGCACACTCTTGACCTTGTTTGCCAAAACATTTTAATGTGCCTTGACAAAGGTCTTTAAAAAATATTCCGTCGGTATACGGGCGCAACTGTTTCGCAAGAGCTAAAGCAATCATGTAAGAGGCTGTTTTAATTGTTTGCTCCAATTCGGTTCACAAATCGTATTGGGAAGTTCTGCTTTCAACGCTCCTTTTAATCGCAAAACCAAGCTTTCTCTCTTCATATTTAATACGCCATCATAATCCCTGGCATAAATTGTCCTATAATGGCGTCCGACAAAAAATTTGGTCGCCCGGGCGATATCACTATGACACACCAAACATTTTGCCCCCTTTTGTCCATTTCTAATTACTAAGAAATCTGTTTCCCAATTTAAGTTAAACATTTTTCGCAGCAACCTGATTACTTGAAAGTAGCGCGTCGAATGAGCACGATCACAACAAAACCGTAGTGTCGACATCACTGGTTCATGCAAAATGCTTATATGTGTGCGTTAGCAGTGAAGCTTATCTTGTGTACGTGTGAAAGCAGAAGAGAAAAAATTGGCACGCGTGCCTATGGGATGGCCATCTATGATCTACAGTGAAGATTCACAACGTGATAAAATTAGGAATGGCAAAAAAATCAAATAACCGATTAACCGCTTTTTAGGTTAATCGAAAGCGGTCGATTATTAATCGTGAATAATTGTGGGGAACTAGCCGATTATAACCGTTTTTCGATTACAATTATTCCTTAAAAAAATATATATAAAAATCGTCATTTATTAGGAAAAATCGTCAAATCGTCATTGCTTAGAAAAATCGTCAAAATGACGATAAAATCGTCTATTCGGGAACTGGAGGGAACATTTGTTGCGGTTTTTTGGATATACTCACAAAACCGTAGGTAACCGAATTCGGACTCGGATGAAAAGGCGGAAATTCTCAGCTTCGATTATTTTTGGCTTGAGAGGAAAAAGGTTAATCGAAAAAATAATCAAAAGAAAAAATCGATACATTTTAACCGGTAACGAAAGAAATTAACCGATTATAATCGTTTTTCCGGTTATTGTTGCCAACCCTATTCACAACGTGACAAAATTGCAAATATAAAGAAAGGTAAAATTGTTGAAATTTAATATATTGGAATGAACACGTAAAGAATGCTTTTATTCTGTCCGACTTGTGGAAATATATTGATGGTCGAACAGGATACAAGTGGACACCGTTTTTCCTGCAACACATGTCCGTATATTTGTAATATAAAGAAGAAAATAGCAACCCGAACATTTCCACGATTAAAGGTAGGCAAAATACATAAAGTGTAATTTAGTACTATTTTGATTGGTAATATGTTTCTTTGCTTCATTTAATAGGAAGTTGATCATGTTATGGGAGGTGCAGCTGCTTGGGAAAATGTAGATTCTACAGACGCTGATTGCCCGGCCTGTTCCCACAAGAAAGCTTATTTTATGCAAATGCAAACCCGTTCAGCCGATGAACCAATGACAACATTTTACAAGTGCTGCAATCAACTTTGTGGTCATAATTGGAGAGACTAAACTATCACGAACATCTTCATATTTGCCTGGACTTACATAAACTGTTGGCCAAATTTCTTCCAAATGAAAACTAATCTACCATTATTAATGTTGTTTTCTTCGCATCCTTTAACCAGAAGAGAATTCTCCACTTTTAGGAAAATGCTGCCGATAGCCACACAAAACAAAATTCTCAAAGTGGAAGAGCCACAAGCTTTGCAGTTTGCTTGCCAAATCCTGAGAGATGGTGAGATTATTGCTTTGCCTACTGACACCGTCTATGGACTGGCATGCGATGCGAATAATGAACAAGCCATACAAAAGCTGTATCGTATAAAAGGCCGTGATTGTTATAAGCCAGTAGCGATTTGTGTTAAAAATTTGGAATCATTCCGACGATATGGAAGATCCGGACACATAAATGACTCGCTTTTAGAGCGTCTGTTACCTGGTCCCATAACTATAATCGTGGAACGTTCATTAAATTTAAGTAACCGTTTTTTAAATCCAAACACAACAAAAATCGGTATACGTATTCCACAATTTCCTTTCATACAAAATCTTTGCTATCTATTAAATGAACAACCACTTGCCTTAACAAGTGCCAATCGGTCGACGGAACGCAGTAGTCTAAATATTCATGAATTTGAAGCGATGTGGCCAAAATTAGGCGGAATTTTTGATGCAGGACATATTGGATTGACTGAAGAACAACGCTTGGCATCCACTGTAGTAGATTTATCTCAGCCAGGATTTTATGTAATAGTAAGAGAAGGCGTAGCTTTGAAGTCTACATTGGACATATTACATGAGTTTAATATAAAACCTTTAAGGAAAACATAGTACTAACTATTAAAACAAAATATTTAATACTAATTTACATTTAAATATGTAAAAAAGGCAAGTGTTTTATTATTTCCCATATGGTTTTTTGACAAATTGCTTTTTTTTTTCTTGTTTTAATATCCGCATGAAACAAAAACTATTTAAAAACATATAAAATAGGACATATAATTTAAAATGGTACATATGTGTACGCAAAGGTGCGTACATATATTCGTGCTGTTACCGTTATAATATACAAAATTCAAACTAGTTATTGCAAAAGTTTGCATCCAATATTTTCCCTAAACTAGTTATTACATAATTACATACATATGTATGAAAATTACTACTATTGGCTGTAGTAATTTGTTGATTTTGCGATCTGCAAAGGTCTACGTCGTCGAGGTAATTCAGTTTGTAGCCGACGCCATCGTTCTGGCGGCCATACAATATACGTAGCCCGTGCCGTCATCAGTCCCAACGCCACCGGTCCAAAAGTATTGCTATCTAGTGAATGGCCTGTGTGGTCGCCCTCTATCCAACAATGACCTTCTGGTATGCGTACGATTTCATGTTTATAACCCAATGTAGAGACAACATCACCCTGCAGCCCCACAATGCGTTTGATTATCTTTTGTGAGGGATCTTTCGGTGAGATGAGCGAGACAATATCGCCGCGCTCCACGTTGCTTGTCCGCACAGCCCAACGAGAGAGGAAAACATAATCTGCTTGATTGACATCTGGATTAAGTGCCGGTTGCATGGATATACCTAAAATATTTTGAAGTCATCATTATTTCTTTTATGCTTATTGAATTTACATTTACCGTCCACTCGTGCTACATAACCAACGCAATCCACGAACGTTAAACCAATTGGGATTCCAAACAATAAAGATTTTACAAATTTTCGAAATGCCATTAAACAGAAGGTCTGTGAAAACTCACACTTCTCCTTTTTGTTTATAAGGCTAAATAAATATGCTTAACGCTACCACAACACCTTATCAGCTTGAAAGGATTTATAGAATATTTGGATAAAAAAATAAATATAGGTATACATGTATTATTTTTTTTTTTTATCAAGTGTTTAATTTTGTAGTTTTTTCTAAACGAACGAATTTGCCCATTCTTCCCGGTAGAAGAATTCTTATCTAAGAAAAGTTCTGTTCGTTTAATTATTTTTGATTTGACAATCTTCGAAATACAGTAGGAGCATAATAAATAAATATTAGGTTTGTTTCTTATTAAACTAGCAGCTAGCTGTCAAGTGAGCAAAACGGAAAGAATTTCTCTCATAAAGAGCGAAACGAACAGAAAATCAAGAAACGGAACAATAGTAAAAATTAGCGATTAGTAATTTGAATGCTATTTTTGACTGTTAATGGTAATTTTTTCTAAAAAAACCGGGAAACTTTCCAATAATGTCACACGCCCCCAAAAAAACGACTTCTACCGGGTGGTAGGGGAAGGGAAGGGTGTTCTGAATCCGTAAATTTTAGGCGCCGGACGTACCTCGTTTTCGAGGAATTTATGGTTAAAGTTTAGTAACTCCATATAAATTCGATAGATAAAGAAAAAACTTTTGCGCAGTACACTTTTCTGCGTTGGCGGCCTTCGGCCGCGCTTATAAAAAATAACCCTGGGCTACACCATCCGTCCGGACGTGTGCCCTAACCGTGGCTACCGCCACGGTGATGTCCTTCTGCGTAGTACACCCTGTGAATTCGCTATTAGCAACATTTTTAATAAAAGTGATTTTAACGCAATATTGTAAAATTTATTAAATATATTAGTAATATACGTGTTGTGACTAAAATAAAGAGTGAAATTTGTTTTGTAAATGAGGAAATGGGGTTGTTATTGGTAAAAATTTAACAACTTTAACAAATTCCGGGAAAACTAGGTACGTCCGGCGCCTAAATTTAACTGATTCAGAACCTACTCCACCTCCCCTACAACCCAGTAAAAGTCGTTTTTCTCGGGGCGTGTGACATTATTGGAAAGCCAACCCAAAAAAACATTTAATTTTCTTTATTTCTATTTCAAAAATTCACAAAATTTCAAAAGTAATAAAATCAAAAGTATTCGTTTGTTTATTTTTTCAACAGCTGTTTCTTACTTTGGCAGCAAATAATTTCAGCTAGGGAAAATTTTACTAGCTGAAATTTGGAGCTGTCAATGGCTCTCTTCTACTATTTTTTTGACTCAAGAAACGATTTTCCAGCCGAAACTTGGCTAACTATTCATAACTAGCTAATAATAAACGGACCTAATTTTATCATTGGGCAATCAGAATAAGGGGATTCAATCCGTAGCATGGAGCAACAATAAAGGAGAATGCATAAGATCAGCTGACTTCTTCTTCAATCTTCATAAACACACAAACACAAGCATTTTTTTTGTTGACATATGCCACACACACACGCACCCTAGCATTTCCATAGGGGCCGAATCTGTCAATTTCTTCTACATTCCTCTTTGCATGACACTTCTGCCCCACTATGTATGAAGGTATGTCGTCATGCGCAAACCTTTATTGTTGAATCATGATCCGTAGTAGTTTGTAGTTTTTTCCATGGTAGAAAAATAGAAGGTAAAATCACTTACTGACGTAGGCAGCCATCTTATAGCATGTTCATGGTGAGCCTGCGTTTTGCGTTTCGCAGGCATTTTTGCGTTTAGTCCAAAACGCAACATTAAATGTTGCATTTCTCCATACAAATGCCACCACCAAAATGCAACGTAACCCAACTATTTTTTTGCGTTTTGAATGCTAACGCAGAAAGCAACCCTGAAATCTTCGAAAAAATTTGCCATTCGAATGGAAAATAGTGGCAACACTCTGTCAATACAAGAACGAAATACCTACAAGATTACGCATATAGAGTAGCATGAGCATGGGCACACGAGCTCCATGATGACGTCACTCTACATGTAATGAACGAAAGTAAACAAAACAGAGATCAAAATTAATACCAAAGCGGTTGGTACGTTTGGTTTGCAAAATTAGTGTATTATATTATTACATATTTTGCAAATTCTTGTTCTATTTTTTAATTAGACAAAACAAAAAAACAAACCTCAACACCTGATTGCGTAATCTGGGATATTAGCTCCGTTTGTTTCGAACTTCTCAAATGCGCATTTACAAAACGCGGCAGCATGAACACTTTTCGAAAAGCTATCTTCGAAAATGCAAAATGTTGTGTTTCAAATCCAGCATGAACATTGTATTAGCCATTTGACTTTATTGAATTTATGACATTTCATTGAAATCATGCTACCAGAGTAAACAGCAGTAAATGTTTTTTTGGGCCGAAATCTGAAGTTTGTGAAAATAAATTAATTTATTTTCAAAAAAGCAATTGCTTCGAAAGCTGTGTTATTTGTTCAAAATAAATAAATAAATAAATTTACTTTCATACGCGTAATTTGTGAAAAAATATTTAAAAAATGAGCTGCCTCTTCAGGGGATGCGAAAATACCGCGCACTTTTGCAAATGCTCAGCGGTGAAGTTTTTTAGGTTTCCAGCAATTCCGTTTATAAGGAATCAATGGCTTCAAGCGTGCCAAATAGAGGAAGTTGATCTTCCAAAGAACCTGTTGTTGTGCTCAGTGCATTTCGGTGCTAGCGATATTAGTAGCACAAACAACAAAACGTTATTATCGAAATGTGCAGTGCCAAGTTATAATGCGAAAACAAAGTATGGACGGAATAATTAAAATGTGCATAAATCTTAATAAAATATGTATTTTTTAGAGTGAAATTAGTGGAAAGCTTTGTGAACAAAAATCTCGAGGCTGTAGATACGTAAGTGCTTTATAAACAAACATTTTATTGAAAATATCTCGAAGAGATCCTGATGAAAAAAAAAGATTACAAAAACAAAAAAATTAAAAAAATTACAACTAAAATGAGTTTAATAAAGAACTTTAAAATATACCTTCTTGTTCCTTTAATCTGAATTCTGCATTTCTGTTCCACCAAATTTTTTGCTTGTATTGTACTCCTTCTTTTCCCTTTCTGTACGATATAAGTGAAAAAGAACGAGCAAAATGTAAATAAAAAATTTGTTCGGACATAACAATGACTTCAGCCTTACTTCTTTGTTAAATGCTCTGTCTGTTGTATTGCGTAAGGCTTTGTAGTAAATATTCGAGCAAAATACTTCCCACTTTTCACATCCCTTATAATAATTGACTTTCTTTGATAATTTCTGAGATTTCTTCAACTAAAACTGAAATTACCAAAATTTTCTTAAAAAATCTCCATTTTTATATTTGTCCAATATGGCAGCCTCACTCATAATGTTTACAAAAAAGATACTTCAGAAAAATTCAATAGACCTCAAAAAGTTTAAAGTGAAATTACCTTCTGAATTTTTACACCATGGTTTTTTCTTAACGAACGAATTTGCCCATTCTTCCCGGTAGATGAATTCTTATCTAAGAAAAGTTCTGTTCGTTTAATTATTTTTCAAGATTCATCATAGGGGCATTTCAGTTATTACATCTGGGTCTGGGTTAAGATAAATTTTTACTGAAACAATCCGGCTCATAATGAAAATTGGCTGCACTTGCAAAGAACTAAAAAGAAGAAGAAACATATACAACATATACCCAGCAGTAAAAATCTGAAATGAATCCTTTATGAATCACTGATGAAATTCATCATGAGGAGGCATCAGTGAATGCTTTCATATAAAGGCTGCTGAATTTTTTCAAATAAATGGTTTGCTTTCCTCATGCCTATATGGCTCCGTTCGGAGCCGGCATAAAACTGTCCAATGGTAGGAAAAACAAAAGGAGCACACCTCGAATTGGGAGAGAAGCTCGGCCATAAAACTCGTCAGAGTTATAAAAGCGCAAAAACAATTCTTCTGTACGTTGAAAAGAGACAAATACTCCCTCAAAAACAATTTGATTGACTTTAAACTTCAAACTAAATGAAAATAACTATGACTACGTTCATGAAAATGTATAATTGCAGCAGTACAGCAACCCCGTTGCTTATTTTGCACTTGCCTGCTGATACTCAGCTGATATATTGCTATAACAGCATTATTAAAAGTATTTGCAATTAATTTCTGTTATTAAAATTACATTATTGCATATTCCATTAAATATATAGCAATCATGCTTACCCTTCTCTTTCCATTTTTTTAAAGCAAAAATTGCAGACACAAATTTTCTGTTGCCGATTATTCAAGCAAACTGCACGGTTGATGTGTCAAACGAACGTTTGACTTTTGCAGGTGTTGCCACAAACACGCGAAGAACGTGATACTTGCAACACTACGGTTCTGATTGCCGTCGCGAACGTACCCTATTTCAAAAATTATTTTTTTGGAAATTTGAATTTAAATTACTGAAATAAATTATGAAACTCAAATGGCGGGATAGCTATGTATTCCATGTTATAAGGATAAGCCAGTGCGCAGTATATTTTTCTTCCGGACTTCTTCTGTCCCCTTACGGCCAGAGCAGAAGCTTACAAGAGGCAAATTTGAAATTTGTATTTCCATATATTTTTTATTTTAAATATAATTTGTTTTATAGTAGTCAAATTGAAAAATTTGTCAGAAAAGCTGCCAAATGTCAAAAAACCTACTGAAATACAAGCTGGCTAATGGGTTTTTAACCGCCTAGATGGTATTTCGTTTGGTGTTTCAATATAGCTTGCTTGCTTGCACCAACGCAAAACGATAGTGATGAATATTCAACAAAGAATGATCAATGATCATTTAGCAGTGAAACAAATTTACTGCAGGGTATATTTATATATATGTATACATACACAAATGTCACTTTTCAGTTCTGCCAAATCAAAAAAGCACTGTGCTGCCAAATCAGCACGGAAAAAACAAATCGAACAGTGCGGATCAGAAATTGAACCAGCAATTTATCTGGTTTAATCGAGCTGAAATCTTTGTTGTTGCATTTACATGCAAAAATTTGTATCTGGGTTAGGATCACCGTATGTGAAACACGGCTCATGATTGTTAACAACGTTGTTGCTCCATGATTATTTTTGATTTGACAATCTTCGAAATACAGTAGGAGCATAATAAATAAATAATTTTACTATTGGGCAATCAGAATAAGGGGATTCAATCCGTACATATTTTTTACAAATATTTTAAGGTTTATCTATTCTAGAAAGATTAGCCCTTATCTAAATGAAAGACAAAATCGCTCTATAACTTGAAATTGTTAAAATTAAATAAATACGCTTTTTTTTATTTAAAAGTAATATCAAGTTAGAAGTTCAGAACAATAATTTCGACACCTTCATGTTACCCTATACAATGTTCCAGTTTCAGTTGCATTCACATACAACGTTCAAGTTTCTTACTGACGTTTTCCTTAATTACACGTAAATAAAACAAATTCCTATGATTTTTTAGTGACTACCCTTGATTGCTGCTTATTATATTGTAAGTAATAAATCCTAGAGGCGTACAACTTTTTTGTTAACAATCGTCGATTTACAAATTTACAATTTTATCACACGCATTCCACTATAGACGCCAAATATATACAAATTTTTATAGAAGTTTTGCATGTTTAAATGTTTTTAAACCACAAGTGAAGAGAAAATTTTAAATACAAATAATATATGAGATGCGCAGACAACGGTAAGAATTATATTATTTAGTGAATAAAAAATGAGTAAACTTTTTCTTATCCACAAAAGAAATTTTCAAGCGAACCATTTGGATCAACAAAGTGCCAACATGTCATATACGCATCGGAACTCGAACGAGGTAGATGATTTTCTACAAATGCACCGCCTTTGCAGCAATGGCGCCACAGAAAATCGAATTGAAAATTCAATTGAAGCCAAAGTGGAAGAAGGTGATACCCTGCAAGCATTGGCCCTAAGATTTCATTGTACAGTAAGTCCATAAATTAATTGAGGTATTTCAATCGTACGTTAAGCATTAATTTATTTCACGTGAATAGGTGTCGGATATAAAACGACTGAACAAGATTGATAAGGATAATGAGATTTACGCGAGGAAGGTAGTGAAAATTCCTGTAACACCACACTCGGTATTATTGGAGACACTGCCGATTGTTCATAAAAGTGGCAGCAATAGTCCAATACAGCGCGATTTCGCGGAAACGCATATCATGAAAAATCCATTAGAAGATGCAAAAGTGGTATTGGGCGAGAAGCTGATTGTGGCTTCAGTGAATGCGTCTAGCAGTAGGCATCAGGATAAAACTGTAATCAATAAAGCAACTAGGAAAAATGAAAGAATGTATGCGGATAAAGGTAAATTTGTGCTGAATATGTTCATAAATGCTCCAAAATCATTTTAACGGCCTTCTTCCGGCGTGGTAACATAATTTATTTTACTGGTGATATGAAGAATTTGGTACCTTAAACAATTTCGTATTCTGGCAGCAGGAAAATTGAGTTACCACCTCAATACGTGGTAACATTTTGTGAGCATTATCAGCTCGATTCCATTCCGTTCCTATGGAAATCCTTTGACAGCATTACCTTTTGTGCAAGAATACCAATAGAAAAGATGGTAAAAATTTTCAGCAACATAAATTTTGTACCAGTAAAGCATGCAGTAAAGTAATTTTGCGGTAACGCTCAGAATAGGACTACCAAGCCAGAATAAGGGTTCAATTAGTTATGCGTTAACTTTATTTCCATAACAGTAACAGTATCGGTATTAGTTTGGTCGATTATTAGTGCAGTAACAGTAAACAGCTGAACAGTGATCACAGCCCAATAAAGGTGGCCATGCAATAGAGTCGCTCTTCTTCTTTTGGTTTTTTAGTTTGCGAAATTATCATATTTTGTATTAACGCTAATTGCGTGTTCTCTTTTGATTGCTACGACCATATTATTATTGGGTCATGACAGTGAACAACTGAAACAAACAATCGATCAGCTGGTTAGCGTTACGGCTGAAAACCAAAATTCATTTGGTTGTTACCGACTAGCGAATCACTAATCAAATACATTGTTTCCGATAATGTTGGTTGATCAGCTGTTTTATAACGATACTGTTACTGCATAGCTAATTTGAGCTTAAGGCTGTAACAGTCAAAAATAGCATTAAAATCATTTAATATTTTTGCGTTTCTTGATTTCCTGCTCGTTTTGCATGCAAATGTAACGATTTTATGATCCTGATATTTATCTGGATCAAAAATATTAAAATCTATACGGATCCGAAATTTAAACATAAATATCAGGATCACAAAATTGTTGTTGCATTTGCATGCAAAATTTTCATCCGGATGTGGATCACTGTTACAGGAACTCGCCTTTTGTGAACGTGATTTCTTCCGTTCTTATTTCACCTGACAGCTAGCTGCTAGATTCATAAGATACAAGCCCGTGGGTGTCAATCAAATTTCGTCATGTTCAAAATTGGCGTGAGTTTGACACAAAGCTCCCCATATATAAAAAAGTTAAAAATCAGCTGTTTAGTAAGTTAACCTTTATTAGTGAGCCCTGAACAAGCGTGCTCAAGGCTGATACAATCTTGAGTCTACTACTGTCAGTCAAGAAACCTTGCTTGTCAGTTTTCAAATGGTTGAATAGTGATTTCGTTTCCTTTTTGTTTCCTTGAGTATTGGACAATCTGTTTGTTTTATTTCTAATCGTTCCACATGCGAACAAAGGTTTTTTTACAGAACAGCTTCTGTCAAAGTGTTGACAGGGCAATTTTCCGATTTGTTTAGTCATTGCCGTAGAGAAATTAGATTTTTTTCAAATAATATTAATATAACTGCTTAAAAATGCCGGATTACTTGGGGGATGATCAACGTAAAACCAAAGTTGAAGAAACAGAAGAGAAAGAGATAAAATCTCTGGACGAAGGTGATATTGAACTGTTGAAGACATACGGGCAGAGTCAATACCACAAGGCCATCAAAACGATTGAAGAAGACATCCAAAAAGCTGTGAAGCAAGTAAACGAATTAACCGGAATCAAAGAAAGTGATACTGGATTGGCACCTCCGGCGCTCTGGGATTTAGCGGCCGATAAACAAATATTGCAAAATGAGCAGCCACTTCAAGTGGCACGTTGCACGAAAATAATTAATGCCGATTCAGATGACCCCAAATATATTATAAATGTGAAACAATTCGCAAAGTTTGTTGTTGATCTGGCTGATTCGGTTGCACCAACCGATATTGAAGAAGGGATGCGTGTTGGTGTGGATCGCAATAAGTATCAGATCCATATTCCATTACCGCCGAAAATTGATCCAACTGTCACAATGATGCAAGTCGAAGAAAAGCCAGATGTTACGTATAGCGATGTGGGGGGCTGCAAAGAACAAATAGAAAAGCTAAGAGAAGTGGTAGAAACCCCACTTTTGCATCCTGAAAAGTTTGTCAATCTTGGTATTGAACCGCCCAAGGGAGTTTTGCTATTTGGTCCACCCGGAACTGGTAAAACCTTATGTGCTCGAGCAGTCGCTAACCGCACTGATGCCTGTTTCATTCGTGTAATTGGTTCGGAGCTTGTACAAAAATATGTGGGAGAAGGCGCTCGTATGGTGCGCGAACTATTCGAAATGGCGCGATCGAAGAAGGCCTGTTTGATATTCTTTGATGAAATTGACGCAATTGGCGGAGCCCGATTTGATGATGGGGCTGGTGGTGATAACGAAGTACAGCGTACTATGTTGGAGTTGATAAATCAATTGGACGGTTTCGATCCGCGTGGCAATATTAAGGTGCTTATGGCAACCAATAGACCTGACACCCTCGATCCGGCACTGATGCGACCGGGACGGTTGGACCGTAAAGTTGAGTTCGGTCTACCCGATCTGGAAGGACGCACTCATATATTCAAAATTCACGCTCGCTCCATGTCTGTGGAAAGGGATATACGCTTCGAGTTGCTGGCACGTTTATGTCCAAATTCGACTGGAGCAGAAATTCGTTCGGTATGCACCGAAGCTGGCATGTTTGCTATTCGTGCACGTCGCAAAGTTGCTACAGAGAAAGACTTTTTAGAGGCAGTGAATAAGGTTATTAAAAGCTATGCCAAATTCAGTGCTACTCCTCGTTATATGACTTACAATTAAAACTAAAACTTAGATTAAGCGTCTTATTCAGCGAAATGTATTAAATAAAAATCATTTGTAATAAAATTTAAAAATATGTACACACTTTTACTTTTTGTCGGGGGATGGTATTTGGCAGAGTTGTTGCATTCCATGCATTTCGCATTACTGGAATTGCGTTTTTGGAATGCAGACCTGAACCTTTTTCAGAATGGTGAATTAAAATTTCAATTTCAATTCCTTTGGAATGCATTCCATGGAAAAATTAATTGAATAGCAATTTGGAATGCAGCATTTCCGTTTATGGAATTATGAATTAAAATTTGAATTCCCCATTCCGGAATTGCATACCTCTGGGTTCAATTCCGAGGAATTATAATTTCGAAAGGAATATATTACTTAACAAGTCTGGTATTTGGTAACAATCTTCTATTAGAGCACTTTTGCGGTTGTGCATTCTTGAAATCATGTATCATGGGATAGGCGGTTCCGAAAGTTTCACTTAGGCGGTTATGAAGTTTAAACGGAAATATATACATATATGTATGTGTGTATTTTAGCAAATGCTTTAAATAGTTTTTTTTTGTCATAAATTTTGTTCAAGAATCGGACCATGCTAATATTAACGATTCAACGGCTTTACTAGACGATATACTTAACGATGACTTTGCTGAGACACAAGTGCGGCCCATACGCGGCCCATCATCATTTACCGCTCTACACTGGTCGGGGTCCGATGGTGATATGACCTGGGTATGCTTATTTGTTGTAATTTTGGCTTTATGTTTCGCCATACCTTTGATAATTGTGATATTTTGGACGCATCCACACGCAACCAGCAGCACCACTAATACTGGCGATAGCGGAAGCAACACAGCGCCCGCGAACTGACACACTATTTTAAGTGCTAAATGATAAAGAAAAATCCCTACGTTACGTTTTACACATTATTTTATTATTACATATTATAAATGCGTTAGTATGTATGTATGTGCATGTATACAATACATGCAAGTGTATTACTAAATGATAAAACATATTGTAAAGGAAAGAATGTTTTTAATTGTTGTAAAGATGCAGGAAGTGCCTTCGGTTTTGTTGGAAAGCTCTTCATTAATCCAAGATTTTTTTAAACTCACTATATGATCCATATTTACATACATATGTATGTATGCATGAGATTAATGTATTTTTTTTTTATAAATAATTGAATAACTAATGTAACACATTAAAAAAATTAACCGAAATTAAAATGATATGTGCATACATGAGTATAATAAGTCAGAATGTGAACTTGTGTATATACTGAGACAGATTAAGTAATTTCTTACGAAAGAATACCAAAAAAATATTACAGAGAACTTTAACTATTAAAAAACCACAAGAAACTCTTTTATTTATCATGAGGTATGTAAATAGTATGCACAATGGGGAAGGTAAGTAGTGCGGCTTTAATATATATTGTAGCCTGCTTCAGCGATAGGGCATTCTTAGTTCACCAGTTACGTTGTCAATAACAGCTTGCATGCGTAGAGAATTGTCTACGTTTTTAATTGACGAACAAATGTTAAGGTCATCGGCATAGAGTAGAAACTTTCCTGATGAGAAACGTTATATACATACATACCTTCTTAGGTAAAACCGGGCAGATACTCTTAAAAATATCCGCCACGCCTATAAAACTCTATTTAGAGGAAAAGAGGTATATCACGTATCCAAGCAGGTTTCGATAAAGGAGATCTAAATTCAACTAAAGAAAAATTTTCATTTTAACACCATTTTATTAGTTGCGCCTGTATGGCTTTGTTCGGAAACTCAGTTTGAAGGTCAACCTGCTTTTGTAATACAAGCAGAGCGTTCATAAACGTAAATTTCGCATGAAGCGTCGCTCATCACGATCATCAAAAAAATAATTACTGCCGCTGTTGCGTTTCTGAACATACTCTATGTTTGTATGTAAAGGAATTACGTATACGTTGTGTAGGCCCGCTTGAAAAAATGTAGGATGTTTTTTATACACCGGCTATACTAGTACACAGAATACTTAATAGGTGTACTCGCGTACAGCAATTTGTTGCAATTTATTACAATTTTGCAACAAATATCCGCTTTTTCCATTTTTTTACGCAAAAAAATTGCAGAAGTGATGGAAATGAGAGAGTAAAGTGACGTTTATTTTTGTGAGAGGCTGCAAAATTCTGCTTGACAAATTTTTTCCATCACATTTGTCCAGCAGCAAAACAGCTGATGAAAAAACATATGTTTGTAATTTGCGAAAATTGCAAAATTGAAATTCAAAATTAAAAAAGTTAAATATGGACGAATTAATTATGAAAGATGTAAATAAATCAGACCTGTTAAATTCCGATTAGGATTAGTAATCAATTAAATTGTTTTGTTTTTTAATTGGTAATCATTATTTTAATTCTTTTGCTGAAAAAAAGTAATTTTAATGATTACCATTAAAAAAAATCAAAAAAAAATCAAAAAAAAATCAAAAAAAATCAAAAATAATCATAAAAAATCAAAAATAATCAAAAATAATCAATATAATTTTTTTTGATTGTTTTTGATTATTTTTGATTTTTTATGATTATTTTTGATTTTTTTTGATTTTTTATGATTTTTTTTTGATTTTTTTTTATTTTGTTTGATTTTTTTCAATATTGTTGTAAAGAAATTTGGATACACATGCACATAAGTATTCAGGTAGGCATGTATGTTTGGTCAGAGAGTCATAAAGTTTGTTTGTACAAATGTATGTGAACGCATATTAAAGTACGTAACCCTGCAGTAAATATGGGGACAGGTGTATCCAAGTCATTGTGTATTCTACAGCGACAACTGCACTAATTAAAATGGGGCAGAGCACACTTAAGTTCCAATCGTCGGGCATGCGCTCGTCCGACCATATTCTGCTAAATATGCTACTAGCAATCAAAAACACAACGGAACTAGTCAACAAACTGAGAATTCTGAACGTACCCAAGGACTCAAAACAGGTATCACTTTACGTGAAGGATCTATACCCCTCGATACCAAAGACAGAAATACTAAAAGCTCTAACTAAAATACTGACAGAGAAAACGAACAAAGACATTGCAACAGAGATCGTAAATACGCTGAAAATAACCCTGGACCAGAATTATTTCAAATTTGGCAATAAAATATACAGACAAACTGACGGAAAATGCAGAAGGAGGCATGACAGATCCACCAAAATATAACCGCTATGATGAGGATCATGAGCTGAGTCGTTTGTATAAACGCAAACTAATCCCTCATTTTTTTGAGATATCTACTTGAAATTTGGTACTTGGGTGACTTCTTAAGAGAAATTGGACCACTATAACATATAGGTCCCATACAACGGATTGTTCAGATATAGACATTTTGGACTATAACATCTCCATAAATAACACACATAATTCACTGTATAAATTAATGAAAATGAGACTATGTATCGCTTCTTTTCCTCATTCATGAATGTCATAAAGTCTCGAATGTCAGCGAATGTTACACTAAAATGTTTGATTTGGCCACTTTAAACAATTTTTCATAAAGATAAATAATTTGATATAAACGTGCATCGTACCATGTACGGTCAATGACAAATTAACAATAATTCCAAGCTTGTAAGATATGTATAAATGTGTATGCCTCTCTGCACAAATATACGAGGAGGAAGCATATAGAGCCTTTATCCTGTTAGTGTGGGACTTTAACCGCACTACACCACCTACGCTCATCGTATCGAACCCCCCGGTACTACCATCAAGCTACCGTCGCACAGTGGGGGCACACCTCCATACAAACGCGGCCAAAAATAGTAATAATTAAGCTAGAATCTTGAAACTCGGAACTTAAGCTTTTTTGGTTGAAGTTAGTAAACTGTGAAAATTTGAACAAAATACACCCACAAATACGCCCACCTCCCATATAACGGTATTTTTGAAATTTCAGCATTTTCCTAACTATTATAGCTAAAATGCTCCATTTTGATTAGTGTATACATTTTTGAAATATAAATCAAATGCGGTAATCATTTTGGAAAAAGGGTAAAGCACTTCACCGTTTTTAAATTAAAAATATATGCACTTTTAAGTATGTTATAAGCATTTATCATAAAACTTTCATACAAAAAAATCGCATTTCAAAAAAATTTTATACCGGAAATGAAATTACACTTTTCTAAAGGATTTCAGTGTGATAAACCTGAGTCTGGAGTCAGATTTTCGAAATTGTTTCTAGTTTCTGAGATATTCATGCCCAAATAGGCAAAAAACACGTTTTTTGGCTCTATTCCCTGCTTAATATCTTTTATATAATTACTTTCCACTCAAATTCGATTTAACCAGTTGAAAGCACAATCATTACCCTTGAAAACAGCGTTTAGTTTCTTCGAATATCTTAATTAGAATTGGAAATATCGATATTTAAGTTTCACCATTTTGACAAATATTCCCCATACAAAAAATTTTAAACTTTTTGAAGCATACTTCTGGGCATTTTGTATGGGAAAAATGTACCAAAACTCAAAAAACACCTTCCATAAAAATGTTCATAAAACAAAATGGAGCAAACGAATTTTTACAATTTTTTCGCCAGTTTTTAAAAGACATTCAGGAGCATCAAATATTAAAAAATTGAGGAGGTAATATTTTTTGTTTTTTTTTAATTTCATTTTAAAATTTTACAATTTTAACAATTTTTTTTTTATATTCTAAAATAAAAAAGCTGCCAAAGATAATAATTAACGCTGATAAAAAAAATTACCTCATAATATTAAAGTATGGACCATTTGCTGAAAGACGATAGAGAAATATTCGATTAGTCGCCTAAATATACACGTTTTTCATAATGTCAAAAGTAACATAATTAATGCATTTACAAAAACACAGTTTTAGGCAGATGGGAAAAAAATTATAAAAGCAAATGGAGCAAGTGGATTTTTAAAATGAAAATGCAGTTTGATTAAGAATATATTATTTCAAAGCATAAAAAAAATTGAGGAGGTAATATTTTTTGTTTTTTTTATTTTTTTATTCAAAGTCGAGGAAAATTTTTTTATCATCGACATTTTTTGTGAATATTTGAAAATTCATATAAATTCAACAGTGAGCGCTATTTACAACTAGGTTATTTTTTCTGAAAGAGAAAATCATTATCTATGTAACGATGTATCATTCGTGTATGTAGGTTAACAGTTAAATGAGAAAGAGCGTTTTGTATGAGGTGTGTTCATTGAGAAATAAAAGGACCTATTTTTTGCTCAACTTTGGGCACCCTGTACGGCTAAACGAAAAGATACTCAAAAATTTTTATATAAGCTTTTTTATTACAATTTGATGTATCTGTCGATCTCTGTTTAAAAAAATGGTTTTACTCATACTTTAATTTTGAATTTATTTTTGGCCGCAATCACCCATTGTGCGTCGGGAGTCTGCCTTAAAGGGCTATATACATACCTGCATACGTACAAATGTGCATATTTCTTTAAACCATATTGATAAAAATTAAAAAAAATCAAAAAAAATCAAAAAAAAATCATAAAAAATCAAAAAAAATCAAAAAAAATCATAAATAATCAAAAATAATCAAAAACAATCAAAATAATTTTTTTTGATTATTTTTGATTATTTTTGATTTTTTATGATTATTTTTCTTTTTTTTTGATTTTTTATGATTTTTTTTGATTTTTTTTAATGGTAATTGCAAAATAATCATTAAAATTTGAAAACAATGGGTAATCAATCATTAAATGGACAGTTGAAAAAATAATCAATCAAGCCGGTAATCATTACGATTAATAATCATTATTTAACAGGTTTGAAATAAATAACATTTGATTATGTCTGCATCTGTACTTGAGCTAAATTTCGAATGATAACAGCAGCATTGTATGTTTGTTGCTTAATGTAGGAAGTCCGCCGGTTACCTAACTTATATGTATGCATGTATGTATGCACGTCAATATGCAATGCCATCAGGCAGTCGCAACTCCATTGTTATATGTATATGTACATACATACATGTTTCTTTATTAGTAAATTATAATGCATGCATAATCTACTGCTGAAACTAAGCTAAAGTAATACAAATTTCATCTAAATTTTTGTAAAAATAGGATTTGTTTATATTTTGTTAATTCTTATAGTTTTAATTTGATCAGCTGTTCGTCTTTGCTGCAAGATTTGAATAGATTTGCATTTTTTTACTTTTTTGGATAATTATCTCTGTTGGGAGGAAAAATCGTTTTTGGCGAGATAGAGAGTGATAGAGGCAGACAGAGAAAAGCTGCTGGAAAAAGTAAGCGAATACAACTAATATAATTTTTGTGGAATCTTCCACCATTTATTTAGTAAATATAAATAGGAATATGTAGACAAATAAGAGATAAAGACTGGGTGAGTGATTATCTCTTGTTACAGTCTTTGTTAATATTAGGAATATAAGAATTAATATGCTGATATGATGTACATACACGCATACATGTATGACACATACATATATATATAACAATAGATATTTGGGAAACGTATTTCTTATCAGAGAATTGAAACACATAAGAAATACGTCGCCATTTAAAATGATATGTAAGGGACAATGCTGATGCTTGTTATTTAGGAGCATTGTTGTTGAAATACATTGCATTGTCAATTGCTATCGTTTCCTAATATTTACTTAGGATAATAGGGACGCGCTTCTTATCTGTGGAGCGTTACCATTAGTTATAAGTGTACATATAAGTATTTACATTTGTATATTTACACACTGGACGAACTGCGTTCGTTCAGATAGAGATAAGGATAGGTTAATTTTAGTATAAATAAAGAGCTCCGTGCAACGGAGCGTCAGTGTTCTTTCAACTATCAACAATTTTCATTTCATAACGGTGGATTGTAACAGAAAGAAATGATCTAAATCGCGCAAAAATTGATAAACAGGAACAACCTCCACATGCAGCTGAAGGGAACTGCATACAACTGGTGCAACTTCCATTGGGATTTTGAAGCCGCTTCAACTCCTAAAGATCCCTTATTGAGCCAGACATATCAAACATACATGTGTACAGCATACGAAGATTTCACCCATGACGCCAACCAATCTTCGATTGCTCCCTTAAATCTCAAAAATAGCACTAACCCCTCGGTTATACCCTTGAAGTGTATTTATGCTGTCCAAATGTGGAATACAACTAATTGGTAGGCAAAACACCCAATTGGTGGTTTGTTTTTCAAACTCTTATTTATTCAAGATATTACATACATATTTATATATGTAAGTGTAACTTAATACAACATAACGAAACCATAATTTTTGTAATTAAATTATCTTAATTAATATATCCATATACATAATTCATTTGGTTTTTATGATGCTGTTGGTGGCATATCTATTTTGATTACTTATTATGATCTAAAGAAAATCAAATGGAGCGAGTTTCCAGAAGTACCATAAAGAGCAAGCTGTACGTACCCTGCAAAAAATGCGATTAATCCGGGACGTGTCCGGGATCAATCGCAAGGGAGCATGCGACTAATACAATTTTACATCCCTTTATATGGAGTGAATTGATCGCATTTGTTCGAGCATGTCCTATGAAGAGACTAATTGTTCAACTTGTATACCCGAACGGGTACCAATGTAGATTAATCGCTTTCATCCCGAACGGGTACAAATGTAGATCAATCGCTCACATCCCGCATGGGTACAAATGTAGATTAATCGCTTTCATCCCCAACGGGTACAAATGTAGATCAATCGCTTTCATCCCCAACGGGTACAAATGTAGATCAATCGCTTTCATCCCCAACGGGTACAAATGTAGATCAATCGCTTTCAGCACGAACAGGTACAAATGTAATTGTGGACCGATTGTTCTCGAAAGAGATCAATCCGGGACAAATCTCTTTCGGGATTAATCGCACATTTTTTCGCAGGGTACGTACATAAATGTGGTTTGTATGTGTCGTTTGACTTAACAAATAACTAATTTAAAGTAATTTAATTAAAAAAATAAACTAGTGTAATTGGATATACATATGACCATTGCGAAACCACCAATTGACTAAATTATAAAAACATTTTTCCAACAATATTTTACATATAATCAATCTCCGGGTCTTAAAATAGACGAATTGGCCAAGCTATGTATGTGTGTTGTTTCGACCGTTGTTGTTGTTGTAGCCACCAAGACACTTTCCGAAGATTTTGGGGAGTGTAGGGGAAGTAACAGTCCTTTGGCGGATATATTCGTTATGCTCGGGTGCTAGTCCCTTCTGACACTAGCCCGACTGTCGCGCGAACGTGTTATTTCAACTCGATCACTTTAGTCTGACAATCTTGACCTTCCAAGTGTTGATATGAATATGAATGTGCATGGGTTTTTGTATAATATTAAAAATAAATAAATAAAGGCACAACCCAATAAACACAACGGATTCGCCTCGAATTCGAGACGAATTCGCTTCTCTGATTATATTATCGCGGCGATAGTTCGCGACGATAGATCGGCGAATCCGAATTCCCAGGCGAGTCAGCCCTCATTAGCGATTCGCGCATTTTTATATTCTCGGATCGTTGGCGATTCGAGATTTATGCACATTGGCGAATACATTCTAGAAAATCTTCTTCTGCGAATCCACCTCGAATTCGCCACGATATCATCTGAGCTTTTCAATCTCTTGAGTAGAGTTTTAAATGGTAAATTAAAGCCCAACAGGGAATTTCTTCGTGTAAAGCAAGATTTAATAAAATTAATAAATGCTATTGCGATAATTGATTTTTCTCGAGTCCATCTCGAACTCGATACGAGTCCGAAAAATTACATTCACCTCCGCGAATTCTTCTCGAATTCGCCGCGATATCATCCTCGCCTCTGTGTTTATTGGGAACGAATAAAAGCACAAACTAATAAAAATACATTTACTATTTATGTATGTATGTAAATGTGTAACTTAACGAACTAGAATTGCTAATGAATAAGTAAATTATAGAATTTATGTAGGATAAGTACTAAGTAATAAATATTGATGGCACAAATCTGTTTAATAATTTCTTTTTTTTTGTGTGCACATGAATATACATATGTGCATAAGTAAATCTCTGCAGGATTACCCCATCCTTTCGACGTTGACTGTTTACATATATATATATGTATGTATGTAAATATGTTGAAACACCTTTAGAAGGTTAGTTAGCAGGGCACCAATTGGTAAAAACATTTAGACACACCAAATATTTTTCAATTAGCACTAAGCATCTATGTAGTATTTAAATATGTATAATGTACATATGTATGTACATATGTAGCATAACAATTTCATGCATTCCAACTGCATATTTAACAAATATTCCGTTCAATAGGTAATGTTTACTTAAACTTTAAATTCTCAAAGAAAGCAATATTACTTTTTAATATGCTAACACGCCTCGAAGAACTCATTGTATTTTGATTGTCATCTGATTCACCCATTTGATCCAGCGAAGGCGAACGGAGGAGTGACAACTGTGATTCTGGCGATGGTTCACTGCAATTTGCACCAAAAACAAACAAAAAATAGAGAAATTAAATAAAATTCTATAGTAATACATACATATTACTTATCTACATATATATTTTCAAGCAAAAAAAAATAATAATAAAAATAAATGAACTCACGTCTTGCGCGTTGATAGATTCGATGCACTCGCGGTATCTTGGATTGCTTCGCCCACGGGCATACTCTCATCACTTATCATTGATATTGCTGTTTTGTTATTGTGTTTGGCGGAGGTGGACGGTGGCATACTGTGGATCTGCATTTTGTTGCGAAAAAAATAAAACATTTTTGTTTAGTAAATAAATACGTTCGGTGGGCATGAAGTAGTATGTGTAGTCAATTGGGTGATTTTAAATCACACACCTTTGAAACATAAAGATTTTCAAATTTCTTGAGCTTTTTTTACAGAATTTTTGCATTAAATTAGTGTACAGCGTTTCTTGATTTCATCGAAAAGGCAATAGCAATACATTTTTTTGGCTATCATCCCGCTACGAATGCTTAGCAACTCGTTATTTTATTTCTTTAAGGTGGTATAGAAATAAAACAACCCGGCCGGCATCTATGTCCAAAAGATATCTTAATCTTATCTAAAATAGGTTATCTTTTAGAACTCGGAAAAATTTTATCATAAAGATGTCCTCAGGCGGCTCATAAGAGACTTTTCTGATAACTTTATGTCATCTTTATGAAATCTTTTTGATATGTTTTGCCGGACGGGAAGTGTTACTCATACGCCCTGTCCTGTCTTTCCAGCTATTTTCCCCCAACTGCATTCATTCTTCAAACACTGTCAACTGGCAGTGTCCGATTGCGCTGAAAAACATTTTGAATTTACTTATTTACTTTCGAGTATGTACAAAAAGAAAGCTCCTACTAAAAGGTGGCCTCATATCACATTCATCCAATCTTAAACTTATCTATGTACATACATATATCAGTTACTTTTATTGTTGAAATAATTTTCTTCTCAACAACTCACCCCTTTTCTCCAACGCTTTTCAGCTGGTGTAAATTTATTTGAGCTGCGTAGAAACGCTTGGGCCAACGCTTTTACGGACGGCATAACCTGTGCCACTTCCTCCTCAACCACCGCCTTCTCAGCGTAAGGGGAAATGGTAAGCTTAAATAATGGAAGATTTCAAATAATTACAACAAAAGCCCATTACGAAGATGTATGTAAATATCTACATATGTAAATACATACAGATGTATACTAGATTTCACATCGAAGCTCACTTACCGCATCCGCTCCTTCGTCCAAAGACAATATCTGACTCGGTTCAATTAGTCGTCGTTTCGGCTGTAGGAATTTGAATGCCAACGGTGTGGAGCCTCGTGTGGGTGTGAGTGCTGTACGATTTTTTGTTGTTGTTGTTATGCTGCTGTTTTTATTTACATTCGTTTCTAATGGTAGTTCTCTGGGGCATGCGGTTTGGAATTCCGATGCTTCTGCTGTTGAATCTTCTATGGAGGTAGATATTGTAGCGGTCGCCTGCAGTGTTGACACCGATGGCTCGCCCGCATCGCACGCATCGGAAGACGAATCGGTGGGTAAGGATTCGATAGAGGCGTTCGCTGACGTCTTGGATGGATGGCGGACGATGATTGTTTGCTGTTTTTTGAAATCATAAATACGCACTGTATCCGAGTCATCACTGGTGGTAGTATTTACCGATTGGATGGATTGATTTGATAGTGTTTCAATGGATGCATTCTCTTCCACCACATGCGCGGGCAGAGCTTGATATAAAGTGGTTTGGGGTTCGATAGGTTCTTCTATTAATTGGGTTTCGCTTGTTGGATTTGTACTCTTTTTTTGTTGGTTTTTTGGTTTTTGTTTTTGTAATTTACATGTTTGTTTGTTTGTTGTGTTCCCAGATCGTTCACACGTGTATGCATGTATGTATGTGTGGATGTGTGGGTATGTGTGAATTTCATTTAGATTTTGTGGGATATTGTTTTTGTTTTATTTTTTTTCGATTTTTGGTATGTATATTTAACGTTTTGTTGTTGGTTTTTTTTGCAATTATGAAAAGAGAATGTATAAGAAAAGATATATAAGCCCAGCACGGTTAGTAAAGCCATTGATTCATAGAAATTTCGAATGTGTTAGAGTATAAAAAAAGAATAAATATCCATTTTGATGAATGTGAATGAAATATGGGCGTGCGTAGATTTGTATGTATGTATGTGTGGAAGTGTGCGTGACAGTTTCTAAGATTTGTAGGTTATATCAAAATCTGCTTAACTTAAAATTAAATTGGTATGTAAAATGTATATTCATACTGTTGTATTCTGGCAGCGAAATTTACCAAATCATTTCGTAACAACTTCAATTGGTAGGTACTAATAACTTGTTAGCATTCCCATTCTCAAATTCACCATGGCGTGCCTTCCGTTGCCATTGCGGTTACAAGCAGTAATAACAAATACATACATATGACAGCAATTTCATAGACTAAACTTCACTAAATCACACAAACAAAAAGAAAAAAGTTCACCCTAATTTATGCAGCGAATGAGCTTAAATTTCAAACCGAAAAAGTCTTGTACACTTGTTTGCAGTTTGTTTGCTTTTTGCCTCATGATCATTCGCCAGTCCGCGCGGTGTTGACCGCAATGAATTGTGAAATAAAATGGCCTTTCATTAGCCGCAGATGTCCACATGTACAATTTTGATGAAAAATCATAAAACATAACAAGGAAAGAAGCAAATAAGTAGCGAACTTTCCGAGCATGCAACTATACTGTTAACGATAAAAATCGAACTACACGGCGTATACGTAATTTAGATACAAGCATACAATCATACAACTGCAGCTAATAAGAGTGTGGTGAAAATGGGTTGCAATGGAAAGTAACGAGCCTGTTAAGATTTAATAACACTTGATTAAATTTAACTAAAGTTTGAATGTACAAATATGCAAAATACCAACATACATACATATGTACATATCTATGTTCGTGCAAACCAATACAAATCCATTTGCATAATTCAACGCAAAAACATTTTGTTAGTAAGTTAAAGTTAGTAAACAATAAGCATAAGAAAATTAACCTTAAAAAAAACTAAAGAAATTCATTTGCAAGTTGAGCTCACAGAAATTGTTATTGGCCTAAACAGCGTGGTACTGAAACAAATGCTGTTAGTAAAACTACCAAATATTACCAAAGAGATTAAACAAAAAATGGACAAACTCATTTTCATTTAATTTATAAAAGTATTATTTATTAAAGTATGTACATACATACTTACCTAGGCTATTTTATAAGTAGCAAATAGCACTTTTATTGTTGTCCTTTGTTCGTAACAAATCAATTTTACTAAAAACATTTGTTTCATTTAACTTTTTATTTAGATCACAATTCCACTTGACACTCTACATAGTTTTTTTTTTAATAATAAAGTGACATTGTATGTACATTTATATATGTATATTTATATTGATAAGTGTGCATATATACATACATTTGTATATAAACATTTGATTATGTGTATTTAATGTAAGAAAAAAAAATTTCCTTAATGTTGATTATTTTTTCGAACGGGTAATTACATATAAATTTCATTAGCTTTTTACTTAAGGTTAGGCATAACATTGTACATAAATGAATGCTTATACATCTGTGCCGTTAAATTAAAGTAGCTTAACTCAAAATATGGTGAACGGAGAAAAATCGATTTTTTGTCAAAACTTAAACTATTGTACCAATTTGGATTTTTAAAAGTGAAAACAATGGATTTTTAGTGTTAGAGAAGGAATAGTTATGAAAGAGAAATCTTAAAGCAAAGTTTATTGCGAAAAAATTAAATTTTATAACTTGAGTGCTCTTATTGAATACAATTTTTACGAAGAGCAGAATTAACTCTAGTTAAGTTTTTTTTTATGAACTGAATTCTTTCCAACAAAATTTTTATCTCCATTTAACTCGAGTTAAGTGTTTTTAATAAACAGAAAACACAAATAAAAGTGCCCACATAACTTTAGTTAGGATGTTTTAATAAAATGATTTTCATACAATATCAGACTTAAGTGAACATAAGTTACTTTAACTGATGCAAAATGTTTCTATTCGAGTTAGGATAATTTGTATATCTTAATAGCTTTTTAACTATTAATCCGATTTAAATGGCGATAAGAGAGATCGATGGATTTTCCTCCAAAGATTAACACTATAACAATAACTCAATTTCGCACTATCTCGAGTAACGCTACTTTAATTTGCGGGCACAGACATAATAAGAAAATAATAATTTATTAAGCTTTTTATGCAGATTTGAAGTTGAATCAAAATCATTAAACAAGAAATAACAAAAAAAAAAAATTAAATAAATCGCTAGCTGCAAGTCGCGTACATGCTTACATACATACATTATTAACAGTAATTTAACAATAATTGACGAGCGTTATTAATTATTAATATTTTTTTTATTATTAATTATTATTGTTATTACTGTTACTCTTTTTTTTCTTGGTGCCTTTTCCTATGTAGTAATTAGCATTTTTAGTGCGTTTACAATTTGCAACTATGCATTTTTTATTGACTTTGTTTTGCGTCTAAAGTGGCACACAACTATGAAATATTTTAGTAAATGTGTATGTTTGAATGTACATACATACATAGTGACTTACATATGTACAATAAATTGTAAAGCACATCCCACATGCTTTCACTGATACGGCAATGAACTTCCGGTCCTAATATTGTACCTATGCACATACATATATATATGTACATATATGTACTTGTGCATGTACAGGCGTTTAGCTACAAATGCGCTTGTGCGTTTGTGATGTTATATATTACACTGCTCTACAGCCAAAAAATACTCTAGACGCGACCATCCTATCTATATGTAAAATCGGTCGCTGATTCCGAAAATCGGGTTCATTTTTAATTCTATGGGAAGGATTTTGAGATATCGGCAATTTACCGTTATTTGGCCAATGGCTCCACTTAATCCTGTATATCTCTTTACCGCAGTGAGATATCTTCCTTGAGGTAAAACCAAACGAAAGAAAATTAAATTTCCTTTTCATGGCACCTATAACATTTTTCTCTAACTCTTATAGTTTCTGAAATATTGACGATTCAATTTGAATTTTTTCGATTTTTTACGATTTTTTGAAGAAAAAATTGACTTTGTCAGGCAATATCTTTAAAGCCAATGTTTTCACCTTCGGTTTTACTCCTTTACGTGAAGCTCCATTCTATTACCAAAAAAATAAGCTATCAACGAAGAAAATCCGTGGTAAAATGGAAAAGTTATAGGCGATCATATAAATACAGCCAAACCGCGCAATGCCGCTATACGGCACATTCTATGCATATTGTACCAATACCTAAACAGCTGCAGTAGCAGCACATTGGCAGCGCAGTAGATACAAGCCCATTTACGGGTATAACATGCATAAAATATACCCGTGCAGAGGCATTGCGCGACTTAGCTGAATTTACTTGATCGCCTATAACTTTTCCATTTTACCATGGATTTTCATCGTTGATAGCTTATATTTTTCCCAATAGAATAGAGCTTCAGGTAAAGGAGTAAAACCGAAGGTGAAAACATTGGTTTTAAAGATATTGCCTGACAAAATCAATTTTTTATTCAAAAAATCGTAAAAAATCGAAAAAATTCAAAATGAATCGTCAATATTTCATAAACTATAAGAGTTAGAGAAAAATGTTATAGGAGCCATAAAAAGGAAATTTAATTTTCTTTCGTTTGGTTTCACCTAAAGGAAGATAGCTCACTGCGTCAAAGAGATATACAGGATTAAGTGGAGCCATTGGCCAAATAACGGTAAATTGCCGATATCTCAAAAACCTTCCCATAGAATTAAAAATGAACCCGATTTTCGGAATCAGCGATCGATTTTACATATAGATAAGATAGTCACGTCCAAAGTACAGACAAAAAATTTCATTTTGTGATCCAGTGTTATTATTAAAGAAATACGTCTTAAATTGACAGTTCTGCATATTACGCAAATTAACTGTTTTCTAAATAAGTTTTGTAGATAATTTTAATTTTTATGCGTTGAATTACTGACTAGTCGTTATTTGTCTACTTGCATCTACATACATATGTATGTATGTACATACATACATATATAGCTGGCATGGCTAATTTATGAGCACGAATTTCTTTTTCATTAAACATTCCTGCTTTCCCCTTGCTTATGTACATATGTATGTATGTACATCAGAGAAGCAAACTGGCATTGCTAGTCTTCTTCGAATCGGTTTCACTGAACCCATTATGAAAACTATCGACACCAGAGTCGATTTGTTCATTGCTATTACGTTTAGCAGCTACATAAGCAACAGTACCACCAACGGCATTGTCGCGCTCGTATAGAGGATTCATTACGAAGTCCTTAGTTGTCGCGGAAATGGCGCGAAAACTGTTACGCTTTAAATCCTTATGTAATAATTGCTTTTCGAATTGCGACAGAATATTGGCATTCGGCAAAGTTCGCATTTTGCCTGCGAACGAATTCAATGAGGCGGCGCCGCTACCGCTAGTGGTACTATGAAAGCTGAGTGCGGACTGCACTTTGCGCTTTGGCAACGTAGCAGGATAATTAGCAGCCGCACTGGCACTGCGCCATGAGCGTTGCGACCGTGTATCATCGTCATTGTAAATGCCTGTACAATTGCTGAAATCACGCAGCTGATTTATGTAATTGGGTTGATCAGTGTCAGTGTGTGATAAGAGCAGATTTTTCTGCAAGTGTGTGCGGTCCAAATGGTCATAGAGGGACGTTGAGGCTGTGGCAAGGGAGTGTGACGATAATTGATTTGTTTTATTGTAAATATTATGTGTGGAATTGGTTGTGTTGTAATTGTTGTTATAATATGATTTTGACGATGAGTGGGGGTTACTAATGAATTTTAAGGAACTGCTACGACGCACTGGAGTGGAAAGGGTCCAATAGCAATCGAATGATTCGTTGTAAAGCGGTTTATTCTTATTTATATTTTTGCCTTTTGAAGTTACCTCATTAATAATGATGTCTGCTGCTGCTAGTTCATCGCTAACAGACGCGGTCACCTGCTGATGCGGGTTGGGTTTTGCTGACTTCTCTTCGTTTATATAGTAATCGCGACCATATCTGATTGAAAAAAAAAAAATGAAAAAAAAAAATAAATTAATATACATATGTATAAATAGACCAAAATACGTGATACATATGAATCTCGGTTTCGGTAGGTTAGATGGCCAGTCGATTTATTACGAGTATCCTAAAAGTGTGTTCAGTCTTATTTGACTGTTTATTTTGAACTAACAGTGTTGTAAATATGTAGTAGATAGTGTTGTATGTAGGTGTTTAAGAGAAGTAAAATCTTCTGAATTAATCAATTAAGTTTCATCATTTTTTCAATTACTTCCAGCGTACTTGACTACGAGCAAAAATCGTTCACTTCACTATAACTACTAATAAGCAGATATCAATCGAGAGCAAATGGCTTCAATAACCGAAGTCCATTCCTTATGTTAAATGAATTTTTGGTTAACTGTGCATAAGTAAAGCGCAAATATTTAAATTACCTCTTGTAATCAATTTCACTTCGATTTTCATCCATAACACCGGCTTCAGTTTTTATTGTCTCTCCGAAGGATATCGGTTTACTCTCCGTAGTTGAACTTATGTTTGGCAAATCTATAATACGATCGGGGCCGCCGCTGATGCGCCGTTTCAACGCATCCGGTGCATATGGATTATTTGGCATTTCCACTGCGTTATTCCACTTTTTATATTCACGCTCTGCTACTGAGCCTGCAAAATATGAGGCAAAATTAAAAATATTTTAAAATAATAAATAAATTTTCTAGTACAATACATGAACACAAACTCTCATACATACATAAATATATTCACATAAATATACATAAAGTGCTTATTCAAAGATTAGCGTGCTTGAATAAAACTATTTAGGTACATGTGTAGGAAATAAAATACAAACACAAAAACAATTAACAACAACAGTAATGACACAACACAACACAACACCGAGCGATGTTGTTATTCACTATTGTGTTACCTGGCACGAAATGCCTTAATAGGACAACACGATCAATATCATCATAATCATCATTATCATTATCATCATCCCCATCATAATCAGCAACATTATCAACATTAGTAATGTTATCTTCACTGTTATTAACTTTCTGATTTATTTGATGCCAAATGTTGTTAGTTTTGTTAAAAGATTTTTCAACACACATGGTTTTGTTGCTATTGCAATTGTTAGTATAATGTGGTGAGTTTTCTTCGTGGTTATTTTTATTACAATGGACCAGCAATGATTCAATGGTTGTTGGATAACTTTCGTCGGAGCCCAAATGATCTGAGAAGAGAATATTGTTAAGGAAATTAAATTTACAATCACCGAACGCTTTTAATGGGTGACAATTATCAGTTTTGGTTGTGGCATCGTCTATGGGTAGAGGTGGAGGTGGGGTGTTTAATATGTATTCTTCGCCTGGTAATAAACATTCTGAATGTTCATCGTAAACGAAATCGGTTTGGAATGTATCAATAGAGCGAAGATACTGTTGCATGATCTCGGTTTGACGACGTTGCTTATCGAGTGCGGCCAAAAGCTGTTTGTCTTTAATGAAACTTTTACAAATTGTGGCCAGATGTGAAACCGTACGCCGTGAATAACATTCATCGCTCGATGTTGTGTCGACTATGCGCGACTGTCGACGCAGTCGCTTTGTCGAGGGCTTAATGAAATCTGTCAAAGGATCAATAACGATCATACCATTTGGTGCTGACTCTGCCACGTAAGAAGCTGAATATATTTGTTTAGGTGAAGTCTCATTTTTGATTACTTCCGACGAATCCCTTTCAGCAGCTTCAGTCTCAGTTTTTGTTCCGTCTATTTCGTTTTTAATTTCCACTAAAATAGGTATATCTAATGGAATCAATTTGACAGTTTCTAGCTCTGGTTTAAAGTCTAGTAAAATTGCATTGGCCCTTTGGATTATTTCGTTTGCAGCTGGCGTCCCACATCCACTTAGGTCACTTGGTCCTTGGGGCTCCAGTGTGTTTTGCTTTGTTGTTATTACTGGTTCCGCTGTGTTTATTTTGGTTTCTGTTCCAGTCTCATTTGTGTCTGGTGTGATTATTTTGGCTGCGGCTTCTGCTACCGCCTCAGTTTCGGTCAGAGCGCTGGCTTCTTGAGGAGTCGGTGCGTATTTCTTAGCTTCGATCTCTGTAACCACCTCACTTTCGGTCAGAGCACTAACTTCTTGAGGTACCGGTTGGTATGTATTAGCCTCGGCCTCAGTTATAGCCTCAGTTTCAGCCAGAGCATTTGCTTCTTGAGGTGCCGGTGTGTCTTTCTTGACTTCGGTCTCTGCTACCACCTCAGTATCGGTCACAGCACTGGCTTCTTGTGGTAACGGTTCGCATATATTAGCTTCGGCGTCAGCTTCGGTCAGAGCAATTTCTTCTTGAGGTGCCGGTGTGTCTTTCTTGACTTCGGCCTCTGCTACCACCTCAGTTTCGGCCAGAGCACTGGCTTCTTGATGTGCTGGTGTGTCTACCTTGACTCCGGTCTCTGATACCGCCTCAGTATCGGTCACAGCACTGGCTTCTTGTGGCATCGCTGCATCTGTCTTTACTCCGGTCTCCGCTACCGCCGCAGTATCGGTGAGAGCAATTTCTTCTGGAGGTGCAGGTATGTCTTTCTTGGCTTCGATTTCTGCTACCGACTCAGTTTCAGTCACAGCACTGGCTTCTTTAGGTGCCGGTTTGTCTGTATTGATTTCGGTACCCGTTACCAACTCAGTTTCGTTCAGACCACTGGTTTCTTGAGGTGTCAATGTATCTTTCTTGACTTTGGTATCTACTACCGCCTCAGCTTCGGATAGAGCAATTCTTTCTTGTGGTGGCGGTGTGTCTTTCTTGGCTTCGATCTCTGCTACCGCCTCTGTTTCAGTCAGAGCACTTGTTTCTTGAGGTGCCGGTGTGTCTGTCTTGAATTCGGTATCTGCTACCGCCTCAGCTTCGGTGAGAGCAATTTCTTCTGTAGGTGCCGGTATCTTGGATTCGATCTCCGCTACCGCCTCAGTTTCGGTTAGAGCACTGGCTTCTTGAGATGGCGGTGTGTCTGTCTTGACTTCGGTCTCTGCTACCGCCTCAGCTTCGGTGAGAGCAACTTCTTCTTGAGGTGCCGGTATCTTGGTTTCGATTTCCGCTGCCGCCTTAGTTTCGGTTAGAGCACTGGCTTCTTGAGATGGCGGTGTGTCTGTCTTGACTTCGGTCTCTGCTGCCGCCGCAGTTTCGGTGAGAGCAATTTCTTCTGGAACTGTCGGTGTGTCTTTCTTGGCTTCGATCTCTGCTACCGCCTCAGCTTCGGTCAGAGCACCGGCTTCTTGAGGTACCGGTGTGTCTGTCTTGATTTCGGTATCCGCTACCACCTCAGCTTCGGTGAGAGCAATTTCTTCTGGAGGTGGCGGTGTCTTGGTTTCGATCTCCGCTACCGCCTCAGTTTCGGATAGAGCACTGGCTTCTTGAGATGGCGGTGTGTCTGTCTTGACTTCGGTCTCTGCTACCGCCTCAGCTTCGGTGAGAGCAATTTCTTCTGTAGGTGCCGGTATCTTGGATTCGATCTCCGCTACCGCCTCAGTTTCGGTTAGAGCACTGGCTTCTTGAGATGGCGGTGTGTCTGTCTTGACTTCGGTCTCTGCTACCGCCTCAGCTTCGGTGAGAGCAATTTCTTCTTGAGGTACTGGTGTTTTTGTTTTGACTTCGGTCTCTGCTACCGCCTCAGCTTCGGTGGGAGCAATTTCTTCTTGAGGTGCTGGTGTTTTTGTTTTGACTTCGGTTTCTGCTACCGCCTCAGCTTCGGAGAGAGCAATTCCTTCTTGAGGTTCTGGTGTGTTTCGTTTGACTTCGGTCTCTGCTACCGCCTCAGCTTCGGAGAGAGCAATTCCTTCTTGAGGTGCTGGTGTTTTTGTTTTGACTTCGGTCTCTGCTACCGCCTCAGCTTCGGAGAGAGCAATTCCTTCTTCAGGTGCTGGTGTTTTTGTTTTGACTTCGGTCTCTGCTACCGCCTCAGCTTCGGTTAGAGCACTGGCTTCTTGAGATGGCGGTGTGTCTGTCTTGACTTCGGTCTCTGCTACCGCCTCAGCTTCGGTGAGAGCAATTTCTTCTGGAACTGTCGGTGTGTCTTTCTTGGCTTCGATCTCCGCTACCGCCTCAGTTTCGGATAGAGCACTGGCTTCTTGAGATGGCGGTGTGTCTGTCTTGACTTCGGTCTCTGCTACCGCCTCAGCTTCGGTGAGAGCAATTTCTTCTGTAGGTGCCGGTATCTTGGATTCGATCTCCGCTACCGCCTCAGTTTCGGTTAGAGCACTGGCTTCTTGAGATGGCGGTGTGTCTGTCTTGACTTCGGTCTCTGCTACCGCCTCAGCTTCGGTGAGAGCAATTTCTTCTTGAGGTACTGGTGTTTTTGTTTTGACTTCGGTCTCTGCTACCGCCTCAGCTTCGGTGGGAGCAATTTCATCTAGAGGTGCCGGTGTGTCTTTCTTGGCTGCGATCTCTGTTACCACCTCAGCTTCGGTCAGAACACTGGGTTCTTCAGGTGCCGGTGTGTCTGTCTCGGCTTCGGTCTCTGCTACCGCCTCAGCTTCGGTGAGAGCAATTTCTTCTGGAGGTGGCGGTATCTTGGCTTCGATTTCCGCTACCGCCTCAATTTCGGTTAGAGCACTGGCTTCTTGAGGTGCCGGTGTGTCTGTCTTGGCTTCGGTCTCTGCTACCGCCTCAGCTTCGGTGAGAGCAATTTCTTCTGGAGGTGGCGGTATCTTTATTTCGATCTCCGCTACCGCCTCAGTTTCAGATAGAGCACTGGCTTCTTGAGATGGCGGTGTGTCTGTCTTGACTTCGGTCTCTGCTACGGCCTCAGCTTCGGTGAGAGCAATTTCTTCTGTAGGTGCCGGTATCTTGGTTTCGATCTCCGCTACCGCCTCAGTTTCGGATAGAGCACTGGCTTCTTGAGATGGCGGTGTGTCTGTCTTGACTTCGGTCTCTGCTACCGCCTCAGCTTCGGTGAGAGCAATTTCTTCTTGAGGTGCTGGTGTTTTTGTTTTGACTTCGGTCTCTGCTACCGCCTCAGCTTCGGAGAGAGCAATTCCTTCTTGAGGTGCTGGTGTTTTTGTTTTGACTTCGGTCTCTGCTACCGCCTCAGCTTCGGAGAGAGCAATTCCTTCTTGAGGTGCTGGTGTTTTTGTTTTGACTTCGGTCTCTGCTGCCGCCTCAGCTTCGGAGAGTGCAATTTCTTCTTGAGGTGCTGGTGTTTTTGTTTTGATTACGGTCTCTGCTACCGCCTCAGCTTCGGTGAGAGCAATTTCTTCTTGAGGTGCCGGTATCTTGGTTTCGATTTCCGCTGCCGCCTTAGTTTCGGTTAGAGCACTGGCTTCTTGAGATGGCGGTGTGTCTGTCTTGACTTCGGTCTCTGCTACCGCCTCAGCTTCGGAGAGAGCAATTCCTTCTTGAGGTGCTGGTGTGTTTGTTTTGACTTCGGTCTCTGCTACCGCCTCAGCTTCAGAGAGAGCAATTTCTTCTTGAGGTGCTGGTGTTTTTGTTTTGACTTCGGTTTCTGCTACCGCCTCAGCTTCGGAGAGAGCAATTCCTTCTTGAGGTTCTGGTGTGTTTCGTTTGACTTCGGTCTCTGCTACCGCCTCAGCTTCGGAGAGAGCAATTCCTTCTTGAGGTGCTGGTGTTTTTGTTTTGACTTCGGTCCCTGCTACCGCCTCAGCTTCGGTGAGAGCAATTTCTTCTTGAGGTGCCGGTATCTTGGTTTCGATTTCCGCTGCCGCCTTAGTTTCGTTTAGAGCACTGGCTTCTTGAGATGGCGGTGTGTCTGTCTTGACTTCGGTCTCTGTTACCGCCTCAGCTTCGGTGAGAGCAATTTCTTCTTGAGATGCTGGTGTTTTTGTTTTGACTTCGGTCTCTGCTACCTCCTCAGCTTCGGTGTGAGCAATTTCTTCTGGAAGTGCCGGTGTGTCTTTCTTGGCTGCGATCTCTATTACCACCTCAGCTTCGGTCAGAACACTGGCTTCTTGAGGTGCCGGTGTGTCTGTCTTGGCTTCGGTCTCTGCTACCTCCTCAGCTTCGGTGTGAGCAATTTCTTCTGGAAGTGCCGGTGTGTCTTTCTTGGCTTCGATTTCCGCTGCCGCCTCAATTTCGGTTAGAGCACTGGCTTCTTGAGATGCCGGTGTGTCTGTCTTGGCTTCGGTCTCTGCTACCGCCTCAGCTTCGGTGTAAGCAATTTCTTCTGGAAGTGCCGGTGTGTCTTTCTTGGCTTCGATCTCCGATACCGCCTCAGTTTCGGTGAGAGCAATTTCTTCTTTAGGTGCTGGTGTGTCTTTCTTGGCTGCGATCTCTATTACCACCCCAGCTTCGGTCAGAACACTGGCTTCTTGAGGTGCCGGTGTGTCTGTCTTGGCTTCGGTCTCTGCTACCGCCTCAGCTTCGGTGTGATCAATTTCTTCTGGAAGTGCCGGTGTGTCATTCTTGGCTTCGATCTCCGATACCGCCTCAGTTTCGGTTAGAGCACTGGCTTCTTGAGGTGCCGGTGTGTCTGTCTTGGCTTCGATCTCTGCTACCGCCTCAGCTTCGGTGAGAGCAATTTCTTCTGGAGGTGGCGGTATCTTGTCTTCGATTTCCGCTGCCGCCTCAATTTCGGTTAGAGCATTGGCTTCTTGAGATGGCGGTGTGTCTGTCTTGACTTCGGTCTCTGCTACCGCCTCAGCTTCGGTGAGAGCAATTTCTTCTTCAGGTGCTGGTGTGTTTGTTTTGACTTCGGTCTCTGCTACCGCCTCAGATTCGGAGAGAGCAATTTCTTCTAGAGGTGCCGGTGTGTCTTTCTTGGCTGCGATCTCTGTTACCACCTCAGCTTCGGTTAGAACACTGGCTTCTTGAGGTGCCGAAGTGTCTGTCTTGGCTTCGGTCTCTGCTACCTCCTCAGCTTCGGTGAGAGCAATTTCTTCTGGAAGTGCCGGTGTGTCTTTCTTGGCTGCGATCTCTATTACCACCTCAGCTTCGGTCAGAACACTGGCTTCTTGAGGTGCCGGTGTGTCTGTCTTGGCTTCGGTCTCTGCTACCGCCTCAGCTTCGGTGAGAGCAATTTCTTCTGGAGGTGGCGGTATCTTGGCTTCGATTTCCGCTGCCGCCTCAATTTCGGTTAGAGCATTGGCTTCTTGAGATGGCGGTGTGTCTGTCTTGACTTCGGTCTCTGCTACCGCCTCAGCTTCGGTGAGAGCAATTTCTTCTTTAGGTGCTGGTGTGTCTTTCTTGGCTGCGATCTCTATTACCACCCCAGCTTCGGTCAGAACACTGGCTTCTTGAGGTGCCGGTGTGTCTGTCTTGGCTTCGGTCTCTGCTACCGCCTCAGCTTCGGTGTGATCAATTTCTTCTGGAAGTGCCGGTGTGTCATTCTTGGCTTCGATCTCCGATACCGCCTCAGTTTCGGTTAGAGCACTGGCTTCTTGAGGTGCCGGTGTGTCTGTCTTGGCTTCGATCTCTGCTAGCGCCTCAGCTTCGGTGAGAGCAATTTCTTCTGGAGGTGGCGGTATCTTGTCTTCGATTTCCGCTGCCGCCTCAATTTCGGTTAGAGCATTGGCTTCTTGAGATGGCGGTGTGTCTGTCTTGACTTCGGTCTCTGCTACCGCCTCAGCTTCGGTGAGAGCAATTTCTTCTTCAGGTGCTGGTGTGTTTGTTTTGACTTCGGTCTCTGCTACCGCCTCAGATTCGGAGAGAGCAATTTCTTCTAGAGGTGCCGGTGTGTCTTTCTTGGCTGCGATCTCTGTTACCACCTCAGCTTCGGTTAGAACACTGGCTTCTTGAGGTGCCGAAGTGTCTGTCTTGGCTTCGGTCTCTGCTACCTCCTCAGCTTCGGTGAGAGCAATTTCTTCTGGAAGTGCCGGTGTGTCTTTCTTGGCTGCGATCTCTGTTACCACCTCAGCTTCGGTCAGAACACTGGCTTCTTGAGGTGCCGGCGTGTCTGTCTTGGCTTCGGTCTCTGCTACCGCCTCAGCTTCGGTGAGAGCAATTTCTTCTGGAGGTGGCGGTATCTTGGCTTCGATTTCCGCTGCCGCCTCAATTTCGGTTAGAGCATTGGCTTCTTGAGATAGCGGTGTGTCTGTCTTGACTTCGGTCTCTGCTACCGCCTCAGCTTCGGTGAGAGCAATTTCTTCTTTAGGTGCTGGTGTGTTTGTTTTGACTTCGGTCTCTGCTACCGCCTCAGCTTCGGTGAGAGCAATTTCTTCTAGAGGTGCCGGTGTGTCTTTCTTGGATGCGATCTCTGTTACCATCTCAGCTTCGGTCAGAACACTGGCTTCTTGAGGTGCCGGTGTGTCTGTCTTGGCTTCGGTCTCTGCTACCGCCTCAGCTTCGGTGAGAGCAATTTCTTCTGGAGGTGGCGGTATCTTGGCTTCGATTTCCGCTGCCGCCTCAATTTCGGTTAGAGCACTGGCTTCTTGAGATGCCGGTGTGTCTGTCTTGGCTTCGGTCTCTGCTACCGCCTCAGCTTCGGTGTGAGCAATTTCTTCTGGAAGTGCCGGTGCGTCTTTCTTGGCTTCGAACTCCGATACCGCCTCAGTTTCGGTTAGAGCACTGGCTTCTTGAGGTGCCGGTGTGTCTGTCTTGGCTTCGGTCTCTGCTACCGCCTGAGCTTCGGTGAGAGCAATTTCTTCTGGAGGTGGCGGTATCTTGGCTTCGATTTCCGCTGCCGCCTCAATTTCGGTTAGAGCACTGGCTTCTTGAGGTGCCGGTGTGTCTGTCTTGGCTTCGGTGTCTGCTACCGCCTCAGCTTCGGTGAGAGCAATTTCTTCTGGAGGTGGCGGTATCTTGGCTTCGATTTCCGCTGCCGCCTCAATTTCGGTTAGAGCATTGGCTTCTTGAGATGGCGGTGTGTCTGTCTTGGCTTCGGTCTCTGCTACCGCCTCAGCTTCGGTGTGAGCAATTTCTTCTGGAAGTGCCGGTGCGTCTTTCTTGGCTTCGAACTCCGATACCGCCTCAGTTTCGGTTAGAGCACTGGCTTCTTGAGGTGCCGGTGTGTCTGTCTTGGCTTCGGTCTCTGCTGCCGCCTGAGCTTCGGTGAGAGCAATTTCTTCTGGAGGTGGCGGTATCTTGGCTTCGATTTCCGCTGCCGCCTCAATTTCGGTTAGAGCATTGGCTTCTTGAGATGGCGGTGTGTCTGTCTTGGCTTTGGTCTCTGCTACCTCCTCAGCTTCGGTGAGAGCAATTTCTTCTGGAAGTGCCGGTGTGTCTTTCTTGGCTTCGATTTCCGCTGCCGCCTCAATTGCGGTTAGAGCACTGGCTTCTTGAGATGCCGGCGTGTCTGTGTTGGCTGCGATCTCTATTACCACCTCAGTTTCGGTCAGAACACTGGCTTCTTGAGGTGCCGGTGTGTCTGTCTTGGCTTCGGTGTCTGCTACCGCCTCAGCTTCGGTGAGAGCAATTTCTTCTGGAGGTGGCGGTATCTTGGCTTCGATTTCCGCTGCCGCCTCAATTTCGGTTAGAGCATTGGCTTCTTGAGATGGCGGTGTGTCTGTCTTGGCTTCGGTCTCTGCTACCTCCTCAGCTTCGGTGAGAGCAATTTCTTCTGGAAGTGCCGGTGTGTCTTTCTTGGCTTCGATTTCCGCTGCCGCCTCAATTTCGGTTAGAGCACTGGCTTCTTGAGATGCCGGTGTGTCTGTCTTGGCTGCGATCTCTATTACCACCTCAGCTTCGGTCAGAACACTGGCTTCTTGAGGTGCCGGTGTGTCTGTCTTGGCTTCGGTCTCTGCTACCTCCTCAGCTTCGGTGAGAGCAATTTCTTCTGGAAGTGCCGGTGTGTCTTTCTTGGCTGCGATCTCTATTACCACCTCAGCTTCGGTCAGAACACTGGCTTCTTGAGGTGCCGGTGTGTCTGTCTTGGCTTCGGTCTCTGCTACCGCCTCAGCTTCGGTGAGAGCAATTTCTTCTGGAGGTGGCGGTATATTGGCTTCGATTTCCGCTGCCGCCTCAATTTCGGTTAGAGCACTGGCTTCTTGAGGTGCCGGTGTGTCTGTCTTGGCTTCGGTCTCTGCTACGGCCTCAGCTTCGGTGTGAGCAATTTCTTCTGGAAGTGCCGGTGTGTCTTTCTTGGCTTCGATCTCCGATACCGCCTCAGTTTCGGTTAGAGCACTGGCTTCTTGAGGTGCCGGTGTGTCTGTCTTGGCTTCGGTCTCTGCTACCGCCTGAGCTTCGGTGAGAGCAATTTCTTCTTGAGGTGCCGGTATCTTGGCTTCGATTTCCGCTGCCGCCTCAATTTCGGTTAGAGCACTGGCTTCTTGAGATGCCGGTGTGTCTGTCTTGGCTTCGGTCTCTGCTACCGCCTCAGCTTCGGTGTGAGCAATTTCTTCTGGAAGAGCCGGTGCGTCTTTCTTGGCTTCGAACTCCGATACCGCCTCAGTTTCGGTTAGAGCACTGGCTTCTTGAGGTGCCGGTGTGTCTGTCTTGGCTTCGGTCTCTGCTACCGCCTGAGCTTCGGTGAGAGCAATTTCTTCTGGAGGTGGCGGTATCTTGGCTTCGATTTCCACTGCCGCCTCAATTTCGGTTAGAGCATTGGCTTCTTGAGATGGCGGTGTGTCTGTCTTGGCTTCGGTCTCTGCTACCTCCTCAGCTTCGGTGAGAGCAATTTCTTCTGGAAGTGCCGGTGTGTCTTTCTTGGCTTCGATTTCCGCTGCCGCCTCAATTTCGGTTAGAGCACTGGCTTCTTGAGATGCCGGCGTGTCTGTGTTGGCTGCGATCTCTATTACCACCTCAGTTTCGGTCAGAACACTGGCTTCTTGAGGTGCCGGTGTGTCTGTCTTGGCTTCGGTGTCTGCTACCGCCTCAGCTTCGGTGAGAGCAATTTCTTCTGGAGGTGGCGGTATCTTGGCTTCGATTTCCGCTGCCGCCTCAATTTCGGTTAGAGCATTGGCTTCTTGAGATGGCGGTGTGTCTGTCTTGGCTTCGGTCTCTGCTACCTCCTCAGCTTCGGTGAGAGCAATTTCTTCTGGAAGTGCCGGTGTGTCTTTCTTGGCTTCGATTTCCGCTGCCGCCTCAATTTCGGTTAGAGCACTGGCTTCTTGAGATGCCGGTGTGTCTGTCTTGGCTGCGATCTCTATTACCACCTCAGCTTCGGTCAGAACACTGGCTTCTTGAGGTGCCGGTGTGTCTGTCTTGGCTTCGGTCTCTGCTACCTCCTCAGCTTCGGTGAGAGCAATTTCTTCTGGAAGTGCCGGTGTGTCTTTCTTGGCTGCGATCTCTATTACCACCTCAGCTTCGGTCAGAACACTGGCTTCTTGAGGTGCCGGTGTGTCTGTCTTGGCTTCGGTCTCTGCTACCGCCTCAGCTTCGGTGAGAGCAATTTCTTCTGGAGGTGGCGGTATCTTGGCTTCGATTTCCGCTGCCGCCTCAATTTCGGTTAGAGCATTGGCTTCTTGAGATGGCGGTGTGTCTGTCTTGACTTCGGTCTCTGCTACCGCCTCAGCTTCGGTGAGAGCAATTTCTTCTTTAGGTGCTGGTGTGTCTTTCTTGGCTGCGATCTCTATTACCACCTCAGCTTCGGTCCGAACACTGGCTTCTTGAGGTGCCGGTGTGTCTGTCTTGGCTTCGGTCTCTGCTACCGCCTCAGCTTCGGTGTGAGCAATTTCTTCTGGAAGTGCCGGTGTGTCTTTCTTGGCTTCGATCTCCGATACCGCCCCAATTTCGGTTAGAGCACTGGCTTCTTGAGGTGCCGGTGTGTCTGTCTTGGCTTTGGTCTCTGCTACCGCCTGAGCTCCGGTGAGAGCAGTTTCTTCTTGAGGTGCCGGTATCTTGGCTTCGATTTCCGCTGCCGCCTCAATTTCGGTTAGAGCACTGGCTTCTTGAGATGCCGGTGTGTCTGTCTTGGCTTCGGTCTCTGCTACCGCCTCAGCTTCGGTGTGAGCAATTTCTTCTGGAAGTGCCGGTGTGTCTTTCTTGGCTTCGATCTCCGATACCGCCTCAGTTTCGGTTAGAGCACTGGCTTCTTGAGGTGCCGGTGTGTCTGTCTTGGCTTCGGTCTCTGCTACCGCCTGAGCTTCGGTGAAAGCAATTTCTTCTTGAGGTGCTGGTGTGTTTGGATTGACTTCGGTCTCTGCTACCTCCTCAGCTTCGGTTTGAGCAATTTCTTCTGGAAGTGCCGGTGTGTCTGTCTTGGCTTCGGTCTCTGCTACCGCCTGAGCTTCGGTGAGAGCAATTTCTTCTTGAGGTGCCGGTATCTTGGCTTCGATCTCCGATACCGCCCCAATTTCGGTTAGAGCACTGGCTTCTTGAGATGCTGGTGTGTCTGTCTTGGCTTCGGTCTCTGCTACCGCCTCAGCTTCGGAGAGAGCAATTTTTTCTTGAGGTGCTGGTGTGTTTGTTTTGACTTCCGTCTCTGCTACCTCCTCAGCTTCGGTGTGAGCAATTTCTTCTGGAAGTGCCGGTGTGTCTTTCTTGGCTTCGATCTCCGCTGCCGCCTCAGTTTCGGTTAGAGCACTGGCTTCTTGAGGTGCCGGTGTGTCTGACTCGGCTTCGGTCTCTGCTACCGCCTCAGCTTCGGAGAGAGCAATTTTTTCTTGAGGTGCTGGTGTGTTTGTTTTGACTTCCGTCTCTGCTACCTCCTCAGCTTCGGTGTGAGCAATTTCTTCTGGAAGTGCCGGTGTGTCTTTCTTGGCTTCGATCTCCGATACCGCCTCATTTTCGGATAGAGCACTGGCTTCTTGAGATGGCGGTGTGTCTGTCTTGACTTCGGTCTCTGCTTGCGCCTCAGCTTCGGTGAGAGCAATTTCTTCTGGAGGTGGCGGTATCTTGGCTTCGATTTCCGCTGCCGCCTCAGTTTCGGTTAGAGCACTGGCTTCTTGAGATGCCGGTGTGTCTGTCTTGGTTTCGGTCTCTGCTACCGCCTCAGCTTCGGTGAGAGCAATTTCTTCTTGAGGTGCTGGTGTGTTTGTCTTGACTTCGATCTCTGCTACCTCCTCAGCTTCGGTGTGAGCAATTTCTTCTGGAAGTGCCGGTGTGTCTGTCTTGGCTTCGGTCTCTGCCACTGCCTCAGCTTCGGTGAGAGCAATTTCTTCTTGAGGTGCCGGTGTGTCTTTCTTGGCTGCGATCTCTGTTACCACCTCAGCTTCGGTCAGAACACTGCCTTCTTGAGGTGCCGGTGTGTCTGTCTTGGCTTCGGTCTCTGCTACAGCCTCAGCTTCGGTGAGAGAAATTTCTTCTGTAGGTGCCGGTATCTTGGTTTCGATCTCCGCTACCGCCTCAGTTTCGGTTAGAGCACTGGCTTCTTGAGATGGCGGTGTGTCAGTCTTGACTTCCGTCTCTGCTACCGCCCCAGATTCGGTGAGAGCAATTTCTTCTTGAGGTGCCGGTGTGTCTTTCTTGGCTTCGGTCTCTGCTACCGCCTCAGCTTCGGTGAGAGCAATTTCTCCTGTAGGTGCAGGTATCTTGGTTTCGATTTCCGCTGCCGCCTCAGTTTCGGTTAGAGCACTGGCTTCTTGAGATGCCGGCGTGTCTGCCTTGACTTCGGTCTCTGCTACCGCCTCAGCTTTGACTTCCGTCTCTGCTACCGCCTCAGATTCGGTGAGAGCAATTTCTTCTGTAGATGCCGGTATCTTGGTTTCGATCTCCGCTACCGCCTCAGTTTCGGTTAGAGCACTGGCTTCTTGAGATGGCGGTGTGTCCGTCTTGACTTCGGTCTCTGCTATCGCCTCAGCTTCGGTGGGAACAATTTCTTCTTGAGGTGCCGGGGTGTCTTTCTTGGCTTCGGTCTCTGCTACCGCCTCAGCTTCGGTGAGAGCAATTTCTTCTGGAAGTGCCGGTGTGTTTGTGTTGGCTTTGGTCTCTGCTACCATCTCAGTTTCGGTCAGAACGCTGGCTTCTTGAGATGGCGGTGTGTTTGTCTTGACTTCGGTCTCTGCTACCGCCTCAGCTTCGGTGAGAGCAATTTCTTCTGGAAGTGCCGGTGTGTTTGTGTTGACTTTGGTCTCTGCTACCATCTCAGTTTCGGTCAGAACGCTGGCTTCTTGAGATGCCGGTATGTCCGTCTTGACTTCGGTCTCTGCTACTGCCTCAGCTTCGGTGAGAGCAATTTCTTCTGGAGGTGGCGGTATCTTGGCTTCGATTTCCGCTGCCGCCTCAGTTTCGGTAAGAGCACTGGCTTCTTGAGATGCCGGTGTGCCCGTCTTGACTTCGGTCTCTGCTACCGCCTCAGATTCGGTGAGAGCAATTTCTTCTTGAGGTGCCGGTGTTTCTTTCTTGGCTGCGATCTCTGTTACCACATCAGCTTCGGTCAGAACACTGGCTTCTTGAGGTGCCGGTGTTTCGGTCTTGACTTCGGTCTCTACTACCGCGTCAGCTTCGGTGAGAGCAATTTCTTCTGGAAGTGCCGGTGTGTTTGTGTTGACTTTGGTGTCTGCTACCATCTCACTTTCGGTCAGAACGCTGGTTTCTTGAGATGCCGGTGTGTCCGTCTTGACTTCGGTCTCTGCTACCGCCACAGATTCGGTGAGATCAATTTCTTCTTGAGGTGCCGGTGTGTCTTTCTTGGCTGCGATCTCTGTTACCACATCAGCTTCGGTCAGAACACTGGCTTCTTGAGGTGCCGGTGTTTCGGTCTTGACTTCGGTCTCTGCTACCGCCTCAGCTTCGGTGAGAGCAATTTCTTCTGGAAGTGCCGGTGTGTTTGTTTTGACTTTGGTCTCTGCTACCATCTCAGTTTCGGTCAGAACGCTGGCTTCTTGAGATGCCGGTGTGTCCGTCTTCACTTCGGTCTCTGCTACCGCCTCAGATTCGGTGAGAGAAATTTCTTCTTGAGGTGCCGGTGTGTCTTTCTTGGCTGCGATCTCTGTTACCACATCAGCTTCGGTCAGAACACTGGCTTCTTGAGGTGCCGGTGTTTCGGTCTTGACTTCGGTCTCTGCTACCGCCTCAGCTTCGGTGAGAGCAATTTCTTCTGGAAGTGACGGTGTGTTTGTTTTGACTTCGGTCTCTGCTACCATCTCAGTTTCGGTCAGAACACTGGCTTCTTGAGGTGCCGGAGTGTCTGTCTTGGCTTGGGTCTCTGCTACCTCCTCAGCTTCGGTGTGAGCAATTTCTTCTGGAAGTGCCGGTGTGTCTTTCTTGGCTGCGATCTCTGTTACCACCTCAGCTTCGGTCAGAACACTGGCTTCTTGAGGTGCCGGTGTGTCTGTCTTGGCTTCGGTCTCTGTTACCTCCTCAGCTTCGGTGTGAGCAATTTCTTCTGGAAGTGCCGGTGTGTCTTTCTTGGCTGCGATCTCTGTTACCACCTCAGCTTCGGTCAGAACACTGGCTTCTTGAGGTGCCGGTGTGTCTGTCTTGGCTTCGGTCTCTGCTACCGCCTCAGCTTCGGTCAGAGCAATTTCTTCTGGAGGTGGCGGTATCTTGGCTTCGATCTGCGCTGCCGCCTCAGATTCGGTGAGAGCAATTTCTTCTTGAGATGCCGGTGTGTCTTTCTTGGCTGCGATCTCTGTTACCACATCAGCTTCGGTCAGAACACTGGCTTCTTGAGGTGCTGGTGAGTTTGTTTTAACTCCGGTTTCTGCTACCACCTCAGCTTCGGTGAGAGAAATTTCTTCTAGAGGTGCCGGTATGTCCCTCTTGGCTTCAGTCTCTGCTGGAGTCTCAGTTTCGGCCAGAACATTCGATTTTTGTGGTACCAGTGCGTCTGTCTTTGCTTCGGTCTCTTCTTCGGTCCCAGTTCCGGTCTGAGCACTAGCTTTTTCAGGTGCGGGAGTTTCTGTTTTGGCCGCGATCTCTGCTACCGCTTTAGTTTTGGTCAAAGTACTGGCTTCTTGTGATTCCGGTGTGTCTATCTTAGCTTCGGTGTCTGCTACCGGCTCAGATTTGGTGTGAGCATTTGATTCTTGTGGTGCTGGTGTCTTTGTATGTGATTTAGAAATGTTTTCATTTACCGCCGTAGGCTGTGCTGTATCTGAGACATCATTTCCAAAATTTCTTGTTATTGCAGTTACATTAATTTCCTCTTCTTCTTCTATAATGTCTAGAGATTGGGGTGCGATTTCCGGCCCTCTTGCCTTAATTTCTGCCAAAGCTATTTCACTCAATTCATGAAGCGAGTTCAGCTCGGCAGAAGTCAGAAGGGATGACTGTTCTGATGCCGGTACAGCCAACATTGGCCCCAAAGTTATGGCAGCAAGAATTTCAATAACGGATGGTCCTTGAAAAGTTTGTCTGGTTTCATAATCTGAAGGGACTGCTTCAAGTATTTCGACCGTGCTGTAACCAGTGCAGCCATCTTGTTGCTGAATATCTTCTTCTGATTCAGGAGGAGCTGTAAGCAACAAACGACAAACTGAGCGTCGTCAAACCGGGATCAAATAAAGTATCCCCTAAGAGATACTTTTGCTGAATTGAAGGACAATGCGTTCTTACCAGATGGTGTGTGTCAATTTGTAGGTACATAGGTACATATATTTTAAGGAGCTGGCCGTTTTAAAGCGTGACTTGGTTTTTAGCGTTCAACTAATTAATTCTATTTGCACTACAATATATTGGCGTTATTGTGTTTTTATTTTTTGTTTGTTTTTTGTATGAAAGTGTGTGTGTATTTATGCATGTACTAGCGTTTAAATGTGGAACATGGGTCTTTTATAACGGGTTCAATTACCGCAATTATACTTTAATATCAACAAATATATAAACAACTCGCTTACCTGCCAACAGTTGCTGCTCGGCTTGCGCTCCCTCAAATTGATTAGTTGCAGCTCTTGAGCTAATGCCTCCAATATTTAACGCTGGTTCTACAACGTGCTCATTTCTGGCTTCGGTGTAATCAAGCTCATCGGATTCATGCGGTGTATTCGAAATCAAGCTGGCAGTTTCAATCAACTCATCCAGCGCCACTTTCGTATTCTCGCCGCCAATCAGATGCTTATTCAGTATACGATCATTAAATTGATCCAAATTGGCACAATCCACTTTCAATGAAGACTCATCTGTGTCCGAACCCATTTCGGAGAGGTCACTAATTTCATCGGCGGTTTTGTCGCCAATTTGGGCGCGTACATCCACTTTTGGTGCAGGCACTAGCATACCAACACTGCCGTGCAACGCGCTGGTTGGCGAAGAGCGTTTCTTCTTAAACAGCCAATTATCCTCCCAAGTACCTTCAGCTAACGCACTTGAAGTTATCGAAATGCGATCTGCAAGTAATTTTTCCATTCATATTTTTTATTTATTTATGATTTTGTGTATTTAAACTAACCATCCTCCTCAGATTCCGTGACTGCTGCAGATAAGTCTGGTAATGGCACCGTGTGAGCAGAAATGTAATCGCTCAGACTTGATTCGCGAACTTTGAGACTCTAAAATTAAAAGCGAAAAGAAATACAGATCCCTTTAGCATTTTGATAAAATTGCAATTAATTAAAATCTATACTTTTGGTGGATGTTCGTTATCCGTGTAGCTAAAATCGCTACTTGGTTCCACAGAACTGCCAGATGAAGCACTTTGGTTTTCCACATTAAAATTCGAATCAATGGCGCGTATACTCAGATCTGGTGTGCTCTCCGAAAGTTGGCGAAGAATGCCTTCCTTGTCGGCAATCTGCAAAATCATATTGAATCGGTATATTAAATAAAATTAAATGAAATAGTGAAAGTTCAAAAAGAAACGCGCAAATAAAACAAGTTTAAAATCACATGCGCGCTTGTCCTTGACTATGAACTTAACGGCATTTTGGGGGGCAATTTCCGTTTACTTATTTGCAAAGCGTGCTTTAAGCCGATTACGATTACGATTGCATTGCATTGCAGTGATGTGCGCCAATATGGCGCCGATGCAAATGCGATTTCATTTACACACACATGCATATGTGTGTATGTATATACTATATGACAGATGCAGTGAGGCATTTAAGCGTCAAGTGACGTCATTGTCTTATTTCGTTGATTTCGCGCGAAGCAAAGCAATAAAAAGCACCGCCAACGCTGCGTGCCGCATAAGAACTTGGCTGAGAGACGAAACTTTGGCGAAAGAGGAATGAGCAAAAATCGTTCCTACGGCAGAGCGCACAATTATTGATTTCTTATACATAGATATTTATGAAGCCTAAATAATGCAAAATTTTATTTTTATTTCAATTCATTTTTATTTCGTAATAAATTGGTTTTATGAAAATGCGAAAAATTTAAATTTGGCACGTTTTCTTTTCAATTAAAATATAAATAGTATGCACGTTTGTTAATTTCCTTTTACTAACGGCCTAATTTGAGATAAGAAATGTGCATACATTTATTTTTTTGTCACTAATTTTTATATAAAACATTTTTTTATTTAAATATGTATTGTTCTTCCAGAAATGCAGCGAAGTTTTATGTATAATCGAAAACGATTTCAAAAAATATGTAACTCGTTTTGCAGCAAAAATTTCTTTAATCCACATTTCTTATCTCGTGTTAGGCCGTTATGCTTTGTAACCACAGTTACATGAATTTACATTTAACTCCAGCACATTGCCATTCGGCTCCATTGTACGCGAAATATCCTGCCAAAGGATTTTTCTAGAATCGCGTTTTGAAAACTTTACCAAAAGCGCAAAATTGTAATTGTATTATTTGAAAACTTTATCCAATTAGTACACAAAATGGTTGTTGGTAAATGTTTGCCCGTTGCGTTTTGCTGCTAACGATTTAACGTCTTTGCATTTAGAGAGTTGTCCAGCGACTGAAGAAAACTATGCCGTTGTGCTGGTATTCCGTATTCAAAGAATATATAATGGTTTAAATAGTTTTTATTGCTTTTAGCATAGTTTAGTTCCATGGCAATGTGCAGCGGAAGGAAGTCCAACAAGTGCTCAATGAAATGCAGAAATTAGTAAAAGAGGGAATATTTAATATATGTATATAAATGTATGTATGTATGTGTACTGAAGCGCGTCAAAGTGGCGACAACATTCTGAAATGACAGCTGGTCACAGACGCACAGCACAAGGTGGCTTGGAAATCCAAACAACTGTGTAATTGGCTCTAAAAGGTTTTTGAACTCGTGTCTATTATTGACACAAGAATCGTCATGAATTCTGACCTCATTTGAGGTGCACAAACATACACATACATATGTATGCGCATACTAAATGCTTCCGTTTTGAATGTTTTCACTTTCAATGATTCAACAAGTGGTGGAAGGCGCAAGTAAAATGACACGAACTGCTTTGCGTTTTGTGAATAACATTGGCATAGGTCATAAATGAAGAACACATGTATGTATGTATGTATATATGTATGTATATATACAATATTTAAATATATACTAGTATCGCCGGTGCTCGAAATTCGACCATGCAATTTATTTTTTCAACTTTGTATTGGTACAAAAATTATTCCTTTTCGCGGAGATAAGCAACACTTTCCAAATTCGAGTTGTGCCGCAACACTGATTTGCCCTTTTGATCACGGTCCGACGCGAAATCATGGTCAAAATCAAGGCAGATCTAGGAAGGTAGGCCCGGTGGCGAATTCAGATATTTCTCATGTATTTTGTTATTGTAATTGGTAGAGTGTAATGTCAAAATGATATTTCGCCCTGGTTAAAATCTGAATTCGCTTGGGGCTCGTCCATTCCTATTGGCCATGATGTGAATTCCCTTTGATTTTGACATTACACTCTACCTTTGTAAATAAAAAAGAAGTTTTTCAATTCGCCGCCGAGCCTACCTGTTAGATATGCCTTGGTCAAAATTAAAATTACTCAGTGCTCTCCCGCCCTCTCTCTCATTTTTCGCTTTAATGGAAAAGCAGCGTAAACTGGGCCAATGCATATAAAATAGAGAGAGCGCTTTTAAATTAAAGCGACTCTTCAACTGTGTTTACGATATTTGTAAACACGTTTACGATATCTATTTCTCTAAACTAAAAATTTTATTTATTAATTATAAACAAATTAAATAATTTATAGAAAAAATTATATGCCTATGCACTGCTCCTGACTCATACGAACACATCCATATCAATTTTATGTGGATATGAGTATGTTAAATATGCTAAACAGCCTGGCAATTGTTTGTATGGGAAAAATGTTAGCCTATTAATATATAGATGCATGTACATCAAATCAAAACTCTTATGTAGGTATATATATAAAAGCATTTTGGATAGTTTGTGTTGAGCTTATATACTATGCGCCTCGAAAATTTTAGCCTAAAATGTATGTATGTATGTATGTATGTATGCAATATATAAAAAGTAAAAGCAATTTATGTGATTTAATAAATCACCTGCTGTTCACTCACTTTATTCAACACTGCTGTAGCTAGCAAATCCTGATAGATTTTCGGCTCGAAATAGTGATGGGTGCGATGACGATGTCGTAAGCGCAGATTGCCATTTTTCAATGGCAGACCATTACCATTGCCGTTACTGAGCGCATGCGTCGTATTAAGCGCTACTTCGGATGCGCTGCCATTCGCTAACGGTGGCATTTGCAAAGTTTCTGTAATGATGGACTCAATCATGTAACGCAAACGGGTTTGCGAAATTTCCGAAAAATCCGATGGCATTTTTGCATTTTTGCTTTTGCTCTTGCTGCTCTGATGGCCGTTAGCATTTCGTGCCGCTGCTGTTGGTGTTTCATTGCTATTTACAAGACCGGGCAGATCTGCAAAGAGGACGGGCGGAATTATTTCATGAGACAAACAAAACATAATTTTTTTGCGTATCAAAACATACATACAAATACTTAATATGCAAGCTATACACATTCGATTTGCATGCAAAAACAAACATTGTAATTATATATGTACATATGTGTGTGTATATTTGCAATAATAATAAAAAAAAACAAAATAATATATTAGCAAGCATGCAACAGCAGCCTACATGGCGTATGATTAACAAATTTCGTGAAGAACGATCCTCATCATCATTAATACATACAAACATATAAACGAAATAATAAAACAAACACAAAAGTGAACGCTTTCCGTGCGTTGTGCTGGTTGAATTACCTAATTTCATCTTAATTACGTAGACAACATAGAACACGATTATGGTGAGTATAGCAAAGGCGCCCGTAATTAGGCCTAAGACAAAGTCCATTTCGTTGCCTTCGCTTTCTTCTTCATATGGATTTTTTTTCATTAAACATAAATTTATTTACGCGCGCAATTTGTTTTTGTTGTTGTTGTTATTGTTGTATTTTTTTAAACTCCCACTTCCACTTCCAACTAATTGATTACTTGCATTTTCGTTTTACATACATATCTATATTGATGACATCGTGAAGTGTTTTTTGCTGTGATAGATCACGTACATACATAAATATTATGTGAACGTTTTTTATATATTATATATATACCTATGTATATTCTTTATTTCCCTGCAGTAAAATTTCGAAATGAATCCTTTAAGAATCTCTGATGAAATTCACCTATGACTGAGGAGGCATCGGTGAATACTTTCATATAAAGACTGCTGAATTTTTCAAATAAATGGTTTGCTTTCCACAGAAAAAAAAAAAAAAAAATAAATAAATAAAAATGTACTGAGTTATAACGACAGTGATGAATATTCAACAAAGAATCATCACTGATCCTTCAGCGGTGAAACAAATTTACTGCAGGGTTCCTTTTCCTAACAGAAAATCCGATTCTTTGTAGAAAATAAATATTTTCGGCAGTTGCAAAAAACAGCAGTAACAGAAAATAAAAGAATTTAATCAACTAGATACTAGCGCTGGGTCATAAAATTTAATACATATACGAAATTTGATTATGATAAGATAAGAAGGAACGTAATAAAAAGTGTATGCCACCGACTGACAACTATCAGGCCAAGATTCTCACTTGAATTCTGATCTACTTTTTAATTTTAGCTACAAATTAGCGGTATCTCCAATGTACAGTATACAAATAGGTATGCCAAGTCGTTATTTGAGGATTTAGACCTGCGAAACTGAATGTTTACTTGGTATTTTGAAGAGCTAAACTGTTGTGAGAAAACAGATAAAAAACTTCTCGCGCTCACGAATTCCATTTTTTTTCAATTTCATTACTAATAATAAGTAATATAACTTTTCTATAAACATTGTTGTTTTTGTAAGCTTAACTATTCAATACTGGTTTGCAATGACTGTTATATACATACATTTTAGCATAAATAATATATGTAGGTACTTAGTTAAAGGTTTATACCAATAAATATACACACAGAGTGATGAAACAAGTATTGCACTGAAAAAACAACTTACTCAGATTATGGAAAAGTGGGAATGATTCGGCGCTAAAGACATATTTCCATATTTTGATGTACGATTTTCTTCAAATCAAGGAATAAAAACCACGTTTTAAAGAAAATTGTACATCAAAATATGGAAATATGTCTTTAGCGCCGAATCATTCCCATTTTTCCATAATCTGAGTAATTTTTTTTTTTGAGTGTGGTAGAGAATAGGTTTAAAAAAGAGAGATTATTTGATTTGATTATTTTCTTTAGTTTGAAATTTGCACTTTGGAATGGGAAACGATCTGAGGTGAATTCACTAAATAAATATGTATGCATGTATCTATGTATGTACATACATATAACTGAAGTTAAAAAAAATTGTTTGACTTTTGAATATTTAGCAAATTTTTTTTTAAAGAATTTAAGCAAAACTTTATACATACACTCAAAAAAAAAATACTCAGATTATAGAAACGTGGGAATGATTTGGCGCTAAAGACATATGTTCATTGCTTTGAATACAATTTTCTTTAAAACGTGGTTTTTATTCCTTGGTTTGAAGAAAATTGTACATGAAAACAATGAAAATATGTATATCTTTAGCGCCGAATCATTCTCACTTTTCCATAATCTGAGTAAGTTGTTTTTTCAGTGTATGCATGTATAAATTTATATAGTCTGTTGTCGTAGTTGTTGCTTAGCTAATTCAAATGAACATATACTCGTACCATGACTTTATATAAGATGAGATTAAGATTTTTTTTTGATTACGTGTCCATGAGACGATCAAAGGGCGCGCAAAATCACGATTAGTCTGACTTTGAGATTTTTTTAACATTTCACTATTGATTTACGCAAAAGCAGAGGCGGTCGCTTCATACAAGCCGAGAAGCCCGGCTTGCGTACACATTTTCGTTCATTTCATACGAAATTCTTTAAAATCTGGTTATTTTACGTTTTAAATGTGTTTACTATTTAAGTTCTCAATAATATAGCCCCCACTGTAAAATGCCCCTAAAAGCCTGCTAAGAAAATAGCGCAAATGCACCACCAATCCACCTCACAATGTGTATTTTGTTTGTACAGCCAATCACAGCACAGTGAGCATGCTTCAACGTTTCCACACATTAGCTTTTACGTGGCTTTCAAAACAGAATAACATAGCTTGTTTTCTCGCTTTCGCTAAGGAGAAACCAATTGCTTATTTTCAGACTTAAATTGAAAAAAAAAACTAGCAAAGCACTTTTTTTATTTTTCACATCAAATTTGTATGCGAATATGAAGCTGGCTTCGGCATTCAAAAGTTCAGTATTCACAGCCATATGCATATTTGATTTGATTTTCGTTTGCATGTAGGTACATACTTATGCACATAATTTCTTACATCTGCATGTGCATGCCAACATAAATATCAAATACCAGATTATAAAAGCGTTGATTGTGATTTTTGGCGACTATTGGCACAATATCAAGATAATTTTAAAAAGCGGTGGAAATCAAATTGGACCTCAGTTTTTCAAACACTAAAGCACCCATTTTTTAGGCAATTAGCAAATACACTTGCTACTGCTGAAATTTCCGTCGGTATAAGGAAACTAAAAATACCTCTGCGCTTTCGTGTAAGATTTCCCTAGCGCACGTTTTTATATTTAAGAATAATGTAAATACGAAATTTTTTATTTTAAAAATGTTCAGAGTAAAATTGCAAAACCAAGAAAAAACAATTTTAATTTAAAAATGTTTATTTTTATTTTAAGCACTATGAGATTTTGAAGGAAAAACTTTCGTTTTTATTCCATTAATTTTAATTTTTAATTTAAACATGTTTCTTTTTAAATCCTAAATACATTTTAATTTAAAAAATTTAATTTTTAATTTAAAAATTTTCATTGATAAAATAAAAATGACTTGGTTTAAAACGTGCATTATAAAAATAAAAATTTTATTTTTGATTCCTTTTATCTGAGTATACAAAAAAAAATGTGTATCAGGAAAACAAAAAAAAAAATACATATGAAAAAACAAAAAAAAAAAAAAAATAAACGAGAAAAAACGATCTTCAAATACCCGAATTGTTCACATGCCCGTACAAACATACGCGTAATAAACAAACAAACGAGCGTTCGAGCATTGAAAAGCATTTATTCGGGCCACTCGAAAATGTTAAAAAGAAATCGAGAACTCTAAATCAAAGTCAATGACGGAACGCAATTAGACTTTTAAATAATACAGCAAAGGAAATTACATAAATGGCGAATGGTTATGCTTCACACATAGGCTTGCCCAGGTAATTTATGCTAGGTCCGCCACTGCGCAAAAGTGACGTAAATTTTGCACATTAGCCCCAACAGTGACATAACTCAAGAAATACGATTATTCAATAGGCATTTATGTATGTATGTATGTAGGTTATTTTCAAAGTGATGGGTTAAGCTAAAGTCAATTTAATAATAAAAACAATTTGCTAAATAACTTTAAAACTTGAGGTAACAGAAGTTTTTCAATATGATTTTCGTAATCAGCGCCCCAAAATCGATTAAAATCAATCATCAAACCAAAAAGGAGGATACATTTTTCGTTTTTTTTTGTGAGATAAAACATTAATGACGTAGATGAGATATTTGTAAGCGCCTTTGAACGGTACACGCTGTTATTGGCATATATGTAAAATCGCATATGTGTGTATGTGTGTATGCTATTAATATGCGAATGTTAGTTTAACAGTTTGCTGGAGACAAAAGTGCCATCAAAATCACATCATAGAAAGTGAAGTCAATAATATTGGTAGCATTTTAAAAGAAAGCAACAACAAAGCGACTTGGCTACTTGACGTTTGTCGGAGAAAGACCAAACAACCAACCAACCAAACTTTGTTAATTCCATTATGTCGTGTTGTATTGTTCAATTAATAATGCTTTAGAAATTTTGATTGCATATGTACATACATATCTACATACATTATTATTATTGGGCACTATTCCACCTATTCATATGTATGTACATTAGATCGTATCGCAAAAAATAAAATTCGCCGCACGCGTATGATTTTTATATTCTGCATAGTATATACGTAGATACATACTTATGTGCCTACATATGTAAATTTTTTTTCTTATAATGTAAATATAATATAAATAAGCAAAGCATATGCAAGTTTTCTATGACGCAAGCGCAAAAACAACAACGAAGGTAGTAGGTAGCATGAGTGGCGGTAAGCATTGGCAAACGCAGTGCTGGCAGAAGTAACGTATACGCCCGGTATAGCATAACATTCCAAAAACAGTATATATAACATAAATACATACAAAATGTATCTTATTTTCTCTGTATCAAAAAATGCACTTTAATTTAATTTGTAAAATAGTAAAATTATCCGTTTGCTTTAGTAGTTGCGTTCTTTTCGTTCTTTTCGGCTAAATCCGCTTTTTCTTAAATTTCTAAAAAGCGATGCTGTTTTTCACGAATAAAAGTTGGTTGGACACTGGTGTTTATTGGTAGGTATAAAATGTCTTAACATGATTTTAAGCTATGTATATGTATGTATGTATTTTCGGTGCACATTTCTTTTGGAAACACTCCACATGTTACACGTCGCACGTCACCACATCTACCGGCGAATATTGTTTGTATGAATCGAGCTCATCAACGCACGCTTCCAAACTGAAAGTGACTATTCGGACCGGAATGCCCGCCGTCGCTCTCATAATTCTTATTTGCTGTGGTGAATTGTGTTTTGTGTTTTATGCGGAATTAGCCAACTTAACTTTTACTGATAATATTCATGATATTTTTTTTGTATTTTGTTTTGCTTGTAAACACGTTTTTACGTAAATTTTTGTTCATGCGTTTTGTTCTCCGGCGTTTTTGTCCGGCTTTTGTTTTAACTACAGCTTTTAGTCAGAATATTTAAGCTAGGGTAAAGTACAAATCAATTTTAAAGCACGCACATGCATATGTATATACTTACATGTACCTATTATATATAACCGGTTGTGTTGTGTTCTTATTTGAGGATTTTGTTTTTCGAAACACATCTATTATTTAGCGACATAATATTCCAGTAATATCCGTTGGCGCTATTATTGTCAAATGGAAAATTACATAATAGGTCCGTTTCTTTACAGCCTAACTAGTGATAAGTAGTACTAATTTAGATCTCTCAGCTATTTTGTGTTACATACTATACTTTCTCTCCAGCAAAAGAGAGCGAGTTGTCACAGAATTGAGATCGCGGAAATTACATTTCCATTAGCTCACAATGCTAATTTTTACTGAACAAATTTCCATTATCGAATTTTACTAGCGATAAGAAGAAATATCAAAGCAAATATGCATGTGTCAAATAAAAAAGGACACAGTAATTATTTTTATTTAGGGTGGGTAAACATGGCAACAGTAAGCAAATTTTCGCCAAAATATGAAAAACTAGCAAAGTTTGCTAGTTTCGTGTATATCCGTACTTTTTTTTGCTAACATCCCTCACTGATAGGAAATGTCACTTTGCTCTCAGAGATTTGGCTGCAAGAGCCTAGTAAGAGTTGCTAGTTAATTTTCGCTAGAAAAGTAATAAAACAAAGCTAATATGTATTAAGCTCACACATTTTTAAAATCAAAATGAAATAAAAAATAGATAATGTTACTTTGCCACTTTATTATACCCTGATAAGATAAGTAGAGTGAGTGTCAAAAAAAAGTATTCGACATATATAAGGCATTTATATAAAGATTCGTTTAAAAAATTAAAAAAACGAAACAAAAACAAAATTTTTGCTATATGTAATTTAAATTCAAAACATACATATTTAGTAATTATTTCGTGGATTTTAGTAATCACAAAAATCAATTAAGGAAAAATAAACTAACTTTTAATACTCAAGTCGAATATTGGAAGCAAAAAAAAAGTATTTGTACCTATATAAATATGTACATATAAACGTACGCATGTGTGTATATGTACATACATATGTACCTAGATATGCATGAACTTATCTACTTTATGATAGTTGCTTTTAAGGCACCTAATTTCGCTGTACATACATAGATATGCATGTGTAGTCCACTTTCAAAAGTGATATGTGAAATTTTTCGATATTGAGTTTTTGATGGATTGTGTATCAGCATTTAAAAGTGTACAATGTCCATTAGGGATTTATTCCAAAATCCGTCCGTATTCTAAAAAAAAGAATTAAATACAAATACACTTTCAAAAGTCTTTATGTTTTATTTATAGCTTTTTAAGAGTCTCTATCTAAAATAGGTCACTCATACGCCTTGGCACACATTGGTGTCGCCTCATAAAAGTGGCGCTCAGAATTCTAAAACTATTTTATTTTCACCAGAATCGCTTGATCTATACTCTGAGAGTAAATTTTAAGCGTCTTAACCCATTAATATCCATGTTTTAACCCATTGATGACTCTTTAAAGGAGTATTATAATATTATTCTTCTACTTAATTTTCGAATAGCCGTCTAGACGATTTTGACGGAGTCCAATAAAGCGCGCCATTCACTTTTGTTTTGTGATGCCTGGTGCCAATTGGAAATAGCAAGTTGCTCTCCCAACGTATTGGGTCTGGTTCCGAGCGATTTTCTATGCTAAAGGTGAGAGGAGGAGGGAGGTTTTGTAAGAAGAAATACACACCCATGCGGAAAACTAGCTTTTTATATTCTTATACTTATTATTATACGTTTCAATTTCAAAACTATTTATGTGAAATATTTAATACTGAATTTGCAAAAATCTGTCACATTGCATTTGCAATAATAAAAAATTTTCAAATAAAATTGAGCTTGAGGTCGTAGTGTTTTTTTCTAATTTGTGGCTTAATATGAAAAATTCACATAGCGACTTTTGAAAGTGGACTAGTCACACTGGTTACATCACTTTTTTTTTTTTGACTGCTTATCTCAAGTGAAGATTTTTTCTGCTGATATGAATATTTGGTAGCATTTCTCGATAATAATTTTATTTCCTAATAAGATCCAACTAAAACGCATTTAATAATATAAAATTAGATACATATTATTATAGTTATATTTATATTTAATATTCATACACATCCACATAAAAAGAGACATACATAATATTTACATCGGCAATACTGCAATTTTTTTGAATTAATGTCGGTAGCTGTCATTTGTGATATTTAGTTATTACATTTAGCATTTATTTACATGAACAAACATGTCTTGCGCATGCAACGCAAAACGCATACGAACGTGCATAATAATTCCATAATTTCGTTACTTTTAAATGGATGACTTGTAAACAAAAGCATGCAAGAAAATACATGAAAACTTGCACAAATTAAGCTTCTGATTGTAAAGCTTTCGCTTTCGCTATTCGTAAACTCACCTCCACTAAGTGCTTTGTTGCTCAATTCATTTTCCCAACTAATGAAAATGTTGCTCAATTTTGAGTGATATTTTTCAAAGAGATATAAATCTGAGTGGTGATCGGTGCAATTGGTATGCATTATAGAAATCAACAGGTGAGAAAGATTAGTTAAATTCAAATGCAAATATGTATTAGAAATAACAGAAAATCAATAGACAATAGCGGAAATAGTTGGCGAGCGCCGGTTTGTTCGCCTAAAATTGTACTAAGCAATTATTTGTAATGCAAAACAAATGCATTCAGCCTTGTTTCTTTCCCTTGAACCTTTCACGGTCGCAACAATTTAAATACGTGGCCGAGTGGTCCATTGTGAATAAGTGTGTGAGATATACATACATATATGTGCATTTATTTATAAATATTTATTTTCTACTCACAATTTTCACTTTTCGACAGCTGATTAACGCGTATTTGGTCTAGTGAGCCACCCAACAATTTGGCCAGCACCTCCTCAACATATTCGCGTATTTTTTGCTTTTGTTCAGTGGTGATCGCAGCAGCGTTGCCACCAGCCTGACTGACACTCTCAAAATCTGCAAGCAAAACAAAACGAACGTACATACATACATACATACATATTAACTGCATTACAAATAATGATTTTTTGCATTTTAAAATAACATTTGATGATTAAATAACACAAAAAAATCGAAAAAAAAATCAAATCACTTACGCATGGAACTTTCATTGCAATCACCAATTGGTATGTAAATTTCACTACGCGCTCGCATTGGATATACATATTTTTGATGATTAAAGGACATTTGCTCGGCTACCCAAGACTGCGTATGCGTTAGCGCATCCTTCGACGACTGACACAATTCACATTCCCAACTTGCCGCTTTCGGTACCCAATTGGAGCATTTAGCACGACATATTCTCTTGTTGCATACAAAACACGTAACAACACTGGAAATATGTATGTATAGAGCATTAGGAGAATTATTAAATATTATACAAACACACGTGCATATTTACATACATACAAGCATATTAACATATCTTCATAATTAGATGGAGTTTGTGGCTTAAATTACTTACTTTTTGGAATCCAGCTCATTGATTGGGCAACAGCAAACATTGCAGATTTGTTCATTTGTTGATTTTTTTCTGGAGATCTTCCTTTCGCAGATTTTCCTACAAAAGAAAATATCGTTTTAAATTATTGTAGCTATTTACGGAAATTTATTACACCATTTCCAGCTAGATTTTAGAAAGCGCCAACTGGATTTTTTAAAGAAAGGGAAAATGGGATTTTAGAATAGCTAGCTAGTACTTGTAGTCAATCCAAATTAAGTTTTCCAAAATCCAATTGACTCTTTCTAAAATCTATAGATTGATAAACTCCAAAGTAGAAGAACTAATAGCATTGAATCAAATTAAATGTTGGGTAATCCGATTTATCGCTGCCCACTGTCAAGCCTACATACGAGTAAAATACAATTGAGTGCTCACAAATGCAACAGAGAACTGTCACCTATTGTTTGAAATTTGGAAGCGGATATATGTAAGATCTTTATATACATACATATATACTTGCATACGTACATATATGCCCATCCATAGTGAAGTAACTTTTAAATACATAGTTAACTTTCTTGATATTCAAATTCATGCAAAAGAAATTTCAAATGAATTAGAGCAAAGTGTTTGGCAACGAAGAAGATGGCTCATGGATAATTCAAAATAAGTTTGAACTAATTTTACTAAAGAAAAAATGCTTGCTATGCAAAATAAATTGAAAAGTCTTAGAGGAATCTAAGGTGAAACAGCTGTCAATACATCCATGCTTAAATTTTTTTTTCTAAAAAAAAACAAAACTAAGTTAAAAAAACGTTCTTCAGACTTATAGCGCCCAAGTTCGTTTATGTGTGACAGTTAAATCCTTCCAGAAGAACATTCTTGGTGGAAGTTCTTAGTTCTGAATCTAAATGTGGAAGACTTATCATGCCAAGACACTTTAGCAAGCGCTTCACTTTTCACAATAAGAGATATCATATACATATATGTAAATAAGAAATGAATCTTAAGTTAACTTTATTAAAACATGTTAGAAATATGTATAGAGATAATAAAAAATTATTTCATTTTCAAAACAAAACATTAACTAAATGCCGGCTTAAAGGTCTACGAACCCGTTGAAGGTTGAGTCAAATTAAAATTATAATTAATTAAATTTTATACGCACACACATACATGTACATATATAATATAACATCAGTTTTGTTTTGGCAGTTGTTTTGGGTGTTAAAGGTTAATGCGATGACAAATTAATATACTCGTAATAATAATTACAAACTTGTGTATGTGTATCAGATGAGTTTTTTTTTTTGTATGGGATTCTTTAAACCTTCTCAGATCCTCCCTCCGGCACCGGAATATGACAATAGGATGTTTTAGAGTAAGTAAACTGAAAAAAAAAATTAACTTTTCAAAAAACTGGATGGAGCTACACCGAAAACCGCGCAAATTCCCAGAATTTCAAGGTATGTTTAGATTTATGTATGAAAAAAGTTAGGATTTTGCACAAGAAAAAAAATTGATACCCACCCATACGAAGAATTAACCGCTAAATCGAATGGCATATTCAGTTTTATGGTACACTACCCAGGGAAGGTAATAACGCGGCCTAAAGTGACCATTTTCTTTTTTTTTCTCATGAATCTTCAATTTCTTGCCCTATACTCTTCCCGAAAACGGAAATTATTTGTCAACTAAATCACACGGTAGGCTGCGTTATTTAATACGCTTTCCAGAAATGTATAGCTATTAAAAATCGAGTAATATTTGGATGAGTTCATCAAGTTTAAGTGAAGTAAATCGGGTATAAATTTTTTTTTTAAATTTTGCTCTTGAAGACGGTTTTTTGGGTTATTAGTGATTGTTTTATTTGGTTGAATAACTCCACAAATGTAAAAAAAAAATTGGAAGATCGAGACCGTGGATAGCGGAAAAAACCGTGGACCCGGATGGCCCCAAAATATTATTGGGCAATATTGGTATCAAATTAAAGGTCTTAACTAGGGCTTTAATATGGAACTCATTACATGACAATTTCTTAGCCAATTTGCGATATACTGGCGAATAAGTGGCCAGGATGACTACAGAATATTTTAAGGATACCGGCGACATTTGAGTCTAATTTTTGACTTATATGTCTCGAAACGGTGGACACAGCAAAATAGATTGGCTACATTGAAGTCCTAGGTAAAATCTTTATTTTGATACCCATATTGTCCACAAATGTTTTGGCGCTATCCGGCTCCACTTTTTGTCCGTTATCCACGGTCTCGACCTATGTATTTTTTTTACATTTGTAGAGTTACCCACTCACATAAAAAATCACATATAACCCAAAAAAACCGCCTTCAAAAGCAAAATTGTTAAAAAATTTAAGAAATTTTAAGATATGTTACCCTTTTACACCCGACTTTACTTCATTTAAACTTGATGAACTCATCCAACTTTTATTCGATTTTTAATAGCTATACATTTCTGGAAAGCGTCTTAAATAACACAGCCTACCGTGTGATTTAGTTAAAAAATAATTTCCGATTTCGGGAAGAGTATAGGGCAAGAAATTGAAGATTCATGAGAGAAAAAAGAAAATGATCATTTTAGACCGCGATATTACCTTCCCTGGGTAGTGTACCAAAAAACTGAATACGCCGTTCGATTTAGCGGTTAATTCTACCTATGAATACATATAAATTTTTTTCTCGTGCAAAATCCTAACTTTTTTCATACATAAATCTAAACATACCTTGAAATTCTGGGAATTTGCGCGGTTTTCGGTGTAGCTCCATCCAGTTTTTGGAAAAGTGAAATTTTTTTTCAGTTTACTTACTCTAAAACATCCTATTTTCATATTCCGGTGCCGGAGGGAATATCTAAAAAAAACTCATCTAATGTGTATGTATGTACGAGTATTTATAGATAAAATGCTTATTTACATTTTTTGTTAAATACTTCACAAACTTTCCCATATAATGTTATCCCAGTTAACTTTTTGATTTAATTTTGAATTCAAAATTAGGAATGTTTTACGAGTAGAAAAAGTTGGTTCGTTCGACCGGTTTAACTGCGATAGACATTGAGAATGGAAAATAGTGATTATAAAGAGAGAGAGAGGAAGAGAGAGAAAAAGAGAGAGAGGAGAGAAATTGTCCAAACTAGATTGCCCGTCCCCACATAACTTGAATCATCAATGAAACATGTAGTGAAACATCTCACTTGTTTCGTTCTCAATCCTCTTGCCAAAAGCGATAATATCGATTACTTCTCTAATTTTGTATCGAAAATCTATCGAAATCTCACACAGACCAAAACAAAAACGCAAAAATAAGCAAACATACAAACATTTAAGAAGAACAAGAAAGAGAAATGTTAAACTGAATAACGATCAGCTACGTGGAGACGGGTTATTTAGCGAGATGTTTCCCTAGATGTTTCGCTGGTGAATCAAGTTATGTGGCGACGGGCTTTAACATACATATGTTTGTACATTTGAAAATATTTCAAGCAAAATGGAAAGTTATTGGCTGCTTTGTTGCTCTTGTTGTTATTTTTATAACGCTGCATTCACGTCGATTCCATTGTTGGCGCGAAAAAATCGTGTTGCATGCCGCACTTCGATCGGTTGCCCCAGCAACTCGTCTTGTGTTGCATAATTCGAATGCGGAAATTGTTGCACTCGTTGAGATTGAGGTGGCAGCTTAGAAAAACATACATATACCGTAAGTATATATCGTCGGCCTCCAGCCAGAAACACGAATGTGAAATTTTTTTAAGTAAGATATCTGCTCTTTATCGGGTATATATTGATATAATAACAATTAATATTAGTATATATGCTTATGTACATACACGTGCATATTATGTATGTATGTTTACGCAAGCATTTATACAAATACTAATTGTTATTACATCAATATATACCCGATAAAGAGCAGACATCACACTTAAAAAAAATTTCACATTCGTGTTTCTGGCAGGAGACCGACGATATGTAATACATATTATGTATGTATGTATGATGTACATATTTCAAATTGTTTTGGCGCGTCAGTTTCGTTTTCTGATTTCTGCTCAAAAATGTACTTAAAGTGGCATTTAAAAGCATTAGTCGAACTGCCGATATTTGGTGATATTCAGTTGGTTCAGGAAAAAAATAGATTGCTTTCCGCTTTTTACTATTTTTGTATTTATGATTTAGAAGTTTACAAATCTTATTCATTAAAAAAAATAATAAATGTTATTTAATAAAATTATTATAAGAGTAATTCAAAAATAAAACAAATAACAACAGTCGATATCATTTATTACAGTTGACCGTTTTAAAAGATAGATTTCAATAAACATGAAGTTAAAATGCCTTAACTTTTTGTCTAAAATGCTTTTTAAAGTGCTTAAGCCTTACTTTAAGAAACTCGTTTGCATACTCGTACATAAGCTTTAGGTTAGGTTGGTCAGGATACAGTGATACCTCACATAAACCACAAATAAGCTTTAGTAATTTTTTGTTTTTTTTTTTATCATTCAGTCACATATTCGCACATCTTACACTTTCTTCTTTTAAATGATTGCATTTTTGTCATCCATTTCTAACAAACGCTACTTCGTTGCTGCTGTTGCTGTCGTAGGCTTTGTTGCTGCATTCGAGATTGATTTACAGGCAACCCCTCTTCCCGACGCTGGAGACGCCGCCTTCGTGGCCTTTCTTCGTTGTAAATATCCCCTTCATATTCATTACTTGGATCTTCATCGCCCGCAGCGTTTCGCCCAAATATATTAGCCGAGCTGGTGCCGTTGGTGCTTAACTTCAGCAGGACAACCTCAAAGGCGCAGACCATAAAGAGGTACGTTAATATGGCGAAATTTGTATGACTGCTGATTGTTAACTTTTCCCAATTACCGACTATTGCCGTTGTGAATATCATTTTGCTCGTTTATTTACTGACCGGAAAAGTGGTTTGTTCTCCGAGTTTATTTGCCTACTTTAATTTTTATTCGCATTACTTGCAGTTAATTTCAATTATAAAACAAAATCACTTTCATTGGCAAGCCAAACCCTACGTATGTATTTATTTTCTTATTATTCTTGCTTTCCTTTATCTAAGTAAAAGTAACAGCATTTCGACTTTCTAGCACAAATGTTGATTTCGAAGTGTTGCGCGAACTCAATGTGCGCTCACTTTGAGCCGCTCCGTCAGAAAATATCCAAATGCGGAACGTCAAAAAGAAAAACTTGTTGTCTTTGTTTTCCATGTTATTGCCTTCGCGCTCTACTCGCCGATTCGCAAATCGCACTCGATCTTAGTAGTAGCGGTTTAAAACAGCCCAGGCGGGCAATTTGCGGTGCTTCATTTGCGAATGTGAACGCGCAAAGAATTTTTTGTGTAGAAAATAAAGACACTTAAATGTGAAATTAATTGATAAAGGAGAGGCAAGGAACAGATTCTTTTGATTTGAATTAACTGCGCCTTTGTATCGATTGCTGCTTGATTTAATAAAGGCATTAAAGAAGGCATGCAAATATACATATGTGTACATACATGCATATCTATTTACCTAGATATATGGCATGCACATCTACACATACGCAAGTTATAATTCCCAATCAAGTCTAATCAATATTTATTAACCGATCTTCGAAACAAAATTGGAGTCGTTGAACTCGTTGGACTGGCAATTTTCATTTCCTTGTTTTCACATTCGCATTTTTGGTATTACGTAATATCTACATATGCACATACATACATGTTTATAGATAAACATACCTACAAACCTGTGAACAAATTACATACATATTAATGAATGCATTTTTCTCTCCTCTATCTTTGCAGCATTTTGTTTTGTTACAATCTTTCGCTTAATTTTGATAGCGGTAAATCGGTACTAAGTTGTTTTATTTAGTGCCAAAAAGTTAGCCAGCGCCTAAAAATATGCAGCACATTTTATATTTTCAAAGCATTCATTCATTTATTCATTGCGCAGACGGCACAACGTAACCGCCTGCAAACATATTGGTAGAGGCCAAAACAAAAACTCATCTGTTTCATAAATATGTGTACATACAGTCATGTGAAAAATAATAGGAACAATTGCCTTGAAATATTTCAAAGATCGAGTCTGCTTCAATTTCTAAACAATGATCAAAACTTATACATTAATTTCTTGCTCAGATGTCTCCGAAGTAAGTTATTCAATTGTCCATTTTTTGGGTCCTTTCATAAGGGCTGATGATTTTGTGGAGTGAGTTCGTTTCAGCTTGTGAAAAATAATAGGGACACTAAACTTCAATTAAATTTATTTTCGAAAGGGTGGAGATTTTTATAGATGGAAGAGGAGAAAGGAAATGCACACACTTTTTTTCAGATTCCATTACTTTAACGAACGGACATATGGACGAACTCAGTTCTTCCAAGTTCACTTGTTTTTATACCAGTGCTTTATACGTGTTAGACCAGCCACACATGACGGCAGAAAACGCGCAGAATTTGGGCAGAAAGCCATAAAAACGCGCGTCTTCATGCCCGAAATAAAATAAAATAAAATTAAATAAAATTAAATTAAAAAAATTTAAATAAAATAAAATAAAGTAAAATAAAATAAAATCAAATAAAATAAAATAAAATAATATAAAATAAAATAAAAAAGTAAAATAAAATAAAATAAAATTAAATTAAAAAAATTTAAATAAAATAAAATAAAATAAAAAAGTAAAATAAAAAAGTAAAATAAAATAAAATAAAATAAAATTAAAAAAGTTTAAATAAAATAAAATAAAATTAAATTAATTACAATGATAATCTAAATAAGTGATAATTTAAATGTAGATATTTTTACTCAAACCCCAATGATTTTTGACTATTACAAAAACGCTGGTTTACAAAAACCCTCGATTTCCTTGTATTTCGGGCACGAAGACGCGCGTTTTTATGGCTTTCTGCCCAAGTTCTGCGCGTTTTCTGCCGTCATGTGTGGCTGGTCTTAGGGTGCGATATGTACATGTCTGCATGTGTAAGAATTTCACTTGCTACCAGGTATTTATAACGGATAAGAACTGGTTACGAATGGAAATGTCACATAAACATTTGAATAAATGTTGTGTCTAGAAATTCTTATGCATATGCATGTATGTAAATATTTGTTTCTCTACTGGCTTTTTATTCTTGTAGTTTATGTGCGTTTAAAATTTAAACGTATTTTTCATGTTAATTATCAAGAATTTTTAGAACAAATATGTACAAATAACGTTAGTTGAACTAAAAATAAAATTGCCATTGAAACGGTGTGAAATGTATGTAAAGTGTGGGTGTTTGTGTGTTGTGTGGTGGGTCAAGCGCAAATGCGTTGAACGGAAGCCGACGGGGTCGTCGATGCGAGAGTTGACATTGAATTCTTTTTTTTGTAATTGCAATTGTAATGCTAATTAAATTGCTTGTTTTAATTTTTATCTGATTTCGTTTTAAATCATAATATTTTTTTCACTATCGCGAGTGTAACATTTACAGCTGAACGATGAACTAAAAATACTCCAATATAATACTAAACTTAGAGCCTATACACACTTGCGACTCAATCGATTTGGTCGAATTGGACTGTTGTATTCACACTACTCCAACTATTTAGTCGAATCGGTGGCAGCTATTCACACTTGAGACTAAATAGTCGTGCGATTGACAATGACATAGTGTTGCCAATGTTCACATTTTACTCAGCAAATTTTACATTAGTGGTGTTCATATAAAGTGATGAAGTATTAAATTGTTAAAGTTTATCTGCATTCTTACATGAAAGCACCTTCTTGTCAGCTGTCAACTTGATTAATAAATAAAAAACAATAAAATAAACAAAAAGTGCATACATTGTTTGGCTTTGTTTCTTATTAAACTAGCAACTAGCTGTCAAGTAAATGAAAAGAGAAAAACGGAAGGAATTACGGTCATAAAGGCGAAACGAACAGAAGTACAAGAAACGGAAAAATAGTAAAAATCAGCCATTAATAATTTTCATGAAATTTCATTTTCATTATTTCTATTTTAAAATGCGATTAATGACATTTGAAGAGAACAACAATATCAAGAAACATATGAAAACGGAAGTAAATATCCTTAGTTAGATAATTCTTGTCTATAACTACACCATTTCCAGATGGATTTTAGAAAGCGTCAACTGGATTTTAGAAAGGGTAAATTGGATCTTAGAAATGTCAATTGGATTTTAGAAAGGGGAAATTGGATTTTAGAAATGTCAATTGGATTTTAGAAAGGGGAAATTAGATTTTAGAAATGTCAATTGGATTTTAGAAAGGGGAAATTAGATTTTAGAATAGCCAAATGGATTTTAGAAAGGGAAAATTGGATTTTAGAAATGTCGATTTGATTTTAGAAAAGGGAAATTGGACTTTAGAAACTGTAAATTGGATTTTCGAAAATTTATATAATTATTAATTTATACTTTCATACGCAATAAAGAATTTCTATTCGAAAAATTCTGTGTAAAATTTATTTTAAACGCACATTCTGAAATCCAATTCACGCTTTCAAAAATCCAATTTTGTTTTCTAAAATCCTTTTAACGCTTTCTAAAATCCAGTTGACATTTCTAAAATCCAATTTCCCCTTTCTAAAATCCAATTGACATTTCTAAAATCCAATTTCCCCTTTCTAAAATCCAGTTAACGCTTTCTAAAATCCATCTGGAAATGGTGTAGTTAATAAGAAACGAACCTTTTGTTTTTAAACATTTTGAAAATATTAATTGAAATATTCAATCTCTACAATTTACCAAAAGTGAAACAAAAGTAGTGCTGTCAGCATGGCAACTCTTTCCACTACGAATATCACTGTTGTTGTTGTAGTCGTTCGACTAAATTGTCTCAAGTGTGAATACGTAGAAGGGCGCCTTGCTGATCAAGCAGTTGTACAACTGTTTCAGTTGGAATGAAATTGGGCTGCAAATCCAACTGTTTCAGTTGTACAACTAATTGAATGTAGTGTGAATGCTTCCATACATTCCCATGCAAATCAACATTCGACTAAATCGATTGAGTCGCAAGTGTGTATAGGCTCTTAAGAGCACTAAATACCAAAACAAAACATGCTGAGAGCTTTAAGTAAATTATTTGCCATATATGTAAGTGCAATTTCAATTGTGTCCTATTATTTAAGAAGTATTCACAGATCTAGGAGTTGAGTATAAAAGGCGTCACTGCTTCGGGACGGCACCAGCTCAGTGTGATAACACTTGAACTTTAAAATGTAAATTTCTTTATCTCGAACTTTAATTTAAAATTTAATGACCGTTGCCATTTTGAAAAATCGCAATCCACCTCCAAAAAAAGATGTGAAGAACAAACAATTTCCACATTCAATGTTTGCTGTTGGTTTCTTATTTTTTTTATTTTGATTTCCTTGTTTAATCATGTACATACATGTATGTATGTATATTACCTGCATGAAAGCGGCGTATAACGGGGGCCAGGATAAGCAAAGAACCCAATTCTCACTGTCATAACGAAGAACACATCTTAATTTCGGAAATACATTTATAAATCAAAAAAAGTTTTAAACAAAAAATTGAGGTACTAATTTTTGGTTTTCAGCAAAAACCAATGTTGCACATCGCGTTCACCGCTTGGGTGTAACTGCCGATCAGAACTGTTGGATTGTTTTCGGTCAATAGCAGTGACTGGCAATGGCAGGTTGTTGTTGTTGCTTTTATTATTTTATTTTGCGGATAGGACGCACCTGCGTATTTTTTTTTATATATATGTATGGACAAATGCCGACACGAACGGAACGGCTGACACACTCACCCAGCGTTCGCACTGTGCCCCGAAATTGGGCGATCGACCGACTACAAAAACGCCCCTTTTACTTCAATAATGTCATAACTTAAGTGGCGTGATTTTTCAGTAGAGCCGTTTAAAATTTTAATTTAAATTTAAATACCATGGCTGTAAATAAAGTAAAAAATTTGTGTCTGTTGCTAAAATTTTAAGCAGGTAATCAGATTTAAATGTTAGCACAATATAAATCCCGACAATGATCATACATATGTATATACCAGGGATTACCACACCAATACTTTCAAACATTGTGCATGTGTTAAAAGCACAAAAGCTTTTGGCTACACTCAAAAGAAACTCAACCATTGTCGAAAATTAAAATTTTTAAATTGGAAATGGATAGTATTTTTATTCCTAACTTCACAAAAAACCACAAACAAAAAAATTGAAATAAAAAAATATGAGACGAAATGCAAAATCATGATTCCTAATAAAAATATTGCGTAAAAAAATCCAAACAAAAAAACTACCCCCAACACACAATCATTTACAAGCATTCAGAGACTGCTCGAGAAGCACTACCTACTAGCTCAACAGCTCAATGCTGACTGAACAGAAATTTGCAAAATTTCTTTTCGTGCACGAAGAGTTCTGTAGTGTCGGTGTGAAAGCTCTAAAAAGCTTGTACCGCGTGCATAGGCTCTGAAAATGCCTGGTATATACTTACATATGAACTCAAAATACCAATCTTTCAGTTGTGACCAGTGATGCCGTTTTGATACAATCGTATCAAATGTGATACTTTTTTAAGCCCAAGATACGTAGATACTTTTTCTTTTGACGTAGAACAAATTTGATACCTTTTTAATCAGCATCAAATAATTTTGATACGATTTAATCAAAATCAAAGAATATTAACCTATTCTTTTTCATTTTTAAGATTTTCTAAAAATTGTAACAAGCTGTGTTTGCCGCGAAAAATATGTATTGTGAAAGTCTTGAAAATACCAAAAATGGGCAACATTTATCAAACTGTATAGTAGGCATCACTGCCCATGGCAGGCATGCGCAAAGAGCGTTATGTTTTATGTTAACCATTATTTTAATAGCCTTTATGATTTTCTTGAATTAAATTGAATTCGAAAATCTAAAATGATACCTAACTATTCATTATCTTTATATTTTATATTGGTAAATGTAATAAAAAAAACGATGTCACGTAAAACACGAAAGCAGCTTATTTTATTAATTTTAATTTTTTCCAAAAATTTTTCAGTGATACGAAAAAAAATCGCCGTATCAATTTGTTATACGGGTTAAAAGCCCAAAAACAGCTTTTTTGATTAATTTAAGTTTTTTTTCCAAAAAATTTTCGGTGATACGAAAAAACCATGAAAGTATCAATTTTTGATACCAAATTTTTTGAGGCTGCGGCAACACTGGTTGTGACATTCTTGAAGTAAGTATAACTGCTTGCCCAGAATGTTGTACTACAGCTACGGACTACATAGCTTACTACATCAGCTGATGACTGATTTTGTGGCAACGCTCGAAAATGTGAACACAATGGTGTAGCTCAGTGTATCTCATATATGTCATCTTTTTTATATTTTTGTACAGGGGATTCCTTAAATTCCATTAAAACTCTTTATTTTTTACAAGTTCAATTCATTTTTCAGTTTCTTCGTCCTTCATTTCGAATTTCCGTCATTAAAAAATTGAGCTGTCACACTGTAGCGCGCTACAAAGTTAAAGTTAACTCTACTTCTACTACAGCCACAACTACACGCTACAGACACAGCTACACATTGTGGGCATTGCAATGCAATTGTACTGTTTTAACTTTTGACAGCTCTTACTACGTACTACAGCAATGGTGGGCATTTTGACTCATATGAGCGTTACTCTCAGCACACGTATTCTTACGCTCTTATTTCAGTTGCTGTTGAGAGCGAAAAATCAATTGAGTCACAGTGGTGTTAGAACAGAATTTTCATGTCAGTTGTGTTTCAGCAAGCAAAGGGGTGACACGTATCGTCGCTTTGCTTTTATTTTTTATGCAATAGTAAATTATGCGCTATTTAATGAATGAAAGCATTTAACAAGCAGTGAACAAACACATATACATATGTAGGTACGCACATAAATAGTATCATAAAACAATCAAGCGGTGCACGATGTTGCTTCGCTGTTGTTTGTTAATCAACTGACTGCAAATGTTCTTTGTCCCATGGTAGCCACTTTACGCTCGCGGTTACCAATACATGCTTACATTTCATTTGCCCACCAATGTACTACAGCCACACCATTCTGGGCAAGCAGCATAGATAACTAGATACGAAACTCTTCATTTCGTGAGAGCGCTGTCAAAATGCGCATTTTTTATAACATTTTTCATTGGTGCCACTCTGTTCGAAAACTGAAAATGGGTATTTTATATATTTTTTCTGGGAATTTTTCGGCTTCCTTATGTTATTGAAGACTATAGCAATAATAAAATTTTGTTTATACCAAATTAAGATAAGGATATAACCACAAAAGTGATACACAGGATAGTATGATTTTCCCACATTCCGAATATTCGTGTTCGAAACCCGATCTCAGACAAATTAAGAATAACGCACAAAAAGTGGTGAACGATAATACATGTAGTTGGGTGGTATTTTTTAAGAAATATTTTACTCTATTTTGCAATTCTATTAAAATGTGAATATATTAGAACTGGAATATAATAATTTTTAACCGCATATATATATAAATCTACCGAAGAACCGCTGCCCGCGTTCCATCTCATTAACATATTTTTAAACGGTTTTATTTAGCTCACCCCGTTTGTTTTATTATTTATTCTTTATTCTTGGGTCAAATTTAGTAATTCAAATTTCACCCTCTTCCTGTCAACCGATTAATCTGAAATTTTGCACGCATGTATAACCCCGATGACAATGCAATATTATGAAAAAAAAATTCCGATAGGTGGCGCGTGGGTCGCTATATTTACAAAAATCGCATTTATGGTCCTATTTGGCTGAAATTCGGAACATGTATTACTACCTTGAAAAGAAATATTTTCTTAAAAAAAAATTCCGCTAGGTGGCGCGTGGGTCGCTATATTTACAAAAATCGCATTTATGGTCCGATTTGGCTGAAATTCGGAACATGTATTACTACCTTGAAAAGAAATATTTTCTTAAAAAAAAAAAATTCCGCTAGGTGGCGCATGGGTCGCTATATTTACAAAAATCGCATTTATGGTCCGATTTGGCTGAAATTCGGAACATGTATTACTACCTTGAAAAGAAATATTTTCTTAAAAAAAAAATTCCGCTAGGTGGCGCGTGGGTCGCTATATTTACAAAAATCGCATTTATGGTCCGATTTGGCTGAAATTCGGAACATGTATTACTACCTTGAAAAGAAATATTTTCTTAAAAAAAAAAATTCCGCTAGGTGGCGCGTGGGTCGCTATATTTACAAAAATCGCATTTATGGTCCGATTTGGCCGAAATTCGGAACATGTATTACTACCTTGAAAGGAAATATTTTCCTAAAAACAACTTCCGATAGGTGGCGCGTGGGTCGCTATAGAGGCGTTGGACTGCAATAAACTAACGGGCAAGAAACCTTGCAATAATGAAGCACTAAATGAATTAAACAGAATGCGAAATAAAAACTAAAAACTAGAAAATAAAAATAGGTAAAAAAACTTTTTAAGTTAAACGGTTTTATGTTATACATACATTGCAATGTTTAAGATAAATGTACTAAAAACCAAAAAATAATAAAATAGATACAGTCGTGGGAATTATAAACATTTGCATAGACTAGACTAAAATAAAACCGGGGGGCACGTCAATTGTCTACAAATTATCGACTTAATGTGCGATAGAAGAATCGTTTAATTCGTCGTTAGGCAGTTGGCCCGCAGACGGTGAGGAAAATACTTACTATTTTCTTGCTCATGGAAATTCCAATAGTTATACACTCCATGTTAATAAAAGAGATGTTTCAACTAGTTTATCGTTGGACATTCACACGAGGAATCGTTTCACTGCTCGTAGTTTGTCTTTAATCGACAAAACATATGATAAAAGTACTACTCGCTCACCACTATGAAACCCTAAAACTCGCTTATAATCGAGCTTGCTAGCTTTTTTCCACATTCTAGCCCTACTTATCACACGTCCATCGTTGTCGGTTGAACAACTGCCTAATTATAGTGTAACATTACAAAACAAACATTTTAATCAACGATTGTAGACAATTGACGTGCCCCACGGTTTTATTTTAGTCTAGTCTATGCAAATGTTTATAATTCCCACGACTGTATCTATTTTATTATTTTTTGGTTTTTAGTACATTTATCTTAAACATTGCAATGTATGTATAACATAAAACCGTTTAACTTAAAAAGTTTTTTTACCTATTTTTTTTATAATTTTAACTGAAATACAATTTTTTTTCAGTAGAAACAATAAACTGCACTGCATATTACACACAAGCAATACAATTACCTCTGTATTTTTTATAATTCTTTATTATTTCAACCAAATTGGGCACATATAACAAAACATCAAAATCCACCGAAGGTGACAATTTATTTTGGCGTGTTTTGCTTTCTGGCACCTGCAATTTGTACAAACAGCTGATCGGCCGGGTTTTCTGTTGTGTTGATGCTGGCAACAAAGCCACAGAAAACCCGTGGGAAAATCATAAAAGTGAGAGAGTAAAAAAGAGTTTCGTATCAAGTCATCTTTGGCAAGCAGTAAGCAAGTAAGTGCTATGAGAACAGAGCAGAATACTTCCGATTAGATATGCGCCTCTAATAATTATGCAAAGCATGCTTTGTGGATACATAAGTAGTATTAATGGATTTATTCATACATAGTATGTATGTACATACATATGTATTCGAATTTTTGTTGTTCATATCGCTAGCGCATTTTAGTTTGGTACGCACATTTAGATATTCTGTCGCGGTCTGATCGCGACAAAATATTTTTCTCTTTGCTACTCCCACTATGTATATATGCACTGGCAGAGCAAATTTTCATTTGTTTTGTTTATTTACCTTTTTACCTTTTATCCTTTGTTCCCAACGGAGAGCGCACCCTAGCGGCGACAGATGAAGTCAATTGATATTGCCATGATGGGCAGTACTGGCGGAGTGTGTTGCGAGCTTTTGCCTTTTAGCGGAGTTCCCCACCAAATTGTTATACATATATATGTAAATATGTAGGATGTAAATAAAGAAAAAATATGAGCGCGGAAGGCGCAGAAAGGGGTGTCATTGCTTTCGTCCCTTTTGCGGTGCATTAAGGCATCCGCTAGATGAAGGCAGTTTATGTGTGTGTGGTTGTATATCATTGGTCGGGGCATCGGTGATGACCGCACAGGTTAGCGGTTCGGTGCGACCGGGTGGTTACCCACACATACAGCCTGATGGTATATACAAAAATGTATATGCTGGCGCGCAGCCTTCGGCCTGGCTCGCGGGTGCGCGTCAGAATACTCTTGTATGCGAGTGCGGTAACATCTTTTTGTGCGAGTGCGAAAAATAAGAAAGTAGAGGGTTATAAAAGGTTTTAGTGTTTGAAAAAAAAAAAAAAATTATAGAAAAATAAAAAGCTAGTGGTCAAGTGTTTTAGATAAAGGTTTTGAGAAAAAAAGAATTAAGGAAAAGTTTTGAGGCGAAGTTGAATTTAAAAGAAAAGAAAAAGGAAAATCCAAGTGCGGAAGGAAAATAGTGTGGGTTAGGGTGTGTCAGGATAAAAAGGGAAGGGAAATTTAAAGGATCAAGTTGGATCGTGGCAAGTGGCTGGTGGACACCGTAGAGGATCTTAAGCCGGAACACACTCCGGCTCTGATAAGTATACTCTGTGTTGTTGTTGTTGTAGAATTTGTCGCCTCTTTGTTTCGTTCCCCGATTTCCTTAACCCATCCTTTTAGCATCCCGCACCCAGAGCCCAGTCATTTGGCGGCGGGTTAAAGTTGTTCCTGGCAGCTCAGGAACTGTGCGAGTGGGTTCGTAACCTTCCGGTTGGACCTCACCTCGGGTGCACCCATAAAACATTTGTTTGTCATAGTTTTGGGTATTTTCGTGAAAAGTTTTTGGTATTTCAATTTTGGTTGATTTTAGTTTTGTGGTTGATTTATTATATGTACCCACCCCGTCTCCACTGAGAGAGTCGGTGCATTCAGTTTAGTTATTGTCACCTAGTGTTGTTGTTTTGCCCTTTTTGTATTAAGCCGTGGCTTTGTTATTTGTGTAAAAGGGTAGGTGACAAATTGGCGCCCAACGTGGGGCTCGAAAAAATAAAGAGTTGAGAAATTGTCTTTTGTGAGAAAAGAAAAATTCTGTGAAGTGTTGTTCCTGGCAGCTCAGGAACTGTGCGAGTGGGTTCGTAACCTTACGGTTGGACCTCACCTCGGGTGCACCCATAAAACATTTGTTTGTCTTAGTTTTGGGTATTTTCGTGAAAAATTTTTGGTATTTCAATTTTGGTTGATTTTAGTTTTGTGGTTGATTTATTATATGTACCCACCCCGTCTCCACTGAGAGAGTCGGTGCATTCAGTTTAGTTATTGTCACCTAGTGTTGTTGTTTTGCCCTTTTTGTATTAAGCCGTGGCTTTGTTATTTGTGTAAAAGGGTAGGTGACAAATTGGCGCCCAACGTGGGGCGAAGTGTTGTTTTTGGTAGCAGTACATATACATAGGTACTGTGTTGTTGGTATATTTTTCTGTGCTTGTCGGTTTTTGTGATCTTTTTGCCTACTTTACAAGAATAATTCTGCCGATCAATTTTTTTTTGTTTTATTTATTTTCTTACTTAGGAGAATCGGAGAGCCGAGAATTTTTGTTGGTATTCACAAGTGTAAGTTGGTCAAGCCGGAGTTTGTCGCAAACGAGGAGTTTTTTTTTCTCTAGAAAATATACATACATACACACCTACATACTTGCAAGGTAAAAAGGGTAACAGAAGGAAAACAGCAGGTAGTAATATATACATACGTACAGACCTGTTATTTAATGATTAAAAATTTTAATGATTATTAATTAAAGCATGTTTTGTTGTTGTAACTATTTAATGATTAATTACGATTATTTTCACCTTTTTAATGATTAAAAGTTAATTAAATTATATAAAAAAAATAATTAATCGATTAATTATTTTTAATTGCACAATTATTTAGATTATTTTCAATTATTTCTAATTGCATGATTAACGCAATTACTTGATTATTTTCAATTATTTTTGATTTTTTTTAATTGCATGATTAATACAATTATATGATTATTTCAAATTATCTATGATTTTTTTAATTGCATGATTAATTAATTAATCGATTAATTATTTTTAATTTTTTGTTTCTTTTCAAATTTGTTTGTGAACAAAACATACATACATATATTCATACATACATATGCACGTGCATACATACATGTGCTGAGAGTATGCTGTGCGTTTAAACCCGTATCGGATGAGGCCGCACTAGTAATTGCCAGTCTATACTGCTGACGCAGTTCCTATCTCTACACGGTTGTTTCAAGGACCATCTCTTTCGCTTTAAGCACGAGTCAAACCTAACGTGCGATCACTGCGGGAGGCAAGCAATAGACGATGCATACCACGTCTTCTTTGAGTGTGCAAGATTTTACGAATCTAGAAACAAGTTCCGTAGAATATTTGGAGGAGACTATACACCTGAGTCGTTCGTGAAGCATATGCTAGAAAGCAAGCCAAAATGGACTGCAGCGAGTGATGTAATAGCACACACCATGAAAACACTAAGAAGCCTAGAGAGAATACAGCGAGGCAGTGGCGACTAAATTAGCACTAATTGTATCCCTCTAATCATAGGCACCTCAAGTGGAACGGATACGTAAGTACAGGAGCTCGGCCTCCTGTATCCGTCATTGCGCGTGGTACGGAGCTTTGGCCTCCGCAGACCACGTAACAGTGACCACTTTTGTAAAAAATAAATGGGTGAAGCCTTTTAAGGCAGACTGAGGGCAATAACGCGACCATTACGGACTTTCGAGCCTGGTGCTTAACCCACCACCCGATGGTAGCCTGACGGCAGTACCGGGGCGTTCGGTACGATGACAGTTTAGTTGAACGTTTAGTGCGGAGAGTCCCGCACTGAAAGGGTAAAGGCTTTCGATGCTTCCTCCTCGTTACAAAAAAAAAAAATATATATATATGTATACACATACATACATGTGCACATGCATATATACCCTGCAAAAAAATGTGCGATCAATCCCGAAAGCGATTTGTCCTCGATTGATCTCTTTCGAGAACAATCGGTCCACAATTAGTCCCCGATTGTTCCCGTACGGGTATAAATGTAGACTAATTTTAGACCAATTGTTCCCGAACGGGTATAAATGTAGACTAATTGTAGACCAATTGTTCCCTAACGGGTATAAATGTAGATTAATCGCTTTCATCCCGAACGGGTATAAATGTAGATTAATCGCTTTCATTCCGAACGGGTACAAATCTAGATTCCCTCAATGTAGAAATTTTACAAAAATGTGCAATGTATTAAAAAATTGTAGAACAACCGGTAAAACGAATTGAACACCCTTTTTTAATAAAAATTTTAACAAAATGTTGCCTAAAATATCCTATGAAAAAATCCTTTACATTACGCTCATAGAATGCATACTCAAAACTTACAATTTTTTAAATTTATTTATTAAGATTTTTTTACAAAAGTAAAACATTATTTAAATATGCATGAACATTTACAATTTTTAAGGAAAAATCTACATTTGTACCCGTTCGTGCTGAAAGCGATTGATCTACATTTGTACCCGTTGGGGATGAAAGCGATTAATCTACATTCGTACCCGTTCGGTATGTTAGTGATTAATCTACATTGGTACCCGTTCGGGTATACAAGTTGAACAATTAGTCTCTTCATAGGACATGCTCGAACAAATGCGATCAATTCACTCCATATAAAGGGATGTAAAATTGTATTAGTCGCATGCTCCCTTGCGATTGATCCCGGACACGTCCCGGATTAATCGCATTTTTTGCAGGGTACATACACACATTCATGCACACATACAAACACACATACATGTATATATGTACATACCTACACATACCTATTTTCAAAAATAATTTAAAATAATCATATTAAAGAAAATAATCGCACAATTGAAAATAATCGAGCAATTAAAAATAATCATACAATTAAAAAAATTTTGGCAATTAAAAATAATCAAACAATTAAAAATAATTGGGCAATTAAAAATAATCATGCGATTAAAAAAAATTATGTGATTATATGATTATTTCCGATTATTTTTTTAATGGTTAGTAATCATGATTTTTTTTACAATTTTTTTAATTTAATCGATTATTAATTGTCCGCTTAATGTAAGACAATTAAAATAATCATTAAAATTAAAAAATCCAAAAAAATTAATCATTATTAATTTTAATCGGAATTTAACAGGTCTGCATACGTATAAATATATATAAATACATATTTACGTATATAAATTGCGTTAGGTCGCGGTAATAGCCAAAGAAAAAATTTCCATTGCGTACAACAACACGCAAAAAGTCGTTTCGGTTAAGTTCTCATTAGGGTGAGCCATATTTTTCATTAAAAATTTCCCGAGTTAAAATTTTTTTTATGTACGTTAATTAAATAAACATACAGGAAACATATATCCATATAATATTAGCGGTCGATCAGTAAATATTTGGAAGAGATACATATATCGGAGTGGAAGAAGAAGGTTTCAAGGGAGCCCATACTGAAGTACATACACATACACACATAAAGGAGTCAAGGGCAAAGATCCATACTTTCATTTCATACCTACATATATACATCTTTTTTGAATTATAAATCAATAAAATATTTTGCTTTGGTGTTTTACTCTAGTTTTACATTTTTTATTAAATAGTTCTTTTTTACTGGCCACCCTACTGTTAAGTTTGTAATTTGCATTTTACACGTATATTCGTATATACATATTTACGTACATTTACCTGCGGTCAAGTTAGACAGCGAGAGCGGCTGGTGTATACATACATACACATTATAAAAGGTACGTAAGCTATTGTTGGTGTTGTCCCAGTAGGTAGTGTTGTTGGTGTTGTTACATTTGTAATAGGCTCTATTGTTTTTTGTTATAGCTCCCAAATTTGCTGCGCCAGTGCTAGGGTGGATCAAAAATTTTAGAGTTTGGGAAATACTAGGGTGTCTAGTTTAGATTTGGGAATTGGAATTTTTTTGGGTTAAATTTTAAATTTGGTGTATTATTTCTCGATATCAATTTTAATCTCAACATCAAAACAAATCAAATTTTTGTAACTTTTGGAAACCTGCGGATATTTTTGTGTTTTGAAAATTTAAATTGGGCGTAGTAAATTTTTTTAAAATAATTTTTAAATTTTGCGGATTTGATTCTTAATTTCGAAATTTTTAGGAGTAATTTTTTTCGTTTTGAAAAAAAAAAAAAAAAATTTTTTTGTTGTTGGCTTCGAATTGTGTTTAGAGTTTTAATTTAATTTTTAGTATTGCAAATTTTTTTTGTAATTTTACGATTCGGTTTGGCGGCGATTAATTCTTTTCTCTAAGTTGGAAATTTTATATTGAATTTTTTTTTGCGTTGGAAATTTTTTTTTTAAATATCTGGAAACAAAATGGAAATAAATCGTTTATCGCAGGAAGAATTGGCTTACGAGATGGAGGCACGCGGACTAGCAGTAGCATCGGTGGAATCAATGCGGAAATCGTTAAGGGCATCGCGGGCTGTTGAACGTCGTGGGTCTGTAGACTTGTTTAAGGATTATCCGTTCACTTTTGAGGAAGATAAAGTTGCGGTAGAGGCAAAAATAATAGAGATAGGGAAGTTAGTTTCGGATCTTAATAATGGAGGAAAGCCATCAGATGGTATTAAGGCGACCACAAAACTGGAGTGGTGTTTGAATAGGATCGGTAGGGCTAAACCCGAAAATGATGACGATATGGCGTCACAGGCGGATATAAGGAATAGGATAATTTTGATGCTGGGTTATTTGGAGGAAATGAATGAGTCAGAAAAGGGTGAGCAACCCAGTGCTAAATCACCAGAGCAAGTGGTCTCACCGGGACCAGATGTGAGACCAGTGCCAGTAAGGAGTTCCGAGGAAGTAGAACTAGTTAGTAGGATTTCGCAGGAGCCACCGAATCTGGCTAAATGGAACTTAAAATTCGACGGGGAAAGATCCGGATTATCGCTATATGCATTTTTGGAACGTGTTGATGAGCTTAGCGAGGCACGCGGCGTTGCTAAGTCTCAGTTGCTTAGAGGTGCGGTTGATTTATTTTCGGGTAAAGTTTTGTTGTGGTTTAGGTCGATTAGGCGTTCGATAGCTACATGGGAAGAATTAGTGCGTGAATTAAAATTGGAATTTCTTCCCCCTAATTATGATGACCTTTTAATGTCGGAAATTCGAAGAAGGACTCAGGGAGCAAATGAGTCAATTGGAGTATATGTGGCTGCGATGAGGATTATGTTTGGAAGGTTACAAGAACCAATTTCTGAGAGTAGGATGTTGGGAATAATTAGGGCGAACCTTTTACCATTCTACCAGACCCAATTGGGACTAGTTACACCTGGTTCGATTTCAGAGTTAGTTGCTTTGGGAAGGAAATTGGAAGCGGTTTGGTCGTCGGTTGATGCATTTGTACCCCCTCCAAACCATCGGGCTAGAGGTTTGTTGGAGCCAGACTTGGCATACATGTCTGTTGGTGGTGAGGCTGCGTCAGTGAACCAGTCGGCAACCAGTCCGAGGAATAGGTATGGGCCGAATACTAGGTGTTTTAATTGCAAGCGATTTGGGCATGTTTCGGCGGATTGTAGGAAATTAATCAAGTGCTTTGGATGCGGTAGGATTGGTGCCATGAAGCGGGACTGTCCAGTGTGTACAGCAAAGCCGAGTGGTAACCAAAGTGGTGGTAGTTCTGGTCTAGAGGGAAGGCGGTCTTCAAACCCCTTCAGGTCTGATTCTAACAGGAATAATAATTCCAATGTCGCAACAAACAGTTCGGGAAACGCGAATTAGATACCTGGGACGGCAGGTCAGGTGGTCTAACAGGAGTTAGTAATCCTGCTAACTCCCAGCTGGCTATAATAGGGGATCGTCGAGTTGTTTCTTATATGGGTTATTCATTGGTGGCGAGCGGCCATGATCAGCGTCCACATATCGATGTGTCGGTTTTTGGTTTTTCTTTTCGAGCATTGTTGGATTCTGGGGCTTCACGTACAGTTATTGGTCGGATTGGTTGGAGTATGCTACAGGCGTATGGCATCAGAGTTTCGTCATCGGTAAATATTCCTCAAGTTACTTTGGCGGATGGTGGTCGAGTATCAGCGTTAGGTTCTATTTCGTTTCCAATTGTGGTGGAGGACAAGTCGGTCCTCGTAGATTGTCTTATTGTTCCCGGTATACCTCATGCTCTTATTCTTGGTGTAGATTTCTGGACCAAGGCGGGTATAATCCCGGATCTGAGGGGCAGGGTATGGTCGTTTCCTCGACCGGAACAGGAGGCGTCGGTAGCGATTATGGACCACAGTGAATTAGATACTAGGCAATCTGAAGCTTTAGGTAGATTAGTTGGGAATGCTTTTGAGACTATGGCAGACGGGTTAGGTCGAACCCATCTTGTTGAGCATAGGATAAGAATAAAGGCAGGAGTTGAGCCTGTGAAGCAGCGTTACTACCCGGTATCGCCTACCATACAGTCGCGTATGGACGAGGAGTTGAAGGATATGCTCAGCAAGGGTGTCATTGAGACGTCACATAGTCCATGGGCTTCCCCAGTGGTCATGATAAGGAAGAAAGACGGTACATATAGGTTTTGTGTAGACTATAGAGTTCTTAATAAGTGTACCGAGAAGGATAGCTACCCCCTTCCTTATGTGTCGGCGACCTTGGATAAGCTGAGGGATGCGAAATTTTTGTCAAGTTTAGACATCAAGTCTGCTTACTGGCAAATACCAGTAGAGAAAAGGTCTAGGCCCTATACAGCATTCACGGTGCCAGGTAGAGGCCTGTTTCAATTTAAAAGAATGCCATTTGGTTTACATAACGCGCCTGCAACGTGGCAGAGATTTATAGATTCGGTCATAGGACCAGAGTTAGAGCCCCATGTTTTTGTATATTTGGATGATATACTCATCGTAACAAAAACATTTGAAAAACATTTGGAAATTCTGAAAGAGGTTTTGGATAGATTAGCTGAGGCAGGATTAAAACTCAATAGAGAGAAATGCAGTTTCTGTAGGCCTGAGTTAAAGTACTTAGGTTATGTCGTAGATAGAAACGGCCTACACGTTGATCCTGAAAAGGTAGAGGCAATGGTTAGGATAGAAGTCCCGAGAAATGTTAAGCAAGTGAGATCTTTTGTAGGTACAGTGTCCTGGTACCGTAGATTCATCAAAGATTTTTCAGAGTTGGTTAGACCTCTCACCGAGTTAACTAAGAAGAATAAGAAGTTCATTTGGAGCGAAGAATGTGATAGGAGTTTTAGAGAAGCTAAGGAACGTTTAGTTACGGCGCCCGTTTTAAGTTGCCATGATAGTCCGTTAGCAGGACACATGGGTGTGAGGAAAACGTTCGCTAGAGTTGCTCAGAAGTTTTATTGGCCGCGAATGAAATCCGATGTTGCTAAGTATGTTCGAACTTGTAAGACATGTCAGCAGGTAAAGCCTGATAATAAACAGCCAGCTGGGGGAATGATAGAGAGGTCGAAGGAAGTTGAACCGTGGGAGATGATTTGTGTTGATTTGGTTGGTCCTTTGGTAAAGTCGACTCAAGGTTACCAATATATTCTTACGGTTTTGGATTATTTTTCGAAGTTTCCATTGTTGTTTCCTTTGCGCACAGCGACTGCGAAGAGTGTCTGTAAATTTCTTGAAAATGATGTTTTTCTATTGTTTGGCGTTCCGAATTCCGTTGTGTGTGATAATGGACCCCAGTTCAAGAGTCGTGAGCTTCAGGGTCTCTGCGGTGTCTACGGCGTCCAGTTGCGATATACTGCGCATTACCACCCGCAGGCTAATCCAGCGGAACGGATTAATCAAATTATTAAGACTACGCTTAGGGCTTATGTTTCAGAGAACCAGAGGTCATGGGATCAACAGTTAGCGAAGGTAGCGTGTTGCATTAGGTCATCACAGCATGAGGTGTTAGGAGTTACACCATACTTTGTTAACTTTGGTCGGGACATGGTGCTTGAAGGTAGTCAGGGTTATATAAGGTCCTTAGGAGAGCAGGAACAAGTGAATTGCGAGGAGAGAGCTAGGAAGTTAGTGGAGATTAGAGCAGACATAAGACTGAAGTTGGAGCAGGCAGGAGCTAAGTTAGCCAAACAGTATAATCTTAGGAGAAGAGATGTACAATATATGCCAGGAGAATTAGTGTGGAGAAAGAATTTTGCGTTGTCCGATGCGGCTAATTATTTTGCAGCGAAGTTAGCGCCTAAGTATGTAGGGCCTTTTGTGATTAAAAAGAGGGTATCTCCTTGGACATATGTTGTAGTAGACGAGAATGATAGGGAGAAAGGGGCATGGAATGTTAGAGATTTAAGGCCGTATCGGGATAGGTAGCATTAAGGCCAAAGAAGGAAGTTTCCTTCTTTCACGAGGAAAGGGTGGAGTTGTCGCGGTCTGATCGCGACAAAATATTTTTCTCTTTGCTACTCCCACTATGTATATATGCACTGGCAGAGCAAATTTTCATTTGTTTTGTTTATTTACCTTTTTACCTTTTATCCTTTGTTCCCAACGGAGAGCGCACCCTAGCGGCGACAGATGAAGTCAATTGATATTGCCATGATGGGCAGTACTGGCGGAGTGTGTTGCGAGCTTTTGCCTTTTAGCGGAGTTCCCCACCAAATTGTTATACATATATATGTAAATATGTAGGATGTAAATAAAGAAAAAATATGAGCGCGGAAGGCGCAGAAAGGGGTGTCATTGCTTTCGTCCCTTTTGCGGTGCATTAAGGCATCCGCTAGATGAAGGCAGTTTATGTGTGTGTGGTTGTATATCATTGGTCGGGGCATCGGTGATGACCGCACAGGTTAGCGGTTCGGTGCGACCGGGTGGTTACCCACACATACAGCCTGATGGTATATACAAAAATGTATATGCTGGCGCGCAGCCTTCGGCCTGGCTCGCGGGTGCGCGTCAGAATACTCTTGTATGCGAGTGCGGTAACATCTTTTTGTGCGAGTGCGAAAAATAAGAAAGTAGAGGGTTATAAAAGGTTTTAGTGTTTGAAAAAAAAAAAAAAAATTATAGGAAAATAAAAAGCTAGTGGTCAAGTGTTTTAGATAAAGGTTTTGAGAAAAAAAGAATTAAGGAAAAGTTTTGAGGCGAAGTTGAATTTAAAAGAAAAGAAAAAGGAAAATCCAAGTGCGGAAGGAAAATAGTGTGGGTTAGGGTGTGTCAGGATAAAAAGGGAAGGGAAATTTAAAGGATCAAGTTGGATCGTGGCAAGTGGCTGGTGGACACCGTAGAGGATCTTAAGCCGGAACACACTCCGGCTCTGATAAGTATACTCTGTGTTGTTGTTGTTGTAGAATTTGTCGCCTCTTTGTTTCGTTCCCCGATTTCCTTAACCCATCCTTTTAGCATCCCGCACCCAGAGCCCAGTCATTTGGCGGCGGGTTAAAGTTGTTCCTGGCAGCTCAGGAACTGTGCGAGTGGGTTCGTAACCTTCCGGTTGGACCTCACCTCGGGTGCACCCATAAAACATTTGTTTGTCATAGTTTTGGGTATTTTCGTGAAAAGTTTTTGGTATTTCAATTTTGGTTGATTTTAGTTTTGTGGTTGATTTATTATATGTACCCACCCCGTCTCCACTGAGAGAGTCGGTGCATTCAGTTTAGTTATTGTCACCTAGTGTTGTTGTTTTGCCCTTTTTGTATTAAGCCGTGGCTTTGTTATTTGTGTAAAAGGGTAGGTGACAATTCTTTTTACTAATTGGGGGGCAATGGGGGGGACGCTAGAATGGCATACAGGAAGTTAAGAAGGGTAATAGAAAACAGCCGATGTATGTTTGAATGTATGTGTGTGTCTTTCTATGTTGCAAGAAGAAATTATAAATGAGAGCCATGTATGATATAACATATAGGATTATAATATGATACACAGGCGCTAACTTCAACGTGTATTAGGCCGAGCTTCTCTTCTCTCCCAATTCAAGACGTATTCCTTTGCTGACTGGATTTATATTTCCCTCAATTATCTAAAGAACAAATGATTCGGGAAATGATATGCAAGAAGCATCCGCCAAAATCATATCATAATTATACAAACATATGAGTAGTCCACTCTCCAAAGTGGCTATGGGAATTTTTCATATTAAGCTGCAAATTAGAAAAAACCAACACGGCCTCAAGCTCTATTTTATTTTAATATTTTTTGTTATTACCTGAAAGCTTAGTCCATAAGGAATTAAGGGATATAAAAAGTAAGATTTTTGCAAATTCAATGTAAAATATTTCACATAGCTAGTTTTGAAATTGAAACGCGTAATAATACGGGTCTTCTTACAAAACCTCTATCCTCCTCTCTCTTAGGGCAGAAAAACGCTCGAAACCGGCGAAAAAGGGAGACCTCCACTACGCTGGGAAGATCAGGTTGAAAGCGATTTTGCTTCCGTTTGCATTTCCAATGGCACCAGGCATCAAGAAACAGAAGTGAAGGCGCGCTTTATTGGACTCGCACCAATTAAGAAGAAGAAGAATATTATAATACTTTTTCAAAACAAAGAGTCACCAATTGGTTAAAACATGGATTAATGGGTTAAGACGCTTAAAATTTACTCCTTTAGTATATTGGATCAAGCGATTCTGGTGGTTTTAGGATTTTGAGCGCCCTTTATATGAGGCGGCACCAAGGCGTATGAGTGACCTATTTTAGATAGAGACTTTTGAAAGTTTATAAATGAAACATAGAAACTTTTGAAAGAGTATTTTTTATTTAATCCTTTTTTTCAGAATACGGAAGGATTCTGCAATAAATTTTTAATGGTAATTGTACACCTTTAAATACTCATAGACAATCCATCAAAAATTCAATATTGAAAAAAAATCCAAATAGACATCTTTGAAAGTGGACTACTCATATGTAGATATACATACTTTGTATAATATATCAATATGTATTTGGAGTTTTTTGTGTTATCTAATACCTAAATACATACTATGTAAATACAAAGCATATCATAAGTAATGAAAAGACATTGAGGTGAACGTTTGTCATTCGCTGATCCACTCAAATCAAAAGCGAAGCGAAAATTTAAAAGGCAAGAAAGTAGATATTGGACAAAAAAAAAATAATTAAATGTAAAATAACAACTGTGCAGCAATTATATACATACATATGTATTTATACATTTAGCTTTATGGCGGAAGCCGTAAAAGCCATTTGTGTGTTTCATAATGTGGACAAATACGCAACACATGCCGGCAATAAAGACGCGGCGCGACGCAACATTGGATAATGTCAAGGAATGTACAAGAGTGGACAAATTAGGAAAAGTGTGAACTATTGCACGCACATGTACATTGTATATACATTTGTACATGAACAAAAATAGGGTAGTCGTGCGTATTCGCTCAGCCAACAACCATAAGTCCATATTCGAATAATTAGTGAGCACGTGATAAGTTTTCTTCCATCGTTTGCCCTTTTCATTGATTTGTGCCTATTTTGGTTGGTATGTTAAATTAGGATTTAAAAGAGGTGCCAAATATTTACAAATCCCCTTAAAAAAATACCGTGACGATCAATCAGTCATGATAAAACAGGAAACATTAAATATGTGTATACTCACATAATCACACACATTAGATGTAATTTTATACGAATAAGTATGAACTCTTCTTTTGATAAATTCAACAGCGCATCTGCCTTTCAGGCACTCTGTATATATATGCTTAGCTGATGCTTAGAAAATGTAACACTTGCGTCTTTATTATTGGTTATATAAATGTACATATCGTCGTTGAAGATGCATTTTTGCGTAAGAGGTATTTTCATTTTCGCGTAGCGGACATTGGATGAACTTTACAGGAGAGCATAAAAACTATTTCGTTTCAAAACCGTTACTTATTTCTGCGTACAAACTCAAATTTAAATAGTTACGTAGATCAGTTTGTTAGCCATAACATCAACTTAGTGTAAAAAAAGAAACAAATTGAATTATTAGGACTCTTTTTTTTCATGTGCGGTTGTGCAATTTTTATTTGGCACAAAAATCACGCACAATCGGTTATGAAATGGCAAAATGTTCAATATAATTCTTATTTTAGCATTTTATAAAGAAAAAAAGTTACAAAACTTGTACATATATTACATTTTAAACTAAAATTCATATTTTTAATTAAGAAAACGTAAGTTTGTTTACACATAGGTGGAGAACTCTTAAGGTAAATGTGGTAAATTGTCATAAAAGCTATGACAATCGGACGGCATCACTCTTTTAAGTTCTTGTAAATGTTGATATTTACGTTTTGTAATATTGAGGTGACCTTTGTGGATTGGATTAGGAATATCCGTGTCTATCTGGTTTATAACCTGACTTGAATGTCTTATAAATTTTCGCATAAGAATCATGGCCTACAAAAAACATGTTTTTATCGCAATGTAATACATTAATTTTTATACACAGCTGTAATAGTACACAGATTTAAATATTTTTATGAAATTTCGTATATAGGTTCCTATCCAGACTGGGACGGTTGAAAATGGGCGAAATCGGACCACTACCACGCCCACTTTTATATATGATTATTACAAAGGGGCCCAATAAAAACATTTTGAGCGCCAATTATAAAGATAATTCAATGAAATTTTGTGGCACAAGTACCACGATAGATAGAAAACAGAAATATTTTGGAAAATGGGCGTAGCACCGCCTCTTATTATACAAAGGACTCTACGAGATTTCGGAGCCCATAACTCGACAAATAATTGAGATATTATGACGAAAATTGGTGGACTTATATCTACCACTTGCGGTAGTAAGGTTTGCGCACGATGAAATTAGTGCACAAAATATTTGAAATAACTTGTAAGTTAGATAATATATTAAAAGTTAATGCACGGGATTCTAAAATAAATTAAATTTATGTTTATAGTTATTAAACACATTTTTCAAATTAATGCGTTTTTATGCACAATTTAGCTTTTTTCAATATGCCTCCCATTAGCCTTCAAACTGTAACTTCGGAAACTTTTTTGCTTGAAGATAGCCATTTTTTACAAAATTGTTAGTGGTTTCAGTAACTTGTTTTGTGCCCTTCACAATCCTTTTTATTAGAGCCAAATATCTTTCGATGGGTATGAGCTCCGGGCAGTTAGGCGGATTGGCTTGTTTGGGCACAACAACTATATGGTTCTTTTCATACCCCTGATCTACCGATTTGCTATAGTGGCACTAAGCTAAGTCAGGCCAAAAAAGTAGATACGTCATCCTGTCTTATGAATGGCAAAAGTCGTTTTTGCAAACACTCCCTTTTATATAATTCACTATTAATTGCTCCCATTGTAACAAAAGAGATGCTTCTTTTACCACAGCTACAAATGTCTTGCCAAACCAAGAATTCTTAGGAAACTTTGTTTTATTTTGGGTCTTGAACTCCTCCTGCACATTCCTCTACGGTCTACGGCAAAAAAATCAACACCTGGTAGTTGTGAAAAGTCTCCAAGCACATACGTTTCAAATCAATCAAAAATTTTCAGAAAATCTAAGTGTAGTGGTTTGGCCCGCTCTTTTGCCGTGTTGTTCTTTTTTGAATTTCTGTCAGGCACTTTCTGTACTTTATAAGACTTAAGCCCTTCCTCCTTCTTAACCTTCCTGATGAATGCCTGGGAGCATTACACTTTTTCAGCCACTTTTCTACCAGATATGTTGGGATTTTTCCTGAGAAGGGTTATAATCCTTTTGACGACGTTCAGATCTTTAAAGCCCTTGTTTTTACCACTTCCACCTTTCCTAACGACAGTTAGACGTTCATTATATGTTTTGATAACACGCGACCCTGTATTTCTGGAAACCTTTAGTTTCCTAGCGATTTTTTTAAATGTCCAGTTCGGATTTTCGTTATGAAATCCAATTATTTTTTCACGCACTTCTATTTCTCTGTTCATATTTGCCACAAAACGTTTTTGAATCTTTAGAAATTCGGCACTAGTATTTGTATACATTTAGTAAAGCCATCTTATGTTACAAAAAAACTAAATTTGGAGGTTGAAAATTTTTACAAGTCGAAATGTATGCACTAATTTCATCGTGCGCAAACCTTATATGTGCAAATTTTAGCGAAATCAGTTTATAACCACGCCTACTATTTAATCAAAATTTTTCTCGAATGCCCTTCAGAAATTTGTAACGTGACATCTCTGTAACTAAAAGTCATGAAGGGATGAAATTTTATAATAACAAGAATATTTATACGTTTAGTCGGATTATTGATACGAATTTTCAAAATGGGCGTGGCTGCGCCCACTTTATGCGGCACGGCCTTTTTTAAATTGCACCGTGTATCTAGCAAACGTAAAAAAAAAACTATGAAAGCTTATAATATTTGGCTCCACTCGAACTAAGGCTTCCTTTCTTGTTTTGTTTTTTAATTTTTGATAACTTTAGTCATAATTTGGTTGGGAAAATTGTAAAGATTGTAGCAAAAAAACGTAGCTTACCAATTAGCAACTTCATTAATTTGTTTAAAATAATACCTGCTTGATATTTACCTGACATTATTTGTTGAAATAAGTTAACTTTTGCTCCCTTTCATAAAAATTCGCCATTTAATTTATTTATCTAATAACATATAACTTCGCTTATATGAATGAACTGAAATCATACGCGGTAATGCTGCCAAATTTTAACAATACCCTTCATACGCGATTATGCAATTTACTGTTATTATGCGTTTTTGTTGTTAGAATTGCAATGTTTTGGTATGGATCGATAGAGGTGAGCGTCAGGAACTCAGGGTTGGAAAATCTCATTTTTGGCAAAAATGTCCCTTACTCGAAAATGAAAATACCTCTTACGCAAAAATGCATCTTCAACGACGATATGTACATTAGGCTGGGGCGATTTGCATGGAGGGAAATTAAGCGATATCGCGCCATCGAAATTGGGATTCTTCTCATTTTTCTAAGTAGAAAACTCTTGCACGACATTTGTCTAAAATTATTTTTGATGTTACGGAATTTGGTTTTATGGACCAAGACGGATTTTTTCAAAATCACAAATACACAAGAATTTACAAAAAAAAAAAAAATTACCCGTGCATACGACTATTGGCTTCCAGTAGTACCCTATGGCGTCTGAGTAACCTTGAGTTTTCTTATGGCGGCTGTCAAATTATTTTGTTCCATTCCACATAGATTCCACACATTTTTTCAGGGTTGATTGATCTATTGACAAAAATGTCGCACTCTCCCCGACAACAGGACAGCATTTTCTGCCCTTAATATAACCAAGGGGTTGCATTATTTTTGTTTCATACATCACATGAAAAGTGCAGCATTTTCTAGGGCGATAATGTTGCCTTGTAATAATGCAGCATTTTGGTACAGAATCGAAAACACTATTAGAGTACAATGTTTTTTTTTTGTTTTTAACAATTCTCAAACTCAAATAATTCTTAAATTTTTGCAAGTAAAATTCAGATGAAGAAGAAAATTCCATATATATTTCTCTGAAATAGGGCGTTTTTGAATAATTGTCTGAAATAGGACGTTATTGAAGCAAATTCTGAAATAGGGCGTTTTTGAAGCAAAATCTAAAATAGGACGTTATTCAAACAATTTTTGGAATAGGGCGTTTTTGAAACAATTTTTGAAATAGGGCGATCTTATTCTCAGCCGTCGATATATACAGAATTTTTTTTTTTCATTTCGAATTTTTTTTATTTTTTGTTTTTTGTCTCTCCTACAAAGTTTTAAAAAAGGACTTACACAATTTGCACTCTAAGCTAGCGATATACACAGCAAAAGATAAATGCGAAAATATGCTATTTTGGGCACTCCGCCTCCAAAACTGGAAATCGGCCTATAGCTCAAAAAGGATACATCCGATTTTAATACTGATTTCATATTTGGAATCAGCATAAAATTGCTTGAATTTGATGTGCATATTGGCCTTGTTAATTTGTTGGCGATTTTTGTACATTTTTGGGTTTCAAAAATCCGGCTTGGTCTAATGCACATATGTACATATATATGTATATATGTATGTATGTATGTATGTATGTATGTATGCATGCATGTATGTCAGCTGCATTTAATTCCAACTGCAAGCTCGTGTGGCATGTAATGCAGAAATAAGCGTTTGAGGAGATGAAAATTTCGACTTGCGAATTCGCCAAACTCTTTGCTTGTTTAAGCGGAGAAGAGATTAAATTAATTTCAACTGTTGTCCACAAGATTATAGTATGAGGAGATGCGAAGCTGATGTTTGAAAAGGGAAACTGAAATTTTAATGACTGCAAGCGAAGTGAAAGAGGTGAGTGTGGCCGCGGAAGCTGTTTTATTGGTTTGGTATTTCCAAAAGAGTTTAATTAATTGCATTGAACATTATATGCTTTCCAATTTGTTGATTTCTTCCAATTGCCAGAGAGGAAACATTTGTTTTAAGCATGTGTTACTAGCTGACTATGATAGACCTTGTTGAGTCGAGAAGACGGTATTTATAAATCGATACCCAAGACCAATCCTTTTTGATGGAAATTTGTTTATCCCTCAATTGGCTGTGACATCACAAATTAATCGAGCTAAGTAGATGTTGATTTTGCTAGATGGCACAATGCTTGAAATGAAAAAAAAAATTGACTAACCCGCTTCTGTTTTAGATACTTTAAAGAAATTTGTTGTCTACAGATTTCTCTCCGCTCAAAATAGTTTCGTAAAGATGTTTACACTGCAGATAAAATTACCGCTGGGTACTTATCGGCTATTTTGGCCACAAAACCTGAAGTCCAGAAATTGCCGTCATAAGATTTCCGTGGTGTCGCTTATTCTTACTTTCCATTTCAACTCATTTTAAAAGACTCATTTAAAAGAAGAAATCTAGGTAAAGAAAATTTCACTTACTCAGTCAGCAACTTGACGGCCGAAGTTAGCAAACAAACGCCACCGATTACACCAACAACGGCGCCGATGCCGACAAGCAGAATGTTGCATTTATTGTCGATGACTTTCATTTGTTGGCACATAAGCGGAAGCTGTGACGGAGATGGAGAATTTCGTTTGTTTGATTGATACACGAAGACGAAGACAAAGTGTTTCGATCGTTAATTTAATTGTTAAAATTACATTTCGAATTTATGATCACATACACAGACACAGAAATGCGGTAGCGAATTGAGAAATGTGTAATACAAATAAAATTGCGAGGATCGAATAATTACGGCGCTAATTGTTGGATATATATTAATGACGTCAATGAATGCCAAAGACTACCGGGGCGCATTTCGATAACAACAACAAAACACAATAATAATTATCACAACGGCCAGAGGTTTTGTACATATCGGCGTTTAAACTTCATAACCGCCTAAGTGAGACTTTCATAATAGCCTATGCCAAAATTTAACTCCTCGCGTCCAGCTCTATCGATCCATACCATAAATTTGGTCCTCGGGAAGCTCTATATTTCCCGCTAATGTTTTTTTCAGTTGTGAAGAGGAAGTCAATTTTAATTTTTCGCACAAATGTCGATTAGGCGATTATGAAAGTCTCACTTAGGCGGTTATGAAGTTCAAACGGCGAGATGTAGCTTTTTGTTGCCCTTGTTCAAATGCATGGCTTTAAACTTCATAAAAGCACGCGCAGTTTCAATATAGAAATGATAAAACAGAAATGACGTGCTTTTGTGTAAACAACCAATGAAAATGGGTTAAGATAACCAATCTTTCTTCATTTTATTTCGTTCGCATATGCATACATATTTTTGTACATATTTGGATTTAATCTTTCGTTACCATTAAGCTCATGTCTGCAAGCAATCTAATGGCGTTTTCTTTTCTCGAAATAATGTTGCCCTGTTTGATTTTCTTAGCTAGTTTGTATGTTTGTCTGGTCCTTTCACCAAATATTGACCTCTAACTAAGTAAGAGGGCACCCTTATCTACAAATTCAGCCGTTTTATAGAAAGTCAGGATACGTAATTCGATAATTGGGATATAGGAGGGCAACATTTTTTCGTAGAAAAGAAAACGCCTTAAGTATACTTATGGGGTATTCCACTGTGACGGGTGTGACTATGACACTCATAATAATATACATATGTCTGTGCTTTTTTTTCACTTTCACGTGCAAATGACTTGTATATATGTATGTGATATACACACATACATACATACATAAATGAGTAGTTTTTACCGTAGTCGTAACGTTAATGAATTTATGTACATATTTCAAACAGCCGTTAATCTTCACAAGCAAAAAAGGAAAAACCTCGTACTTAAGCTCCACTCCAACAACAATTTTACTTATACTAGTATCGCCGGTGCTCGAAATTCGACCATGCAATTTATTTTTTCAACTTTGTATTGGTACAAAAATTATTCCTTTTCGCTGAGATAAGAAACACTTTCCAAATTCCAGTTGTACCGCAACACTGATTTGCCCTTTTGATCACGGTCCGACGCGAAATCATGGTCAAAATCAAGGCAGATCTAGGAAGGTAGGCCCGGTGTTGAGCGCTTTTAAATTAAAGCGACTCTTCAACTGTGTTTACGATATCTATTTATCTTAATATGGATATGAGTATGTTGAATGTGCTAAACAGCCTGGCAATTGTTTGTATGGGAAAAATGTTAGCCTATTAATATATAGATAGTGGGCACATTTGCCAACGAAGCAAAAACGAAGTAAATCAAAAATGGTACAAAACTAAAAACTTTATTTATTAATTATAAAGAAATTAAATAATTTATAGAAAAAAATATATGCCTATGCACTGCTCCTGACTCATACGAACACATCCATATCAATTTTATGTGGATATGAGTATGTTAAATGTGCAAAACAGCCTGGCAATTGTTTGTATGGGAAAAATGTTAGCCTATTAATATATAGATAAGATCAGCTATAATTTTAGCCAGTAGCTTCATTCCAATTTCAACGTCTATCGTAAATACACACATCTACAAACATGTACAAACGTATGTATGCATTTACACCTGTAATTAAAGCCATTCGGGCATTTTGGTATTTCTGAAGTTAAACACACAAATTTTGTCGCTATTTTCAAAAGAAAATTTTGTCAATTATTTAAATAATATACATATGTATACATATACATATGTATGTACATATGTATGTATGCATTTATGTAGAGCCGTGTTATCGAATGTTGTTCACAGTTTCTTAAGTATTTCCGAACTGATCTCAATGTTGCTTGCTCGCATTCACCTTCCGAACTGTGAGTAAAAAGGGAGCTTTCTTTAACGCCGTTTTTTTTACATTAACAATTTTTTGTTGTTCTTATTTTGTTTTTGTGTTAACACGTTAATTCAAACTTAAAAAACAAATAACTTCACACACACATACACTTTTGCTTAGCTCATTTTGTTTTTGTTGCTCTATATCTTATATGTATGTTGAGTTTTATTAAGTCACAAGTCACTTTATCTTTGATAAGCTGCAGGTAAACTGATAAACAAAACTGAATGACTGACTGATTACAAATAAATATGTATATGCATACATTTGTGTGTACGTAGCACATGTATACAGGTTAACTCAATTAAGTCTGAAGAATGTGAAAAACAAACTGCTCGAACACTGAAAAGTTTGAGTGGAGTGAATGAAGCTTTTTGTCAGCCACAAATCAGCCGGATGAGCAAAAGCGCTTCGAACTACCCATAAGTACCTAGTAGGTGGGTACCATGTGCAGTTGAAAAATAAAAAAAGGTTTCTAATGCACCCCATCGACTCGTGTTGTTTGAAAGCCAAATTGTAACAAATACAGTCGAACTCGAACTTCTATAACTCGAATTTTCTATAACTCGAACGAAAATGGTTGGCAGTAGCGTTAAGAAAGAATTTACATACAAATTTTCTTCCGTAACTCGAACTTCCATAACTCGAAGTTCTGCATAACTTGAAATCAGGGACCCATAATAATCATTATTCGTTATATTTTCAGTGAAAAAAATCAAATACTTGCAAACATCGTGGAAGAGTATTGAGTTTGTGTATGTGCATGTCTGAAAGAGCACTATCCGAATCCACTATGACGAAAAATTTTAAGCGATATCCATAAAAATCAAAAATCATCATTATTTTTTGAGTTTTATTTTTTGATCAAAAATAAAACTTATTCCTTGAGTGATATATCTATCGCTCAGAAATAATCATTATTTTTTGAGTTTTAATTTTTTGATCAAAAATAAAACTTATTCCTTGAGTGATATATTTATCGCTCAGAAATAAAAATTATTCTTTGAGTTTTATTTTTTTGCTTGGGTCGAAAAACTCAAATTTTCTCTGAAGTGCTCTCGAACATAATTACTAAAAAATTCCCATCGATATAACGAATGAGTGATATTTTTGATCGAAAAAAATAAAACTCACACAATAATGATTATTTCTGAACGATAAATATATCACTCAAGGAATAAGTGTTATTTCTGATCAAAAAAAAATAAAACTCAAAAAATAATGATTATTTTTGATGAAATATAAAAAAAACTCAACATATAATGATTAAATTGCGATTTTTATTATAAAACTCATAATGATTACGGTCCCTGCTTGAAAGAAAATCCATACTCATCCATGTAAAGCATTTTTCTAACTCGAAGTAACGCATATTTTTTTTTTGAATTTCGCTTCATAATTCAGGGAAATCTCTTTTTGTACATGAAATGCTTTCTTTTGAAGTTTGCTTTGTAGTTCGGGGAATTCCTTTTTGTACATGAACAGCTTTTTTTGTGTATCACATATAAGTCAGTTCAACGTCAGTCGCACTTATTGTCAGGTCTGAAGTAGATGCAGTTTGTTCATTATAATGGCAACTAAACGAGTTTTAAAATCTTTGTCGATTGAAGAGAAATATAAGCTTACTAGCTGGACCCGTGCGCATCTTGCGCAAAAAATAACAAAACATACGTGGCGCCAGTCGGTATGGTTTGTGCTGTCACGCCCATTTTAAAAAACTTATTATTTATTTGGTCTGGTGGAACTTATGGAACTTTCAATGAACTACCTATATGTTTGACAAAGATATCGCATAAAATGTTTTTATTATGCCTATGTATATAGGTATGTGCATTATATTTTTATATAATATACATATATTTTTATGTACATACATATATGTGGTCCCTGCCGACTTGGGTAATTTTTTTCCACACGTTTGCCTTGGCAAGCAAATCAGTGGTCGAAGCTAAATCGATTTATCTGCTACAGTTCCTGAGTTTCGACTTATAAATCTTTGAAAATTTGCCCCTCTTGGCCCATTTTTTTAAATTTCAGCATATTTCCTCATAACGGCATAAGGTCATTGTATGGATGAAATTCCATTACTCGGGCTTTATTAGTGACTTAATTATCATGTTTTACGTGTTTTTCGAAATACATACATATGCCTTATTTTCAACCCCAACCTTCTCTGTTCCCATTAGAATCTGTGTACCAAATTTCATTAATATATTTATATTTTTGCGCCAGTTAGATTATGTAAGACCGGCCGTTCAATCAATTTTTTTTTTCATCCTGATCGTTTTGATTTATGTAAGTCCATATCTATCTCAACTGTTTTATGGTCTTACGTACAACCGTTATTTGATCAAAAGTATAAATACATATACATATATTTACTACGAACAGCTGTGTATAAATAAGCACATCCCATGCTGAAAACCCCCCATTCAGCGTAAGTATGAATACACACGTGTTCGCCTAAAATAATGTGATGTTTGCATACAAACATACAGCTGAAGCTTATAAAAGTGTTTTAAAATATACACGACTATTCATCTGGAGCGACATCTACATTTGAAATTTGTATTTAACACTGCACTCTTGTTAGAATAAAATAATTCTGAAGGCATAGTTTTAGGCGCAAATCTTTTAGTTTAAAACATTTTATTTTTACAAACTACTATTAAAAAAAAGTACCACGCCCAATAAAACACCGTTTCGCATGCATAGCTAATTAATACCTTTAAAACGATGCCTTACTTATTAATTTTGGTAAATTATGTGAACAGAAAAAGGGATATTTATAAAATCCCAATTAGAAATAATATATATGATTATAGAAGTGGAAGGCGGGCTAAAGAAAAAACAAGTTGATGAAAAATATGGTATTCCGGCGAGTACTGTATGCACAATTTTAAAAAATAAGCAGTCAGTTGTGAAGGCTGTTGAAACAGGAATTCCTGTACGTGGTAAAAGGAAGTGGCTTCCCTACAGATGATGATATTGTGGAGCAATACTGCCTGAATTGGAGGATGCAAACGTAGCAGGAATGGAGAGTGATGAAGAGTGTTCGGAGCAAGAAACTATTAATCAACCTTCCAGAATTGATGTAGAAAACTCTTTCCGCGAACATTGAGCTTATATTTGACAACCAATGACACTACTACTGATGAACACTACAAGGCTTTAAGGCTTAAAGTTTAAGCACATTGGAGTCCTTTTTTGCTGAAAGCAACCAAAAAAAGTAAATTTTCAGTCATTAATTTCAGAATATTTCACTGCATTGTTACTTTCTTTAATAGTTTTTTTGTAAAAAAATGTTTTAAAATAAAAACTGCGATTCAAATGTAGTTTAAAAAATACAAACATGTATGAAATTGACTTTTTTTTTACTAAAAATCAAAAAATTTTATAACTCGAAGTCTCCGTAACTCGAGCTTTTTTTTTGGGGATTTAGGCGACTCGAGTTATGGAAGTTCGACTGTATCTAACTTGGATAGTCAAAGGAGGTGAGACGGTGAGACTATTCTAAAACTCGAACCAAATATGATTTCTATAAATCTCGTTTCATAAAGAAAATCAACGGAACTTCTTAGAAACTTGAAACTTACACTTTGATACAATAGGACTCTATGGGCTACAAAACTGCACACTTAGAAATTTGCTAAAGAGTCTTTCAAAAAATTTAGTTTTTCACAATTCCACCGTTGTGTGTGGCAGAAAAAGTCGATTTCGCATCAGAAAATTGCCAAATCAATCAGAAATTGTCAAAAATCAACGATTTTTTTTTTGTATGTACACAGTATGCATTTTAATTTTAGTTATCGTGCTTAAAATACCGTAAAATTAATTAAATTTTTTTTATTTCATACTTTAAATTAATATTTTTTTTTTGTTTTCTTGTTTAATTATTTACACGTAGCAATTTTGTGCGTTTTCAGTTGTATTGCAAGAATTGAACTGCTGCAAATTGTCAATTTGAATTTTCAACCCTTCAAATTCTGCCCAGTCAAAAGACTGAAGCTTGCAAATGCAACAACAATAAATAAGCTACCAAAGCCTAAATGGCAAAAATCCACCACATTAAAATAAAGAAAAGAATTCCAACTAAAAGAAGCCGCATTAAGGGTATAACCTGCATACAAATGTTCATACATTTGTGGGTATATTAGGGTGGTCCAAAATTGTATGAAGAAAATAAAGTTCTTCCGAAATTCGCAGAACAACCCGTTTTTAATGCGACTGTACTACGGAAACCTATATCGAAAATTTTACCTTAATATATTAAAGTTTAGAGGTCGCGCAAATGCCCAAAAATTTCCCTCTCCTTTTACACTGATGATGCATAATTTTTTGGCAAGTGCTAAATGAACAAGAAAAAACTCCCAATTTTCCCTATGTTTTTTCAAAGTAATATAGATATAAACATCTGTTATTTTCCTCATTTTATTATTTTCTGTACTAAAATCACTGCATTTATACCAAAAATCTATACCTACAAAGGTAAATTAGTTGCTCGATGAAATCACACTAAAATATGCCGAAGAACAAAACTGACTCAGAAATTTTATTGTTTTTTTTTAATGTGTGACGTTGATTTGTGCATCGTATTGGCAAAAGAGATTAAATTTCAGTCTACATATGTATGTAAACACATACGCACAATACCAGAAACAAATTTGCATGCATATGCATGTGAAAATTAAAAAAAATATTTCCATGTCATAAAAACGACTTTGGTGGCAACAGAGGTGAAATAACATAGATTTGCATTGACAGTGGTAGGTAAGTCAATCAACCAAAATTCACCGACAATCGTTGCAACAACAAACTAATCAACCAGTCTTAATCACACGGGTGTGTGTGTGTATGGGGGCGGCAAAATGTTTGGCTTTTTTCCAGGCAATTCCAACGGCAAGCCTATTATGACGCAGCACCTACGTATGTATGTATGTATGTATGTATGTACAAAAAACGCAAATAAAACACGAACACATCAGAGCTTTGGTTGGCGGCATATCTTAGCAAATGCATACATTATAATGCATGTTTCACATACATAGATATTTTTGCTTATTTTTTATGTACCTACATAAGCAACAATTTTTCCACATGTAAATAAGCATTCAACGTAACGCATTTAATGTAATCTCGCCGAAAATCTGCATTGTATTTGTTTCTCATCACACGAAAATTACTTTTATCTTTGTTTCTGTTTCTGTCGTCATTAGTGATTGCTAAAAATATTGCCGTAATCACAGATGGAAATTTGCTTGATTTGAAAATTAAGAAATAGATACATATGTACATATGTATACATATACCCAATAAACACAACGGATTCGCCTCGAATTCGCGTCGGATTCGCTTTCTCTGATTATATTATCGCGGCAATAGTTTGCGGCGATAGATCGGCGAATCCGAATTCGTAGGCGTGTCACCTATCACTAGCGATTCGAGAATTTGTTCATTCTCGGATCGCTGGCGATTCGAATTTTTTATCATTACCGATTCGAGAATTTTTAATTTCTCTGATCGTTGGCGATTCGAAAATTTGTTCATTAGCGATTCGAGATTTTTTTATAAATGGCGTTTCGAAAAATTAAAAGTTCAGAATTTGGTTTACTGACAATGGGTTAAATCCGTATAAAATAATACAAAGCATTTAAAATATTTTTATAAGAACTATAATGATTTTTTAGTGCAAAACAACTTAAAAAAATAGAAAAAAATGATATCGCGAAAATTGATTTTCTCGAACTTGCCGCGATATCATCCACACGTCCGTGTTTATTGGGTTTGTATGTACATATACCTACATATATGTCTATATGTACTATAGTATTATATTATTACAGGATTAATACATTGCAAAACTCTACTACATCAAATTGTTGTTGTGGTAACAATGCGAAAATTTTATAGATCGACAATTTGGTGGCCGCCGTGGTGCAGTGGGTAGAGTGCTCGCCTGTTATGCCAGAGGTCTCGGGTTCAAACCACAGTCCGAGTAAACACCAAAAAAATTTTTTCTAATTAGTAAAAATTCAATTATTGGATTTTTTAGGAGCAGCGGTCACCTCTCGGCAGTGGGCGGCATACCCTCCGAGTGTATTTCTGCCATGAAAAAGCTTCTCACAAAAAATGCATTCGCCGTTCGGAGCCGGCATAAAACTGTAGGTCCACCCAATTAGTAGGAAAAACAAAAAGGAGCACACCTCGAATTGGGAGAGAAGCTCGGCCATAAAACTCGTCAGAGTTATAATAGCGCCATTGTATTATATTATTATTATATTATTAATTTGGCCAGTACTTTCGGAATCGATTTAATTTATGGCAATAAAAACCAAACCGTTGATTTATCAATGTCCTTTATTTAAAATTGACCATTGTTCACTAAATATTTTCTTGTTCAAATTTAATTTGAAACTCAGATATTTTCATTAGAACAATATCCCTTATGGGATATATGTAGATAAAGTCATTGATAATAACGGCACAGTGGTTTAGGTATGAAAAGCTGAGGTGTAATTATTGTAAGAGAAAAAATAAAATATGAAAAAGTTATGTCATCGAAAACAGCATTAATAGGAGATTGTTTTGAAATATTTTTTCATACACACTGGTTAAAAAATTATTCGAAAAAACAGTTTCTAAAGAAAAAAGTAAAAAAAAAATTTTATTTGCGATATTATTTTTACAGTTTCTCTGGCATTTATCGAGATTCATTAACAATTCGTATACTTTTAAGCGGCCAAATATCATCTATTCAACGACATCAAAATCGTGTTGTTAGGATATATGTACATATGTACCTAGAGATAAAAAGTTCTGGTACAATATTTTCACCTATGAGAAAAGAGGTTTTGGCCCCTAACTCCAGATCTTGAAGATGTACTGCAAATTTTGAGTATGCAGTCTTCGTATGTTTGGCCTACAACATAATAATATGTTAACCTTGAAAAAAGTAATTTTTTTTGTCATACAGTGTTACGAGTATTTTCGTTCTAAAAGGTAAAATAAAAACAAAATATGTAAATTAATTGAAGTGTAAGTCTAAGAATAGTATATCATGGTTAAAAAACACAGGATATAGCGGTAGATCAGCTGATTTTAATTGTGTATGTATACTAAAATTGCAAGAATGTCAAACAAGACGAATTGCAAAAATTTTATGTTGTTATTCAATGTGATTCTAAGCGCTCTTCTCTTTCACAAAGACATTTTTCAAGAAAGCAACAATAGCAACAAAGCGTAAAATCGTTCATGCTACCCTGCAAAAAATGCGATCACTCCGGGATACATCCGGGACAACTCGCAAGGGAGCATGCGATTACTACCCATTTGTATCTCTTTATATGGGTTGAAGTGTTCTCTTTTGTTTGAGCATGTCCTATGAAGAGACTAATTGTACCCATTTTGTACCCGAACGGTTAGCAAATGCGACACATCCATTTTTGCGACTAATTGTACCCGTTTGATACCCTTTCGGGTACAATTCGTCTACAATTAGTATACATCGTCGTACCATACGAAAACTAGCATATTTAAAATTTCTGGCGAAAGCTATCAATAAAACAAGTAAGGAAGCCTAAGTTCGAGTGGAATCGAACATTAGATACTCAGCTGTATGCTTTCATTGTTTGTTTGCGTTTGATGGAAACACGGCGTATTTTACATAAAGCGAGTGCCGCATAAAGTGGGCGTAGCCACGCCCATTTTCAACATTTTTATCAGTCATCCAACTAAGCATATGAATATTATTCTTTGTGCAAAATTTCATTCCTTTATGACTTCCAGTTACGAAGATGCCACGTTACAAATTCCCAAAGGGTGTTCCAGAAATATCTTTGTTAAAAAGTAGGCGTGGTCATAAACCGATTTCAATAAATTTTTGCGTGTCTATTAACACAAGTTATAAAAGTGTATAAATCAAGTTTCGGTATAATATCTCAATTATTTGTCGAGTTATGGGCTCAGAAATCTCGTATATTCCTGTTTCTAAAAAGAGGCGGTGCCACGCCCATTTTCCAAAATTTTTGTGTTTTTCGTTTTATGTCCGCAGGTGGACTCCTGCTATAAAATTTCAATGATATATCTTTATATTTGACAGAGATATCGCTTAAAATGTTTTTATTAGGCCACTTTATAATACACATATATAAAAGTGGGCGTGGCCGTCAATCGATTTTGGAAATTTTTCGTCCAAACATTTGCCTAAGTAAGTATATCACGCGTACCGAATTTCATCTATATATCTTCAACGGTTTCTGAGTTATGACTCATAAAACTTTCAATGTTTGCCCCTTAATAAGTGGGCGTGGCACCGCCCATTTTCCAAAATTTTTGTGCTTTTTGTTTTATGTCCATAGTTGGACTCATGCGACAAAATTTCAATGATAGATCTTCATATTTAACAGAGATATGGCTTAAAATGTTTTTATTAGGTCACTTTATAATATACATATATAAAAGTGGGCATGGCCGTCAACCGATTCTAACTATTTTCCGTCCAAACGTTTGCCTAAGTAACTAAATCACGCGTACCAAATTTCATCGATATATCTTCAATGGTTTCTGAGTTATGACATATAAAACTTTCAAGGTTTGACCCTTAATAAGTGGGCGTGGCACCGCCCATTTTCCAAAATTTCATCAAATTTCTTCCTAGGGGCCTGAGCTCAATACGTGGGTAAAATTTCATCGCTCCAGCTATATTAGTAACTTAGATACCAAATTTCCGATTTTTTCTATATAGGAAAAGTGGGCGTGGTCATGGTCCGATTTCGCCCATTTTCAATACCAACCGTCACAGTCTCGATACCAACTTGCATTTCAAATTTCATCAAAATATCTCAAGTTTTGCGCGAGTTAGAGTGTTTACAGACGGACGGACAGACGGGCGGACGGACGGACAGACGGACGGACGGACGGACGGACGGACATGGCTCAATCGATTTCTCTTTTCACCCTGATCATTTTGATATATATAAGTCTATATCTATCTCGATTATTTCATTCTGTTACAATCCACCGTTATGTGATTAAAACTATAATACTCTGTGTACTAGTACAGCTGAGTATAAAAATTCTGTACGAAAAGTAACAAGATCGACTTTTGGCTGACGAAAAGTATCAGTAATTATATACTGTTTTTACATTAAAATTGTTGTTGTTTAAACGAAATTGATAACGAAAGGTAACAAGTTCGACTTTTGGCTGACGAAAACTATCAATTTCGTTTAAACAACAACAATTTTAATGTAAAAGCAATATATAATTACTGATACTTTTCGTCAGCCAAAAGTCGAACTTGTACTTCTCGTCAGCCAAAAGTCGAATTTGTTATTTTTCGTCAGCCAAAAGTCGATTTTGTTACTTTTTGTCGGCCAAAAGTTAAATGTGGTACTTTTCGTACAGAATTTTTTTATTGCTAGCTTTCGCCAGAAATTTTAAATATGCTAGTTTTCGTATGGTACGACGATATGTACCCGCTCGGTACAATTGGGGAACAATTGTAGACCAATTATACCCGAAAGAGAGCGGTCCCGGACAAATCTTTTTAAGAGACTCGCCGCACACTTTTTTGCAGGGTATAACAAAAAAAGCAAAAACCGAAAAACGTGCAAATTTCTCTACTTCCTTTTTGTGAATTTGTGCGTAATTTTCGGCTCGCTTTGCATGACAAATTGTTTACATACAAATTGAGGTGTGTGTTTTCTTAATTAATGTCTTGACGAAGCAATTTCTACAGAAGTGCCGAATAAATATGTTTATATGTACATAAATATATCTACTTATGTACATATATATATTTATGTACCTGTATGATTAACTATTTATTGCACCTCCTGCCTATCTCTCCCACACACACACACACAAATATAAAATTTTCTCTATGACTTCACCAACTAAAACTAAACGAAAGTGTGCATTTTTCTAAATGCAATATCTAATTATCAGAATTTCAAGAATTTGTATGGCGATTTTAATGTAGTAAGTAACAATGGTATAACGGTAACAAATTAAATTGGCAGATATACGCAAGTATGTACTCACTTCAGACGTTCGCGCAGCTGGCGATATGGATCTCTCTGCCTATCCAACTCCAACAATATTAAACGCCATTGTTGCAACCGTTCGTGCCTCGATTTTTGGCGCATTAGTTCTTCTTCTGCATCAACGTTTATGTCGTCAGTACCGTTACCAGTCGCACACTCAGCGCTTGCACCCTCACCACTTGCACCACCGCCGCCGTCTCCCAGCAGCAGCTTAACTGTTTTGGAGCTCGAGCTCTCAATTGCGGCTTCTACCTTTACGGTACCTGTGGTGCCGCTTCCGTTTATACCAACAACAATGCCGCTGTCAAAGCTACTATCAAGCAGCGCCGGGCTGCACGAGCTCTTGCCGCTGTCTGTGTCGAGATTTTGTTGAGAGCTGCTGCGGCTGATGCCTAAGTTCAGCTCCGTTTTATCGGCTATGGCGGTATCCTGTGTACTTGCGTTAATGGATTCACATTGGTCGCTGGTTGTAGAACATTTATTATTTGTTGTTGTTGCTGGTACAGAATTATTTTGCGTTGAAACTATTTCGGGCAAGCCGTTCAGTAATAATTCCGCTGTTTCCGCGGACATTTTCTTATTTTTATCTTTTTAATTTTTTCTTTGCGATTGCAAAACTATGTACATACTTACATAGATGTATGCCTTTGTATTCACATTAATTTTCTATTTAACAAAAATTGTTACACCTTAATTCACTTTTGCTCACTTTTTCAGCAAATTAATTTCCTTTTTTTTCTCACTTGCTTTTATGGTATTTTTATTTAAATCTAATTTAAATGTATTTTGTGTTTTGTTCATCTGTAAGTAGATATGTAGATATACATATATATCTACTAGTATGTAATCCACTTGACTAAACAGATCATTCAAAATAAAAAGCGTCCGCTAAAATATTCGGCTGCTTGCTTTGCGTTTTCTAGGCACTAGACTGATCTGTTCAAGTGCCTTTTTTACGTAAAGTTATTTTATAAACACAAATGCGCGATTATGAATACACGTTCATATGTACATACATACGTAAGAGTTGTGGGTTAATTTATTTTTTTAATTTCTTTCCACCTTTTTCCTTTGTTCACTATTACTTCGCCTTCTACATATGTATGTACGTATATATGTATTTATTTATTATTTATTTTGTTGACTCTTATCGCCTTTTGCATTGATATTTCGTATTTCCACATTTCGCACTGATAACGAGCGAATTCGCAGGTTTTGGGCGAGTTTCGAGTACCGAGTAACGCTTATCAGTAAGCGATACAAATCTTGGTTGCAGCATCTGGGAGTTTCTTGGCTCTGAACAGCGCGTAGTTATAGCAAGCCATGGCACCGCTGTAATAGAAAAAAAAAATAAATATGATGAAAATTAGATTATTTATAATTAGAAAGTACTGAAAACATAAAATAAATAAGTTTAACACAATTGCGTTAAAGCAAGTTTTATCCAACTTGAGGTTGCCTTCGTAGATCAGCTGATTTGAATTGTGTACGTATACTAAAATTGTGCGAATGTCAAACAAGACGAATTGCAAAATGTTTTGTTGTAATTCTATGAGATTTTAAGCTTTCCTCTCTTTCACGTTGACATTCTTCAAGAAAACAACAATAGCAACAAAGCGTGGAAACGCTATTTAGACAAACTTAAATTAGATAAACCTTAGTTAAGAGTAATTACTGAGTATAAATTTGTGATCATTTTGTTTTAAGCGATTAATCTGAGCCAAAATCTGTTTAATTAATATTAAACTAGGAATACTAATAGATATTTCACAAATTGGAAATCAAGTTAGTGTGTCTGCAGATGTTCTCTGCAATCTGTGGAGTATTCTTCGTGGGTTTCGTGGATATTTTCAATTGCTCGAGTGTTCTAGTTATTTTTGCACCTTCTTGATAGTGCTCTTGTATTCTTACTAACAAAAGCTGTTCTGGACTGATTATGTTCATATATAAAAAATTATTAAGTCAATTGGCCTTGATTGAGCATCTCTAGATTTGTTGTTCAGACATATTTAATTTACTTGACACAAAAATATTTTCCATGACGCTAATGAAATTTCTCTGATCTGACATTTCACTTACGTATCTCGCATTTCCTTTTCATGGCATTTCATATTGCTCACTGAACAAAGCTCGCGTTGAATTTGCATGGCGTACGAATAAAGAAAACGAAAACATCTGACTAGGCGACCCTTGAAGTATTCGCGAAAAGACGTGCGACGTTGATGCGAACGGTTTTACCAAATTAAAAGTCAGTCAGTTTGTAGAGAGAGAAAGCGACTCGTTTTTTATTAAAAAATATGAATCATGTATAGATATGTACATCTGCAGACAATGCTCCGATGATGCGAATGGCCCAAATATAGCAGATTCTTTTTTAATCTTTTGCATATTTCTAATTTTGGTGCAAGCAATTTTCGTTGAGTTGCAACTGCAAATGTGGCAGCCAAACAAAGCATATACCTATGTAATGCAAGGGTGACCAATCAATTAGACTAACGAAGCCATTCGACAACAAACTCATACATATGTAATTCTAGCAAAAAAGAAGGAAGCTAATTTTACTTAATTGAATAGCAAATGAAGATCGCATCTGCACACCATTGCAACACCAACGCCCGTTTCGTTTCTTGCTATGGAACATAGTGAGCCATTGGCTGACCACCCTTGATGCTCGTATAAAGCTTGTATGCGTATAGGTATAACATATGTATGTAGATTTAGAATTCTACAAATAAATAAAGCTATGTACGTACATATGTATGCCACGTTCTCCGGTATTTATTTTTGGTGCTTAAGTGCATTCAACTTTCTGACTTCTAAGTGGAGTGACACTGTTGGTGCATAGTGCTGATGTATGTATGTATGTATGTATGTACATGTTTTAACGTTTGCGTATATCATATACATCCATATGTACATGTGTTGTATATATGGATGTGAATATCAAAATCCTTCAAACTACCACATTTTCTACTCATTGCCGGGGCGTGTCAGTGATGTTTGTTGACTTATTCCGCACTGACATGAGCCGTATTTGTCATCTATTCATCTTTGATGAGTTTACCATGTGTCATGGAGCGGTTTTTTTAATTTCTAAAGTTGTAGCCGATGGTAAATATCAACAAGCTGATGAATAGCTGCAGCAAATTGCATACTTTTACGTATGTATGTATCTGTGGCCACAAGCGCAAAGCGCTTTAGTCGACTTAAGAAGAAATATGTTATATATGTAAACCATACTATTATATGTACTATTAAAACTCTATATTTCTATAAAACATAACAATAATATGTATTTATGTACATATATATGTATACATACATATATGTATAATATTTATGTAAAGCTTATCGATCTTGCATTTATAGTTTTTAATACACTTTTACGATTTTTTAAGCAACGATATAAAAGGCTATTTATCTCGAAAGCATAGTTTACTACTTATGCGATTATTGCTTATGTTTATAGATATATGTATGTATGTATACATATGTACGTACAGACGTTTATTTTCTGTGTTTCGATTAATCGGGAACATCGGTGATTCGAGTTGGTGAAAGCCTTTGTGAAGATGATGAAACGTAATTCATTGCAAACGGTATTAATGTATGTATGTACACATGTGGAGCCCAGATTGATTTCGCAAACATTTGCTTCATGACAAATTGTGGGACTCAATAGGGGTATTCGCTATCCATAGCATAACCCTAGCACGTAGCACGGATTGCACGGATTGCAAAGTTTTACAACGCACAACAACAAAATACAGGCGCACAGAAATATGCTAGACCTCAAAAATATGCTACACCAAAACCTATGTATATTTATTTGCTATGAAGTGTAGGAAATTAATTGCGACCCTGCGTCAGCTGACATTTGCCAATTGCTAATTTCAATTTAAATTTGATCATTCGAATTTTGCTTAAAATGTTATTTTTTATGTGTGTTTATTAAATTTATTAAAATACAATGATTTATTTATTAAAAAGTGAGTGATGAACGCGTCCCTTTGGCTAAAAAGAAAAGCTGCTTCTTAAAATTTCCTACGACTGTGCAATGGGGTACTCTCGATGTGTAGCATATTTTGGTCTAGGATATTTGCAATCCGTGCTATCTTGCTATCTTGCTAGGGATAGCGAATACCCCTAATGTATAATAATGCTTACTGAAATCTGTTGAACAAATTTAGAAAATTTAAGTTCCTGTTTACACACATACATACAGAGGCACATATCGCACCCTAAATCATAAAGTGACACAACTCAAAATTTTTTCAAATCGGGTTTCTTTCATAAATCGGTACACGGAATATATCTCTAGCGACTGCCAAAAAATCGTTTCCATCAGAGTACTATTTAACTGAAAAATAACTAATATACGTGGCCTTTTCCCATATCATTGCCTACACTCAAAAAAAAAAATTTCTCTCGATCAAAGACATAATTTTCCTTATTTTGAACACGCGTCCCAATACAAAATTTTCTTTGTTTTGTGTAAATTTTCTCAAAAATGTGGAAAAAACATAAAAAAACTTTCAAACAAATTCGTTGCCATGGGGATTTGTATGGGAATTTAATTTCTCAAAATTAAAGAAATCAAGTCTTCAAAACAAGGAAAGTTGGGAATGGAATGGCGCTTAAAGAATTTTTCATTATTTTAATGTATGAATTTTTTCAAAACAAGTATATGAAACCATGGTAACGCATGTAACAACAATATTTTATAAACCTTTTAACATGTTTTAAGGAAAATTTACTCAAAACAAAGAAAGTAGTGTTCAAAATAGGTAAACAATTTATTTGACCCCTCCATATATTTTTTTTCTCTCAGTGTATAAAAAAGTAACAGTTTTTGGCTTTCCTGAAAACTTTTAAATTTTGAGTAGTGTCATTTTATGATTTAGGGTGCGATATGGTAAACTGAGCATTGATCCCTTTAATCATCTTCGATTGATACCAAAATGTATGTATATGTGTTATCTTTGACCGTACTTTAACCGATTTACGGTGTGAGACTGAAACAAAATTTGATTGGATTTTAAGGATGGACCACCCTAATGTACATAATAGGTACTTGTTCCATTCCAAATATGTATGAAAATATTTAAATAACAGCCGCTAATTGATGAACTTTCATTTATGTTTATATGTACATACATCCAAAGGTACATACATATGTACATTTGTAATTCGCTGTTCACATATTACCTGTGGCAAATTCCTGTCAGCTTCAACAGCTTTGTCGCAACGTGTACAAGTATGTGTGCACACCTACGATAATAAATTGTTGCTGCTATTTTGTTGCTGATACGATCACATTGTTCATATGTACCTACATACATAGTTGTGACCTACAATTTGGTATGCGCAATGTTGAAAGTTTGTAACTAATGGGCGTAAATCTTTGCATGGCTAAGTGTATGTAATGCAGAAAACAAAACAAACAAAGAAATTGCCCATCCGACAGCTTCAATTGGCAGTATTGGCATTGATGCTGAAAAATACACTACTCGACTGGCGGCTTGACAATGACCGACCATACCATCCCGTGCCTTCTACGCCAAAGTTAAAGTCAGTGCTTAAAAATATGTACTTATATGTATGTATGTACATTCTACACTGAGAGAAAAAAAATATATGGAGGGGTCAAAGAAATTGTTTACCTATTTTGAACACTACTTTCTTTGTTTTGAGTAAATTTTCCTTAAAACGTGTTAAAAGGTTTATAAAATATTGTTGTTACATGCGTTACCATGGTTTCATATACTTGTTTTGAAAAAATTCATACATTAAAATAATGAAAAATTCTTTAAGCGCCATTCCATTCCCAACTTTCCTTGTTTTGAAGACTTGATTTCTTTAATTTTGAGAAATTAAATTCCCATACAAATCCCCATGGCAACGAATTTGTTTGAAAGTTTTTTTATGTTTTTTCCACATTTTTGAGAAAATTTACACAAAACAAAGAAAATTTTGTATTGGGACGCGTGTTCAAAATAAGGAAAATTATGTCTTTGATCGAGAGAAATTTTTTTTTTGAGTGTATATATTAGCCAGTCGAGTTTTGAAGTTAGAGGTTTCTATGAGCGATCGACAATATGCAGGGTGAACTGGTGGATCTACACATTATTGAAATGAGACGTTGCTTAGTTTTTATTGGCATTTATTACAAACATGCATTCAATGCATTTCAACAAAAAAAAAATTTAAAAATCATTCCTCAATAGCAAGTAAAGAAGCCCAAAATCGATGTGGAATCGAACAAAAGATGCTCAGTTGTAATGCTATAATTGCAATACTCTCTAGTACTGGGAGTGAGAATATGGGAGTAGGTATTTAATATCCTATTTCTTTTATTTTAAGGTACATATACATATGTGTATAAGTGTATTTAAATTTTCATTGCTTTGCTTATTTTTCAACCTACGGCTTTGAACGTGGTAGAAGTAAAATTTAGCTACCAAAATGTGAGGGGGGAGGGGGGGGCGAGGTTCAAACCATTCTAATTGATTTTGTTTTCATTTATATCCTTTTTTCCTTTATTTCAATGACCGCTAAAACCACAAATTAATTGCCGACTCTTGTTCCATTCCTCCACAGCATTGCCAAAATGCTTCGTTTGACCTCAACTCGTTAGCTGCTTTATTCTCTTCTCTGCAGCAGATTCCTGCTGTGGCTGTAGCGGTGGCGGTGGCCTTTTCTAATTACTCTCTCTTCAAAAAAAAAAAAAAATGCATTCGATAACAATTGGCATAATGACTGCAACCACTTTAAATTTGTTTTGTCGTGAGAAGTGAAATAAACTGAAGAGTTGCTAATTTTTCACGTTATCATTGCTTATGGAGACATTTTTCAAATTAATGGTCGAAGTTCTGGTATAAAGGTTACTAATGTTCGAATATTGTTAGCGCAAAAAAAAAAACAAGTGAAATAAAAAGGCATTTAAATAAAAATGTTGCAAGTTCAAACTGGTTTCGCACTCATTGATCTTTGACCGCAGATTATGTGTAATTGGCATAAAAACGGTTCAACGTACATAGGTATATACACATATACATAAATTCTATGCATTCATGCTTATTTATTTACATAAAAAAGTTCTGATAAAAACTTATGATAAAAGTTAAGAATTTAGGAAAGCCAAACTCGTTTTACTGATAATTTGCTATGCCGAATGTATGTATGTAAGTATGTACGCATCTACCCAGCAAAAAATCTAGGCATTAGTTAAGAATAATGTATTACAGAAGATTTAAAGGCTTATGAAATAAGGCCTGAAAATTCTAAGGGAAGTATGGGCAAAGGCTTAAAACAAGGCTGATTTTACCGTGTTGATGTCATCAGGCCATAAGGACTGCTCTCTCTCTCTCTCTCTCTCTCTGAGAGGAAACCTTATTCCAAAGGCTTTTCCGCCACAAATATGTATGTAGGCTTATTTATGGCCTGATATGTATACCTTATAAGTGCCATAGATAAGAAATAGTAAACAGTTTTTTTGTTTAGCTGCATTTTTTGCGAAATTTAAGCGTTACGGCTATTTAATAATAAAAAGTATCTACTGCTAGGGTTGAAACGTTATTATTCACATATTTATATATGTATGTACAAGTACATATACATATCGTCATTTAAAGTGGAAAACCGCGTATCGACCAAGTACAATACCGCATAAGAGACAAGTGCAAACTGCGTAAGTGACGATTTTGCCAAAAATGAGATTTCTCCAAAACACATTCCTAGTGGTTCGTCCCCATCCATTCATACAAGAATTTTTGCGCGTTGTCCGAACTTCAATATTCTTGTATGAATGTATGGGGCGGACGCCACGAATGTGTTTTTGGGGAAATCTCATTTTTGGCAAAATTGTCACTTACGAAGTTTGCACTTACGCGGTATTGTATTTGGTCGATATGCGGGTTTGCACTTTAAACGACGATATGTATCGTCGCCCGAATATATTAGTGTTGTATGTGAATTTTGGGCCGAATTGAGTTAATAATACAGTTATACTAAACTAATCAAGATCTTTCGAATGACGTTTAAGTTTAAGAGATATTGAGCAGAATTTTGTCGTTTATGCAAGGTCGCAAGCGATTTCGTCTAATTTCCAATGTGCTTTTAATTGCTGTCAATTATTTAATTTATTTACTTTTATGAGAAATAAAATACAATATTTAACTAATTTTAAAAATCTTTAATTTAGTTCAAATTGGGAGCACATTTTGTCGTACGTCATACAAATTTCCTGCAAAACTGTTGCTAAAGGTAACATACGACAAAATTTTACTGAAGAAAATCCTTTATAAATTCGAAAATAATAAACAATATATAACAAAATTAAAATAATTTAAGAATTTTGTGGCCTAGTAGTGTTCTGCCAGACTTTGGAGAAAAAGTAATGAGACGTTTTGGAGGAATACAATTCCAAACTTCAAACCTGTTTTCCCTAAAGTCTTTAAATGCAACATACGACATTAATTTATCCGGGCGACGGTATATATCGGAATGAGATAAGCGTGCACACTTAACCAAATACTTGATTGCATGTCAGTTTAACTGAAGCGCTGTCCTTCGACAATACAAAATTTTTACGCTCACCACACATTGTAATCTCTTTGCTCATAAAACTCAATTCCCTCTCTCTCTATTTGGGATATGTGAAAATTATGTACTGAAACGTTTGGAGCAGAGGGAATGAGTGCATAACAGCAAACAGCGCTGCCAGCGTATTCCCTGTTTAACATCTTAAGCGTCAACAATAAGCATAACCTCTTTGCTGGGTATGTATGTTTGTATGTACATATGTAGGTATTCAAACAAGTATGTTATCGTGCTTATTTTGTTAAGACTTTTGAGCATCATTTACATTTCATTTATACCAACTTTTTATTATTAAGTATAGTTCTTTGAAATCAGATCAGCAATTAACTTTTAAACAACGCAACTTGTGTATGTATGTATGTAGGTATGTATACATTTTTAAATTTCTTATTTTCTCTTTGCTGATTTTGGGGTCATGTAATTTTAGTTATGTATGTTAAGAGGTGGACATAGTCTTTTTTTAATTTTAATTTGTCAAAATATGTACATAAATATACATACATATATATTTATACATATATAAATTAATTTATTCTTTCTTCATTTATGGCTATGCATTCCAAAGCTTCCGATCTAATCGTCGCCACGTACGGTCAACTTCGTCGAATGTATCAAAAATTTACGAAGGGGTGGGCGCTGCGGTATTTTGCTCGGAGCTGAAGATAAAACAATAGTTTAGGCTTCCGGACTACTGCAGTGGTATTAGCGGCCGAACTCACTACCCCTAACTCTCGAGTGAACCTCTTTATCGACAGCCAAGCAGTAATTAAGGCGACTACAAATGCGAGAACTATGTCTCTATGTGGCGAGGCAGTACAGGATCAAGATGGGGGAAATCTGCTCGAACAGACGAGTAGCCATCTACTGGGCACCTGGACACCAAATAATCTAGAGAAATGAGAGTGCTGATGTGTTAGCCAAAGCCGGGGCGGGCCTAGCACGAATAAATCCTGACGACATATAAAAGATTGGCAAATAACGACTCAGATGCCTGGGCTCGGTACACTTCAAATCCCTAGAAGAGATATACTTACACATATGCCTATATCAATTTTAAATATTGTGTTGAATATGTATGAATGCATGTATGTAAATATGCACACTTAGTTTAGCGCCGCCGTCTACTTATAATTTTATTTAGTACCTATGTATGTAAGTTCGTTTCCCAGCTCCACTTTGATTTAATCTTGAATTTGCAACACAAAAATACAAAACAAAGTTTTTGCAAGCAAAATTACACAATTTGACATGAGCTGAGAACGAGCGACTCTAGATTAGACTATGTATTTAGAATTCAATCCATAAACATAAACCGCAATGAGCCCAACGAGGGGGGTTTGTGCATTTGCTATTGATAGAGAATAAAAAGCAGCACAATTTCAAAAAATATATAATTTAAAAATTTAACTAACCGAAGGCATTGCGAATTACGTACTCAAAAGTTGCAGCAAGCATGTAAAGTCTTGCAGGCGAAGCGAATAGTTGTAAACTAGTCGTAGAATTCTGTCAGTTTGCATCTTTTACATACATATGTATATGCTCACTATGCACTATTTTATATGAAAGCTTTCGCTTTTCATGTTGATGCCGCACGAAATATGTAGGTACTAGTTTTCTTCTTCTTCATAAGCTGCATATTAGCAAAAAAATTAATTCATATAAGCGAGAATATTGGTGACATAAATAACAGTATCTATATATATTTAAAGAGAAAACTACTCCAATTCGTGTACGTAAAAAATCAAGATTTTTGAAAAAAATTGACAAATATAATTTTGTGTAAATTGATTTAATTTTTCATTAAATAGCAACAACTGATTCAATTTCTCTCTACAGAAACTGGTGTAACACTGATTAAAATGAACTAGTTCTGGACCTTGTGCATTCCATCAACTATAAATTCGCCATACTAGTGTATCGGTTGACTGCAGCAGTGGCGTAGTAACGGGGGGGGGGGGTTTTGTGGACAAACCCCCCCCCCCCCCCCCGAAAGATTCGTTTTGACCATAAAACCATCTTTGACTTTATTAGCATACATTTCTTTTTCAGAAAAAAATCAATGAGAATAGTAATTTTTCGAAATTGGTAATTCGAAAATTAGCGCTTTTTCACGAAGTATTACTTATAATTCTAGCGTTTGTTGAGCCGTAGGAAAGTGCAAGAACCGCAGGAATTTTACCACAATTTACATTCTTTGTACTTATATTCGCTCTTTTGTGGTAAAATTCCTACGGTTCCTGCACTTCCCTACGGCTCAACAAACGCTACAATTATTATACGGTATTGCTGTTATTAACATTCTAATAACAGAAAAGTAACGCCAATTATTTAAACTTCAAGTTTTCTTTCAATTACTTATCATCTTAATCAAATAATATTAGTATAAACTACAATGGGAATAAATATGCAATGTATAAGAGTATCTGAACTTCAGATTTTACTTAATGTCTGTCAAAATGGAATATTAAAAAACTAATTTATATAAGAAAATTATTATTTATAACCGTAGCACATAGATAGAAATATTTTATTGTGTACATCTATTCCAAATTGCTTGTTTAATGCAAAATTTTAATAATTTGTGTTAAAAGTAGAGCTCTCGATTTTTTTTTTTTTTGAATATTTTCGAGTAGCCCGAACAGTTGTTGTTCAAATGCTCGAACAGTTGTTTGTTTGTTTATTACCCGTATGTTTGTACGGGCATTTGCACAATTCGGGTATTTTGAAGTTTGTTTTTTTCTTTTGTTTATTATTTTTTTTTTTTTTATATGTAGTTTTTTTTATTTTTGTTTTTCCAATACACATTTTTTTTGTTTGTAAGCTCGAATGCTCGAATGTTTGTACGGGCATTTGAACAACAAACGGGCTTCAAACAAAAACAATCAGATCGAATTGCTCGATACCCGGGTATCCAGGGCTCTAGTTAAAAGTCGATTTTATTGAAAAATATATACAGTGACTCAAAAAAAAAATCATACGCCAGAGTTTTTAAATTTATTTCAAACAGTTCTGTCGAAAATTTGACTCTCTTATTAATTTATAGAAGATTTTGAGGAGATTTCTAAGTGTACTGTTATGTAGCCAACCAATTTTAGTGTAAAAAGTGCTATTCTCAATGCTGTAAAAATTTCCGTCGATTTTAGTAATTTTTTTCTGTAGGGTGTTTGCGTTATATGTATGTACGTGAGACCGTTCCAATTAAAATTTCCGAAAAGCCAATGAAATTTTTCAAAAAGTTGAATGTTGCATATTATTATATTACAATTGAATGAGCTGCAAAATTGCATACTCAAAAATCTTCTAAAAAATGTAGCTTTATAATTCTTAGCCCCTTTTTATGATAAGTACTACCTTATATATTAAAATTAAATATGAAGCACAAAAAGAAAATTATTGCAGGTACATATGAAAAACCCTGTATCTAGTAGTGAAGTGCGGCTTTGTGCGACGTAATTTTTTGTCGGCAAACTACTAATTGTACTAGATATCATGTCCGAGGGTTAATTTGACTGAGTCTGACAGAGCAACATAACAAAACCAATTTTTAACATGAAAAAGAGTGATAATTTTTTTTTTTAAATATCCCAACTTTAAAAGCTTAAAACTATAAACTTAGAATTATTGGAAACCAAGGATATTATTGAAAAGTGTTAATAATTACTTGAACCTTTAGGATTCATCACGATTACTTAAATGAAATGCTTTAAATAATAAATATTCAAGTTGAAACTAGCACTTAAAAATATGTAAGAAAAAAACAAAAAAATTAACTTCAGATATGCTAAGTTACGACCATCTGGGGCAAGTGCAGAGTATGGGGTCGGGAAAAAAGCGATGAATTATTGTTCCCCATTCTATTTCCAATATGTGGGTATGTTTTTTTTTCTGTAATTGTAACAATTTTACAAAATTCAATTTTGGGCGCATAAAACTTGAAAATCTACCTATGCGCGTAGATTTCCAGAAGAGAATATGAGACTTACTTTTGAAGTATAGTTAAAGGCCCTTGGCAACTGACAATCTGGCATGTCAAGCAGTGTGTATGTGTGAGTTTTTTTGTGTGTGTGTTAGTGCAATCGGCAGTCGTCGTGCTACACGTTCTTGTTCGGGCTCGCGTTGATGAGAATCAAATCTTTTAGATATTTGCGTCAATCACCCGACACTCACACATATGTATGTATACACTTCCCAATAAACACAACGGATTCGCCTCGAATTCGCGTCGGATTCGCTTACTCTGATTATATTATCGCGGCAATAGTTCGCGGCGATAGATCGGCGAATCCGAATTCGCCTATCACTAGCGATTCGAGAATTTGTTCATTCTCGGATCGCTGGCGATTCGAATTTTTTATCATTAGCGATTCGAGAATTTTTAATTTCTCTGATCGTTGGCGATTCGAGATTTTTTATAAATGATGTTTCAAAAAATTAAAAGTTCAGTTTGGTTTACTGGCAATGGGTTAAATCCGAGTTCAGGTATAAATGTCAAATTTCAGAACTATAATGATTTTTTAGTGCAAAACAACTTAAAAAAAATGGAAAAAAATGATATCGCGAAAATCCATTTTCTCGAACTTGTCGCGAACTCGAGGCGAGTCCGAGAAATTACGTTCGCGAAAATATGCTTTCTCGAACTCGCCTCGAATTCGCCGCGATATCATCCTCGCGTCTGTGTTTATTGGGTTCTTAACATTCCAGATTTTAAGTGGCCAAGGGCCTTAAGAGTTTGATATATGTATTATAAGCGATATTTGTGTACTAAAATGTTAAATTATAGTCTGAAAAAATTACATTTCGCTAGCTTAGAGTGCAAACTGTGTAAGTCCACTTTTATGAAAAAGTGTATTTTTATGTAGAACGCTAGAAAAATCAAATACGCACCGCGCTAAACAAGTCTGAGATACTTGTCATATTTCTACTCGTTGTTATTCAGTGATACGCAAATTGTGTAAGTCCAAAAAGCGAAAAAAATTGTGTAAGTCCAAAATATTTATATGAACAGAAATTTTTTTTCATTTCGAATTTTTTTTCTTTTTTGTTTTTTGTCTCTCCTACAAAGTTTTAAAAAAGGACTTACACAATTTGCGATTTTTATCATTTGTAAAAAAAAATTGTAGTTTTTTTTGGTAATTTTAATTTTGGTAAATTTTTTACATTGGCTGTGACCCCCCCCCCCGAAAAATTCTCTAGCTACGCCACTGGACTGCAGGTACCGACAGACACAATGTACTACATAGATATGTACATACTCTTATATACTCGTTTTGCTACTTAAAGTAAGTCACAATAATTTAGCGCAAACCAATTCACACGCTAAACTTTTATTTGTAAGTTTAGTACCTACAATGCATTGTAAAAATCCATTCACACACACATACACATTCACAAATACTTAAAAAAAAATGCAAGTTTTCTGGGTCATTTTGGGTTTTATTAAGAAATACAATTATAATAAATGCAAGGTACTAGTAAAATAAAAATATTCACTCATACACACCACACAAAAACAACACACAGGTAGGTATATGTATGTACATTGACATACACATAAGGGAAAATGAATGAAGCGAAACCGCTGATAATATCTAGCACAAAAATATGTATATTTAGTTATTGCTGCTGTAGCTTGAGAAATGCTAAGCAAACAGCCAATTATGTGTATTATAGTAATCATAAATGAATGGGAATTATTAAGAAATTCACGCGAAAAGCTTGCAATTTCAATCCGACTCCCTACAATCGCCACAACCGGTGCACCTTTTGCATTTTTATACCCTTTACGAAAGCGAAATGGTACTCCAAACACACTGTATTTTTAAATAACAAAGCGAGAAGTGTTAGACCTATTAAAATGAACTTGCAGTGGCAACTACTGTCGAAACTTGATATACACGCACGTTCATGCACAGTGACACAGCTCTGTGGTGTTCAAAACCATACAACAACCACCATACCATACAGTTTTTGAGATATCTGCCTGAAATTTTTTATTCGAATGACTTTTCATATTTTATTCAATTGGCCGTTGCAGACCACTATTAGCTAGAACTTCCATACATATAGGCGATTATGCAGGGGTTGTAAATTTTTCCACTGAGAACATAAAATTATGTGAAATTTGTACTCATAGATAGATACATATGTACATATGTACATCCATACAAAGCTTTGCATATGTACTACGGAAGGGACAGAACGTATATAAAACAAGTAAGAGCGAAGGCCGTACCGAAGACCTCATACCTTTCATGAATGAGGAGATGGAAAGTTAGCTATGTATATAGCCTTATTTAGTTCAATTTCAATTCTGTGGGTTATCTATGGAAAGATTTATTAGAAAAAATGCTGGCTTAGCTATTTAAAAAGAGAAGTTATAACCTAAAATGTCTATATCTGAACAATCGGTTTCGGTAACCTTATTTGGGTCAATATGTTTACAAATACTTCAAAGTTGCATGCCCATAGCTGTTAAAATGGAGAAGTTATACAGAAGTTATGCCCAAAAAGGTGTATATCTGAACAATCGGTTGTTTGCTATATGTTATAGTGGTCCGATTCGGCCATTCCCGACAAATGATCAATTGCACATAACAACAAACCCGTATTCCGAATTTCATTCAGATATCTCAAAAACTGAGGGACTAGTACGCGTTTACACAGACGGACGGACATGGCTTAATCAACTCAGCTCATGATTCTGATCATAGCGCTCCACGCTTCCCTTTGGTACTTTCGACAAAACTGTTTTGTCACGAAGTTATAATAACATTTCATTCTCATGAAAGGTAAAAAAAAATCTTAAAATCATTGAAAGGTGGGTATGAAGTCTCCATCACAGCCAACACATCTGCGGTCTTACATATTTTTTTGTCACCGTCGCTAACAAAGCAAAAGTAAAGGAAAAAAATTGTAAGCGATTGCGAAAACAGCAAAGTTTTTTTGCATTTTTGTTTTTGTGCATAAATTACTCTCCCATGGTAAGAAAATTTCCACTTTTAATGTTTATAAATTAATAATTTAATGAGAGGATGTTGTTTTTTTTTGTTCAGAAGCCACGCTCGACTAAGTTTTCAATGTTATTAATTTTCACATTTTGTTGCTACTGATAACTGTACGTTTGTATTTTAACCGTTCGAGGTCCTCGAATCGTGGATAAGAAGAAATAAAAATTACACCATACACTCAAAAAAAAAAATACTCAGGTTAGGGAATAATGGAGTGATTCGGCGCTAAAGACGTATTTTCATTGTTTTGAATACAATTTTCTTTAAAATGTGGTTTTTATTCCTTGATTTGAAGAAAATTATACATCAAAACAATGAAAATATGCCTTTAGCGCCGAATCATTCCCACTTTTCCATAAACTGATTCAGTTTTTTTTTTCAGTGTAGGTAAGTAAGGCACAATAACAAAGCAATTCAACAATACTAATATACATACATATGTACATAAAATTATACAAAAACAGCATTTGTGACAGGTGCACCTGTCCTATAAGTTGAATTTTAATTTGGGGTGGCAATGTATTTATTTAGTATTTCTTTATGTACCTATGTATGTATGTACGTAAAAATATATAATATATACATATTTACACACTACCAAAGGCAATATCTAAATTATAGCACGACACCGGAGTTAGATACATACATATGACAATATAAAGCATTCACGCTTCACCGGTTTCAAAAACGCGCCGAACTCACATTTCCCATTTTATTTTTGAATCAAATTCGATTTCGTCCTCACATTCACATAAATAATGTTTTTTAGCAACAAATTGCTTACGCGCAGCGAACATTTGTTTATCACGGCTTAACAAAAACTAAAAAAAATGTTTCGCTTTGGTCATTGGGGAGCTAGAGGTCTCGATGCGATCTGCAATGCCAGCTTGGACGGAAGCGAAGTAAATACATAGATGTCATTGGTTGCCACTTGAAAAAATTGTCGACTTCCAGATTTTTAGCGCAAAAAAACCAGTTCTGCTTGGAAAGTATCTTATTTTTCTCTATTGTGCATTAAAAAAATTTTTGTTTTTAAAAAAAAAACCTCAACAATTAGAAAGATGCGCTTATGTACCTATTGCATATTGCTTCATTTTCTCCATAAAAGTTCACGTGTATATAAATTCGGCTATTATGTACGAGACTTTGTAATTTGTTGTGTTTAGATATTTTAATTTATGCGTTTACGATTTTATACACTTTTTTTCTAACTGTTACATCAATCCTTGTTATTGCAACATTTTAGTCAAGCTGAAAATTACCCACTTTATGGAGTCAACGATCTACCAATGAATAATTTCCCATTTCTGGTACCAAAATACATATATGAAGTGTGGCAACGACAAAGCTTCGGCAAGTCATTTCAGAGCTGAGAGTAAGCAGCTCTATTGGGTGGTGGTTCGCGTGTACACAATCAACACCACGAGAGGCTAAGCGGCTTGGCAGTGAGCGTGTGACGATCCACTCCAAGAGTGCGAAGCTCCAAGCGAGCGTTGGCAAACAAAAAAATTAAGGTAGGTTCGGTTGCTTTGTTTGTTGATCAAAAATAAACGTTTTCATCAATTGACAACAATAACTACCCATTAAACACTGGAAATGAAATTCTCAAACGTTTGAGATGATATTGATTCTCAATTTGAGAATCGGCACATATATCATTTGAGAATAAACCTATAATCAAATGTTCATCAAACATTGTTTATCAATTTGAGAACAACTTACGTAACATTTGAGAAAAAATTTTTGGTAAATCAATTCTAAATTTGAGAATCAGCATCATCATCATTTGAAAATAAGCATCTCAACAATTTTTTCTCAAACGTTGTGGCAACGCTGGTGTTTTGACAGCTGCTCGGTGACATATATATGTATATATTGGAACAAAAGTTAAGTGAAACAAAAAAGTGAACGTGACGGTGCAAAAAGAAAGCAAATTTTTTATCGGAAATAAAAGTTAAGTATATAAATAGTACATACTTTTTGGTTGCTTGTACATTATATAAATACATATTTCGATTATAAATAAAATGTATCGAAGTAAGAAAATTAGAAGTGAAGTGAGGCAAATTGTTAATCTGCTAGCAGATCGTGGTAGGCAAGAATGTGTAGAAAATACTGTGGTGGATGCGGCTTCTCCCGAAGGCGCTTCTACTTCTAGTTTTTTTAATAATGTAGATTGTAGTGATGAAAGTGAGTACTCCGATTATTCAGAATCGGAAGAAACAAAAAGTGGAGATGCGAGGGCGGAGATAGCGGCATGGGCCGTGGAATGTAATATTTCCACCTACGCCACAAATACACTTTTGGCAATTCTAAAAAAATATATTCCTAACCTTCCCAAAGACGCACGGACATTGAAATGTACACCTAAGGCCCCTCCAGTTGAACAAATAATAGGAGGAGAATATATACACTACGGCATTGAGGAATCCCTTATTGACTTTTTGTTAAAAAAACGTTTTAGTTCAACCGAACTTCATTTAAATATAAATGTTGACGGCTTACCACTTGCAAAAAGTTCAAATTTGCAAACTTGGCCCATTTTAATAAACGTTAACGAAGAGCCTGATGTCATGGTTGTGGGGGCCTTTTGTGGGAACAGTAAGGCGCTATGTCCAAATGTTTATTTGCAACGATTTGTAGATGAGCTGCTATGTATGTTAGAAAGAGGTTTAGATTTCAATGGTAAACATTATTCAATCCATTGCCGCTCTTTCATTTGTGATGCTCCAGCTAGGTCGTATATATTGGGAGTTAAGGGACACACGGGCTTTTCTAGCTGTTTAAAATGTACCCAAATGGGTGAATCATTAGGACATAGGATGATTTTCCGAAGCGAAACGCATAGTGTTCGAACCGATTCCCAATTTCGATCACGTTGCGATGTAAATCATCATAAATTGTTTGAGCCAACAGCCATAGAAAAGTTACCAATTGATATAATAAAAACATTTCCGTATGATTATATGCATGTAGTGTGCCTCGGTGTTACCAAAACTTTACTTTTGAGTTGGGTTAGGCATAAAAACAAAAAATACTCCCTTAAACCAACGCAAATAAACATTTTAAATTCTAAGCTACTTTTCCTAAGTAATCAAGTGCCCAAAGAATTTGCAAGACGTCCGCGTACTCTGAAGGAAGTTGAACGGTTTAAGGCTACCGAACTTAGACAATTTTTATTATACACAGGGATTGTTTTACTTGCCGACATATTAGATGCCGAAAGATATAACCATTTTTTGCTTCTTAGCTTAGGTATCCGCATTTTGCTAAACGAAAAGTCATGTATGGAAAATAATGAATGCGCTAGAGTTCTTTTAAATGAATTCGTAAAAAATGTGAATAGACTTTATGATGACTCCTTCCTAACATTTAATTTTCACTGCCTTACCCATTTACATACTGATGCATTACATTATGGTGGGTTAGAATCAATAAGCGCATTTAAATTTGAAAATTTTTTGTCCAAATTAAAAAGAAAGTGTAAGAAAAAGTCGCAAATTGGTGCACAAATTTACAACCGTTTGGTTGAAGACAGTTTGTGGTCAAATAACTTTGAAGCTGGAACATTTCAAAATAAAATTTTAAAAAATGGGCCTATTAAATATTTGCATAAAGATTCATTGTATTTATCAGTAAAAAGGCCTGACAATTTCTACTTAATAGGAAATAAAATATATGAGGTAAGGAGCATTTTTCATGAAGATGGTCTTTTTAAAATAAAGTCTCATGAAGTTATAAACCTACACAATTTCTTCAATTTACCAATAAGATCATCAAATTTTAATATTAAATGCTCTTCCAGCTTAGAATATTCTTGTAATGAGTTTCAACATACTTTAGAGGAAATATCCCAAAAAGTTATATTATTTAATAATTTTGAATGTAACCAATTTGTATACATACCTCTTATACACTTTTAGATGGACCTTAACTGTGAATTTATATCTGTTGGAGAGGTGGATAACCACATAACAAAACATGGTGAGTTTATTAAACAATTTAAAAGAATACTAATTTTGATTTCATTGTATTTCCAGATCTGGAGATACTCAGCCAAAAAGTTGAAAATTTGGAAAGGAATTTGTTAAAAGGTTTGTAAATTTCTTTCGACGCCAGATGCCACATCATTTTTGTTGCACAAATCATTTTAAATGAAGATACGTCATTATGACGTATCTTTATCTTTGCAGGGGTATAAAATAGCGTTATCTTTCTAGAGTTAATATGTGAGCTACGCGGAAATCTAAATTAAAGATTTTACATTTGGTATTTTCAGAGCATCAGTTAACACAAAAGCTGCTAAAAAGAACGCTGGAAGAAATAAAATCAGTCCCAAGCGCCTCAGCGGTTAAAAGAAAGAAAATTTTACCATTGGCGCCATGTGGAGAAGTGTCGGCGTTTAAGGAGTTTGAATCCAAAATTCAATCCTCCGAGAATAAATTCAATGACCTGGTAAATCATCCAAGAAGCTACAAAGTAGTATATGTACATATATGTTTATATAACTGCATATATGAGTAGTCCACTCTCGAAAGTCCCTATGTGAATTTTTCATATTAAGCCACAAAGTAGAATAAACAAAAATAGAATTAGTAATGTGTACATATAAAATGTATAGAGACTTTTGAAAGTGAAGTCGTATTTAATGCTATATTTTTCAAAATACGGAAGAATTTTGCAATCAATTCTTAATGGACATTATACACCTTTAAATACTGTTACATAATCAACCAAAAACTCAATATCGAAAAAATTTCACGTAGCCAGTTTTGAAAGTGGACTTCAAATGTATATTTACATATATACATATATAAAAATACATACAGATTTTTTAGTTGATTTTTTTTTCAAATTTCTAACACATAATTTAATTTATACATTACATACATAAATATATATGTATGTATATACATACATAATAAAACTTTTTAACTCTTATTTTTTATAGGTTGCTGAATTGCAAACCATAATTTCCGGAAGTTCAACCAAATTTGTAAAAATGGCATGGCGCAAAATAATTTCTGACAACGTTGCTAAATATTACTCTTGGAAAGGCACAAAAAGTAAACCAGCAGTACGGGCGCTTAGCATTACAGCAGCATTAAAACGTATGTAATTGCAGCTTATATCTACATACATACATACATATATATGTACATATCTATACACTTGTGTGTTCAGTGTAAGATGTATATCAACATACATAATTGATTACATGTACATATATGTAGATAATGGTCAATTTCATCTGAATCAACTGCGAATGGCCCCTAATTAACTTAAATTATTTTCTTTATTTTAGAAGCCTATAACAACAAATATGCCGCAGCAGGTACTGACAATGACTTCGAGAAAGCAACCATATCTTTTTTCCAACACGCAAACACCCGTTTATTAAGAAAATGCGAGTATAACGAAAAGAGGAGTAATGCAAATTCAACGATGGTTATACCAGAGAATGTTATATAATAACTGTATAATATTGACACATATTTAACTACATTATATACCTTTAACGCTTTAGGATAGAAAAGATCTCACAAGACTTATGCAACAACTGAGTATTATAGACTGTATATCTTCGTTTAAAGTGCAATACCGTCTATCGACCAAGTAGGTACAATACGGTTCCATCCCCAGGAACTTGTTTTTTGGGAAATCTCATTTTTGGCAAAAAAAAAAAAAATGTCACATAGTACTGTACCTGGTCGATAATCGGTATTGCACTTTAAACGACGATATGTTTATGTACCTTTAACGTGGGCTGTGCTCAGAAACGCATCATGACATGCACCAGCAGCACTGCAATTGTAACAACTGCTGTAGGTGAAAGATTTGTTAACATTGTTTCTTACATTTATGAATGCGTTCGCTACTACTATTCTGAGAAACAACTTAATTTCAAATCTAGTAATATTTTCTCAAAAGCTACGTTTTTATTAGAGGCGGATTCATCGTTCGAGTTCAGAACTTTTTCTGCCATGTGGTTGTTGTTGTGTTTTCGGAGTGTTAGAGGAATTCCGAAAAGTTATGAATTATTTTTATTAGTTAACTCCAATTCAACTTCAGTTCTGAACTCGAACGATGAATCCACCTTAACGATCCCCTAATACTTTAAAAGTATTTTCCACATCATCATGTGTTTCAATACATTACAAATACTTATTAATGTACATATGTAAGAAAATAACAAATTTTGTTTTCGAATTAAATTTATTACTAAGTAATTTATCTCCTCGATAAATTCTAATTATTAAAATATGTAGGCACATGTATGCTACATATGTGATAAGCACGATTGACTGATTAAAAATTTAATTTTGTATTTTTAATTACATTAACTAATCGATATACATACATACATATATGCATATACATATATAGTAGTTGCGCGTAAGCAATATATACTAATATATGATCGTTCGCAGAGTTGAAGATTACTTTTAGTAACAAGTACATATATAAATCTGAAAGTACAAAATTAAAACGTAAACAAAAGCTCGAAACGAAAACCAAAGCTTGACATTTAGCTGTATGAATATGCAAACACGCATGAAAAAAATACATTTAATGAATTAAAGGTTAACTTTATTAACTAAATACATATACAAAATGTACATACACAAAAAAATACATTTAATCAATTAGTAACAAATACATATATAAATGTGTGATACAGAATTTAAAACAAAAGCTCGACTTGCAGCATTTATGTAAATGTATGTAAATAATGTACATTAATAAAAAAAAAACATTTAATAAATTAAAGAATACTTTTGATAACTAAATACATACATATATATGTAAAAATATAAAATTTATAACATAAACAAAAGCTGAAACTCAAGCATTTAGATGTATGAATGTGCATACAAACATAAAAAAAATACATTTAATGAATTACAGGTTAACTTTATTAACTAAATACATATACAAAATGTACATACACAAAAAAAAAAATACATTTAATCAATTAGTAACAAATACATATATAAATGTGTGATACAGAATTTAAAACAAAAGCACGACTTGCAGCATTTATGTAAATGTATGTAAATAATGTACATTGATAAAAAAGACATTTAATAAATTAAAGATTACTTTTGATAACTAAATACATACACATATATATGTGTGAAAATACAAAATTTAAAACGTAAACAAAAGCTGAAACTCAAGCATTTACTTAGATGTATGAATGTACTCGTATATGTATATGTACATTTAATTTTCACTCCCATTTTGAATTGCGAATTTCTTAACGATTAATTATAATTTCGCTATTGACAAACAAAACTTATTAAAAATATTTTTGGCTTCTATATATATACATATGTGTGTGTATATGTAAAAATGTTAAAAAAGATTAATATGATAATAGGTGTAACATAGTCATTATGAAAATGTACAAATATGTAGTTATTAGCTCACGTTTAATAAATATAAATCAAAATACTCATTACTCATTGTTTCTTTTTGTGTTTTGGAATATTTAATAGGGGTGGCAACCGTTCAAAAAAGTAATAGATCTCATAAATCTTTTGATTCCATTCCATTTTGTTCCATGTTTGAAAAACATTTGATAAAATGAAATTTATCAAATTGAGAATCAGCCCAAAATCCCATACTAAAAATGAGCCTTTTTGTTTGAGAACGCTATCAGGGGAAATTTGAGGTGCATTTGATAACAAACGTTTGATATTTGACAATAGGGTTACTTCTCAAATGAACCTCAAATTGAAAATGAAGAAAAATGTTTGTTGGGTAGGAACTTGACGATCAACATTGGAACTAAATTTGGCGTTATGTGGTCGTTGTCGCAGCGTAACGACGGACGCCACATCTGCATCTGCAATGGATGGTTCATTGATACAAAGATAAAAGCGACCATAGGGAAAGTAGAGAGAAAAAGTCTATGTATGGCAGCAAGCATTGCAGCAACATTAAACTTACACATATACATACATACAAAGTACACAGATGTACATTCGAGTACATATGTGATCATGTTACCACATTAGGGCGTATCACGATGCATCCTGCAAATACAGCGAAAATTATTTGTTACTCTCCTTGATTATATTCGACTTTCATGCGTGATATATTTTAACATGAATGTTATCTGATTTAGTATCGCATTCTTATTGTTTGCAAATGTATTCAAGTGAAAGGGCGTTGTTTAGAAAAACCGTCGAGCGGACTTCTTCTACGCTACCTCTAACCGCCATGAAAATAGCTGTTTTTAACCCTTTTTGGAAAAACATGGAGAGAATATGAATTAAAAATGCACATAGAGGGTTAAAATGTTCTAGAAAATTATTCGCCATAAAATTTCACTAGAGTCCCCTCAGACAAAATCTTTGTAGGTACAAAGAACTACAGGAAATAATAATTAAAAATCACGCCATGAAATATGCAAAAGAAAAAATGTAATGCTCTCTTTGTATGTGTTGTTCATACGTACGTACCCAGCAAACAATTTTACCCAAAATCGGTTAGATATCTATCAGATTTTCGACAAAAAACTCCGAAATCAATAAGATTTCTGTGCGACTTCTCCAAGAGAAATGTATGGAGCCGTTGACAGGAATTCTTACAGATGTGTCTGGGGAAAGTCTGAGTTTTTTACCGACGATTCGGACAGACGTCTAACAGATTTCTGCACGAAATCGTTCAGATATCTATGAGATTTTTTTCAGATGGGAAAAAAGTAAAATTTCTTAGACAGTTCTGATAGAAATCTATAAAAAATCTATAAGATATGTCTACATAGTCAACTTTGTATTCAGATTTTTTTCAGAATCTTCTGAATCAGAAATTGTCTGGAAAATTGTTAGCAGAGTATACAATTCATATGTATAAAAGTTGTTGCATATTTCATGGCGTGATTTTTGATTACATATTATTTTCTGCGGTCTTTTTCGTTCTTTATACAAAGTCCGAACTCAAAACTTCATTGAAGTCATTTTTAAGAAATATTTTCGATAAAGTCTGCGCAAAAATTATAAAACCTTAACCCCCCCTAACAAAGCTCAGTCCTTTTGGACTAGTGCTCTTTTCGTCAGAATTGGTCTGGGAGACATCCACTTTAATAATTACTAGCGCTTGCTCGTGTTGAGGAAACACCATTGAACTTATTGGTGTTATAATTAATAATAATTCGAACTTCAGAGGCTCATATCTCGTTTTTGGAAGCTAACTTCGAAAAACGGTAAAATCACTTCTTTAGTTACAGCTCATTTTTTATAATAAAAAAAAAAGTTGGTTTGTTTGTTCAAATACCCAGAAAAAAACTTGATTTTGTCGTGTAGTGTTATAGATATCAAGGACCAAGTAGATAAGTTACAGTTTCCAGTTTTTACTGAAAAAATGTTTTCCATTTTCCACGAACCCAAGCTATAATAAATAATAACAGCTGAGCGCAAAATTTTAAAATTTTTTTCTATACGCTCTAATGTACATACATGTATGTATGTATGTATGTATTTACATATATGCAATAAATTTATGAGTTAAGAAAATAAAAAGATAAAATAAAGTTAGTACAAAGCAAATTAATTAAACAAACTGGTCAGCAAACACAAGTGCATGGTGAGCAATCCAATTTTTTTAGCTTTGCCTCCATTCCAACAATCCTTTTTTTTTTTTTGCACAAGCAGGAGTTTCATTCATTTACTTCAATAGTGTCATAACTCAAGACAAGCGATGCTTTCACGATTGTAATCCCAACGAAACCTACCCACATATATGTGGCCAGGACAACAAGAACAAGTAATTGCAACACGCAACTGAGATGCTGTTAATTTTGGGAGAAGTATTCTGAGAACTCTGAGAGGAAACAAAGTTATGTATGTACCAGAGGCGGGCGCTTCATACAAGCTGAGAAGCAGGGCTTGCGTACATATTTTCGTTCATTTCATTTTATAAATTTCTTTAAAATCTGGTTATTTTACGTTTTAAATGCGTTTACTATTTAAGTTCTCAATAATATAGCCCCCACTGTACATCCGGTGCCTAAAAGCATGCTAAGGAAATAGCGCAAATACACCACCAATCCACCTCACAATGTGTATTTTGTTTGTACAGCCAATTACAACACAGTGAGCATGCTTTAACGTTTCCACACATTAGCTTTTACGTGGCTTTCAAAACAGAATAACATAGCTTGTTTTCTCGCTTTCTCTAAGGAGAAATCAATTGCTTATTTTCATACTTAAATTGAAAAAAAAAAACTAGCAAATACTTTTTTATTTTTCACATGAAATTTGTATGGGGTTGAGAAGCTGGCTTCGGCATTCAACAGTATTCACAGTCATATGCATATTTGATATTTTCGTTTGCATGTACATACTTATGTACATAATTTCTTACATGTACATGTACATGCAAACATAAATATCAAATACCAGATTATAAAAGCGTTGATTGTGATTTTTGGCGACTATTGGCACAATATCAAGATAATTTTATAAAGCGACGGAAATCAAAATCAAATAAAATCAAACATTTCACGACTTTGGTAATTGGACCTCAGTTCTTCAAACACTAAAGCACCCATTTTTTAGATATTAGATAATAAGCAAATACACTTGCTACTGCTGAAATTTCCGTCAGTATAAGGAAATTAAAAATACCTCTGCGCTTTTGTGTGAGATTTCCCTATAAGTTTAGCGGCATCAATCAAAACGTGGACCCGGATGACCCTCGAATGTTTCTGAGCGATATTGGTAGCAATTGGTCTTGATGAGGACTCCAACATACATAGAACTCTTTTAACTGTGATGCCTTGGCCGGGTCTCCAGATATGGGTCATAACGTAGACCCAGATGGCCCTCGAATGTTTCTGTGAGATATTGGCATCAAATGATGAAGACTTCGAGATAGAACTATTTTAATTGTAAGGGCTAGGCCGGGCCCCCAGATATGGGCCAAGACGTATTTAAAAATAATGTAAATACGAACATTTTTATTTTAAAGATGTTTATTGTAAAATGGCAAAATCAAGAAAAACATTTCAAATTTAAAAATGTTAATTTTTATTTTAAGCACTATGAAAATTTGAACCAAAAAATTTCGTTTTATTCCATTAATTTTCATTTTTAATTTAAACATGCTCCTTTTTCAATCCTAAATACATTTTGTTTTTTATTTATACCTAAATTTCCATTTTTAAAATAAAAATGACCTGGTTTAAAACGTTCATCATAAAAATAAAAATTTTATTTTTGATTCATTTTCTCTGAGTGTACAAACAAAAAAATGTGCATCAAGAAAACAAAAATAAAAAATACATATGAAGACAAAAAAAAAAAAAAATAAACGAGAAAAAACAAACTTCAAATACGCGAATTGTTCAAATGCCCGTACAAACATACGGGTAATAAGCAAACAAACGAGTGTTTGAGCATTTGAAAAGCATTTATTCGGGCTACTCGAAAATGTTAAAAACAAAAATCGAGAGCTCTAGATCAAAGTCAATGACGGAACGCAATCAGACTTTTAGATAATACAGCAAAGAAAATTACGTAAATGGCTAATGTTTATGCTTCACACATACATGGGCTTGCCCAGACAATTTATGCTAGGTCCGCCACTGGTATGTACATATAAGTATGTATTTGGTTTTTTATATGTATACCATAGGTATATGTATATAATATACAAATGTATGTACATATGTATTTATGTGCATAAACTTACACTGTTATTAAATAGGGAAGTTTATAAATAAAAGCCATTAAAAAGGGCCAAGTGCACCACGGAACTTCGGCAAGGAGCAAAAATAGAAATTTAAAGAAGGGATTTAATGGTCTCAAAGGACTCAAATCATAAAGACAACACTGAATTTTTTTCAACATACATAGGTATCTACTTAGACTAGCTGTTTATTTACATATGCACAAACCTTCGTTATGCCCTGAATTCAACGGATGAACAATCGATTTATTGTTGTTGTTGTTGTTGATGCTGGATAACTATGAATAACTGTGCAAATTAATTGCTGTATTGTCAGTTTTTTCACATGCATAAAAAAACCTGCACTTGGGAATTTTTTATGTTCACATATGTTAGTGCATTTATACATTCATATATATATATATATATATATATATATATATATATATGTATACATATATAGTTTATGTATATGTACGTATGCACCTTGGTACATATGTACTTACATTGCTTGCGCATTGTAGGGTTAATTTAACTTTGTTTTTTATTGATGTTGTTGATCATGATTTCTATTGTGAAATTTGAAATACATAACTTTAAAAATTTTCTTTAGAGAATTTTTGAAACTTAAACAATAAACAACGAATTTTGTTAACGTATAATTTTAAATAAAATTTAAAAAAAAATAAATATATATGGAATTTTAATTTCCATACGCATTACATACTTTTTTATATACAACTGTACATACATATGCACAAACAAATTGGAAATTGAAAAGGGCTACACGGTCAGACGATTCTCACAACACGAATGCCGTTTCTTTTTTTCTTTTGTATTAATTTCACTATTCTTGCATTATATTTACTTTTTTCTATTCTGAATGAAATATGCACCTACATAGTACATACATACATATGTAGGTATAATAAAATTACTATGTATTTAGCTATAAGCTTAGGATCACAATAACAAAAAATGCAAATAGGTATCGCGTTGCAGACAATGGCGTTGACGATTTGGTTCAGCGACCAACTAACAACCGAACGGATAAAAACTGGACTGGCATGGCAAGGCTTGGCTGTTTGGGTGCTTGGCTAACAAAGCAAGTCAAACGGGCAAGGCGATGGTGCCTCATACGAAGCAAACAGAGAGAAAACGCGTCCGTCAATGAGAGACGCCTTAACCGAAGTGCTATTAACCACAGAATGCACATCTAAATGTGTACCTATGTATGGATGTGTCTGATGCATATAGAGAAAACAACAGCACCATAGTATCAATGTACTTACATATTTACTCCATAGTGAATTCAAAATTAGCTGATTCATGGTATAAATTCGATGTTGTGGCATTTGCCAGTCGGGAAGCAAAGGAACGCTGCGTAATGTGACGCTTTAGTGCAACTGCTTTGTACTCTATAAGGTTTCCAATTCACTCTGTGATATCTAAAAGTATTAGCTACATATGTACATATGTATGTATGGATATACGTTTGTGCCTACGTATGCATAAACATATGGACATTAGGGTCAGTCCCACTGCCTAAGTCGGTCAAAGATGCCACATATAAATTTTGATCCCGATCGGAGACGGTTAAGGGTTGTCGCAAGGGGGTCAAAGTTCAGATAACCATATTGAACCCCTGTGCGAAACCCCTTAACCGCCTTCGGTCGGAACCAAAATTAGTATTTGGTATTTTTGAGTACAGGACAATCGATTTTGGGCATTAAATATACAACAAAAACTTCATTTTTTGAGTCTCTATAGAGTTTTCCCAACTTTGACCCCTGTGCGACACCACTGAATCGTTTTCGATTGGGACAAAAATTTATATGTTGTATCTTCGACTATATTAGCAGCGTGCTAAGGGGTGAGGTCGAGGAATTATGCTATAAAAATTGTCTCCATACATTTGGGAACCACCCTAAAGTACATACATACATCGGTACATCGGCGCTGGCTAAATGTATTGCAGACAATGGTGGTGTTTTTTCTTTCTTTGTTGCGACTGCAATTTTCGCTTTGACATTCTCGTCGTCACTATTAACTTTGCTGCCATCGGCTAATAAATGTTGTTGTTGTTGTTGTCTGGGCTTTCCTTTTGTTAATATTGACGCTCTGCATTTGCTTCTCACAAATACAAGAAAAATACTTATGTATATAGTATCTATGTTTGTGTGTATAAATAAAAACTATTTTCCTACAAGAAAACTCCATAAGGTCACCCTAATAAGCATTGATATGGCATAGCCAGATTAAAAAACTCATATAATATAATAAAAAGAAGCAAATAAAAGTAAATGAGTAGCTTAAAGGCACATCAGTTGAGGTGGGAAACTCGATTTCAAGGCCTTCTCATTTCCTACTGGGATGGTGCATGTACTACATAATATATATTATATAGTATATATGCTTGTAGATATTTGGTTTCTTCTGCTAGTAACGAATGACGGAGCACGTGTTGTTGCTAAAAAAATGCTTATATACATACATACATATGTACATTTTTATACTCAGCTGTACTAGTACACAGAGTATTATAGTTTTAATCACATAACGGTGGATTGTAACAGAATGAAATAATCGAGATAGATATAGACTTATATATATCAAAATGATCAGGGTCAAAAGAGAAATCGATTGAGCCATGTCCGTCCGTCCGTCCGTCCGTCCGTCTGTCCGTCCGTCTGTCCGTCTGTAAACAATCTAACTCGCGCAAAAATTGAGATATTTTGATGAAATTTTAAATGCAAGTTGGTATCGAGACTGGGACGGTTGGTATTGAAAATGGGCGAAATCGGACCATGACCACGCCCACTTTTCCTATATAGAAAAAATCGGAAATTTGGTATCTCAGCCACTAATATAGCTAGAGCGATGCAATTTTACCCACGTGTTGAGCTCAGGCCTCTATGAAGAAATTTGGTGAAATTTTAGAAAATGGGCGGTGCCACGCCCACTTATTAAGGGTCAAACATTGAAAGTTTTATATGTCATAACTGAGAAACCGTTGAAGATATATCGATGAAATTTGGTATGCGTGATTTACTCACTTAGACAAATGTTTTGACGGAAAATTGTCAATATCGGTTGACGGCCACGCCCACTTTTATATATGGGAACTATAAAGGGGCCTAATAAAAACATTTTAAGCGATATCTCTGTCAAATATAAAGATATATCATTAAAATTTTATGACAGGAGTCTAACTACGAACATAAGACAAAAACCGTAAAAATTTTGGAAAATGGGCGTGGCACCGCCTCTTTTTAGAAGCAAAAATATACGAGATTTCGGAGCCCAAAACTCGACAAATAATTGAGATATTATGACGAAACTTGGTGTGTACACTTTTATTACTTGTGGTAATACATGTTCAAAATTTTAGAGAAACCGGTTGACGGCCGCGCCCACTTTTATATATGGGTATTATAAAGTGACCTAATAAAAACATTTTAAGCGATATCTTTGTCAAATGTAAAGATAATTCATTGAAATTTTGTGGTATGATTTCTACAATAGACCGGAAACAAAAAATAGAAAAATTTTGGAAAATGGGCGTGGCACCGCCTCCTTTTAGACAAAAGAATCTACGAGATTTCGGAGCCCATAACTCGACAAATAATTGAGATATTATGACGAAACTTGGTTTATACACTTTTATAACTTGTGTTAATAGACACGCAAAAATTTATTGAAATCGGTTTATGACCACGCCTACTTTTTAGCAAAGATATTTCTGGAACACGCTTTGGAAATTTGTAACGTAACAGCTTTGTAACTGGAAGTCATAAAGGAATGAAATTTTGCACAAAGAAAAATATTCATATGCTTAGTTGGATGACTGATAAAAATTTTGAAAATGGGCATGGCTACGCCCACTTTATGCAGCAATCGCTTTATATAAAATCCATCAAACGCAAACAAACAATGAAAACATACAGCTGAGTATCTAATGTTCGATTCCACTCGAACTTAGGCTTCCTTACTTGTTTTGTTTGTTTTTATCTACAAATGCACTCGCGGCATTGTTCGAAATATGCCCGTGCCTGTTCAAACACTACGAAAACGTGACTAGTTGGGGATACGTCTGGTGTCACTGCCAAGCAACATATTGTTTGAAATTGATTCTTATTAGAACCGGTTTTGAACCTATTTCCATACATACATATGTAAGTACATAAACATACTTACGCAAAAAAACATAGGGTTCACTCGCATTTGGAGAGAATCAAAGAAAGACCAGGAAATGTAGTAGAAAGTGTCATCTGAGCGTATCATAAATACCTTTTCGACTTTTCAACTTTTCACCGTCGCATTCAAATGCGTTTTGTGTTCGATTGTTCAAATTACAGCATTTAGTTGTTGACATATCGTCGCCTAAGAAAACGAATGTCGTATGTTACAAAACATAGTTTCGAGAAAATCGACTTTGAAGTTTAAATTGGAAATTCTCAAAAATTATACAACAGATTTTTCTGTTATTTGGACGAGTTGTAGCGAGTATTATATATTTTGACTTGCAATTTGCAAAAGTTGGATATCTTTAAAATTATGGGAGATAAATGACTTTTCATTCAGTATGCATTTGTCGTATGTAACGTCTGAGCACCAATACCTGTTTATAATAGCACATACGACAAAAATTCTTCTCTTTTTCCAAACCGGAATGGTTATGAGACTCACATTTTTTGAGATATCGACTTGAAATTTGGCAGTTGAATATATTTTGATGATACTTTGATCATATGTCGGAATCCACCACATCGGACTAATATAAAATATAGCTCCCATACAACTGATTGTTCAGATATAGCTGTTTTCGGGTATAACTTCTTCATTTGAGGAGATAAGGATATGAATCTTTGAAGTAGTTGTACCCATATGGACCTAATAAATGTCACCGAATTTGTCAAGATCGGACCACTATAACATATATGTAGCTCCCATACAACTGATTGTTCAGATATGGACATTTTGGGATATAAATTCTCGATTTAAAGAGATAAGGGCATGAAACTTTGAGGTATTTGTACCCGCATGGACCTAATTAATGTCACCGAAATTTGTCAAGATCGGACCACTATAGAATATAGCTCCCATACAACCGATTGTTCAGATATAGCTGTTTTCGGGTGTAACTTCCATATTTAAGGAACAAATTATACCAAACTTTGCAGTAATTGGTATTATACTACAATAAAATAATAATAATATAATACAACGGCGCTATTATAACTCTGACGGGTTTTATGGCCGAGCTTCTCTCCCAATAAGAGGAGTACTCCTTTTGTTTTTCCTACTAATTGGGTGGATCTACAGTTTTATGCCGGCTCCGAACTGTGAATCCATATTTTGTGAGAAGCGTTTTCATGGCAGAAATACACTCGGAGGGTATGCCGTCCACTGCCGAGAGGTGACCGCTGCTCTTAAAAAACCCAATAATTGGATTTTTACTAATTAGAAAATTTTTTTGCTGTTTGCTCGGACTGGGGTTTGAACCCGAGACCTCTGGCATAGCAGACGAGCACTCTACCCACTGCACCACAGCGGCCACTACAACAAAATATGTTAGCGAAAATCATTTAGATCGGATCACTATAACCTATAGCTCCGATACAATATTTTGGTTTATTTTCCGTAGCTCAGCGGCACATACGACAAATGCATACCCAAATGGTAGTAATTTTGTAACATACGACAAATGCATACTAAATAACTCAAAAACTAAAAGAGATAGCAAAAAATGGATTGGAAAAATTAAAAGATTAGGTCCGATTTAGTTAATCTGCATCAAAAACTAGAAATCGCCGATTTTCACATACGACACTCGTTTTCTCAGGCGACGATATGTACATACATATGTCTGCATGCACCTACCTATGTAAATTGCAAGAATTCTTTGTTTTAATGCTATCTAATGTATGTAATGATGTGTATGTTCGTAGAAATGGAAATACATACATACATACATATCTGCTTGTTCTCTAGGATTTGCCATTGCTGCTTTGTAAAAATAAACACACAAATAACTCATTCACTTCAATAGTGTCATAAGTCAAAAAAACACAGTTAACAAACTCTGAGTATGCGCCCTATACTTGCCAAAAAAAGTGTGGCATGATTTTAGGCGCAAGGTAAAATGCTAAGAAGTGCTTAAATTGCACAACAAACGAAATACAGCACGGCCGCTGTGGTGCAGTGGGTAGAGTGCTCGCCTGCTATACCAGAGGTCTCGGGTTCAAACCACGGTCCGAGCAAAACACCAAAACAATTTTTCTAATTAGTAAAAATCCAATTATTGGGTTTTTTTAAGAGCAGCGGTCACCTCTCGGCAGTGAGCGGCATACCCTCCGAGAGTATTTCTGCCATGAAAAAGCTTCTCACAAAAAATGCTTTCGCCGTTCGGAGCCGGCATAAAACTGTAGGTCCACCCAATTAGTAGGAAAAAACAAAAAGGATCACACCTCGAATTGGGAGAGAAGCTCGGCCATAAAACTCGTCAGAGTTATAATAGCGCCATTGTATTATATTATATTACATATACATATGTTTGCATATGTATGTGTGCATTCATGCCCTGCAAAAATCATTGGATTATATGCTCCATTTGTGGCAGGTTGGAGTACTTCAAAGTGACCACTAACATAGCCCAAACGTCCGATTCGTGTATCTGCATCGGTTCGTAGTTAGCCGAACATAACAAAAACTAACATACATATGTTTGTATGTATACACGTCATTCGTCGTCGTCGCGATAAATATTTGGTTTTTGTTGTTATGTTGTGTAACTCTTAGGTACTCCATCAATTAATCCAATGTAGGTACTCCATGGATTAATTTGATTGTTATGCGGGACTGGAGTACCTATATACTCCATTGCAATGACGTGCAATGTTAAATGGACAATATTTTTTGTATGAAATGTGCCAAGTTATGGAGTAATCGGTTGGTCAATAGCGAGACTCCATGGATTAGCGAATGGAGTACTCGGAATAATTGCAGGGTGTATACTTTAAATCCTCTCGAATTCATCTTCTAAAATCCTCAGACAATTTCACAAAAGCAAGCCATGCGAACTCACAGATGGATGCATACAAACGGATGTAAATATGTATGTATATTAGGTTGACTTCAAAATCAAATTAACGATTTTCTAAATTTTGGTCCCAATGGATGTAACTCCTGGTGGTTATATGAACTTTGCCCTGTGCGACACCACTTAACCATCTCCGATCGGAACAAAAATTTATAGAGGGTGAAGTTTGCGGAGATATGATATAAAATACATTTGGAGTCCACTCTAATGTAAATATTTATTTACTTATATTTACATACATGTTTTGGCGTGCGAAAGTATGACGATTCCATGTACGGTAAGTGACCTCTACCAAACCTAACTTTCAGGCACAATGCACTTACATATTTTAGCATACCGACCCACTCAAACCCCTCCGATTTGTTTGTACTTGCGCAGAATCTAAAATCTTCGACCGGCTCTTTTTCTGTCTTCTGTTAATGCAAGTCTGCCATTTCTCTCTATTACAAGTGTGCTCATATGTGCGCATATTCCGCTCTCAATAAAAGTACAGTGGGCTAAAAATTGTCGAATATTGTGGCTTACAGTTGCAAATTAATTAACACTGAGGCAAAAATTGATGGTTGTTGTCCGGGGGCGCAATAATTGCCACACAGAACAAAAGCCACTTCCATATAGCAAAAAAAAACCCCAAGCCTGAGGTAAAAGATTTTTATAGCCAAACAGAGCGCTCTCTATATAATTTAAAAATATAAAAAGAGGGTACTGTCAGGCTCAAAATATACGGAAGTGATCTGAAAAAAAAAAAAAATAATAATAATAATAAATTAAAAAGTTATAAAAAATAAACAAATTTTGTGTGGGGATTTTCGTCTCTTTTCAACTTTTGGTTACCTTTTAGTGAGCGTCTTATTTACGCCTCGTTTCACATTCACCCCACTTATTGCAACTGAATAATAGTATTTTCAATAATTACCGTTGGTTTTTTTGTATGCTAGTAGCACAGATAATTGTGAAAATTTTTAGAAGAAAGGCCCTTATGCATAAGAACTGAGCTCTTTCTCAAGATACTGAACTCAAACTTAATCTCGAGAAATAACCAAATAATTTAAAGTTATTGGATGCAGCTTTACAATTTATACATTTTTTTATGAGATAAGCCTAATTTGTGTAATAAAATCAAACAATTTTAATAATTTGTATACATACAAAATCCACATTTTACGAAAGAAATGAGTATGAGCTATAGCTCGATTTTTATGCATTAGGCCCAAAATTCCCATTTCGCTCCCAAAATAACAGCAGGAGCCGAAAGCTGCTCTCTAGCTGATCCCATCGTATTCTTGCTCACCTAGGGAGCACTCGAGATATTTTCTGCTGGGATGCAATGAATGTACATGTGAAAGTTATTGCATATTTCATGGCGTAATTTGTTATTATTATACTTATCCTGTGATGTTTTGCGTTGAATAGGCGAAAATAAAACAAATTAAAAAAATTTTGTTTAAAGAAAGCTTTTATTTAACATTTACCTAAAAATTTATTATTAAAAAATAAAAAATGAAATAATAAAATACAATACAATATGTATATAGATGGGAGGAAATAACACAAGAGGCATGTGACATCTTTTAAAAGAAAATGCAAATATATAACATATCTAAAATTAGAAAAGGTTCGGCAAGCATGCGTGTGGACTTTCAAAAATTGCCAACCCCCAATTAAAGATTAAAGGTATGACGCTTTTTCATATACACCTGTATGTACATAAGTATGTACGAGTATATTTTTTTTAATTGAAATGTTGTTTATAAATTGCTGATGCTGTGAGAGATATAGAGAGAGAGAGAGAGAGAGTTGATTCACCTCAACAACTTTTGTAGTGATAATTGTGAAAACTGTTTCTGGTATTTTTCTTATTTTGTTGTTGTTGTTGTTGTCGCTTTGCCGTTGTTTGTTGTTTGAGTGTGAATTTAATTCAAAGTGATAACGAGACACGACGAGTGAAAACTCATGCAGTAATAACACAAAGCTCGACCTCCCGACCACCCACAACATATTTACATATGTACATATTTATATACATAGTTTGGTCGCTTAGATAAATTGCCTACAATGACCAGCAGATGCCGCTCGAAATAAGGATAAAAATAGTTAAACACTTTGCAACTGATTTCAGTACGAAGTCAACTTTCGAAAGTGATGTTAGACATTTAAAGCTGCACACCTGCACTAGCAGCACATTATTCAATAAGTACATGTAATCAAATATGTATGTACATACATACATAATATGAATATATGTACATTCATAGGTGCTATGTTGTTGATAAAAAAATATGAACTAAATTTGTATGCGTTTTTAGTTGTGCAGTTGATAAAACTATGTAAATATCTGTGGACTGTATCTAACTTATTAATAATTTGTTTATATGTACATATAAAATTAATAAAAGCTGTCACAGGAACAGCTGCAATTCCTGCACTGAAAACAATAAAAAAAAATACAAACAATAACAAAAATTGCTTGCTGTCCGCGTTTTCGCCAACGGAAGTCACCGGATATTGTTCACTAAATAAATAGAGAGTGCTAAATTATTGGCGCAAATTAATTCTGTTTGGAATTTAGATTTAAATCAATTCAATTGTGAATCTAATTAAGGCGCTACAAATTCGAAAAAAAAAACTAAGTTTATTCTTTTTATATATGTATATGTATTTTTATATGTATATACATACATATGTAGGTACTTACATATCGCCCTTTAAACTTTATAAACGTCTATCCACGTTATGACGTTATTGAATTAATTAAAATTAATTTTACAAGAGAGCATAAAACTGCTTTATTTCAATCTTATTTCTGTGTATAAATTTAAATTTAAATTGTTATGTAAATCAATCAATCATAATAATAATAATACACTGGCGCTATTATAATTCTGACGAGTTTTATGGGCGAACTTCTCTCCCAATTCGAGGTGTGCTCCTTTTTTTCCTACTAATTGAGTGGACATAGAGTTTTATGCCAGCTCCGAACGGCGAATGCATTTTTTGTGAGAAGCTTTTTCATGGCAGAAATACACACGGAGGGTATGCCGCCCATTGCCGATAGGTGACCGCTATTTCTAAAAACCCAATAATTGGGTTTTAATTAATTAGAAAAATTTTTTGGTGTTTGTCCGGACTGGGGTTAGAACCCGAGACCTCTGGTATAGCAGGCGAGCACTCCACCCACTGCGTCCACTAAAACATCAACTTCCTATAAAAGCAGGAAAAAATTGAATTATTGGCAAATTTTATTTTTGGCACAAGTGCCGCTTAGGCGGATATGAAATTTCACTTAGGCCGTTATGAAGCTTAAACGACGATATTTATGTATGTACGTTCATGAACAAATCTCATTTCCTTAGTCGCACTTAATAAGTAATTGGCTTTGCACAATTATTCAATTTAACGCTTATTTTTTACAATTTCATAAATTAAATCAAATTTGCTAGGGCTTCCATTTGGATTTAACAACAATGGCACATACATACACACATACATATGTACGTATGCAAATATATTTAACAGCTCAGCTGATTTCCCATCAACACGTTCAAGCATTATTTATTCCAAACCATAATTTATGTATATGTACATATGTATGTACGTATGTTTTATGTACATAAAAAACCAAAATATTCATAAGCTCATTTATCTCAATCAGCGTATGAATGTACAAACATGCATATTTACAACCAAGGGTATTTTTGAAATAAATGTAGGTACATAGGTGTACATATATGTGATTATATTGCACACATATGTATTATTTAAAATAACATTAGTAAAACATTGGCGCGAAATTCTGAAGAGTTTTAAGGCTATGATCGCCACAAATTCGACAACTTTTTGATAGAAGCCTTTTCTATGCAAAAAACACACTCGGAAGGCTAGCCGACTATGATGGAGGCTCAAGCGCTATTTATGATTTTGCCCGTGTGATGATACGAACCTTGGACCTATTGCAATCAATAAGAACACCTTTCCCATTATACATACAGTGGCTCCCAGAAGTATTTTGCATAATTCATTTATTAAGAAAACGTTAGAAATTCTCCATTTTTTCGAAATCTTTTGCAAATTTTTTTAATATGGTATTATAGCTGAATCTTCATACTACAAAAACACATTCATTAAAAAACCAAAATGCATTCCATCTTTTTTATAAAATTAAAGAAACGAAAAAAGTCATACATTTTTGCTCACAAAAGTATTTTGCATATTGGTAATTTTGGTGAATAAATGCATCTACAACCTCTTTAATATTTTTTATGATATCCGTCCTTTTTTGAAGTGGCTTCCAAGAGTCTAGTGATAGACCCTGGTAATTTTTGGCAAAATTTCCGGAGGTATTTTGTCCCATTCCCTGGTTAAACCCGCATTTGGGTAATTTTTTGGGGAAATCTTCGATTTTCTCACATGATCTTCAAGACAGGACTAAAAATTTTGATTGGTTCTTATATCAGAGCTTTGAAAAAGAGTTTGGAAGTGTTTTTTATTCGAAAGTGTTCACATTTTAACACCATTAGCGGTATTTTTCGGATTATTATCTTGTTGAATTAAAAACCCAGTGCTTAACAGTCGCTTTAATTTTTTTGATTTTCAGCTCTTAATTGGGCTTCCGCCATAAAATATGACTCATAAATATTTTATTTGCTTTCGGCACTTAAAATTATAGTTTTAGAAATGTTAAATTTTTTTTATTTTGTGTTTGTTGGGAAAAATAAGACACTTTCTTTGAGATAGAGAGTTGGTTGCACAGTACTTGGCGGTGAATATGGGTTTTATCGGTACACTGTGCACTGCCTCTTCCGATACTTGATTATTGAGTATTGGTTTTAGTTTTCTGTTTATTGTAGGAGCTTATGTATGGGGGTTTAGTTGATTTTCTCTCAATATTGCACGTTCTTCTAGCGACGTTCTTCTTTGTACTAACAACTTTTTTCCCAAAAATATCACTCATGATGTTAAAATGTGAACACTTTCGAATAAAAAACCCTTCCAAGTTTGTGTTCAAAGCTCCGATATAAGAACCAATCAACATTTTTAGCCCTGTCTTGAAGATCATGTGAGAAAATCGAAGATTTCCCCAAAAAATAATCCAAATGCGGTTTTGGCCGAGGAATGGGACAAAAAACCTCCGGAATTTTGCCAAAAATTAGCAGAGCCCATCCCTAGACTCTTGAAAGCCATTTGGAAAAAGAACGGATATCATAAAAAATATTGAACAGGTTGTAGATGCATCTACTCACCAAAATTACCAATATGCAAAATACTTTTGTGAGCAAAAATGTATGACTTTTTCCGTTTCTTTAATTTTATAAAAAAGATGAAATGCATTTTGGTTTTTTAATGAATGTGTTTTTGTAGTATGAAGATTCAGCTATAATACCATATTAAAAAAATTTGCAAAAGATTTCGAGAAAAAGGCGAATTTCTAACGTTTTCTTAATAAATGAATTATGCAAAATACTTCTGAGAGCCACTGTACATAAGCGGCAACCTTTAATAACTGCTTCTTTACATATGTATGTATGTATGTATCTATCACAAGCGGAGCTATACGACTTACTATTTTAAGCGTTGTTAAATTGTGTACATACATAAAATCTGATTTAATCGGCGGGTGTTAATAGCACAAAAATCCATAAATTGATTTTTACCGGTTTACTGCGGTTTGGCTGCTGTAGAAATTAGGTTGTCTTATTTTTCGTATGTATGTTTGTATTTATTCTTTCTTAACGGTACACTTGCATAATGGCAAAAGTGAGTTTTCACTCTCGACAAAAATAGCCCAAGCAGTGCTCACCGGTGAAAGTGAAAGCGCCACTCGGAGAAATTTCGCAAACAAAAAATACTTATGTATGTATGTTCATATATGTATGTACGTATTACACACATGCACAAACGGTAAGTACCCTGCAAAAATCATTGGATTATATGCTCCATTTGTCGTAGGTTGGAGTACTTTCAAAGTGACCACTAACAGAGCCCAAACGACCGATTCATGTATCTGCATCGGTTCGTGTTTAGCCGAACATAACAAAAACTAAATGTTTATCGCGACGACGACGATATGTGAATACATACATAACTACATACATATGTTTGTATGTATACACGTCATTCGTCGTCGTCGCGATAAACATTGGTTTTTGTTGTTATGTTCGACTAACTGTTAGGTTCTCCATCAATTAATCCAATGTAGGTAGGTACTCCATGGATTAATTTGATTGTTATGCGGGACTGGAGTATATACTCCATTGCAATGACATGCAATGTTAAATGGACCATATTTTTTGTATGAAATGTGACAAGTTATGGAGTAATCGGTTGGTCCATAGCGAGACTCCATGGATTAGCGAATGGAGTACTCGGAATTTTTGCAGGGTAGGAAATGCTTACAGGATGTGACGTGTTTATATTTATGGACATACATATACATATGTAGGTATGTATATATGTACATATGTATATACATATAGCAAGTTTAGCAAGTTTTGCTCACGTGCTTCCAAGCACACACCGTTGCTGCATACACATACAATACAAACATACATATTTATTTTTATCGAAAGGCTTGACGCCATGGTGTCTCTAACGTCGCAAAACTGTATGCTTTTTGTGTATTTGACTTGAGATTTTTTTACTGTTGTCTGGAGCGTTTTTTTTAAATGCTTATCTACTAGAAGGCTGCACGAATGGATTCGAAACGGCCAACAAAATATTCGCGGCCGTCCAATTACAGTACCTACTTGTTTCTGTCGTTTTAGAATAAACGCAAGTAGAGCACAACCATAAACAGAACCAATACAATTACTTATTCGTAGCGACAATTACATGACCTTAAAAAGGTTCTGCAAATAGTGTACACTACTTGCGAATACTTCGAATATAATCGAAATATATGTATGTACATACATATTTTCATAAACACACATCCAGACGTTGTGTTCAGCAAAATTACGCTGCTAGTGTGAGTGTGTGTATGTGCATATGCATACACACTAGGGCGGGTCGATTGGTAGGGGCCAAACAAAAAAATTAACAGGGACACATCGCAATTATAAAAATTTGGGTAATTTCAAGTTTTTTTGCCCAAGAAACCATATGTCTAAAATAAATTTCGAACCAGAGCTTTTTACGATCTACATATTTCCAACTTTTCTATATATTTTAAAATAACTCGGTAACCAATACTTCGATTCTTTTGATTTTTTAGGCATTAGTTAGGAAACATATTTGGCATATTAAGGTGGTTTTATGAAGGAAATAAAGTTCTCCCGAAATTCGCGGAACAACCCGATTTGGAATATAATACGGAAATCTATACCTAAAATTTTTCCTTAATATATTAAAATTTAGAGGTCGTGCAAATGCCTCCAAATTTCTTTCTCCTTTTATATCAGTGATGATACATAATTTTTTTCAAAGTCCTTAATGAACAAGAAAAACATTTCTTATCATTAAAAAATGGAACATATGTTTGTTGGGCTTTTATTTTTTGGTCCACCTTAATGCCATATGCACATTAAATAAACAAACAAACCAAAGAAGCAACAAGGTTTTGTGAATACTTCATAACATGGTTATTATTATGTTCTATTCTATCGTGGCGAATAGTGTACACTAATCGCTCCAACAGAGCAAATAGAAATTTTAGCTGAGTTCCCGTGGCAGTGATCCAGATCCGGATACAAATTTTGCAAGCAAATGCGACAACAATTTTGTGATCCTGGTATTTATCTGGATCAAAACAACCTATTACAATCTATACGGATCCGAAATTGATACAGATAAACGCCAGGATCACAGAATTCTTGTTGCATTTGCATGCAAACTTCTTATCCGGATCTGGATCACTGCCACGGGAACTCGCCTAGTATTTGTATTCCAAATCAAAAGTATGGGTTATATTCGTATCTGCATTGAAATTGTGCTGTGACTAATTGTACAATGCATAGAGTATTCGAAAATATAGAAGAGGCAAATGGTATTGTGCAGAGGTCTATTATCTACTTACATGCACTTAACTTTTAATTATTTTTTATTTCACGAAGTGCATACGAAGGTCTCAGCTCCAGTAGTTTTAAAAGGTTAACATATGTATGTATGTGTGTTTTTGAATGCTCGCATTTAGGTTGTTTTAAAATAAGCACATCTCACACTGAAAAACTTCTATGCAGTGCATTTGTACACACGCGCCTTCGCCTAAAAGTATGCAATGTTTACAAACATACACACATACAGGTGATGCTAATAAAAGCGTGTTAAAAATTTGAAAAATTTATCAGAATTAAAATGTTTTTGCATTCATTTCGCTGAGCGCTCGGCGACGAATTTAGCTCATTTTCTATTTGTAAGCTTCCGGTTGCCGGCTTATGCACTTCCGTGCATGTATAAATGTATGTAGATTAGGGTGGTTCAATTTGTATGTGCTGATTCTAAGCCATAGTGTTCCTAGCAAATTCGGATTATGCAGTAAATTCTATCAAACAAAAAAATTGTCTGGAAGAATGTCTTTAAAATCAATTTCATATTTTTTAAATTCAATCTGTAATTAAAAAAAAAATAATAACACTGGATCACAAAATGAAATTTTTTGTCTGTACTTTGGACGTGACTATCCTATCTATATGTAAAATCGGTCGCTGATTCCGAAAATCGGGTTCATTTTTAATTCTATGGGAAGGTTTTTGAGATATCGGCAATTTACCGTTATTTGGCCAATGGGTACACTTAATCCAGTATAGCTCTTTAACACAGTGAGTTATCTTCTTTGGGGTGACACCATACGAAAGAAAATTAAATTTCTTTTTCGCGGCTCCTATAACATTTTTCTCTAACTCTTATAGTTTCTGAAATATTGACGATTAAATTTTAATTTTTTCGATTTTTTACGATTTTTTGAAGAAAAAATTGACTTTGTCAGACAATATCTTTAAAACCAATGTCTTCACCTTCGGTTTTAATCTTTTACGTGAAGCTCCATTCCATTAGCAAAAAAATAAGCTATCAACGAAGAAAATCCATGGTAAAATGGAAAAGTTATAGGCGATCAAGTAAATACAGCCAAGTCGCACAATGCCTCTACACGGGTATATTTTATGCATGTTATACCCGTAAATGGGCTTGTATCTACCGCGCTGCCAATGTGCTGCTACTGCAGATGTGTAGGTATTGGTACAATATGCATAGAATGTACGCGTGCAGAGGCATTGCGCGACCTGGCTGTATTTACTTGATCGCCTATAACTTTTCCATTTTACAATGGATTTTCATCGTTGATAGCTTATTTTTTTGATAATAGAATGGAGCTTCATGAAAAGGAGTAAAACCGAAGGTAAAAATATTGGTTTTAAAGATATTGCCTGACAAAGTCAATTTTTTCTTCAAAAAATCGTAAAAAATCGAAAAAATTAAAATTTAATCGTCAATATTTCAGAAACTATAAGAGTTAGAGAAAAATGTTATGGGAGCCGTGAAAAGGAAATTTAATTTTATTTCGTTTGGTGTCACCCTAAGGAATATAACTCACTGTGTTAAAGAGATATACAGGATTAAGTGGACACATTGGCCAAATAACGGTAAATTGCCGATATCTCAAAAACCTTCCCATAGAATTAAAAATGAACCCGATTTTCGGAATCAGCGACCGATTTTACATATAGAAAGGATGGTTGCGTTCAGAGTATTTTTTGGCTGTAGAGCAGTGTAATAAGTACATAGATGGCAGAAACTGTTGCAAAAACTCGGCCTAAATTAAACTCCTTCTACGCCCAAGTGTGCGTGTGCATTCGTACATTTTCTTGTATTCACAAAATCAAACAAAACATCTACTAAAGACGGCTAAGCAAATATCCTAATATTCACAAAACACTTTGCAAGAGAGTTCAAATGCTTTTGATCCAGGGACCCATAATAATTATTATAATCATTATTCGTTATATTTTCAGTGAAAAAAATCAAATACTTGCAAACATCGTAGAAGAGTATTGAGTTTGTGTGTGCATGTCTGAAAGAGCACTATCCGAATCCACTATGATTGAAAAATTTTAAGCGATATCCATAAAAATCAAAAATAATCATTATTTTTTTAGTTTTATTTTTTTGATCAAAAATAACACTTATTCCTTGATGAAATATAAAAAAACTCAACATATAATGATTAAATGGCGATTTTATTATAAAACTCATAATGATTACGGTCCCTGTTTTGATCCCATGTATGTACATATGTACCTATATATTTTGATATCTGAAAATAATAACGGAATAGAGGTAGAAAATATAAAGTGATATGCCTACGTAGGAAATACAATCACGAATTGCCTCCTTCCAATTTTTTGCCTTTTGCTTTACTATTATAATATTTTTTATTTTCTAAGTGGCCGGCACTTATCCTTCATAAAGCAATTAAAATACACACCTGTCACACTTGTAAATATTGATTAAATGGTTGACGTTTGCCGTCATCCATCCTCGCATTTCAGAAGAACCTTTTTACGCTATACATACATACATATGTATGTATGTATGTTAAGGTTGATATTGCTATGTATGTATGTACTTTTATTAGATTGACCCTGGATTCCATTAAAAAATTTGTATGTATGTAAATATTTTTAGTCTTTCGTGCTCATACCTCATCCAAAAATTAAAAATTTAACGTTAAACCTAAAACGTTGACAATGTCAATGGCATCAACGTTTGTTTGGCGGCAATGTACATATTTTCCCATTTTTTCGTATTTTTAAGCTCTGAGTAAGAGTTCGTTTTTCCAGTTCATTAACATTTGCGGCAAGCTTCCGCTCCCTTAATTTCATCCCCATGCGTATACTTTAATTTGAACTAAAACCACTTATTTGGATGTTGCCGCTAAAAAGCTACTCTTAAGTTTACGTACGAGCAATTGTTCAAATCGAAATTCAGTTTCAATTAATTTAAATTAAAATCTCTAGCAGTTTAATTTGGTAAATTTGCATTATGTATGTACGTAAGCATTAATCGAAGTGAAAGAACTATCAGAAATTCATCAAAATAATTGAGCGCGATTTATTACATAAACGCAATTCATGGAAAACCATTTGAATAGATTTGTGCATAGGTGCATGCATGAATATTTTATATGTTAATTTATTATTGTATGTATGTATGCAATATGCGAATGAATGTTATTATGCAGGGGAATGAACAAAGGTGTATGTACGGTGAGTTTTGGCCTTGCAAGCACATTTCTTTATTATATTTTCGACTGAAACTTTTTAGGTGTTTCCCAGCAAACAATTTCATATGAAAATAAGTGTTTTGTAAGCGTTCAGATGTAAGCAAAACACTTGCATTGACATTTACAAAACATCGCAAAGTAAGCCTTTTACAATCGAAACGCGTCGCTCGTTCTAAGCTTGAAATTAGAATTGCAAAAAATGTTTTTTAGGACCTATAATAACGCGTTTTGCAAATGTGTTCAGTAAACGCATTATAAGTAATTTTTATATGCTTTTCATAAGCTTTGTAAACACGGTTACCAAACATGTATTTTTAATGAAATAACAAATAATAATAATAATAACTGTTTTGTTCAGGAGGTGCCACACTATTCCACAAAAGTTGAAAAACTTCGTTGCTGTTGCGCACAGTACTTCTCGATTTTCTTGTTGCTGGCATTATACAAAAAAATATATATAAAAACGCACTTATGACTTTATTTATTTACTAAAACTTCACTATTTTCACTTGTTTACTGTTCAGAAATCAAAACTAAATGAGTTCTACCTACAAATAACTGTAAATTTAGTCGGTCACCGCCAACATTTATAAAACGTTAGCATTTCCTTGCGAAATATAAAGACATACGCAAAACGCTTATAATACCAAATATTATGCAAATGTCGCTTGCAAAATCCTTATTCATGCTAGCTTATTCTAAGCTTGGTTTACAACGCTTACATTAGTCGAATTATGCAAGCTTATTTTAAGTTTGATTTGCAAAACGCTTACCAGATTGTTTGCTGGGTTGTTGCGTCACAGATGCCAGAAGTGTGAATGTACATATATATGCATGTACGCATTTGCATACAAAGTAATAGCTTTGTTCGCTTACTTTCTCCAACAGCATTTACTCAGCAGCCTCCAACAGCCAGGTGTTGGAGAAAATTGTCATCTTTCCTCTCAGAAGAGAAAAATATCGTAAGTGGTAAACGAACACAAAATTTGCAGAGTTCAACAGCTTTCGCAAACAGCTGATTTTTGTTTACATTCACAAGCCCCAAATTCAAAGTTGCATAAAAGGATTAAAATCAAAATGATAATAGAATTGGTGGAAATTATTGCTGTTACTTATGTATATATGTACATATAACTTAAAAACAATAAAATAAAACATGGTTTTTTTCTTATTTAATTTCTCTTGATTCGTTTTGGGTTTCTTTTTAATCAGATAGCCTTTTATCACCTCGCAAATTGCGATAAGTACCTCAATATAAAAAGCGTTCGCATAGGCTCGCAAAAATTTTTTTGGAATTCGGAAATACATCCGGAATTCTCTTTTACAATAATTCGGCACTGTTTGCTCTATATAATTACTAATGGAGTTACAATTCTGCCTGGACACAGTGGTGATATACGTATGTACATACATATGTATGTATGTATCTGCAATACAATTAACTTCATCATCACTTTCGCTGTCACTATCTGATCCATAGTGTTTTCCACCGTGGTATGTCTTCACGTCTGCTGCTCCGCAGAAGAGATTTCAATTTAATGCACCCGGCCCTGGCCATGCTTTAAAAAAATAACCCTCTATGGACCGATCCACAGTACTTTTGAGTAGAACAAACTTGCGTTGGCGGCATTTGGCCGCGCTTTAAAAAAAATATCCCCAGCCAGCATAATTTCCTTTCTCGAATTATATCTGTGTTATAATTAGTAAAATTAACATCAATAGAACATTTCCCGAAAGTTCCAGTGGTTTGAAAATAAATACGGCGGGCGCATTATACTGAAGCCGACCCACTGCAGAAATACTCTCGGAGGGTGTGCCAGGCAGTGGGTGGAATGACCGCTATTTTAAAATCCGAATAATTGGGTTTTCATTAGAATTTGTTGTCTATCCAGGCTCAGCTTGTATATAATGAACCAATTTCATTTATTTACAAACTACTGGGAATGTTTCAGTGAAACTTTCAGGAAATATTCTGTAGATGATAATGCATCTTATCTTAACACTTTCAACTATTACTAAATTATAATAGCCGGGTTTTTATTTAAGCGCATATACATCTGCGCTTAAATTTTGTATGGACAACTAAGCGCGTATAGAGATGTGCGCTTAGAAATCCATCCAAAATTTAAGCGCAGATGTATATGCGCTTAAATAAAAGCACGATTAATATTAAAGTTCTCCAGAAAGAGAATTCTCCCGGCTGAGGGGTATTTTTGTAAAGCGCGGCTGAAAGCTGCTAACGCAAAAGGCGTTTTATACAAAACAACTGTGGATTGGTCCATGGATATTAATCCAGAAAGAGAATTCTGCGGCTGAGGGTAATTATTTTGAAGCGCGGCCGAAGGCCGCCACGCAGAAAGATGTTCTACACATACACACATTAATTTAACAAGGAATATTTCCGGAACTATCAGCGGCCGGCGGGTGGGACTTTGTTTTTTGTGATCTGTGAGACCACCCCTCTGGAAAATTAATTGTTATCGGATCGTGGTTCATTATATACAAATTTTCCATCTATCTATGGTGGGGATCCAACCCACGACCTCTGGTATGGCAGACTAGCCACTGCCCGCCACACCGCAGTGGCTACAACACTCCCCACTGCACCACAGCGGCCACGTTAATATATATTCCGGCAAAGGAGATTATAATTTACTAAGGTACATAATATGCATACAAATACTTAGCAGAAAGTATGTAACTTATTTTGCATATTTAATTCATGCATATTTGTTGCCAATTTAGTGTATTTTTCCAATTTTATAATTAATTTGTATATTTTGCAAGTCTTGTTACTTGCAAAAATTCCAGTCAGCTGTTGTTTGATCAGCTGTCTTCCTGTTGGAAAATTGCTGTTGGCAAAAATTTGTCCAACAGAATTCAACAGCTTCTCACAAAATTAAATGTCAGTTTTCTCTCTCAGTTGGCTCTCTTCTGTTGGAGATTTGGCGTAAATAAACGACAAAAAAGTGTTTATTTTTAAAAGTTTTCGAAAAACTTCAAAAAATATCCGTAAACGAACAAAGCTATTGAAATCGTCCTTTTGATAATTCAATGCGAGATTTGTTATTTTTTGTTGCCAAAAGTCTATTTTTAGTTGACCGCAGCCAACTTGAAACGTACTTTTACATTTTAATGGCGTTTACGTTCTCATCCTTTATCGTTGGATGGATGTGATTACATAAATACCTACCCACCAAAAATGCAATTGGTTTATGTAAATTCACTAAAAACAACTAAGAAAGCGGAGGTGTCGCAAAAGCTTACAGGATTAGAATTTGTGTTAAATGTGATTGGCAGTCACTATGGCTTATCGGATGGATGCTGCGTTCATATGCCAGACTTTTCGTGCTCGTTACCCACCAAGGCGAGTTTAGCAGCGGAATTTTTTGCTAAAGACGTAGTAAAGGTCACCTTTCAGCAATGAACATTTTGTAAAAGTCGAAACTCGTTTCAGTCAACACGATTGCCTTCTGGAACTTCAGTTGCGTATTTTAGCGATAAAATTAAAAAAAAAGCCTCAAAATTGTTTAAAACGTATTGTAATCAAAATAAACGAGTTTTGGCTGTTGTTGTGCATTGTTTTGTTGTAATTCTTTACAAATTGAATTTAGCACGACAAGCAAATTATTTTATAAATGGTTGATTTTAAAAATGTCGCTAGATGATTACAATAACTTGCTTTAAATTGCAATTTCAATTGAAATAATTAAAAATTTAAATTTTCACTTATTAAATGAGTTTATAATGAAATAAAGCCTGAAAATTATAAGGGTTGCAAATTTGTATGGCGTAAGGCTTAAAATAAGGCTGATTTTCCTGTGTTGATGTCATCAGGCCATAAGGAGTACTCTCTCTCTCTCTGAGAGCACACCTTATTCCAAAGGCCAATCCGCCATGAGAAATAAGGCCAGGATAAGTATTAGAAAGTTAGGAGCAGACAGAGTGAGTGCATAACAGAAGCAGCGCGTACTCCTTTTTTAGACCTGATTTGTCAACAATAAGCAAAACTTTTTTGCAGAATACATATGTATATGTATGTATATATATATATGTATGCATACTGCCTGGGTGTAATTCAATTAGCGAAGAGAATATTTGTAGTATTTATATAACTTGCATAAATAAATATTTTGTTCATTTATTGTTCAGTTAATCCCCACTACTTACCTATATTTTTATGCAAATATTCATCTCAGGTATTAACGTTTTTATGCCATTTAATTAATTTAATTAAAAGCATTAACAAAAGTTCACCCTATTCAAAACAACTTGAATGAATAAATTATAAACAAACATCGAGTAGATCGAAAACAAATGCAGATTCTCGTAAGGTGAGTTTCTCCTAAAAATTAACCACTGCTTTTGCTCAAATTATCGCTATAAAATAAATTAGAACAAGTAAGGAAGCCTAAGTTCGAGTGGAATCGAACATTAGATACTCAGCTGTATGCTTTCATTGTTTGTTTGCGTTTGATGGAAACACGGCGTATTTTACATAAAGCGAGTGCCGCATAAAGTGGGCGTAGCCACGCCCATTTTCAACATTTTTATCAGTCATCCAACTAAGCATATGAATATTATTCTTTGTGCAAAATTTCATTCCTTTATGACTTCCAGTTACGAAGATGTCACGTTACAAATTCCCAAAGGGTGTTCCAGAAATATCTTTGTTAAAAAGTAGGCGTGGTCATAAACCGATTTCAATAAATTTTTGCGTGTCTATTAACACAAGTTATAAAAGTGTATAAATCAAGTTTCGTTATAATATCTCAATTATTTGTCGAGTTATGGGCTCAGAAATCTCGTATATTCCTGTTTCTAAAAAGAGGCGGTGCCACGCCCATTTTCAAAAATTTTTGTGTTTTTCGTTTTATGTCCGCAGGTGGACTCCTGCTATAAAATTTCAATGATATATCTTTATATTTGACAGAGATATCGCTTAAAATGTTTTTATTAGGCCACTTTATAATACACATATATAAAAGTGGGCGTGGCCGTCAATCGATTTTGGAAATTTTTCGTCCAAACATTTGCCTAAGTAAGTATATCACACGTACCGAATTTCATCGATATATCTTCAACGGTTTCTGAGTTATGACTCATAAAACTTTCAATGTTTGCCCCTTAATAAGTGGGCGTGGCACCGCCCATTTTCCAAAATTTTTGTGTCTTTTGTTTTATGTCCATAGTTGGACTCATACGACAAAATTTCAATGATAGATCTTTATATTTGACAGAGATATGGCTTAAAATGTTTTTATTAGGTCACTTTATAATATACATATATAAAAGTGGGCGTGGCCGTCAACCGATTCTAAAATGTCCAAGCGTTTGCCTAAGTAAGTAAATCACGCGTACCAAATTTCATCGATATATCTTCAATGGTTTCTGAGTTATGACATATAAAACTTTCAAGGTTTGACCCTTAATAAGTGGGCGTGGCACCGCCCATTTTCCAAAATTTCATCAAATTTCTTCCTAGGGACCTGAGCTCAATACGTGGGTAAAATTTCATCGCTCCAGCTATATTAGTAACTTAGATACCAAATTTCCGATTTTTTCTATATAGGAAAAGTGGGCGTGGGCATGGTCCGATTTCGCCCATTTTCAATACCAACCGTCCCAGTCTCGATACCAACTTGCATTTCAAATTTCATCAAAATATCTCAATTTTTGCGCGAGTTAGAGTGTTTACAGACGGACGGCCAGACGGACGGACGGACGGACATGGCTCAATCGATTTCTCTTTTCACCCTGATCATTTTGATATATATAAGTCTATATCTATCTCGATTATTTCATTCTGTTACAATCCACCGTTATGTGATTAAAACTATAATACTCTGTGTACTAGTACAGCTGAGTATAAAAATGTGTGATTATTAGGGCTGATATCGTATCTTCAATGACGAATAAGGTTCAATTTAGAGAGTTGCTCGTGACCTTCTTATTAAGAGTTTTCTAAGAATGTGGACTATGTATGTAAATATGCTTTTTGATAAATGCATTTCCAGAAACAAATTAGATTTATACGAGGGACACTGCATAAGTTCGCGTAATCAAGTAATTCCTGTATTGCCAGAGTTTCCGCGATTGTCATATTCGTAAAATTTTACTTTTTTACCTATAATTCAGTTGACAGTTCGATTTCAAACTGCTTTGTTTCGTTTCAACAAAACTTAGCGCGAGTAACTCCAAAACAAATGATTTAAATGCTGCAACGGTCTCTGCAGGCGATGGAAAACGCTCAGCACTCCTTTTATTTTTGACATGTCGAAATAGGAAGAAGTCATTGGGCGATAAATCAAGCGAATGTGGGCAATGAGTCATTAATTGAATGTTGCTAGTGGTAAAAAACTCCATAGTTCTTGGTGCTGTGTTTGCGCTTGCATTGTCATATTAACGATAGTTCGCCGGTTTGTTGTTGTTCCTTCTGATTTTTAGCGATAACTTCTTGCAAAAAAAAAAATACCAATTGGCATTAAATGTCATTCAATCCTTGAATGCAATAATTGTAACATGACCAATTTTTCCCAAGAAACAATACAGGAAGTAGGTACTTGATTCCGCGAACCTTTGCAGTGACCCTCGTATGTCGAATATAGGCGCATATGTACGTACACAAAGTACATATGCAAAAATCCATGATTTCTCTAAAATGACATGCGACCGCATTAATTTACTTGCATACATACATATATACATAAGTATGTACATATGTTTGCACATATTCAGGTAAAACTTATTCGCTTTTTTCATATTAAATCATGCATATACATACATATGTATGTGCTTGCAGTCATTCTAGTGACTTTTCTCGGCACACCACACACCGCCGCGCCGTACAAACTTATCATTCGCCGCAGTCGGCATTAAAACGCGTCGTAGATATCGCTGATTAAAATTGAGTTGCATATGAGGAATTTTAAAGAGTGTTTTAAATTTAGTATGGCATCGAGCATCTACTGTATAAGTACATGTGCAGTATGTATTTAATAAAGCTGGAAGCGCGATTAAGAACTGTGTTGATAATTTGCGCGGTAATGTTTGGCTTAATAATTGCGAAAAATACACACATATTTATGTATATTTTAATAACTATTGTTATCGAAAATATAAGAAAAAAACTTTCAATCAACCTGAAATGCCCGTACATACATACATGTGTACATAATATACAAGTACCTACTTAATAAAGAAACATTTTGGCGTAAGTTCTCTGCAGTACTTAATATGAATTGTTGATCGTCACACGGAAGATTTGTATCGTAAAGTTTGTCCGCGAATGCCTACACTCGCTTTTTATAATTTTGCGTGTAGCTGATATGAATTGAATTGTTGTTTTAGTGGTACATATATCATTATTTCGTAGTTGCTTTAATATATGTACATAACTGAGTTTAACTAGATAAAGGAGAAAATAAAAACACAAAAAATAAATAAAAACTCATGTTCATTCGATCGCAATTAATCAGTTACGGTTTATCAGAAATTGTCGGTCGCGCCGCTGACACATATGTACATACATATATATATATGTAAATACTTGTATGTAGGTCCAGTACTTGTGCGCAAAATTAAATAACAAATAAATTAAATATGTAATTTGTGTATATAAACTATTAAACGCAAATAATTTAAGTCAGTGCGAATAATTTATGTCTTGGAAACGCAAACAAAAAATTGTGAACAATTTGCTAAAGTCAGCCCTCTGCTAAGGAATGCAAATTTAACGTAATCAAAGATCTGTTATACATAAACACGCGAAAGGTGGTTTGCTAATTATTACTTACATGACATGTACCTTCAGATAGTCGGTCCTTTACCTCCGGAACCTCGAAGCTGTTGACACTCAATCCACAAACCAAAAAAGAATAAAAAGTTCTCTAGCAAAGTAAACAAGTTTTTGTTTTTAATTTCAATGTAGGTATATATGTATGTATGTACATACCCAATAAACACAACGGATTCGCCTCGAATTCGCGTCGGATTCGCTTTCTCTGATTATATTATCGCGGCAATAGTTCGCGGCGATAGATCGGCGAATCCGAATTCGTAGGAATGTCACCTATCACTAGCGATTCGAGAATTTCTTCATTCTCGGATCGCTGGCAATTCGAATTTTTTATCATTAGCGATTCGAAAATCTGAAATTTCTCTGATCGTTGGCGATTCGAAAATTTGTACATTCTCGGATCGTTGGAGATTCCAATTTTTTATCATTAGCGATTCGAAAATCTGTAATTTCTGTGATCGTTGGCGATTCGAAAATTTGTACATTCTCGAACAACTTTTTTATTTCGTATGGGGACCAACCCCGTCTAATGTACATGCATCAAAACTCTATATAAAAGAATTGTTCCCATATTAATTGTGAATAAAATTATGTGTTTTTCACGCAATTTTTTGCTAACGATTTTTGTTTTGGTTGGCGACCTAGTGGGAATGTAATCCTCCACGGAACTTAGATTTAGCAAATCTGATTTTTGGCATAAGTGTCGACTAGGCGGTTCTGAAAGTTCATATTATAGTTGCTTACCTAGATCAATTTTACGATTTTTTCCGTGAGGTTGTTCCTCAAATGATTCGGATGCACTCGATTCTGAACTGGAACTAATCCTTCGCTTACTCATGTTGAAGTTTCTTTGCTTTGATTATTTAATATGTTTCTTTAATTCCAAATTGAAATCGATTACAATTTGTTTGACTATACAAAAAAGTTGCTGACATTTAAAACCATCAAAATAAAAATAAAAAAAATGATATCGCGAAAACTGATTTTATCGGACTTGCCGCGAACTCGAGGCGAGCCCGAGAAAAATAAAAAAAATGATATCGCGAAAACTGATTTTATCGGACTTGCCGCGAACTCGAGGCGAGCCCGAGGAAAATAAAAAAAATGATATCGCGAAAACTGATTTTATCGGACTTGCCGCGAACTCGAGGCGAGCCCGAGAAAAATAAAAAAATGATATCGCGAAAACTAGAATTGTTCCCATATTAATTGTGAATAAAATTATGTGTTTTTCACGCAATTTTTTGCTAACGATTTTTGTTTTGGTTGGCGACCTAGTGGGAATGTAATCCTCCACGGAACTCAGATTTAGCAAATCTGATTTTTGGCATAAGTGTCGACTAGGCGGTTCTGAAAGTTCATATTATAGTTGCTTACCTAGATCAATTATACGATTTTTTCCGTGAGGTTGTTCCTCAAATGATTCGGATGCACTCGATTCTGAACTGGAACTAATCCTTCGCTTACTCATGTTGAAGTTTCTTTGCTTTGATTATTCAATATGTTTCTTTAATTCCAAATTGAAATCGATTACAATTTGTTTGACTATACAAAAAAGTTGCTGACATTTAAAACCATCAAAATAAAAATAAAAAAAATGATATCGCGAAAACTGATTTTATCGGACTTGCCGCGAGCCCGAGGAAAATAAAAAAAATGATATCGCGAAAACTGATTTTATCGGACTTGCCTCGAACTCGAGGCGAGCCCGAGAAAAATAAAAAAATGATATCGCGAAAACTGATTTTATCGGACTTGCCGCGAACTCGAGGCGAGTCCGAGAAATTACATTCGCGAAAATCTGCTTTCGCGAACTCGCCTCGAATTCGCCGCGATATCATCTTCGCGGCTGTGTTTATTGGGTATATACAAAATGCATGATAACACCAAGGACCGTAACGGTTATGAGCTATATTAAAAAATAATAATAATTTAAAAATTATTTTCCAATTTTTATACATTTTGCGTATTTTTGTGGCCAAATCAACAATTGCAGTCCGAATTATTGATGTTAATCTTTATTTTCTGAGCGAAATAATAAAACTCAAGAAGTAACTTTTATTTTCTAAGCGAAACAATAAAACTTTAAAGAAACTTTTATTTAATGCAAAAAATAAAATTCAGAAAAGAATTATTAAAAATCAATTTTTTTTAAATAAATCAAAGAAAACAAAGTTAAAAATGTAGTCTATGTTACAGTGATTATATCTGTGTACTTCTTTTGCATCTAGCATTACTCTTTCAGCATGATTTTTTTAGCTAAAATTTTACAAATAATTATTTGCAATACTTGTACAATACAAACTCAACTCAACGCATTTGTTTCTGGATTGGATGGCACTATTGAACGATTTAACGAAATGAGCGATTTCTTGGTGTTGTGAAGTGAGCATTGTAAACATTTTGTTCTAAATTCTGTGCAATAAATTTTGTTTTATTTTTTTACATAAAAGTGTACAAAAGTGTGTACATATATACATATGTATGTGCGTATATACATATGTAAATATTTTACATTCCAGTGCAAAAGTACGATAACTAAGTAAAGTTAACAAAGAGAAAAGAGAAAAAAGTGGATCATTATAATGACAATTAAGAGAAACTCGCTTTTTCCATTTCTCGGTGACAACAATAAAAAAGCTATTACTCAATTACATTCGCACACACACACACATATGTATGTACATACGTACGTATGCATGCAAATAAATATTCTGCAAAAAGTATTGCGAACATTTGTACACTAGACCGTATCGCAAAAAAGTTCACTGTACGCCCCCCATAAGATGTCTTTTTGGAAAACATTTCCGGAAATTTTTTTTTATTTTTTTTTTTGAACGCTGCTAGATGTCGCTATAATTAATTTTTTTCATATCCTCAGAATTTATAGTCCGATCTTAAAGTTTAATACGCCAATGTATTTCTCCTGAGACGGTGGTTTCTTCTATATAATCGTAAATTGTTATAAAAACTAATTCGGCATAAAATTTCAGTAGGAGTTTCTTCAGAAGACATCTTTGTAAAATTAACGTAAAAGACCATAGGAAGAGAAAAACTTACATATATTCCTAGGAACATTAACTGTGTATTATTTCCGGTTCTATTGAAACGATCGAAAGACTCCTTTTGCAAAAAATTAATGATTTTTGCCACATGCAAGGAAAAAAGTTGTAGAACTAATTTTTAATTACACGAATCACTTCGTTGCTTATGTAAATCTTTTAATAATTATTCTACTCATTTCGATATATCATACTCTATTTATCTGATAAGAAAAATTCTGTTGTGCGCTCTTAACAAGTGACAACAAATCTCTCGCTCTAATTGACTATTCTAATTTTTGTCTATTACTTTTATTTGTAGTTTTATATTTTATTCTATGTACATATGTATATCCAGCTGATGGAATTATATTTTCTGTAGCTGAGCAGTATAAGTTCTCGACGTTTAATAAATTTCTACTACTCAAATTTTATTTTAAAATATCCGTACGTCATGCGGATGCGCTCCTCGTGCGGTAGGGCGGGTGGAGGGAAAACGTTGGGTTTTATTATTATTATTATTATTATTATTATTATTATTATTATTATTATTATTATTATTATTATTATTATTATTATTATTATTATTATTATTATTATTATTATTATTATTATTATTATTATTATTATTATTATTATTATTATTATTATTATTATTATTATTATTATTATTATTATTATTATTATTATTATTATTATTATTATTACGGTGGACTTTTTTTCTGGTCCCTATAAAGCGAGACGGCCTACTGTGCACCTCCTTTGTTTGGTGTAAAATTAATGAAACGTAAAACAACAATTTCGGTACAATTTCGCGTTGGCATCTCATAAACCTGCATTCGCGGAACTTTGCGATCAATTTCTCGAGCGATACTAGATCATTTTTTTAAGAGTTCAATCCATACTAAACCTGTTCGTCGAAATTTTGGCCTATATTGTGGAAATTGACAAATTGGAAGCAGATGAGGAAACTACACACACTTCTTTTTTAATTTCCTGGGTTTTCTCGGGTTGTTTCGTACAGTTTGACTACTTCAATGAACGCTGTGAATACCTACTTGTATTTCGAACAATCTCTCAACTATTTCTTAAGTCGACTTAGACGATTGTCGCTTGTGAACACAGAACTAAACATTTAATCAATGCGTCACTGCAGTATACGCTATTAATTATTGTATTCAGTAACTTAAGATTAGTGCAGGTATTTATGTGCTCGCCGGGGTGTTACCGACCCTTTATTTTTTTTTAAGCAGTCACTACCGATGACCGGGGAACTCCCGTATAAAAATCCATAATGGCAAATAAAGAGAAAAAACACACATGAGACTTAAATCATTACGCAACTGAACGCTTCATTTCGACATGGAAAAATACATCGGATATTGGCAAAGATATAACAGTGAATTGTATTGGATATACACACATACATACACGTACTCGTAACTAGTACACATTCATAATTGAATTAATGCCAATTTATTAATTACATTGTTAGACTTATTAATCGCAGATCGCTTCCACTTTTTAATTAACTTAGTGCGCCATCATTTTAAATGGCAAATCTGAATGTCTCAAATTGCAATTAAACAACTTAATTAATTAACTTAAACGTTGATGAACTCGTGCTTAATTGTATTTCTCTTCAATTGCAGGCTTTCAATGGATTGATGCCGACGTATGTACATACATACATATGTATTCACTAAAATTCTAATTAAGCGGCGGCAATAAATTTATGTTTATAGTGAAGCGCCGTTCATTATTTGCCAGAGAAAGTAGCAATAACAACATAACACATGCTCATATACACATGAACATATATCAAATATAAATAAATATACATACATATCTGCTTGAAATCGTATTACCACCGAGTAACAAAAAAAACCGTCCTAATTTGGCCAAAGAGTATAAAAATACACAAATATGAGCATATTAAGTTGAAGGTTGTTATAAACAAACAAACAGAAATAAACAAATTAAAGTTACGAACTAATTGAATACAATTGCAACTAGGTAGGCGTTAAAAACTCCGAAAAGTCAAAATGGGTGCTAAGACCGAAACGGACGTGCGCCCCACGAAATTCACCGAAAGTGATTATTCTATTGGACAGAACACGAACCAGGGCGAAGGAGAAGGTAATATTACTTATTCTGTTTATAATAATAATTTTTATCGCCCCTCTAGCGATCTTAAAAATGCCTCAATTTCTAAAAAAGGGTTCAAAATAAACCTTTGGGGCGTTAAAATGTTCTAGAAAATTATTCGTCATGAAATTTTTGTTGGAGGGTGCTCAGAAAAAATCTTTGTAAAATGGATATAAAATGTTAAATGTGTTTCATTTCGGGTTCTGCTGAAGCTATCGAAATTATTTTTTTGCAAAAGATTAATGATTGTTGACTACATTTAACATGCATGCATATAAAATGTATCTTGGGGCGTAGGATGGACGTTTTTTTGGTCCAATAAGTGCATGTACAATCATATCTTTCCCACAGCCAAGGCATGGTTTTTGAGATGACGTATACGCACTGGTGTACCAATAATGCCTATTCACATTGTCTTTCTTAACTTATAAAGTTTTTTTTTATAAGTATACACTTTAACATGGCTAATACGCTTATACAAACGTTTTTATTCTTTTGCTAATGAAATAGTCAAAGTCTATAAACAGCGCTGGGTTGTATTGTTCCTGTTCGTATTTTACTCGGGCGCAAATGCTGCACAATGGATTCAATACAGTATTATTAATAACATAATTGTAAAGTGAGTAACAAGACTTTTGAACATTTACTAAAATTAAATATTCTTTATATACGCCATACGCAAATTCAATTTGTTTGCATATATGTACATATGTACTACTACTAAATACATATTCCGTACTTTTTCAGATATTATGGCATCAGTGATAAATGGGTTGATTGGACGTCAATGGTATACATGATCGTCTATATTCCATTAATTTTTCCCGCCAGTTGGTTCCTCGACAAAATGGTATGGTAATACAAACATGCTACATACATACATACATACATTTGTACGTATATATTTACCACTTCTAGGGTCTGCGCATAACAGCCCTGGTTGGCATTGTTGGCACCTGCATTGGGTCGTGGATAAAAGTCTTCTCAGTGCAACCGGATCTCTTTTATATCACATTCATTGGCCAATCTATAGTTGCAGTGTCACAGGTAATAGTTTGCTTTAATTTTTTACCAGGAATACATATATATATATGCAACAAACATTTACCTATTGCATCATGTATGTACATATACATATGTCCATTCACGTGCGCGTTGACGTGTGACGAAAAAACACAGCTTAACCACAATCGGTTGACTTTTAATGAGCTGCGATGGTTGATTGCATGTGCAAGTGACGTTTTACAAATCCATGCACAAACACGTGCAACCATTCATAAAAGCATTATAGCCGTGTAGTAAAATAGGAAACAATAAAATTTTAAAATAACATAACCAAACTTTTTATATCCAAATGTTCACATACATAAATCTACATACATACCTATGGGTTATCTTTAAATTTAAGTAAGAGAAATCACAAGCAATCCCCAAAAAATTTATATTTATGTATGTATGTATGCATATGAATTTCAATCGGATCACTGATATTAAATATTCCTTTCGGTAACACATTTAGGGCCTTTTCACATTACTCGGTACGACATCGGAACGACATTTCTTGCTCGGTATTTCCAGCTTACCGAAACGATTCCGCGTTGCTGTGTTTTTCACACTTGTGGGAATACTTTCGGTGCGTTATCGGCAGAAAATAGGAAAACAAACATCGAAATTTGCAAAACAAAATTTTTAACTTCAACAAATCACTCAATAATAACAATAATGTCTTCTAGCGAAGACGAAGACATTATAACTTGCTACATTTATAGCCGAAACGAGTTTTTTACTGACTTTGTTCTTCTTCTTTTATCACGCCGCAAAAATGTATGCAGTAATTCCTCAAATTTTACTGACCGGTCTTACCGCGCTGCGGTATACCGAAATTAATCCGCTCCGATTTCATGTATGCAACACTAATGTGAAAGTGCCAATTGAAATACATGTGGTCGGCAAGGTTTCGGTATACTTTCGGTAAAAACCAAAAATGGCGATCCGATACCGCACCGAGTAATGTGAAAGCGCTCTTAATATGTATTAAGGTATAATAAATGTATCTCTGTATGTATGTATGTTCTTACATGACTTTCTTTTATTTTTTTAGGTATGCATTTTGTCGCTGCCAGCGCGAATTGCAGCGGTTTGGTTTGGACCACAACAAGTGTCATCAGCCTGTAGTGTGGGAGTCTTTGGAAATCAGGTAAGAATGATACTCGTATGTAAATAATTATAGTCATAATTATGCATTTAATTTAATTAACTTAAAAATATTACCCAAACTAAATGAAAGTTTTTAACACCCCCAAAAATTTTTACACGTAGTTTTGTATGTATGCACGTCTGGGTACGTATGGGGTCATATATGTACATGTATGTATATACAAACATATGTATGTATAATCATTTTCATACCCATTAAATCACTATATGTACATATGTACATAGGTGCTGATTAATTCGTGCCACATACATATGTATGTACCCATCGCACACTTACTAAATATTTCAAAATATGCAATTGTTGTTCTTGTTTTAGGTACTTTGTTGGCGGCAGTTAGTCTAACTGCTTACTGTAATTCAAAGCGCTTTTAACCTCATTTTATTCCACACATTTCTCATTTTATAAAAACTTACATACACATGTATGTATGTATGCATGAGCAGGTACATACATACATATCACGAAACAGTGGCACTTGTCGCTTGAATGCACGTGTTTCCATGGCAGCTGCTGTGTTAGGTTTTCATTTGCTAATGTTGAAAAATTTCATTTCCGTGACCCCGTACAGTACCGTACGGTACCATTTCATTTCCCTTTCAAGTTAAACGAGGCGTGGTAAGAAGTTTTTAGCAAACAATTGCATCGCTACACGTCACTTGAAAAAGCCCATGCACAATATGTGCAACTTGACAAATGCGACGCTGCCAGAAAAGTAAATAGTACATTTTGTTGGTTTTTCTCAACGCTGTTCATCATCTCTTAAAAATTTGCAAACGTCCCAATACGTACAAAAGTTGCGATATGTTACAAACATGTTTAAAATTGAATGCGTTTGGAATGATCGCAGAGCTTTCGTGTGCTTCTTTTTTTTTTTAATTCCTTCCAACTCATACCGAAATAAATTAGCCGTGGAGGTTTCATTTTTCAGAGAGAGAGAGAGCACATCGGGATAATACCATTTATAGCAGTGACAGACGGCAGCGATAATGCGGAATATCTAGCTAATTCGGAGTTAACTTGAGAATTAACTTGAGGTAATCCGGAATATCTCTTGAGTTAATCCTCAACATTTTAGCGGATTAGAGCATTTTGTAATATCTTACGAAAAATGTCGATTGTGAATGAAAATGAAGAAAAAGAAGAATCCTAGGCAGATCTAGGAAGATGGGCGCATAGGCGAATTCAGAAATTTCCAATGTATTTTGTGTTATTGTAATTGGTAGAGTGTAATGTCAAAATGATATTTCGCCTTAGTCGAAATCTGAATTCGCTTGTGACTCGCCATTCCTAATGACCATGATGTGAATTCGCTTTGATTTTGACATTGCACTCTACCTTTGGAAATAAAAGAAAGAAGTTTTTGAATTCGAAGCTGCGCCTACCTTCGTTCGGCTGTTTTGTTAATCCGCAATATTTTCCGTCTGTCATCGAATTAAGTGTTACGGTAATCGGGATTATCGCTGCCGTCTGTCAAGCCTATTACAGATTAATCGCATCTGTTTTGCATGGCATGTGCCTATATATTTATATGCATATGCATTAGACTGGGTTGGTCCCCATACGAAATAAAAAAGTTGTAAAAGTCCGAAGCTTGAAGCTTATGTTGAGAGGGTTAAGGGACACAAAAAAAAACTTTTTTTTGACCCCGCGAAATACCGCCGAAATCGTTTTTTTCCTGTAAGTTTGTTATTTATCATCCGATTTTTAAAATTGACACGTCATTATTTTTGTATTTTGAAGCTCTACACTTCCTTCTAATGTCCTTTTGAGCTCTGAAGTCGTTTTCACATAGTTGGGTCAGCTAACTTATTTGTATGTCCATGAATTATCCTCTTTGTTTTGCCAAATGAAAGTGCTTCAAAATTCATAACAATATTGCCTTTAAACGGTTTTACTAAATTAATAAACAAAGAAGTTACGTCACTACGAATATTTAATGTAGCTATTATTTAACTCATTTCTTTTAAGCAATTCAGTATGTATATGTAAAGTTGTGAAAGTCCACCCCTAAATTTGAAGCTTGTATTGAGAGGATTCAGGGACAAAAAAATTTTTTTTCTTATCCCGCGAAATTTCGCCAAAATGTTTTTTTTTTCTTTAAATTTAGGGGCGGACTTTTACAACTTTTTTTTTCGACCCTATCTAATATGCATGTATGTAAATGTTTTTATGTTGGTATGTGTATACATGCATACAAATATTTCTTTTCCTTGCGCGCCTCCACTTTAATAGGAAATATTGCAATGTCAACTACAGTTCAAGCAACAACGGCAATGACAACAGCAACAGCAACCGAAGCCTTTCAGTGCATATGACCTTGCGCTCTTTTCAATGCTAAAGCGGAATCATTTATAGTTTAGCCTTTTGTTTGACTTACATATTTGGTTAGGTACTATTTTTTAACAAACTTTCACATATGAAAGTAAGACTTGTTTAGATATTTACATACATATATATGTATGTATATATGTGCATACATACATATGGGTGCAGACGTGCTTATGAATATGTCATAAACACTACACTATGCAAGTACAAAATCATGGCTTATTTGTCGTAGGCATTTTTAACACTTCAGGCTGATTTGCTTGCAGCAGCGCATGTCAACGGAAAATGAATTCAAATGGAAAATAACATCATCATTCAATCCCTAGATATCCACTTACTTAAATGCCATGTAAATAATAATTGTTAATAATAGTAAAATGACTAAAAGTACCTACTCAAATTGATATATGTATTTATAATTGGAACAATTCTAGACTTTGTCTTTTTTCTTGCTAAATCCTTGATGTCCTTGATCTGAGCAGAGTTTTGGTTTTCGGCATTTAATACAAATTCTAGGCCGTTATACAAAAAAAAAAAAAAAAAATTGCTTCAGAACTCTGGATGCGAGAACTTTTTGGTCTCTCCTGCAAAATTTCGCAAAAATGGAATGAGCTGGTTTTGATAGCAAACGCCTCATATACTCGTTAAATCTATTTGACGGTTATGGCTCAATATGTACGCAAAAATATATATAAGCCTAGAGAATATAACTAAATAAAGTAATTTTACGTCAACCGTTCAGTGATTAAACCAACTTCATTAAATTACCACTTCGACACACTGTGCCATTGCATAATATCCAATATAAACCAACTTTCATATGTGCATACATACGATGGCATGCCGCGTCCCTTGGCTTATTGAATTTTAATTTTATGGTTGTTTACTGTTCCTTCTTGACCTTCGCTTTTGTATTAAGAACCATGTACACAAACTATCATGTACATAGTACATACGACATATTAAAAGCTTTGTTATCATATTTGCTTCTACATACATATGTACTTATGGATATGTACATGTGCACATGTGCACATTTGCACCTATGTAGATGCTTAAGGAAAGTCCCAGGAGAAAATGCGTATGTTATCACATGCAAATATGTATGTATGTATCTACAAGGCAATTTCTCATTTTTCCGTTTTACTTGCTTGTGATCCAACGTAAGTTTTTGAAATGGAAGCGGTGCTTCTTAAAAGACTTTGGACGCACGTTTGGGTTTTGTACATATATCGATGCATATTACCCATTCATATTCCAATTTTAAGCATTACCAAATAGCCCATAAAGATACTTATCCTTGCGCAGCTGTAATTATGCTACTTCTTCAAGAGCGTTTTTGAGTGTATAAGCATTTGAATTAATGAATTATTAAACTTAATGTAGTAGCTAATGTGTAGCTAAGGTATGTGCATACATACATATGTATATGTGGTAAATTTGGGTAAATATTTGTTAAAATGTCAAGAGCTATCTCGCTGACAGATCGGTGGATGGCTGATGTGCTTGAAACATATTCGAGATATTTTGCGCTAGAAATCTTTGAAAAATTTAATAAATTGCAACGGGATAAAAAAAAAAGTGATTCACTTTAGTCAAAACTGTCACAAGTGACAATTTTATGGTCTACAAGTGCAACTACAACATTTTCATGCACCATAAATTTAGCATCCGACAGCAAATTTCAATGACGACTTTCTGCTGCAAACAGCAATTTCGATAAATCAAAGCCACCAACGCCTTAATGCATATTTGTATGTATGTATGTATGTGTGTACACAACAGTAGATTGCAACGAGCAAAACATCAGTAAACTTGAGCGACAGCGATTGGGAAATGCCAGAAAACTGCGAACTTTGCAGAAACAGAAAAAAACGGAATATCCCAATAAAAATTATTGGAAGTGATACACATATGTATGTATCCATGTGCATTAGGGTGGTCCCCAAATGTATTGAGACAAATTGTATATCATACATCGTGAAACACACCCCTTAGCTCTCTGCTAATATAATCGAAGATACCACATATTAACTTTTGTCCCGATCGGAGACGGTTAAGCACAGGGGTCAAAGTTTAGAAAACTCTTTGGAGGCTGAAAAAACTTAATTAAATTTTTGTTATATCTAATGCCCAAATAGATAGTCCTGCACTCAAGGATACCAAATATAAATTTTGGTTCCGATCGGGGACTGTTAAGGGGTGTCGCACAGGGGTTAAAGATCATAATACCATATGTGACCAAAATTTATATTTGGTATCCTCGAGTACAGGTCTACAGAGGAGCAGTCACGAGGTTGGAGATGTGGAACGGAGTGGCTTTGGAGGTCAGAAGGGGAGACGATATACCACCTACACATAGGGCAACGGTGTACCTCCCCTACGGTGCCAATGATCGACCAGAGTTCGCAATGGCGCTGGTCTCCTCTCAGAACAGGGGCCTCCCGACGCACCTTTGGAGAATATACAGTAGCAGCGTGGAAGGCACAGGGCTACGCCTAAATATGGCCATTGATGAGGCCTCCCACGCTGCTATTAAGGAGAGGAACTACCGCATCTTCTACCGCTACGGGCAGACAATCGTGAAGCCCTGGATTGAAAAGCCAGTGGAAGGTGCGGAAGCCAGTTTAAGTGAGAGACAAGGAGAGGGATTGGAGGTGAAAGACCAAAGTGCAACCTGCGCTGCACCACCCCCTCCCTCCTCGGGTACTAATATGTCAACACCGGAGGAGATACCAACACCACGGTGTGAAGGAGATCCCGCCGCCGCGTTTCCGGAATCCCAGGGCACTCTGGAGGGCCTTGCTCTCGACGACCTGAATCTGGAGGGCAGCGGCGAAATGGAGACGTTAGATGAGGGTGAGGACGACCTCCTGAGCTAACCGCCAAGAACACCACTATTGCCCAGATCAACCTCCATCACGCCATAGCTGCCTCGGCAGTCATCGCGAGGGGGTTTGCCTCGGAAGATCTGGGAATAGCGCTCATACAGGAGCCATGGGTGTACGCGGGAGGCGTCAGAGGGCTAAAGGAGAAAAATAATAAGGTAATTTGGGACTTATCCCAAGATAGACCCAGAACTTGTGTAGTGCTTAGAAATAATATTAACTATTTTTGCATTACAGAGTTTCTAAATCGAGATCTGGTGGCAGTGCAAGCGACGATGACCACAGGTGGGCAAAGGGTGGACGTCGTCTTCGCATCTGCCTACTTCGCCGGAGAGGACGAGATCCCACCGCAGGCAGTAAGAGACCTGGTTGAGTACTGCAGACGGGCAGAACTCCCGCTGATATTAGGGTGCGACGCCAATGCTCACAATACTATGTGGGGCAGCACGGATACAAACCGTAGAGGTGAGTCCCTTTTAGAGTTTATTATGAGCTATGACCTAAGTATATATAATATAGGGAATAAACCTACTTTGGTACTAGGGTCAGAGAAGAAGTACTGGATATTACCCTAGGCAGCGGACTGACCGATGGCATGGTCTCGGAGTGGAGGGTTTCAGATGAGCCCTCCCTCTCTGACCATCGCATCATCCAGTTTGCTGTAGGTGTGAATCCAGGAAACTATAATGCAAAGAGAAACCCCAGGAACACCAACTGGGAGGAATATTTATCTATAACAGAGTTGAATTTAGCCAATATTAGCACAAAAAGTACTAATAGTTGTGCGGAGCTTGAGGGAAGGGTTAACAGGTTCAATCAAATCTTGGTTGATGCCTTTACATCCAGCTGTCGCGTATCTGGGCCCAAACAGGGTAAAACCGTTTGGTGGTCCAAAGACCTCTCAGTGATGAGGAAAAACGTGCGAAGGCTCTTCAATAGAGCCAAGCGCACGGGTCACTGGGAGGAATACAAGACGCACCTCACTCTGTACACTAAAGAGATCAGAAAATCAAAGAGAGAAAGCTTCAGGAGATTCTGTGAGGGGATATCAGCCACCCCGGTGGCGGCTAGACTCCACAAGATATTATCCAAGGAGCAGAGAGAGACAAATCTATCGATTAAACTCCCAAATGGTGAATACACCAGAACGGAGAAAGAGAGGGCAACTATCCTGATGGCAACTCATTTCCCGGATGCCAGTCCCCCTGTGTACGAGGGTGTACCTCGAAGTATAAGACCCACTCCGTCAGACTGGCGCTTAGTACGAAATCTGATTTCGGAGAGCGCCGTCAGATGGGCGATAGGGTCCTTCGATAAATACAAATCTCCGGGGGTTGACGGCATATATCCGATAATGTTGCAGAAGGATAATGGAGTTATAGGGCACTTAATGAAAATTATGAGAGATAGCCTGGCACTGGCGTATATTCCGTCGGTGTGGCGTAGAGCAAAAGTGGTTTTCATACCCAAAATAGGCAAAAAGGACTACTCTATGGCTAAGTCCTTCAGACCCATAAGTCTTACCTCCTTTGCTCTGAAAGCAATGGAGAAAATAGTAGACTTAGAGATTAGATCAAACACTCTGAATAGATTTCCCCTGCACCCAGGACAGCATGCATATAGGGCAGGTAGATCTACGGATACGGCCCTGTATCAGCTATCTGACACAATTCAGAGTGCTTTTGACAATAAGGAAGTTGTGCTTTGCGCCTTCCTAGATATAGAAGGAGCCTTCGACAACGCGTCTCACGACGCTGTGAGTCGGGCGCTAATGAGAAGAGAAGTACAGCAGCCTATATGCAGGTGGATAGACTCGCTGCTTCGCACGAGATTAGCCGAAACCCAAATGGGTGACGACGTAGTACAGGTCAAAACCACCAAAGGATGTCCGCAGGGAGGAGTCCTATCTCCTCTCTTGTGGAGCCTGATAGTGGACGAACTTCTGCAATTACTGACGGATGATGGAATCCGCTGTCAAGGATATGCGGACGACATCGTCTTAATTGCAAGAGGTAAATTTGAGAACACCCTCTGTGACATCATACAGAGGGCCCTTATTATAACAAAAAGATGGTGTGCTGGAGTGGGACTTAACATAAATCCCGCAAAAACAGCTATCATCTCCTTCACAAAAAGAAGATCCCTACCAGGAATGAGACCAATTAGGCTAGATGGGGTGACGCTAACCACTGTTCCCGAAGTAAAATACTTAGGAGTCATCTTTGATACCAAGCTTTTATGGAGGGAACATGTGGAGCACACCACATCTAAGGCTACAAGAGCACTAATGGTGTGCAGACGCCTTGCAGGTAAATCATGGGGCTGTAGTCCCCGAATGCTAAGATGGATGTACACCATGATAGTTAGACCGACAATAATATACGGAGCAGTTGCGTGGGGCTCGAGGAGCAACCTAGCGTCAGTGAGAAGCACACTGGCCAGGACACAACGCCTGGCCTGCGTGTGTATCACAGGTGCGATGGGCACATGCCCAAGGCGGCTATGGAAGTGCTACTCGAGCTAACCCCGCTACACATTTTCATAGAGCAAACAGTAAAGCGCACCCTTCTAAATATAGCAAGGGAAGGAAGTGGACGAGGAAAGGTCCTATCATCTCAAGGTATGAGGAGCCTGGGAGAGAGACTCCCAATCTCTCTACTTCCTAGAGATGACATGACTAAGTACATCCAATTTGAGAAACGTTTTAGAATCGAGTTAGGGAACAAAGCAACTTGGAATGACTCCAGACTGGAGGCCATTCTAAGGGACATCCCTATTATATGGTACACTGACGGCTCGAAAACACCGGAAGGTAGGGGTGCTGGCTTCTGTGGTCCGAGAGCAAAGGTATCCATACCTCTGGGGCGTTTTCCGAGCATTTTTCAGGCGGAGGTATTCGCCATTAGTCAGTGTGCAGAGTTAAATTTGAAGAGAGGATACTTTGGCGAGAAAATTACCATATTGAGCGATAGCCAAGCGGCACTCAGGGCACTGGCGTCATATGAGATCAACTCATCGCTAGTCCGAGAGTGCATAGAAAAACTTAACAAACTTGGCGCCAGGAACTCACTTCTTCTGGCCTGGGTTCCTGGACACAGAGGAGTATTGGTAAATGAGATTGCTGACGGCCTTGCCAGAGAGGCAGCAGCGGCAAAACCAATAGGACCTGAGCCTTTCCTAAGTATAGGACCACATACGATACGGGAAGAGCTCAGGATTGAGGAAATCACAATGAGGGAGCAGCACTGGCGACAATCTCCTGGAATGCGCCAGGCAAAACTGCTGCTGGGAGGTTACAATAAAAAACGCTTCAAGGAGATTATGGAACTCCCCAAAAGCAAATTGAGGATCCTGACTGGACTCTTAACTGGTCACTGTAGACTCAAAAGCCATATGCACAGAATAGGCATCTACTCGAGTAGCCTGTGCCGGTTCTGTGATATGGAAGATGAGACCGCTGAGCACATTCTCCTCGAATGCACGGCCATATCTAGAAGGACACAGAGGACACTTGGGCAATATCAGCTTGAGAGTAGCCAAATACCAACCCTAAGACCAAACGCAATACTCAACTTTGTATATGAGATTGGCCTAGAGGAGGTATTATAATGAGCGGGAGGGCACAATAGACCCATAGGTCGCGGTGCGTATCATCCTCCGAATAACTATCTATCTACAGGACTATCGATTTTGGGAATTAAATATAAAAAAAAATGTTATGAAATTGTTTGGCCCTTACTGAAGTTTTTGACCGATCGGGACCACCATTTATATGTGATATCTTTGACTGTGCTGTTACCGATAGGGGGTCAGACCGAAGAAAATCACTAATTTGATTTTAAGGACCGCCCTAATTTACATATGTATGTATGTATGTATGTATGTGCAATCCCTCCATAAACCCGCAGTAAATGCCCGATGTGAAAACCTAATGAATCACTGATGAAACTTCCTATCTACATTATGAGGAGGCAACGATGACAATTTTCATATAAAGACTGCTGAATATTTCATGTAAATGATTTAAATTCATCAGTGATTTTACTGAGTTTATTTTATTAAAAACACAATTATTGGGGCAGTTCGGCACTAGCGCACGTTTAACTAAAGCGAAATTAAGCAACCGATGCTAGACCTATCAGTCGATTACCTTCGTTCACTCTAATTTCAGCTAGGAATAGCCGTGGGTTTTGTGTTGCCGCCTATTTTGGTAAAAAACACGGATGATCTTGATGAGATTGGCAGCGATTTATTATACATGTTTTCCGGTTTCGCAGGCTTCACCACCGTCCTGCTTGTTCTGATGGTTTTCTGTAAGAAATCCATTTTTATTAAAAGTTTGTAAAGAGAGTAATTTTTATTTTTTCATTACCACAAACAGTTTTCAAAGATAAACCGCCCACACCGCCTAACCCAAACCGCAATACAAACCAATCGGAAGGTGGCGTATCGTCTGAGGTGGCATTTTCTCAGTCATTGAAAAATTTGGTCCTTAATAGAAACTATATATTGTTGTTGATTACGTATGGCATGAATGTTGGTGTTTTCTATGCCATATCGACACTATTAAATCCGGTAAGATTTCCTACCAATTCCATTGAATGAAAAAATACAAAACTCCGTCATCTTCAAATGTCGGTGTCTTTTAGGCTTTTTTTAATTGTCTTTTTTTTACTGAATAATCTAATGCATGGATATTCCTTCCTATATATGTGTGTAAGGTTGTCCTCAAATATTATCCCGGACATGAGGTGGATACTGGTCGCATCGGTTTGGTTATCGTATTGGCTGGCATGTTTGGTTCTGTTATTAGTGGTATTGTATTGGATCAAATGCGAAAATTTAAGTAAGTGTTAACATTAAACATGCAAATACATATTGATATGTATGTACACTGAAAAAACAACTTACTCAGATTATTGAAAATTGGGAATGATTCGGCGCTAAAGACAAATTTTCAATGTTTTGATGTACAATTTTCTTCAAATCAAGAAACAAAAGCCGCGTTTTAAAGAAAATTTTATTCTAAACAATTAAAATATGTCTTTGGCGCCGAATCATTCACATTTTTCCACAATCTGAGTAATTTTTTTTTTTTTTGGGTATATGTACATTAGGTTGGTCCACAAATGTATGGAGACATGTATAGCAAAATGTGCGTTTCTTGGTTGGGTGCAATATTTCTGTTAACAGACAGAATTTGTTTTTTTTTGGATATGTAGTAGATATCTAAAAAAACCCAAATTTAAGATTGATGTTTTTTGGTTATTTATTAGAGAAACAACTTTGGCTGTTTATGCCCTTTCAATGGTCGGCATGTGGATATTTACATTTACGCTGGATACAGGGCACATCGGCGTAGTTTACGCTACAGCTGCACTTTTAGGGTTAGTAAAAATACATACATACATATGTCTATAGTAAATATTGTAATAAATATTTAGATAAAGTTTAGTTGAATGTTGTGAAAATTTAAAATTTCGCTTTGAGTTTTAGTACAGAACTTTATTTGTTCCCTCAAAGCCATTCATCCTTGTATTTATCCACAGTATGTATGTATGTAAATTAATAAATTTCACATTTCCTTTAGCTTTTTCATGACTGGTTACTTGCCCGTCGGCTTTGAATTTGCTGCCGAGCTGACATATCCGGAGCCGGAAGGCACCTCGTCGGGTCTACTCAATGCAGCCGCGCAAGTTTTCGGTATCGGATTCACATCACTCTATTCGGAGATGTTTTACCAATATGGAGACATTCCGGCCGATGTTATTATGTCAATTATGCTGGTGCTGGGCACATTGATTACAGCATTGATTAAACCGGATTTGCGCAGACAAAAAGCAATACGAGATGCTGGATCATCCTCATCTGCGCCAAACACCTCTGCCAATTCAATACAAGTGCAGCCATCGCACAAAATGGATGATGGCGTTAAGCCATAGGATCGCGTTGATTTCGTTTAAGCATCGCAGTAATTGATTGCATTGCAATTTTCAGTTATTTGGATTTAATTATGTTTCCATTTTTAGTTTTTTTTTTTAATGGAAGCTGAGCTCCGTTTGATTGTTGATTAATAACTAAATGCATATCATATAATTACTAATTGCAATTGATGATTGCAGCGCTTGAACGAAATCAAATGTAAATTGCCATAGCTCAATTGAGGTTAAGTTTAGACGTAAGTGCATATGTATGTACATTTGTACATATTTACATGATATATACATATATTGATATATTGAGAAAATTTCGTTGGCATTTGCCATCCGAATGGCATTGAGGCAATATGCATACATACACTCAGAAAAAATAGTTTGAAATCAACCAAAAATCAACAAATTTTGTGGTTAATTTTTTTCAACACGATGCTTAATGTATGCCATCATGTAATCGTGTAAATTTAACACTACTGTCAAGTGTTAGTTTAACAGGATGACAACTGTAGAATTAACACTAAAAAGTATTGAGTCTTCCTGTTGATTTTACAATATTAACTAGTTAATGTTACAATAAAAGCTGGTTAAATTAACACGAAGTGGTCCTGTTGAATTAACAATAACATCTTTTTGATTTTACCTTAAATTTATTGTTAAATTAACTAGAAAGTCTTGTTGATTTTGCAATTTATTTTTTTTTTAAATAAAAAAAACATATAAAACATAAAATATATAATCATCAGATCAATAAAGCATATTCAAGTACATCACCCGCACAACCGACCAAATTGAAAGCGTCCTTCTCATACGAATAGTTTATACATGGGCGATAGTACTTACTATCACTGGCACCTAGTAATGTTTGGCCGCTAATGCAACGGTATAAGCGCCGCATGCTGCGTGAAAGACTCCATTCGCTAAACATCTCTTCGTGGTAAAAATTGCAAACTATGAAGAGGACAAAGAAAATATTGAACATTAAAAACTTTTAGAAACAAAAATGCAACCCACTTTTAACTTACCTGCGAACTAAAAACATAAATGGAAAAACCATTATCACGTACTGCCAATGATGCTAAAATCCCATCATTGCCACGGCACAAAATTTTCTTTTTGTTAAAAAAAAAAATTATTAGTTTGTGTTTTGCACGAACAGCAGAAGTTCAAACGTTGAAAAAATTTTGTATGTTTCAAAACAGTTTTGACGTTCTTTTTAACACTTTTTTAGATTATATTGACACTATCATCGTGTTGAATAAATCAAAAATTCCAAAAGACGTTTATGTTTGAACATGGTTTCGTGTTATATAAACCAACTTTAATTGTTGATTGTGGTTCTTGTTGTTTCAACATTTGTTTTCATGTTGTATTAACACTAAAATTGGTACGTCATTTTTCTAACATTTTTTGATGTGTAAACATCTTTGCTGTAGCTACGAGTGATTTCGAAAAACAGGTAAAGTTTACGCGTAAACGTAAATGACCTTTGTGTTAGTGCACTGCTGCGTCCGTGTGAATCGCTTGGCACTATCAGTGGTAGATAGACATGCAAATATCAACAACAACAGCAACGAAGCGAAGTGAAGTTGTTGTTTTGTTGTTGCTTTCTGCAACAATGCGACAAATAGGCAAAATAAAAAGGACCAATCTGTTTGAACATGTATGCAAATGTATGGATATGCATACCTACATCAACCTATCTAATTTTCTGTGCAATATTGGTATCAAATGAAAGGTTTTGAGCAGGACTTCAATATGAAGCTCTCTTCATTGTGACCCCCAGGCCGGGTCTCCAGATATGGGTCAAAAGGAGCACCCGGATGATCCTTGAATGTTTCTGAGCAATATTGGTATCAAATGAAAGGTGTTGAGCAGCCCTTCTACACGGAGCTTTACTCTTTATGATTCATAGGCCGGGTCTCCAGATATGGGTCAAACGTGGACTCGGATGATCTTGCATGTTTCTGAGCAATACAAAACAAAACAACATAAAAAATCAAAAGTCAAAAACGAAAAACCAAAACAAACAAAAACAACAAAATAGTAGCAGTCACAATAACAACAAAAAATTACAAAAACGATAGTCGCCTTTTAATCCATAGAAAACCAGGAAAAAAGGAATAAGGAAAAGGGAATATATATCCGATTTCGAAACAGTTTACACATCAATGTTCATGAATACCCGTTATTCACGCTTTAATTTTTTTTTAGTTTATATTAACACTATCATCATGTTAAATAAACCAAATTCCAAATGACATTTAGGAATAAAATTGTATATTTGAATCATCTTGTATATTTTAAAATTTCTTCATGCTGTATCAACAATAAAATTTGGTTGAATTTACCAAATTTTCAGATGACAGTTACAAAGCCAAAATCTTGTTTCAAACATCGTGTAATTTGAAAAAATTGTTGCTGTTCTATGTGTAAAGATCGATCGTGTTAATTTTACATGAATCGTGTTGATGATTTTTTTTCTGAGTGTACATATTATATACCTATATATGTAAGTGAATACATACATATACGGAATTTACCCAACTCGCCGGACGGAAGTTGCCACTTCTCAATAGTAATTATGTATATGCACTTCAATGCGTACATATATGTAACATACACACACGTGTACGTATGTTTAGCTATAGCTATAACATATGTATACAATAAAAGATTAAAAACTACTTAGAAGTAGGTACTAACTGTATTTGTACGTTTCAAGTGTAAGTTGTTGATTTAGTTGTAAATTGGAATAAATAAATTATATTATATTATATTATAGATATACATACATATATGCACACGCAATTCTAAACCAAATATGCTATTAGCGGAAAATGAAATATGTACATGCATACATATACATATAATAATAGTAATGTAGGGAGAAAGCATATTGTATATTAACATTTGGCTGTTAAATTAAAAAAAAAGTGAATCTGCATTTTATTTTAGGTATATACAAACATACATATGAGCATGCATATATGTATATACATTTGTAAATGTTTTAGGCTTGATATACAAAAACAAAAAAAAATGTTAAATATTTAAATTGTTGTTGCCGTAGAGTAGGCACTAAACCACTAAAAATAATTCCTAAACGGAATCTGTAATATTGCAGTATTATTTTGTCAAACAAAAAAAAAACTTTCAAGTCACCTGAACCCTTTTTATTTATTATGTAAAACAAGTTTTTTATTAATGTTCTGTTGGAGCATTGATCGCCAAAAATTTCGTCGTAAGCTGAGCACAAAATAAATAAATACCTACATACATGCATAAATATGTACATATCACAACACGCTTATACATACATATGCATACAAACATATATGTATACTTATCTATGTGTAAATATGACAAATATACACTTAGTTTTTGTTACAAATGAACATAAATATGTTGTACATACAATAAGCTTACAAAAGAACACAAATTCACCTGTTGGAATGTACACAAAAAGATAACATGCATAAATGTCCATACATGTAAATATTAACACAATTAGCAGAATGCAATTTTGTAATAGAAAACAGAATACGAAACAATAAAACCTGAATCTTCCTTTCCAATTTGCCAACATCAACCGCAATGAAATTGGTCAATTAGCCAATACAATAGAGCTTATTAATTACCCTGCAGGCAAAACAACTAGTTGCATACTACAATTCTACCAGTTTGAAAATGTCGGCATCTAGTTGCCCAACTATCCATTTTACTTGAAAGCAACTGGTAGTTTTAACGTGGCGATGGTCTACGAGATGGCAATTGTCTTCCCTTGCATAAGCTTCATACTAGAAAAATACCACTCAGTTTCATACCAGTAGACAACACATCAGCTTCATACTAGAAAAATACCAGTTAAGGGTATACTAGAAAAATACCAGTCAGAATAATACTAGAAAAATGCCAATTCGTCTAGGTGAAAAATAGCATTTTAGTTCATTTAATAAAGCTCACTTTAATTAGATCAGTACTTTTTAAAGTTACATTTAGTACATATTATATACAGTACACGCAAAGATGTATAGTAAGGTAGAATAATGGCTTCGTGTTACTGCGGCAGTTGGCTGATAGAATCTCCGATTTGGATGAAACCAAATCAATTAACTAAACTCTTCTTGCCACTTTCTGCAAACATATATGTATGTATGTAATTGTTCTTGTGTACCCTTGCACAAAAATAAACGAAAAGCCTTAAAAATATTTATTTTGTGAGAAAGGGTACGTTCGCAACGGCAATCAGAACCGCAGTGTTGCAAGTATCACGTTCTTCGCGTGTTTGTGGCAACACCTGCAAAAGTCAAACGTTCGTTTGACACATCAACCGTGCAGTTTGTTTGAATAATTGGCAACAGAAAATTTGTGTCTGCAATTTTTGCTTTAAAAAAATTGAAAGAGAAGAGTAAGCATGATTGCTATATATTTAATGGAATATGCAATTTTGTAATTTTAATAACACAAATTAATTCCAAATACTTTTAATAATGCTGTTATAGCAATTTATCAGCTGAGTATCAGCAACAAGTGCAAAATAAGCAACGGGGTTGCTGTACTGCTGCAATTATAAATTTTCATGAACGTACCCAAATGGTTGTTTCTTTTTGGCGAATTGGTAATAACTATTCTGACCCTTTTGTTAAATAATAGCGTAAATTTACTTCAAAATCGCCAATAAAGCTTAGTTTGTGATAGAATTGCACAAACTGCTATATTCAGTTAATAAATAAATTGGTATATTACTAGTAGAATACCAACTAGTATGATTTTGTCTTTTTAAAAGCGGTTGATCAACTAGTAGATAGCTAACTAGTATAATTTTGTCCGTTTCATACCATTTGATCAAGTAGTAGAAAACCAACTAGTATAACTTTGTCCGTTTCATACCAGTTGATCAACTGGTAGAAAACCAACTAGTTGTTTTTTTTCCTTTCAAAAATATCTATTACAATCTATACGGATCCGAAATTGATCCAGATAAATATCGGAATCACAAAATTGTTGTTGCATTTGCTTGCAAAATTCGTATCCGGATCTGGATCACTGCCACGGGAACTCAGCTAATTACTTAGTTTATATATTTACATCGTATGTATTTGCAAAAGGACGACTTTTTTTTCTGCACTCTCCGCCTAAAATTAAATTTTTCGCATGTGCATACAGAAATATGTACATACTTATGTACATATCAAAAACTGCTAGCCGTTCGACAGGGCGTATGAGTAATGCGAAAATTTGCGAGTTGGAAATGTCATTGAAATCTAAATTACTGGGTGAGTTTCTAAGACAAAGCTGCTCCGCAAATGTTGAGCTCAACAGTTGCCAACAGTTTGTAGCAGTTGAGTTAAACAGCTACGTCTTAGAAACGGTTGATGAATTTATCAGCTGTTTGGCTTTACACAACATGTTGAGCTCAAGTAGCGAAGAAAATTTGTGATGGAAAAAATGGCGAAAAGTTGCCAACTGTTGAGCTGAGCGAAACTACTCAACAGTGCGTTTCTAAGACAAACACTCAACAGTTGCACAACAGCTCTGTCTTAGAAACTCACACACTTCTCAGTTGAAACTACTGAACCGATTGCAAAAATAGGAGCACTATTAGAAATGCAGGCACACCTTATTTATAAGGCTTATCCGCCAGGAAAATAAGGTTAACTTAATGCATTATTATGGGCTGATATTCACCTTTATAAACTTTACCTACGTATTTATGTAGCAAAATCGACAATTGCAGCTGAAATTCAGCTGAAGAAACTTTTATTCTCTGATCGAAAAATAAAATTAAAAAAATAACTTTTATTTTCTAAGCGAAATATAAAACTAAAAAAAGACTTATTTACTGATGGAAAAATAAAACTCAAAAATGAACTTTTATTTTCTATGAGAAAAACAAAACTCAAAAAAAAAACTTATTTTCTGATCGGAAAATAAAACTCAGAAAATGATCAAAAATCAATTTTTTTATAAAAATCGAAAAAAATAAAAGTTAATGCAACTAGAGGTCAGTATGAAATTTTTAGTCAAAATTTTAAAAATTATAATTATTTTCAATGCCTGAAAATGAATACCCAGAGAACTTGGAGCAAGATCTCCCCAAGCGATGAGTAGAAGAGTACTCGATTTGACATCTTTTCCGAGCAATATCAAAATTTTTTTTTTTTTGATTGTGATGAGTGACGCTTGATGGAAAATTTACGTTTATGAACGCTCTGCTTGTTTTCTGAGCAAAGCCTCATCTATATATATATAAATGATTTGGTATTTAATTGTAACGCTAAAACTTGAAAACGGCTGAACCAAATCAAATACTTCCTTAGGGGGGTTTGTTTGTTGTTACCCCGCGAAGGTTTAGTCGAAGAAAAAATTAAAAAAAGTTAGGGGGGCGTAGCACCTCCCATACAACCTTAATTTTTAAAGCTGATTATCTCTAAAACAGTTCAAGGTAGGGAGCTGAAAATTGGTATAGAGGTAGGTTATATCAAAACCCTTCTCACTCAGAAAAGTGGGGGTTATCAGAAAAGGGGGCGTGGCTCCTCCCATACAAACTTAATTTATCATGCTGAATATCTCTAAAATTGTTTACGCTAGGGACTTGGAAATTGGTGTGGAGATAAACGATAACAATTCCATTTTAACGCAAAATAATAGAAGTTATACGAAAAGGGGGCGTGGCACCTCCCAACAACACTTAATTTTTTAAGCTGAATATCTTTAAAAGGATTTAAGTCAGGGACCTGGAAATTGCTGTATGATATCAAAGCAATTTTTGCGCGTAAAGGTGTAGGTTATCGGAAAAGGGGGCGTGGCACCTCCCATACAAACTTAATTTTTCAAGCTGAATATCTATAAAAGCGTTTAAGGTTGGGACCTGAAAATTGATCAGGAGATTAACGATATCAATAGCATGCTTATGAAAAAAACAGTAGTTTTGGGAAGAAAGGGCGTGGCACCTTCCAAGCTAAATATCCCTAAAAGCGTTCATGGCATGTACATAGAAATCACTATGCAGATATACGATATCAATACCATGTTCACCAAAAAAAAAGATTTCCAATTGAAGTTCAGAAAGTTACAATTGAATTTCAGAAAATTACAATTGAAATTCAAAAAGTTACAATTGAAGTTCATTTGGAAATTCTGAACTTCAATTGTAATTTTCTGAAATTCAATTGTAACTTTCTGAACTTAAACTGAAAAAGGTGTAAAAATGTTGTGTATCGTGCAGCCTTAAACTGAATACTAAAATTATATATTTTTGAAGTTGTATACACAATGAAGTAGTGAAAAATCGTTAATTTTCTATTAAAAATAATACCGATGTAATAACATTTTTTGAAATAAAATTAATAAAAAAATCTATCTTGGGCAGAACGAAGTTTGCCGGGTCAGCTAGTACTGGATTAAAATACAAGCCTGCATACCAAATTTCAATTCGGATATCTCTTAAACTATGGCTGGAATTGAATTAAGTCCTGTTAGATTGATAAAATCGTTCACTGTGCAACGTCGAGGCAGATTATGTTGCTGCATACAGAGACAGATTTGTTTAGTGAGCGACGAGGAAGAAAGGGAAATGTCTCCAGTTGCGCGTGCCGAGAATAATATTGCCTAATAGCGTGGTTATGGTACCAATGTTAATTGCCAATCAAAATCGAAAACATTTCGTGATTGGTGAGAGGTGGTTACGCTTACATTGATGATTGGAGCGCACATACACAACATAACACATGAAAATTACTGAGCACATACACAACATCACATTATTACCTCTGAAACCTCGTTTGCTGGCTGCCTGTTTCACACAGCAAGTTTGCTGGATGTGAGAGTCCGAAAATTCTCTCACCGTCGGAGTGCACAACAACAATTAAGGCGGATTCATCGTTCGAGTTCAGAACTAAAGTTGAATTTGAGTTAACTAATAAAAATAGTTCAGAACTTTTCGGAATTCCTCTCACACTCCGAAAACACAACAACAACCACATGGCAAAAAAGTTCTGAACTCGAACGATGAATCCGCCTTTACACGGTGCTCGACCAGCTTGATTGGTAGCATAACCAGGCCATTAGCAAGCACAGATGTTTATTTACATATGTATATGTATGTATGGGTATGTTCAGAAACGCAGCATGAAACGCAACATCGGCAGTAATTATTTTTGATGTGTAAACATCTTTGCTGTAGCTACGAGTGATTTCGAAAAACAGGTAAAGTTTATGCGTAAACGTAAATGACCTTTGTGTTAGTGCACTGCTGCGTCCGTGTGAATCGCTTGGCAGTGTCAGTGGTAGGTAGGTAGATAGACATGTACATACATACTTACAAATGCTTGCATGCATAGCCGTGCAAATGCAAATATCAACAACAATAGCAACGAAGCGAAGTGAAGTTGTTGTTGTTGTTTTCTGCAACAATGCGACAAATAGGCAAAATAAAAAGGACCAACCTGTTTGAACATGTATGCAAATGTATGGATATGCACACCTACATCTACCTATCTAATTTTCTATGCAATATTGGTATCAAATGAAAGGTTTTGAGCAGGACTTCGATATGAAGCTCTTTTTATTGTGACCCCTAGGCCGGGTCTCCAGATATGGGTCAAAAGGAGGACCCGGATGATCCTTGAATGTTTCTGAGCAATATTGGTATCGAATGAAAGGTTTTGAGCAGGACTTCGATATGAAGCTCCATTCATTGTGACACCTAGGCCGGGTCTCCAGATATGGGTCAAAAGGAGGACCCGGTTGATCCTTGAATATTTCTGAGCAATATTGGTATCAAATGAAAGGCTTTGAGCAGGACTTCGATATGAAGCTCTTTTTATTGTGACCCCTAGGCCGGGTCTCCAGATATGGGTCAAAAGGAGGACCCGGATGATCCTTGAAGGTTTCTGAGCAATATTGGTATCAAATGAAAGGTTTTGAGCAGGACTTCGATATGAAGCTCTTTTCATTGTGACCCCTAGGCCGGGTCTCCAGATATGGGTCAAAATGAGGACCCGGATGATCTTGCATGTTTCTGAGCAATACAAAACAAAACGACATAAAAAATCAAAAGTCAAAAACCAAAACAAACAAAAACAACAAAATAGTAGCAGTCACAATGACAACAAAAAATTACAAAAACGATAGTCGCCTTTTAATCCATAGAAAACCAGGAAAAAAGGAATAAGGAAAAGGGAATAAATATCCGATTTCGAAACAGTTTACACATCAATATCCATGAATACCCGTTATTCACGCTTTAATTTTTTTTTTTGATGATTGTGATGAGCGACGCTTTATGCAAAATTTACGTTTATGAACGCTCTGCTTGTACTACAAAATCAGGTTGCGCTTCAAACTGAGTTTCTGAACAAAGCCTATGTAATAATACATTGCGACCTAAAAGCTCCATTAGAAATGCAATAACCCAACAAACAATATACAACATGGTCCAACTAATAAATCGAACTAGTATCGCCGGTGCTCGAAATTCGACCATGCAATTCATTTTTTCAACTTTGTATTGGTACAAAAATTATTCCTTTTCGCGGAGATAAGCAACACTTTCCAAATTCCAGTTGTATCGCAACACTGATTTGCCCTTTTGATCACGGTCCGACGCGAAATCATGGTCAAAATCAAGGCAGATCTAGGAAGGTAGGCCCGGTGGCGAATTCAGAAATTTCCCATGTATTTTGTTATTGTAATTGGTAGAGTGTAACGTCAAAATGATATTTCGCCGTGGTTAAAATCTGAATTCGCTTGGGGCTCGTCCATTCCTATTGGCCATGATGTGAATTCGCTTTGATTTTGACATTACACTCTACCCATGGTACAATAACCTAGAGGTAGGCGCATGGGCGAATTCAGAAACTACTTTTTTTATTTCCAAAGGTAGAGTGTAAGGCTTTGTTCAGAAACTCAGTTTGAAGCGCAACCTGATTTTGTAGTACAAGCAGAGCGTTCATAAACGTAAATTTTGCATGAAGCGTCGCTCATCACAATCATCAAAATAATAATTACTGCCGCTGTTGCGCTTCATGCTGCGTTTCTGAACATAGCCTAATGTCAAAATCCAAGCAAATTATAATCATGGCCAATAGGAATGAGCGAGTCCCAAGCGAATTCAGATTTTAACCACAGCGAAATATCATTTTGACATTACACTCTACCAATTACAATAACAAAATACATGGGGATTTTCTGAATTCGCCCCTGCGCCTACCTGGTATATCTGCCTTGACTCTACCTTTGTAAACAAAAAAAGAAGTTTTTCAATTCGCCGCCGAGCCTAGCTGTTAGATATGCCTTGGTCAAAATTAAAAATACTCAGTGTGCTCTCCCGCCCTCTCTCTAATTTTTCGCTTTAATGGAATAGCAATAGGAGATATTTGGCCGCGTTGATTTTGATCTGAGCGTAAACTGGGCCAATGCATATAAAATAGAGAGAGCGCTTTTAAATTAAAGCGACTCTTCAACTGTGTTCACGATATATATTTCTCTTAACTAAAAATTTTATTTATTAATTATAAACAAATTAAAGATTTTATAGAAAAAATTATATGCCTATGCACTGCTCCCGACTCACACGAACACATCCATATCAATTTTATGTGGATATGAGTATGTTAAATGTGCTAAACAGCCTGGCAATTGTTTGTATGGGAAAAATTTTAGCCTATTAATATATAGATAATGCATTAAATTTTCTTCGATAGACATACATATATATTTTTTTTTTTTTAATACCCAACGGTTTACCCTCCATATCCCGCCCGACCGACGCGAGGGGCGCCAATCCGCATGACGCACGGATATGTTTTTTTTTTGTTTTTTTTTTTTTTTTTGTGCCGAGTCGTACAGGAAGGGGTTTGTTAGGTGTCGAGATCTAAAACCTTTCAGCTACAGAACAAAATTCATCAGCTGATTGTATATCATTTATTAAGTGAGGCTAGAACTATTTTTTTTTATAATAAAAAGCGAGTCTGAAGTGTCAAACGTGCTGGAGTGATTATTAAAGTCATGGCATAAGCGGCGGAATGGTTCATTTAATTCGAAATTTGTTTTGCAAGGTTTCACAAATAGTGGCTTGAAATGCCTCGATACTCTACATGGAACGTTAAAATATAACTCACTTAGAAGGCATGGGCTATTTATAAGTCCAGTGATTAATTTAACCATAAAAACTATACCAAGCATCTCTCTACGACTAGAAAGTGAAGGCAAATTAATGAGTTTTAAACGAGAAGTGTAAGGTGGAAGAATGTAATCTGAGTCCCAACGAAAGTTCCGCAAAGCAAAAAGCAGGAACTGCTTTTGGACAGATTCTATTTTATCTGAAAAACACTGGTAGTGGGGATTCCAAATAATAGATGCGTATTCCAAGATAGGTCTAACTAAGCTTGTAAATAGAGCTTTTGTGACGTAAGGATCATTGAACTCCTTAGACCATCGCTTTATAAATGCAAAGACAGCTTTAGCTTTGTTGACAGTGGAGTTTATATGGAGGTTAAAGGTGAGTTTGGAGTCCATTGTGACGCCAAGATCGATAAAATTAGTTACCTGATCTAGATTATGCTGTGATATTTTATAAGAAGCTGGTTGTACTGTTCTACGAGAAAAGCACATAACTTTACATTTTTTTAAGTTTAGCGGCATGTAGTTTGCTTTACACCAATGAACAAGGTTGTTAAGATCTGCTTGTAAGAAAGATCTATCTTCTATAGAGGAAAATGATTTAAATAGTTTTACATCATCAGCATATAATAAGATCTTAGAATGTTTTATTACTGACGAAATATCATCAATGAATAGCAGGAACAGAATTGGCCCAAGGTGGCTTCCTTGGGGAACGCCCGAAGGAACGAAAATGACATCGGAAGAACAATTTTTGAAAATAACTTTTTGAGTTCTACCATGTAGGTATTGATACATCATGTGTGAGTACATTTTTATTGATATTCGCATATTTTGCGTATTTGATATATGTAAATACAAAACGGACATATGTATGTTAGTACATAAATAAAATGTGCTTATGCATACATAAATATATGAAACACATACATACATACATATAAATTATAATACAATAAAAATCGAAACGAAGCAATACAACTATTTATAAAATAATAATACGTTCAAATGTGCAACGATGCCTCGCAGTAAACGACAAACAATTATAGAACTAGAAAATATGTGTGTACACAATTGCTTTTTTTTTTTGTAATTTTTTAAATTTAATCAGTGATGCGCTGCAACTAAATTTCTTGCAAAGGAACAACGAAACTTTGCTTTGTGCGAAATATTATGCGTTATACAGTGATTTCTGACAAGAGAAAAAGAAAAATATAATAATAGGTACATACCATGGTAGAAAAATAGAATTTTTATACCATGATACATACCAAAAAATGCAAAAACCAAAATTTGGAAATAAATATACATATATGTATGTAGTATTAAATAAGTAATTTCGCATGTGAACTCGATATTTATATCTCGAAATGTTTCAATGCACACGATAACCGAACATTGTGTGCACATTCGTGTTAAATTTAATTGTTTAGTAATTAGTTGCCATTCAAAAAAGCGCATACATATGGACTATGTATTTCATTGGAAGCGAATTTTTTTTGTTTTTTACTTGATTATATTAATTTGGAATTAAACTATTGAGTATTGACCCAATACGCATATAAAGTATAAATATGTAGATCATCTTAAACGTAATTTTTTTTTGTCCAATCTTATTTCAACTAATATATGTATATACGTTGTTCGTAACGTAACGTATGGCTGTGAATTATTTATTGAGGTGGTGGTCCCCAGGCTCGCAGCAGTAGCAATACTTTATTGAAATAAGCGCACCACAATTCACGTTCCTCCTTCGTATCGGCCGAAAGCAAACAGCGTACAATTGTGCTGCGTCCATTGGGTATTATAATCAACGACTCTTCGTCTGTCTCCTTTGCAGGCCGCTCAAACTCCAGCAACATTGTATTAAGGCGCGCGCAAATATCGCGCGGTGCAACGGTGACCTTTTGCGTGAAGCACGTGTATAAATCAATTGAACCGATTGGCGCCTTCTTGCGCTCATCATCGGGATATTTCCAATAGTGCAGTACGCTGCCATTCAAATAACACCAGCGTCGATGCCATGCACCAAAGCCCGAAATGTCCTCGAACATGGTGAGAAAGCCGCGATGTTCCACCAAAACAGACAGCTCGCAATTGGCTTTCATGTGGACCACACCCTCCAGAGGGCTAACGCCGAGAACCTACGAAAAACAATTATGAATAAAAAATTTGAAAAAAAAAAAAATTAAAAACAACAAAATAGAAAAAATAAAAAAAATAAGAAAAAATTGAAAAAAAAAGTAAAAACACAAAAATTACAAAACAAGAAAAATTAAAAAATAAAAACAAAAATTAAAAATTAAAAAAAAATTTTAAACCAATTAAAGACAAAAAATAAAAAACAAGAAAAATTAAAAAATAAAAACAAAAATTAAAAAGCAAGAAAAATTAAAAAATAAAAACAAAAATTAAAAATTAAAAAAAAAAAAAATTTTAAATAATTAAAAACTAAATAAAGACACAAAAATTAAAAAACAAGAAAAATTAAAAAATAAAAACAAAAATTAAAAAAAAAAAAAAATAAAAAAAAAATTTAAAAGAAATTAAAAACAAAATGAAGACAAAATAGACAAAAAATTAAAAAACAAGAAAAATTAAAAAATAAAAATAAAAATAAAAATTAAAAATAAAAATAAAAACAAAAATTAAAAATAAAAATAAAAATTAAAAAAAGTTAAAAACAAAAAAAATTAAGAAAAATAAAAAAAATTAAAAAGCAAAAAAATAAATTAAAAAAAATTAAAATCATACCTGCGTTAATGTCCAAGAAGTGCGTTGTATTTCGCGCAGAGAAAATATGGCAAAACCATACTGCACCAAGGCCGGTGAGCGTACAGCATTCGGCCCGGCTGGACTTTGCACCGGCGGCATAACTAAACGATTCTCGCTACTCTTCTTCTTCGGCGTTTTAATGCCGCATTTCTTATTCAGATTGATGTGATATTTCACTTCGTGCGGCAATATTTCGCGTTGTGCCGTCATGCCATATACTTCGAGTGTGATCTTAAAGTAAAAAAAACGTAAAATTATGTTTATGTACAATTTGTGTAAACAAAGCGATATGCTTAATACTACTAGATTAAACATACCCTAAAATCGGCATAAACGTTGTTCAATTGCAAAACATCGGGGAATTTCACAGCCAACAGACCGGGCAGCGTCGGCACGGTTTTCGTGGCTAAAATATGTTCATTGTATTTCAGCAAACAAACCAAATGATGTCCCGATATGGTGTCGGCAGCTAGTTTACGTATGTAGTCCTGACGCAGTGGCACCGTTATCTCTCTAACGGTTAGGCGGCCCTTATCACGCAATGCGCCATGTGGACGCAGACTACGTTCCACGCGCAAACGTTGCACTTCATCCAAACAGGCCTGTCGCCGGTGAGCTAAGTAATTTCGAGTTGTAATTAATTTAATTAAAAGTGAAACTAACAGCAAAAGCCAAACAAACATCAATTGCACCAACTTACTTGCTACAAGCAAATGCCGCTCGCCCTCAACCGATTCTGTGGAGCCTGAGAATTCTACCGTTGCTGCACACAAGTTCAACGCCTGGCTAGTTTGTGAAATTATAGTCTGTTGCTTGCACACTTCATCCAAAAGCTTTTTGATCTTCTCCTGCACCAAGTGAGCCTCATCACCATCGCCATCGCCATCTGTTTCGTCACTTGGACTGCTATCCTCGTCGCCAGCCACACTTTCTACCACAAATGTTTCGTCGTTCTGGTTCTTCTGCATGTGCAACTGCTGTTGTTCGGGCGAATCCATTTGCAGTGCGGCATAAGTGGCCTTGCCGATGTCGGCGCGCAATACCTGCTGCTCGCGACTTATTTTGCGCACCGGTGTTGAGTTGGCGCTCTAAATGGCGTGTGGGAATAGAAGTCAAATGTCAAATGTGCCAATAATAACAACAAAGTGTTTTTAAATGTTTGCTAATATTTACATTATCATTTTGTTGACGTCTGTAAAAGCTAACGGTATGCACCAAGGTCACCATATTTTCGTCGTTGTTGCGATTAATGCTCAATTCAGATTTTACCGGCTGTGATTGGTAGTTCGCAGCATTTGCGCTGGCACTTGTCATTGGTGATTCATCATGCTCTTCCGTTATGGTTTGATAATTTGAATATTTTTTGGGAGTTTTGCGAAATGAAAAACTATTGGATGCGGTTGTGCCTTTGCTCTGAAAAACAAAAAAAAGAAATAAATTGTTTTTTTTTTTTTTCTTTTTTTTGTTTGAAAATTGCAATTCAATGTGCATTTATTGACTACAAACCTCCTTCGAAGCGCGACTTGTATTGTGTGCATCGTCGCTGTCGTCACCACTCCCCTCCTCAGTACAATCATCATCGCCGTCCTCGTCCAGTGCTGCGTCTAAATAATCGTCCATGCCCATTGAAGCTTCAGAGGAATTTATAGAGCTGTCCGCGCCATAATAGTCGTTTTTCTCAGCGTAGCGTACTTCCTGTTTTGTTTGAATATTTTAATAAAGTTCGATTAATCGGCGTTTTATAACAAAATAATTCGAGCATGTAAGCAAAAATTTAGCTAATATTGTTGTTGTTGTTTATATCGTCTATGCATATGCAGATTTGCCTCTTCCTACTTACTTTTAATTGCTTTGTGTGATTATTTTGTTTTTGTTTAACGTTGTCTTTTTCTTGCACCACTTGCATAATCTCACGGCCCAAACTACCGTTACAAATATCTACGCTGCTATCATCTGCTTCCTCCGACTCCATGTAACTACAAATAATAATTTGTATATAATAGAAACGGAAAAGGAAGAAATAAAGCAATGCATACATGAGTTCATTCATTTCAACATTAATTTATTGCATGAAAATTAGTTATGAAATAGCAATGGTAGAAAAATGTTGTGCGCTTAAGCCAGTCTTAAATAAGTTCTAAAAAAATATGAGTATACATATATGTATGTATATATGTATGTGTATAAAGCTAATGATGCATTTTGATAATGTAATATCACGCCCTAGTCCAATGCTAGTGTTTTATGTTGCATGTATGTATGTATGTACATATACATATTTTGCTGGTTATTCAATGCAAAGCAAGCATAGCAAGCATGAGTAAAAACTATCCTCCCACCTTTCATCGTCGTGCACAGTGTCTCTATTTTCGTTCAGCATGCGTGTGTGCTCATCAGCGGTGCTGCGGCCAGACAAGGTCGCTGTGGTGCCGTCACCGCTGTTGCGCTCCGTTTCTGATTCGTTCGATTCTAAATCTGTCAAAGCCGGATATAGGCGCGCTGCTGCTGCGCCTGGTCGCGTTATAATAGTTGCAGATTTGCGAGCGCGTTTGCTCTCCTCATCAGCAATGGCATCGCTGGCTATAAAGTCAGATAGAAACGCAATTATTTAAATACATTCTTTTTTGGTAAACTTTACGTGTTTTCTTTTAAAAAACATACGCGAATGACGCTTGTTTGCTGCGGCTGTTGAAGCCTGAGGCATCGGTGGAGGTGGCGGCGGTGGCGTGGGTGGATGTCTTGGCGCTGCCGCGTGTGGTTTTTTCAAATCCGAAGTGTTCTGCCGCTGTGTGCTCTGCTCTTGATTTTTTGTGTAAATTTCCTTTTGTCTGTTGAAGCGATTTGCTATAACTTGCAAATCTTCTTCTCTTTGTTTTTGTATATCTGCTTTGATTTTGTTTTCAGAAATTGTTGAGGGATTTGCAACAAGTGCCGCTACCTTTTCACGCACTCTGCTTTCGCCAACTGGCTTTGGTGGCAACAAAGCAGATGAGCTATTATGTGAAGCTAAAGCTGCATGCGCTGCTGTAGTTTTTAATAGAAAATTTGCTTTAATTAATAGTTTTTTTTTTTCAACAGTGATTAATTTCGCTTACCTTTGGCTCCCTCTTCCCTGCGTTGCTCGGCCGGTGTCTGTCGAATTTTGCTTAATGGTGGCGCCATGCCAAGCGCCGCTTTGGGAACAAGCGCTTCGCCTTTATTTCTTTCAAATAACTGCATTCGTTCCTTTAATGACAACTCTGTGGGATCCTTCTGTGGGCGCTGCACTTGCTGATTTGCGATAGCTTTATTTTCGAAGGCTGCTGCTCGTCCGGAAACTAAACCTTGTTTAAAATTCTTAGTTTTATTATCTTGCGGATTATCGTCGGAGGTTTTTGAAAAGGTGCTGGCCAGTTTTGTTACTTTGGTCTGTTGCTCATTAATTTTTGTCTGTTGTCCCAATTGTTCTTCTTCCTTATCGTTTTCTTCTTGTGCATAGTCGTAGGCGAATTTTATAGTTGTTGATTCTCGACGCTGAAATCCTTGTGCTTCTAAGGAGTTTATTACTTTTGGATCCCATTTCAATTGCTTAGTAGTTGGTACAGACGTTGATGAGCCTGCCTGAGAATCTTTGGATTTTTCATTATTTGTTTCTTTCATTATAACCGTTCCTGTATTGTTTTTTTCTTGAAGACTTTTAACGGCTGAATTCCTGCTTGGCAATGCAGGCTTAGGCGGCGGCATATCTGCTTTTCTATTAGGAATATTGGGCTTGGCCTGTGGTGCAGTATTTGTAAGATTATTGGGGTTATGATGCGACGTATCATCTTCCCATTGGTTGATGGAACTGGCCAATTCAGCTAATTTTCCGAATCGTTGCTTAGTGCGCTTCGGGCTATTTCCAGCAATTTCCTCCACCGGAGAATCGGCATGGAACTGACCTTCGGTACGATGTATTGGCGACGAAAGATCATTGGGGTTGGCATATAGAGCTCCAAGACGCTGCAAACGATTACGCGATGCATCGCGTATTTGCGCTAATGATTGTTCGGAGACACCTTTAGATCGACCGTGCTCACCGCCATCTTCGCTTAATTCTTGTTCCTCTACCTCAACCTGTACCTGCGTGGGAAAAATTGCATTAGATTTATTTGTCTTCATTTTCAACGGACACGGTTTGTACTTACCTCAACATTTTTATCTGTCAAAATGTTTATTTCAATGCCTAGATCCATATTTTCCTTGTCTACTGCCGAAAATTGGCGGTATTTTTTTGTATTGGCCGATGAACTGCTCATTGCATCCGAATTTGCCGGTTGCGTCTTTTCAATAACTTGCAATTTATTACTGCTGACACTGGCGTTGCTTTCTTTGTATGAAGGCGCGTGCGCATAAGCTCCTGTTGCCATTGCATTCACCGCGGAAGTTTTCTTTGTTGACAGCTGTTGTTGTTCCCTCGTAGATTGACTCTTGTGCCCCGCTGTTGACTCTGCTACGGTTGAGCCCTCGAAGTTAACGCCGTCAGTTCGCTCGGCCAGTGGACATTTGCTTGCATTGCCAATGCCCAAAACACGACTTCTATGTTCAGCTCTTTCAAGCATTCGCTGAAAATGTAAATAATCGTATGTGTATTCACGTGTGCATATGTGGATACCAGAAAAAAACTTAAAAAAAAGATTGAAATATTGCACATATACACATATGCACAAACATATGTATGCATGCCTGGCTAGGATGTTACCTGCGTAAAGGGATCCATTTCAGGTAATTTGTTTTTGCGCACAATTCTCAAAAATTAGTTAGTAATCCTGTGTACTTGTTTGTTTTTTTTTACACTTAGTTTAGCCAAATTTAACTCACTTTTTCCACAACCCAGGAATTTCCCAAATAGCATAGATAACTAGATACGAAACTCTTCATTTCGTGAGAGCGCTGTCAAAATGCGCATTTTTTATAACATTTTTCATTGGTGCCACTCTGTTCGAAAACTGAAAATGGGTATTTTATATATTTTTTCTGGGGATTTTTCGGCTTCCTTATGTTATTGAAGACTATAGCAATAATAAAATTTTGTTTATACCAAATTAAGATAAGGATATAACCACAAAAGTGATACACAGGATAGAATGATTTTCCCACATTCCGAATATTCGTGTTCGAAACCCGATCTCAGACAAATTAAGAATAACGCACAAAAAGTGGTGAACGATAATACATGTAGTTGGGTGGTATTTTTTAAGAAATATTTTACTCTATTTTGCAATTCTATTAAAATGTGAATATATTAGAACTGGAATATAATAATTTTTAACCGCATATATATATAAATCTACCGAAGAACCGCTGCCCGCGTTCCATCTCATTAACATATTTTTTATAATTTTAACTGAAATACTGTTACTTTTTTATACACTGAGAGAAAAAAAATATATGGAGGGGTCAAAGAAATTGTTTACCTATTTTGAACACTACTTTCTTTGTTTTGAGTAAATTTTCCTTAAAACGTGTTAAAAGGTTTATAAAATATTGTTGTTACATGCGTTACCATGGTTTCATATACTTGTTTTGAAAAAATTCATACATTAAAATAATGAAAAATTCTTTAAGCGCCATTCCATTCCCAACTTTCCTTGTTTTGAAGACTTGATTTCTTTAATTTTGAGAAATTAAATTCCCATACAAATCCCCATGGCAACGAATTTGTTTGAAAGTTTTTTTATGTTTTTTCCACATTTTTGAGAAAATTTACACAAAACAAAGAAAATTTTGTATTGGGACGCGTGTTCAAAATAAGGAAAATTATGTCTTTGATCGAGAGAAATTTTTTTTTTGAGTGTATATATTAGCCAGTCGAGTTTTGAAGTTAGAGGTTTCTATGAGCGATCGACAATATGCAGGGTGAACTGGTGGATCTACACATTATTGAAATGAGACGTTGCTTAGTTTTTATTGGCATTTATTACAAACATGCATTCAATGCATTTCAACAAAAAAAAAATTTAAAAATCATTCCTCAATAGCAAGTAAAGAAGCCCAAAATCGATGTGGAATCGAACAAAAGATGCTCAGTTGTAATGCTATAATTGCAATACTCTCTAGTACTGGGAGTGAGAATATGGGAGTAGGTATTTAATATCCTATTTCTTTTATTTTAAGGTACATATACATATGTGTATAAGTGTATTTAAATTTTCATTGCTTTGCTTATTTTTCAACCTACGGCTTTGAACGTGGTAGAAGTAAAATTTAGCTACCAAAATGTGAGGGGGGAGGGGGGGGCGAGGTTCAAACCATTCTAATTGATTTTGTTTTCATTTATATCCTTTTTTCCTTTATTTCAATGACCGCTAAAACCACAAATTAATTGCCGACTCTTGTTCCATTCCTCCACAGCATTGCCAAAATGCTTCGTTTGACCTCAACTCGTTAGCTGCTTTATTCTCTTCTCTGCAGCAGATTCCTGCTGTGGCTGTAGCGGTGGCGGTGGCCTTTTCTAATTACTCTCTCTTCAAAAAAAAAAAAAAATGCATTCGATAACAATTGGCATAATGACTGCAACCACTTTAAATTTGTTTTGTCGTGAGAAGTGAAATAAACTGAAGAGTTGCTAATTTTTCACGTTATCATTGCTTATGGAGACATTTTTCAAATTAATGGTCGAAGTTCTGGTATAAAGGTTACTAATGTTCGAATATTGTTAGCGCAAAAAAAAAAACAAGTGAAATAAAAAGGCATTTAAATAAAAATGTTGCAAGTTCAAACTGGTTTCGCACTCATTGATCTTTGACCGCAGATTATGTGTAATTGGCATAAAAACGGTTCAACGTACATAGGTATATACACATATACATAAATTCTATGCATTCATGCTTATTTATTTACATAAAAAAGTTCTGATAAAAACTTATGATAAAAGTTAAGAATTTAGGAAAGCCAAACTCGTTTTACTGATAATTTGCTATGCCGAATGTATGTATGTAAGTATGTACGCATCTACCCAGCAAAAAATCTAGGCATTAGTTAAGAATAATGTATTACAGAAGATTTAAAGGCTTATGAAATAAGGCCTGAAAATTCTAAGGGAAGTATGGGCAAAGGCTTAAAACAAGGCTGATTTTACCGTGTTGATGTCATCAGGCCATAAGGACTGCTCTCTCTCTCTCTCTCTCTCTCTGAGAGGAAACCTTATTCCAAAGGCTTTTCCGCCACAAATATGTATGTAGGCTTATTTATGGCCTGATATGTATACCTTATAAGTGCCATAGATAAGAAATAGTAAACAGTTTTTTTGTTTAGCTGCATTTTTTGCGAAATTTAAGCGTTACGGCTATTTAATAATAAAAAGTATCTACTGCTAGGGTTGAAACGTTATTATTCACATATTTATATATGTATGTACAAGTACATATACATATCGTCATTTAAAGTGGAAAACCGCGTATCGACCAAGTACAATACCGCATAAGAGACAAGTGCAAACTGCGTAAGTGACGATTTTGCCAAAAATGAGATTTCTCCAAAACACATTCCTAGTGGTTCGTCCCCATCCATTCATACAAGAATTTTTGCGCGTTGTCCGAACTTCAATATTCTTGTATGAATGTATGGGGCGGACGCCACGAATGTGTTTTTGGGGAAATCTCATTTTTGGCAAAATTGTCACTTACGAAGTTTGCACTTACGCGGTATTGTATTTGGTCGATATGCGGGTTTGCACTTTAAACGACGATATGTATCGTCGCCCGAATATATTAGTGTTGTATGTGAATTTTGGGCCGAATTGAGTTAATAATACAGTTATACTAAACTAATCAAGATCTTTCGAATGACGTTTAAGTTTAAGAGATATTGAGCAGAATTTTGTCGTTTATGCAAGGTCGCAAGCGATTTCGTCTAATTTCCAATGTGCTTTTAATTGCTGTCAATTATTTAATTTATTTACTTTTATGAGAAATAAAATACAATATTTAACTAATTTTAAAAATCTTTAATTTAGTTCAAATTGGGAGCACATTTTGTCGTACGTCATACAAATTTCCTGCAAAACTGTTGCTAAAGGTAACATACGACAAAATTTTACTGAAGAAAATCCTTTATAAATTCGAAAATAATAAACAATATATAACAAAATTAAAATAATTTAAGAATTTTGTGGCCTAGTAGTGTTCTGCCAGACTTTGGAGAAAAAGTAATGAGACGTTTTGGAGGAATACAATTCCAAACTTCAAACCTGTTTTCCCTAAAGTCTTTAAATGCAACATACGACATTAATTTATCCGGGCGACGGTATATATCGGAATGAGATAAGCGTGCACACTTAACCAAATACTTGATTGCATGTCAGTTTAACTGAAGCGCTGTCCTTCGACAATACAAAATTTTTACGCTCACCACACATTGTAATCTCTTTGCTCATAAAACTCAATTCCCTCTCTCTCTATTTGGGATATGTGAAAATTATGTACTGAAACGTTTGGAGCAGAGGGAATGAGTGCATAACAGCAAACAGCGCTGCCAGCGTATTCCCTGTTTAACATCTTAAGCGTCAACAATAAGCATAACCTCTTTGCTGGGTATGTATGTTTGTATGTACATATGTAGGTATTCAAACAAGTATGTTATCGTGCTTATTTTGTTAAGACTTTTGAGCATCATTTACATTTCATTTATACCAACTTTTTATTATTAAGTATAGTTCTTTGAAATCAGATCAGCAATTAACTTTTAAACAACGCAACTTGTGTATGTATGTATGTAGGTATGTATACATTTTTAAATTTCTTATTTTCTCTTTGCTGATTTTGGGGTCATGTAATTTTAGTTATGTATGTTAAGAGGTGGACATAGTCTTTTTTTAATTTTAATTTGTCAAAATATGTACATAAATATACATACATATATATTTATACATATATAAATTAATTTATTCTTTCTTCATTTATGGCTATGCATTCCAAAGCTTCCGATCTAATCGTCGCCACGTACGGTCAACTTCGTCGAATGTATCAAAAATTTACGAAGGGGTGGGCGCTGCGGTATTTTGCTCGGAGCTGAAGATAAAACAATAGTTTAGGCTTCCGGACTACTGCAGTGGTATTAGCGGCCGAACTCACTACCCCTAACTCTCGAGTGAACCTCTTTATCGACAGCCAAGCAGTAATTAAGGCGACTACAAATGCGAGAACTATGTCTCTATGTGGCGAGGCAGTACAGGATCAAGATGGGGGAAATCTGCTCGAACAGACGAGTAGCCATCTACTGGGCACCTGGACACCAAATAATCTAGAGAAATGAGAGTGCTGATGTGTTAGCCAAAGCCGGGGCGGGCCTAGCACGAATAAATCCTGACGACATATAAAAGATTGGCAAATAACGACTCAGATGCCTGGGCTCGGTACACTTCAAATCCCTAGAAGAGATATACTTACACATATGCCTATATCAATTTTAAATATTGTGTTGAATATGTATGAATGCATGTATGTAAATATGCACACTTAGTTTAGCGCCGCCGTCTACTTATAATTTTATTTAGTACCTATGTATGTAAGTTCGTTTCCCAGCTCCACTTTGATTTAATCTTGAATTTGCAACACAAAAATACAAAACAAAGTTTTTGCAAGCAAAATTACACAATTTGACATGAGCTGAGAACGAGCGACTCTAGATTAGACTATGTATTTAGAATTCAATCCATAAACATAAACCGCAATGAGCCCAACGAGGGGGGTTTGTGCATTTGCTATTGATAGAGAATAAAAAGCAGCACAATTTCAAAAAATATATAATTTAAAAATTTAACTAACCGAAGGCATTGCGAATTACGTACTCAAAAGTTGCAGCAAGCATGTAAAGTCTTGCAGGCGAAGCGAATAGTTGTAAACTAGTCGTAGAATTCTGTCAGTTTGCATCTTTTACATACATATGTATATGCTCACTATGCACTATTTTATATGAAAGCTTTCGCTTTTCATGTTGATGCCGCACGAAATATGTAGGTACTAGTTTTCTTCTTCTTCATAAGCTGCATATTAGCAAAAAAATTAATTCATATAAGCGAGAATATTGGTGACATAAATAACAGTATCTATATACATATATTTAAAGAGAAAACTACTCCAATTCGTGTACGTAAAAAATCAAGATTTTTGAAAAAAATTGACAAATATAATTTTGTGTAAATTGATTTAATTTTTCATTAAATAGCAACAACTGATTCAATTTCTCTCTACAGAAACTGGTGTAACACTGATTAAAATGAACTAGTTCTGGACCTTGTGCATTCCATCAACTATAAATTCGCCATACTAGTGTATCGGTTGACTGCAGCAGTGGCGTAGTAACGGGGGGGGGGGGGTTTGGGGACAAACCCCCCCCCCCCCCCCCGAAAGATTCGTTTTGACCATAAAACCATCTTTGACTTTATTAGCATACATTTCTTTTTCAGAAAAAAATCAATGAGAATAGTAATTTTTCGAAATTGGTAATTCGAAAATTAGCGCTTTTTCACGAAGTATTACTTATAATTCTAGCGTTTGTTGAGCCGTAGGAAAGTGCAAGAACCGCAGGAATTTTACCACAATTTACATTCTTTGTACTTATATTCGCTCTTTTGTGGTAAAATTCCTACGGTTCCTGCACTTCCCTACGGCTCAACAAACGCTACAATTATTATACGGTATTGCTGTTATTAACATTCTAATAACAGAAAAGTAACGCCAATTATTTAAACTTCAAGTTTTCTTTCAATTACTTATCATCTTAATCAAATAATATTAGTATAAACTACAATGGGAATAAATATGCAATGTATAAGAGTATCTGAACTTCAGATTTTACTTAATGTCTGTCAAAATGGAATATTAAAAAACTAATTTATATAAGAAAATTATTATTTATAACCGTAGCACATAGATAGAAATATTTTATTGTGTACATCTATTCCAAATTGCTTGTTTAATGCAAAATTTTAATAATTTGTGTTAAAAGTAGAGCTCTCGATTTTTTTTTTTTTTGAATATTTTCGAGTAGCCCGAACAGTTGTTGTTCAAATGCTCGAACAGTTGTTTGTTTGTTTATTACCCGTATGTTTGTACGGGCATTTGCACAATTCGGGTATTTTGAAGTTTGTTTTTTTCTTTTGTTTATTATTTTTTTTTTTTTTATATGTAGTTTTTTTTATTTTTGTTTTTCCAATACACATTTTTTTTGTTTGTAAGCTCGAATGCTCGAATGTTTGTACGGGCATTTGAACAACAAACGGGCTTCAAACAAAAACAATCAGATCGAATTGCTCGATACCCGGGTATCCAGGGCTCTAGTTAAAAGTGGATTTTATTGAAAAATATATACAGTGACTCAAAAAAAAAATCATACGCCAGAGTTTTTAAATTTATTTCAAACAGTTCTGTCGAAAATTTGACTCTCTTATTAATTTATAGAAGATTTTGAGCAGATTTCTAAGTGTACTGTTATGTAGCCAACCAATTTTAGTGTAAAAAGTGCTATTCTCAATGCTGTAAAAATTTCCGTCGATTTTAGTAATTTTTTTCTGTAGGGTGTTTGCGTTATATGTACGTGAGACCGTTCCAATTAAAATTTCCGAAAAGCCAATGAAATTTTTCAAAAAGTTGAATGTTACATATTATTATATTACAATTGAATGAGCTGCAAAATTGCATACTCAAAAATCTTCTAAAAAATGTAGCTTTATAATTCTTAGCCCCTTTTTATGATAAGTACTACCTTATATATTAAAATTAAATATGAAGCACAAAAAGAAAATTATTGTAGGTACATATGAAAAACCCTGTATCTAGTAGTGAAGTGCGGCTTTGAGCGACGTAATTTTTTGTCGGCAAACTACTAATTGTACTAGATATCATGTCCGAGGGTTAATTTGACTGAGTCTGACAGAGCAACATAACAAAACCAATTTTTAACATGAAAAAGAGTGATAATTTTTTTTTTTAAATATCCCAACTTTAAAAGCTTAAAACTATAAACTTAGAATTATTGGAAACCAAGGATATTATTGAAAAGTGTTAATAATTACTTGAACCTTTAGGATTCATCACGATTACTTAAATGAAATGCTTTAAATAATAAATATTCAAGTTGAAACTAGCACTTAAAAATATGTAAGAAAAAAACAAAAAAATTAACTTCAGATATGCTAAGTTACGACCATCTGGGGCAAGTGCAGAGTATGGGGTCGGGAAAAAAGCGATGAATTATTGTTCCCCATTCTATTTCCAATATGTGGGTATGTTTTTTTTCTGTAATTGTAACAATTTTACAAAATTCAATTTTGGGCGCATAAAACTTGAAAATCTACCTATGCGCGTTGATTTCCAGAAGAGAATATGAGACTTACTTTTGAAGTATAGTTAAAGGCCCTTGGCAACTGACAATCTGGCATGTCAAGCAGTGTGTATGTGTGAGTTTTTTTGTGTGTGTGTTAGTGCAATCGGCAGTCGTCGTGCTACACGTTCTTGTTCGGGCTCGCGTTGATGAGAATCAAATCTTTTAGATATTTGCGTCAATCACCCGACACTCACACATATGTATGTATACACTTCCCAATAAACACAACGGATTCGCCTCGAATTCGCGTCGGATTCGCTTACTCTGATTATATTATCGCGGCAATAGTTCGCGGCGATAGATCGGCGAATCCGAATTCGTAGGCATGTCACCTATCACTAGCGATTCGAGAATTTGTTCATTCTCGGATCGCTGGCGATTCGAATTTTTTATCATTAGCGATTCGAGAATTTTTAATTTCTCTGATCGTTGGCGATTCGAGATTTTTTATAAATGATGTTTCAAAAAATTAAAAGTTCAGTTTGGTTTACTGGCAATGGGTTAAATCCGAGTTCAGGTATAAATGTCAAATTTCAGAACTATAATGATTTTTTAGTGCAAAACAACTTAAAAAAATGGAAAAAAATGATATCGCGAAAATCCATTTTCTCGAACTTGTCGCGAACTCGAGGCGAGTCCGAGAAATTACGTTCGCGAAAATATGCTTTCTCGAACTCGCCTCGAATTCGCCGCGATATCATCCTCGCGTCTGTGTTTATTGGGTTCTTAACATTCCAGATTTTAAGTGGCCAAGGGCCTTAAGAGTTTGATATATGTATTATAAGCGATATTTGTGTACTAAAATGTTAAATTATAGTCTGAAAAAATTACATTTCGCTAGCTTAGAGTGCAAACTGTGTAAGTCCACTTTTATGAAAAAGTGTATTTTTATGTAGAACGCTAGAAAAATCAAATACGCACCGCGCTAAACAAGTCTGAGATACTTGTCATATTTCTACTCGTTGTTATTCAGTGATACGCAAATTGTGTAAGTCCAAAAAGCGAAAAAAATTGTGTAAGTCCAAAATATTTATATGAACAGAAATTTTTTTTCATTTCGAATTTTTTTCTTTTTTGTTTTTTGTCTCTCCTACAAAGTTTTAAAAAAGGACTTACACAATTTGCGATTTTTATCATTTGTAAAAAAAAATTGTAGTTTTTTTTGGTAATTTTAATTTTGGTAAATTTTTTACATTGGCTGTGACCCCCCCCGAAAAATTCTCTAGCTACGCCACTGGACTGCAGGGTACCGACAGACACAATGTACTACATAGATATGTACATACTCTTATATACTCGTTTTGCTACTTAAAGTAAGTCACAATAATTTAGCGCAAACCAATTCACACGCTAAACTTTTATTTGTAAGTTTAGTACCTACAATGCATTGTAAAAATCCATTCACACACACATACACATTCACAAATACTTAAAAAAAAATGCAAGTTTTCTGGGTCATTTTGGGTTTTATTAAGAAATACAATTATAATAAATGCAAGGTACTAGTAAAATAAAAATATTCACTCATACACACCACACAAAAACAACACACAGGTAGGTACATGTACATTGACATACACATAAGGGAAAATGAATGAAGCGAAACCGCTGATAATATCTAGCACAAAAATATGTATATTTAGTTATTGCTGCTGTAGCTTGAGAAATGCTAAGCAAACAGCCAATTATGTGTATTATAGTAATCATAAATGAATGGGAATTATTAAGAAATTCACGCGAAAAGCTTGCAATTTCAATCCGACTCCCTACAATCGCCACAACCGGTGCACCTTTTGCATTTTTATACCCTTTACGAAAGCGAAATGGTACTCCAAACACACTGTATTTTTAAATAACAAAGCGAGAAGTGTTAGACCTATTAAAATGAACTTGCAGTGGCAACTACTGTCGAAACTTGATATACACGCACGTTCATGCACAGTGACACAGCTCTGTGGTGTTCAAAACCATACAACAACCACCATACCATACAGTTTTTGAGATATCTGCCTGAAATTTTTTATTCGAATGACTTTTCATATTTTATTCAATTGGCCGTTGCAGACCACTATTAGCTAGAACTTCCATACATATAGGCGATTATGCAGGGGTTGTAAATTTTTCCACTGAGAACATAAAATTATGTGAAATTTGTACTCATAGATAGATAGATATGTACATACATCCATACAAAGCTTTGCATATGTACTACGGAAGGGACAGAACGTATATAAAACAAGTAAGAGCGAAGGCCGTACCGAAGACCTCATACCTTTCATGAATGAGGAGATGGAAAGTTAGCTATGTATATAGCCTTATTTAGTTCAATTTCAATTCTGTGGGTTATCTATGGAAAGATTTATTAGAAAAAATGCTGGCTTAGCTATTTAAAAAGAGAAGTTATAACCTAAAATGTCTATATCTGAACAATCGGTTTCGGTAACCTTATTTGGGTCAATATGTTTACAAATACTTCAAAGTTGCATGCCCATAGCTGTTAAAATGGAGAAGTTATACAGAAGTTATGCCCAAAAAGGTGTATATCTGAACAATCGGTTGTTTGCTATATGTTATAGTGGTCCGATTCGGCCATTCCCGACAAATGATCAATTGCACATAACAACAAACCCGTATTCCGAATTTCATTCAGATATCTCAAAAACTGAGGGACTAGTACGCGTTTACACAGACGGACGGACATGGCTTAATCAACTCAGCTCATGATTCTGATCATAGCGCCCCACGCTTCCCTTTGGTACTTTCGACAAAACTGTTTTGTCACGAAGTTATAATAACATTTCATTCTCATGAAAGGTATAAAAAAATCTTAAAATCATTGAAAGGTAGGTATGAAGTCTCCATCACAGCCAACACATCTGCGGTCTTACATATTTTTTTGTCACCGTCGCTAACAAAGCAAAAGTAAGGGAAAAAAATTGTAAGCGATTGCGAAAACAGCAAAGTTTTTTTGCATTTTTGTTTTTGTGCATAAATTACTCTCCCATGGTAAGAAAATTTCCACTTTTAATGTTTATAAATTAATAATTTAATGAGAGGATGTTGTTTTTTTTTGTTCAGAAGCCACGCTCGACTAAGTTTTCAATGTTATTAATTTTCACATTTTGTTGCTACTGATAACTGTACGTTTGTATTTTAACCGTTCGAGGTCCTCGAATCGTGGATAAGAAGAAATAAAAATTACACCATACACTCAAAAAAAAAAATACTCAGGTTAGGGAATAATGGAGTGATTCGGCGCTAAAGACGTATTTTCATTGTTTTGAATACAATTTTCTTTAAAATGTGGTTTTTATTCCTTGATTTGAAGAAAATTATACATCAAAACAATGAAAATATGCCTTTAACGCCGAATCATTCCCACTTTTCCATAAACTGATTCAGTTTTTTTTTTCAGTGTAGGTAAGTAAGGCACAATAACAAAGCAATTCAACAATACTAATATACATATATATGTACATAAAATTATACAAAAACAACATTTGTGACAGGTGCACCCGCTCTATAAGTTGAATTTTAATTTGGGGTGGCAATGTATTTATTTAGTATTTCTTTATGTACCTACATATGTATGTAGGTTCATGTATATGAACATATCTACACACTACAAAAGGCTATATCCAAATTATAGCACCACACCGGAATTACATACATACATACATGTATATGACAATATAAAGCATTCGCGCTTCACTGGTTTCAAAAACGCGCCGAACTCACATTTCCCATTTTATTTTTGAATCAAATTCGATTTCGTCCTCACATTCACATAAATAATGTTTTTTAGCAACAAATTGCTTACGCGCAGCGAACATTTGTTTATCACGGCTTAACAAAAACTAAAAAAAATGTTTCGCTTTGGTCATTGGGGAGCTAGAGGTCTCGATGCGATCTGCAATGCCAGCTTGGACGGAAGCGAAGTAAATACATAGATGTCATTGGTTGCCACTTGAAAAAATTTTCGACTTCCAGATTTTTAGCGCAAAAAAACCAGTTCTGCTTGGAAAGTATCTTATTAACACGCTTTTATTAGCTTCACCTGTATGTATGTATGTATGTATGTAACTTCAACCCTCCTAAAAGTTGCAAACGTTTAACTCAATTATTATTTTTCTCTATTGTGCATTAAAAAAATTTTTTGTTTAAAAAAAAAACCTCAACAATTAGAAAGATGCAGTTATGTACCTATTGCATATTGCTTTATTTTCTCCATAAAAGTTCACGTGTATATAAATTCGGCGATTATTTACGAGACTTTGTAATTTGCTGAGTTGGGATATTTTAATTTATGAGTTTACGATCTTATAAACATTTTTTTTCTAACTATCTAACTCAATCCTTGTCATTGCAGCATTTTAGTCAAGCTGAAAATGAGCCACTTTATGGAGTCAACGATCTACCAATGAATAATTTCCCATTTCTGGTACCAAAATACATATATGAAGTGTGGCAACGACAAAGCTTCGGCAAGTCATTTCAGAGCTGAGAGTAAGCAGCTCTATTGGGTGGTGGTTCGCGTGTACACAATCAACACCACGAGAGGCTAAGCGGCTTGGCAGTGAGCGTGTGACGATCCACTCCAAGAGTGCGAAGCTCCAAGCGAGCGTTGGCAAACAAAAAAATTAAGGTAGGTTCGGTTGCTTTGTTTGTTGATCAAAAATAAACGTTTTCATCAATTGACAACAATAACTAGGAACGTGACGATCAACATTGGAACTAAATTTGGCGTTATGTGGTCGTTGTCGCAGCGGAACGACGGACGCCACATCTGCATCTGCAATGGATGGTTCATTGATACAAAGATAAAAGCGACAATAGGGAAAGTAGAGAGAAAAAGTCTATGTATGGCAGCAAGCATTGCAGCAACATTAAACTTACACATACACATACATACAAAGTACACAGATGTACATTCGAGTACATATGTGAGCATGTTACCACATTAGGGCGTATCACGATGCATCCTGCAAATACAGCGAAAATTATTTGTTACTCTCCTTGATTATAGTCGACTATAATGCGTGATATATTTTAACATGAATGATATCTGATTTAGTATCGCATTCTTATTGTTAGCAAATGTATTCAAGTGAAAGGGCGTTGTTTAGAAAAACCGTCGAGCGGACTTCTTCTACGCTACCTCTAACCGCCATGAAAATAGCTGTTTTTAATCCTTTTTGGAAAAACATGGGGAGAATATTAATTAAAAGTGCACATAGAGGGTTAAAATGTTCTAGAAAATTATTCGCCATAAAATTTCACTAGAGTCCCCTCAGACAAAATCTTTGTAGGTACAAAGAACTACAGGAAATAATAATTAAAACTCACGCCATGAAATATGCAAAAGAAAAAAATGTAATGCTCTCTTTGTATGTGTTGTTCACACGTACGTACCCAGCAAACAATTTTACCCGAAATCGGTTAGATATCTATCAGATTTTCGACAAAAAACTCCGAAATCAATAAGATTTCTGTGCGACTTCTCCAAGAGAAATGTATGGAGCCGTTGACAGGAATTCTTACAGACATGTCTGGGGAAAGTCTGAGTTTTTTACCGACGATTCGGACAGATGTCTAACAGATTTCTGCACGAAATCGTTCAGATATCTATGAGATTTTTGTCAGATGGGAAAAAAGTAAAATTTCTTAGACAATTCTGATAGAAATCTATAAAAAATCTATAAGATATGTCTACATAGTCAACTTTGTACTCAGATTTTTTTCAGAATTTTCTGAATCAGAAATTGTCTGGTAAAATTGTTAGCAGGGTATACAATTCATATGTATAAAAGTTGTTGCATATTTCATGGCGTGATTTTTGATTACATATTATTTTCTGTGGTCTTTTTCGTTCTTTATACAAAGTCCGAACTCAAGACTTCATTGAAGTCATTTTTAAAAAATATTTTCGATAAAGTCTGTGCAAAAATTATAAAACCTTAACCCCACCAAACAAAGCTCAGTCCTTTTGGACTAGTGCTCTGTTCGGCAGAATTGGTCTGGGAGACATCCTCGTTAATAATTACTAGCGCTTGCTCGTGCTGAGAAAACACTACTGAACTTATTGGTGTTATAATTAATAATAATTCGAACTTCGGATGCTCATATATCGCTTTTGGAGGCTAACTTCGAAAAACGGTAAAATCACTTCTTTAGTTACAGCTCACTTTTCATAATAAAAAAAAGTTCAAATACCCAGAAAAAAACTTGACTTTGTCGTGTAGTGTTATAGATATCAAGGACCAAGTAGATAAGTTACAGTTTCCAGTTTTTACTGAAAAAATGTTTTCCATTTTCCACGAACCCAAGCTATAATAAATAATAACAGCTGAGCGCAAAATTTTAAAATTTTTTTCTATACGCTCTAATGTACATACATGTATGTATGTATGTATGTATTTACATATATGCAATAAATTTATGAGTTAATAAAATAAAAAGATAAAATAAAGTTAGTACAAAGCAAATTAATTAAACAAACTGGTCAGCAAACACAAGTGCATGGTGAGCAATCCAATTTTTTTAGCTTTGCCTCCATCCCAACAATCTTTTTTTTTTTTTGCACAAGCAGGAGTTTCATTCATTTACTTCAATAGTGTCATAACTCAAGACAAGCGATGCTTTCACGATTGTAATCCCAACGAAACCTACCCACATATATGTGGCCAGGACAACAAGAAGAAGCAATTGCAACACGCAACTGAGATGCTGTTAATTTTGGGAGAAGTATTCTGAGAACTCTGAGAGGAAACAAAGTTATGTATGTACCAGAGGCGGGCGCTTCATACAAGCTGAGAAGCAGGGCTTGCGTACATATTTTCGTTCATTTCATTTTATAAATTTCTTTAAAATCTGGTTATTTTACGTTTTAAATGCGTTTACTATTTAAGTTCTCAATAATATAGCCCCCACTGTACATCCGGTGCCTAAAAGCATGCTAAGGAAATAGCGCAAATACACCACCAATCCACCTCACAATGTGTATTTTGTTTGTACAGCCAAACACAACACAGTGAGCATGCTTTAACGTTTCCACACATTAGCTTTTACGTGGCTTTCAAAACAGAATAACATAGCTTGTTTTCTCGCTTTCTCTAAGGAGAAATCAATTGCTTATTTTCATACTTAAATTGAAAAAAAAAACTAGCAAATACTTTTTTATTTTTCACATGAAATTTGTATGGGGTTGAGAAGCTGGCTTCGGCATTCAACAGTATTCACAGTCATATGCATATTTGATATTTTCGTTTGCATGTACATACTTATGTACATAATTTCTTACATGTACATGTACATGCAAACATAAATATCAAATACCAGATTATAAAAGCGTTGATTGTGACTATTGGCACAATATCAAGATAATTTTAAAAAGCGACGGAAATCAAAATCAAATAAAATCAAACATTTCACGACTTTTGGTAATTGGACCTCAGTTCTTCAAACACTAAAGCACCCATTTTTTAGATATTAGATAATAAGCAAATACACTTGCTACTGCTGAAATTTCCGTCAGTATAAGGAAATTAAAAATACCTCTGCGCTTTTGTGTGAGATTTCCCTATAAGTTTAGCGGCATCAATCAAAACGTGGACCCGGATGACCCTCGAATGTTTCTGAGCGATATTGGTAGCAATTGGTCTTGATGAGGACTCCAACATACATAGAACTCTTTTAACTGTGATGCCCTTGGCCGGGTCTCCAGATATGGGTCATAACGTAGACCCAGATGGCCCTCGAATGTTTCTGTGAGATATTGGCATCAAATGATGAAGACTTCGAGATAGAACTATTTTAATTGTAAGGGCTAGGCCGGGCCCCCAGATATGGGCCAAGACGTATTTAAAAATAATGTAAATACGAACATTTTTATTTTAAAGATGTTCATTGTAAAATGGCAAAATCAAGAAAAACATTTCAAATTTAAAAATGTTAATTTTTATTTTAAGCACTATGAAAATTTGAACCAAAAAATTTCGTTTTATTCCATTAATTTTCATTTTTAATTTAAACATGCTCCTTTTTCAATCCTAAATACATTTTAATTTTTATTTTTAATTTATACCTAAATTTCCATTTTTAAAATAAAAATGACCTGGTTTAAAACGTTCATCATAAAAATAAAAATTTTATTTTTGATTCATTTTCTCTGAGTGTACAAACAAAAAAATGTGCATCAAGAAAACAAAAATAAAAAATACATATGAAGACAAAAAAAAAAAAAATAAACGAGAAAAAACAAACTTCAAATACGCGAATTGTTCAAATGCCCGTACAAACATACGGGTAATAAGCAAACAAACGAGTGTTTGAGCATTTGAAAAGCATTTATTCGGGCTACTCGAAAATGTTAAAAACAAAAATCGAGAGCTCTAGATCAAAGTCAATGACGGAATGCAATCAGACTTTTAGATAATACAGCAAAGAAAATTACGTAAATGGCTAATATTTATGCTTCACACATACATGGGCTTGCCCAGACAATTTATGCTAGGTCCGCCACTGGTATGTACATATAAGTATGTATTTGGTTTTTTATATGTATACCATAGGTATATGTATATAATATACATATGTATGTACATATGTATTTATGTGCATAAACTTACACTGTTATTAAATAGGGAAGTTTATAAATAAAAGCCTTTAAAAAGGGCCAAGTGCACCACGGAACTTCGGCAAGGAGCAAAAATAGAAATTTAAAGAAGGGATTTAATGGTCTCAAAGGACTCAAATCAAATCATTTTTCAACATACATAGGTATCTACTTAGACTAGCTGTTTATTTACATATGCACAAACCTTCGTTATGCCCTGAATTCAACGGATGAACAATCGATATATTGTTGTTGTTGTTGTTGTTGTTGATGCTGGATAACTATGAATAACTGTGCAAATTAATTGCTGTATTGTCAGTTTTTTCACATGCATAAAAAAACTTGCACTTGGGAATTTTTTATGTTCACATATGTTAGTGCATTTATACATTCATATATATATATATATATATATATATATGTATACATATATATATATATGTATACATATATAGTTTATGTATATGTACGTATGCACCTTGGTACATATGTACTTACATTGCTTGCGCATTGAAGGGTTAATTTAACTTTGTTTTTTATTGATGTTGTTGATCATGATTTCTATTGTGAAATTTGAAATACATAACTTTAAAAATTTTCTTTAGAGAATTTTTGAAACTTAAACAATAAACAACGAATTTTGTTAACGTATAATTTTAAATAAAATTTAAAAAAAAAATAAATATATATGGAATTTTAATTTCCATACGCATTACATACTTTTTTATATACAACTGTACATACATATGCACAAACAAATTGGAAATTGAAAAGGGCTACACGGTCAGACGATTCTCACAACACTAATGCCGTTTCTTTTTTTCTTTTGTATTAATTTCACTATTCTTGCATTATATTTACTTTTTTCTATTCTGAATGAAATATGCACCTACATAGTACATACATACATACATATGTAGGTATAATAAAATTACTATGTATTTAGCTATAAGCTTAGGATCACAATAACAAAAAATGTAAATAGGTATCGCGTTGCAGACAATGGCGTTGACGATTTGGTTCAGCGACCAACTAACAACCGAACGGATAAAAACTGGACTGGCATGGCAAGGCTTGGCTGTTTGGGTGCATGGCTAACAAAGCAAGTCAAACGGGCAAGGCGATGGTGCCTCATACGAAGCAAACAGAGAGAAAACGCGTCCGTCAATGAGAGACGCCTTAACCGAAGTGCTATTAACCACAGAATGCACATCTAAATGTGTACCTATGTATGGATGTGTCTGATGCATATAGAGAAAACAACAGCACCATAGTATCAATGTACTTACATATTTACTCCATAGTGAATTCAAAATTAGCTGATTCATGGTATAAATTCGATGTTGTGGCATTTGCCAGTCGGGAAGCAAAGGAACGCTGCGTAATGTGACGCTTTAGTGCAACTGCTTTGTACTCTATAAGGTTTCCAATTCACTCTGTGATATCTAAAAGTATTAGCTACATATGTACATATGTATGTATGGATATATGTTTGTGCCTACGTATGCATAAACATATGGACATTAGGGTCAGTCCCACTGCCTAAGTCGGTCAAAGATGCCACATATAAATTTTGATCCCGATCGGAGACGGTTAAGGGTTGTCGCAAGGGGGTCAAAGTTCAGATAACCATATTGAACCCCTGTGCGAAACCCCTTAACCGCCTTCGGTCGGAACCAAAATTAGTATTTGGTATTTTTGAGTACAGGACAATCGATTTTGGGCATTAAATATACAACAAAAACTTCATTTTTTGAGTCTCTATAGAGTTTTCCCAACTTTGACCCCTGTGCGACACCACTGAACCGTTTTCGATTGGGACAAAAATTTATATGTTGTATCTTCGACTATATTAGCAGCGTGCTAAGGGGTGAGGTCCAGGAATTATGCTATAAAAATTGTCTCCATACATTTGGGAACCACCCTAAAGTACATACATCGGTACATCGGCGCTGGCTAAATGTATTGCAGACAATGGTGGTGTTTTTTCTTTCTTTGTTCCCTGCAAAAAATGCGATCAATCCGGGATACATCCGGGACAACTCGCAAGGGAGCATGCGATTACTACCCATTTGTATCTCTTTATATGGGTTGAAGTGTTCTCTTTTGTTTGAGCAGGTCCTATGAAGAGACTAATTGTACCCAGTTTGCACCCGAACGGGTAGCATAAGCGCACAATTGTACCCGTTTTGTACCCGAACGGGTAGCAAATGCGACACATCCATTTGTGCGACTAATTGTACCCGTTTGATACCCTTTCGGGTACAATTCGTCTACAATTAGTATACATATGTACCCGTTCGGGTACAATTGGGAACAATTGTAGACTAATTGTACCCGAAAGAGAGCGCTCCCGGACAAATCTTTTTAGAGACTCGTCGCACAGTTTTTTGCAGGGTTGCGACTGCAATTTTCGCTTTGACATTCTCGTCGTCACTATTAACTTTGCTGCCATCGGCTAATAAATGTTGTTGTTGTTGTTGTCTGGGCTTTCCTTTTGTTAATATTGACGCTCTGCATTTGCTTCTCACAAATACAAGAAAAATACTTATGTATATAGTATCTATGTTTGTGTGTATAAATAAAAACTATTTTCCTACAAGAAAACTCCATAAGGTCACCCTAATAAGCATTGATATGGCATAGCCAGATTAAAAAACTCATATAATATAATAAAAAGAAGCAAATAAAAGTAAATGAGTAGCTTAAAGGCACATCAGTTGAGGTGGGAAACTCGATTTCAAGGCCTTCTCATTTCCTACTGGGATGGTGCATGTACTACATAATATATATTATATAATATATATGCTTGTAGATATTTGGTTTCTTCTGCTAGTAACGAATGACGGAGCACGTGTTGTTGCTAAAAAAATGCTTATATACATACATACATATGTACATTTTTATACTCAGCTGTACTAGTACACAGAGTATTATAGTTTTAATCACATAACGGTGGATTGTAACAGAATGAAATAATCGAGATAGATATAGACTCATATATATCAAAATGATCAGGGTCAAAAGAGAAATCGATTGAGCCATGTCCGTCCGTCCGTCCGTCCGTCTGTCCGTCCGTCTGTCCGTCTGTAAACAATCTAACTCGCGCAAAAATTGAGATATTTTGATGAAATTTTAAATGCAAGTTGGTATCGAGACTGGGACGGTTGGTATTGAAAATGGGCGAAATCGGGCCATGACCACGCCCACTTTTCCTATATAGAAAAAATCGGAAATTTGGTATCTCAGCCACTAATATAGCTAGAGCGATGCAATTTTACCCACGTGTTGAGCTCAGGCCTCTATGAAGAAATTTGGTGAAATTTTAGAAAATGGGCGGTGCCACGCCCACTTATTAAGGGTCAAACATTGAAAGTTTTATATGTCATAACTGAGAAACCATTGAAGATATATCGATGAAATTTGGTATGCGTGATTTACTTACTTAGACAAATGTTTTGACGGAAAATTGTTAATATCGGTTGACGGCCACGCCCTCTTTTATATATGGGAACTATAAAGGGGCCTAATAAAAACATTTTAAGCGATATCTCTGTCAAATATAAAGATCTATCACTGAAATTTTGTGGCATGAGTCCAACTATGGACATAAAACAAAAAACACAAAAATTTTGGAAAATGGGCGGTGCCACGCCCACTTATTAAGGGGCAAATATTGAAAGTTTTATGAGTCATAACTCAGAAACCATTGCAGATATATCAATGAAATTTAGTACGCGTGATTTACTTACTTAGGCAAATGTTTGGACGAAAAATTTCCAAAATCGGTTGACGACCACGCCCACTTTTATATATGGGTCTTATAAAGTGACCTAATAAAAACATTTTAAGCGATATCTCTGTCAAATATAAAGATATATCATTAAAATTTTATGGCAGGAGTCTAACTACGAACATAAGACAAAAACCGTAAAAATTTTGGAAAATGGGCGTGGCACCGCCTCTTTTTAGAAGCAAAAATATACGAGATTTCGGAGCCCAAAACTCGACAAATAATTGAGATATTATGACGAAACTTGGTGTGTACACTTTTATTACTTGTGGTAATACATGTTCAAAATTTTAGAGAAACCGGTTGACGGCCGCGCCCACTTTTATATATGGGTATTATAAAGTGACCTAATAAAAACATTTTAAGCGATATCTTTGTCAAATGTAAAGATAATTCATTGAAATTTTGTGGTATGATTTCTACAATAGACCGGAAACAAAAAATAGAAAAATTTTGGAAAATGGGCGTGGCACCGCCTCCTTTTAGACAAAGGAATCTACGAGATTTCGGAGCCCATAACTCGACAAATAATTGAGATATTATGATGAAACTTGGGTTATACACTTTTATAACTTGTGTTAATAGACACGCAAAAATTTATTGAAATCGGTTTATGACCACGCCTACTTTTTAGCAAAGATATTTCTGGAACACGCTTTGGAAATTTGTAACGTGACAGCTTTGTAACTGGAAGTCATAAAGGAATGAAATTTTGCACAAAGAATAATATTCATATGCTTAGTTGGATGACTGATAAAAATTTTGAAAATGGGCATGGCTACGCCCACTTTATGCAGCACTCGCTTTATATAAAATCCATCAAACGCAAACAAACAATGAAAACATACAGCTGAGTATCTAATGTTCGATTCCACTCGAACTTAGGCTTCCTTACTTGTTTTGTTTGTTTTTATCTACAAATGCACTCGCGGCATTGTTCGAAATATGCCCGTGCCTGTTCAAACACTACGAAAACGTGACTAGTTGGGGATACGTCTGGTGTCACTGCCAAGCAACATATTGTTTGAAATTGATTCTTATTGGAACCGGTTTTGAACCTATTTCCATACATACATATGTAAGTACATAAACATACTTACGCAAAAAAACATAGGGTTCACTCGCATTTGAATCAAAGAAAGACCAGGAAATGTAGTAGAAAGTGTCATCTGAGCGTAGCATAAATACCTTTTCGACTTTTCAACTTTTCACCGTCGCATTCAAATGCGTTTTGTGGTCGATTGTTCAAATTACAGCATTTAGTTGTTGACATATCGTCGCCTAAGAAAACGAATGTCATATGTTACAAAACATAGTTTCGAGAAAATCGACTTTGAAGTTTAAATTGGAAATTCTCAAAAATTATACAACAGATTTTTCTGTTATTTGGACGAGTTGTAGCGAGTATTATATATTTTGACTTGCAATTTGCAAAAGTTGGATATCTTTAAAATTATGGGAGATAAATGACTTTTCATTCAGTATGCATTTGTCGTATGTAACGTCTGAGCACCAATACCTGTTTATAATAGCACATACGACAAAAATTCTTCTCTTTTTCCAAACCGGAATGGTTATGACTCATAACTTATGAGACTCACATTTTTTGAGATATCGACTTGAAATTTGGCAGTTTAATATATTTTGATGATACTTTGATCATATGTCGGAATCCACCACATCGGACTAATATAAAATATAGCTCCCATACAACTGATTGTTCAGATATAGCTGTTTTCGGGTATAACTTCTTCATTTGAGGAGATAAGGATATGAATCTTTGAAGTAGTTGTACCAATATGGACCTAATAAATGTCACCGAATTTGTCAAGATCGGACCACTATAACATATATGTAGCTCCCATACAACTGATTGTTCAGATATGGACATTTTGGGATATACTTAAATTCTCGATTTAAAGAGATAAGGGCATGAAACTTTGAGGTATTTGTACCCGCATGGACCTAATTAATCTCACCGAAATTTGTCAAGATCGGACCACTATAGAATATAGCTCCCATACAACCGATTGTTCAGATATAGCTGTTTTCGGGTGTAACTTCCATATTTAAGGAACAAATTATACCAAACTTTGCAGTAATTGGTATTATACTACAATAAAATAATAATAATATAATACAACGGCGCTATTATAACTCTGACGGGTTTTATGGCCGAGCTTCTCTCCCAATAAGAGGAGCGCTCCTTTTGTTTTTCTTACTATGTAATTGGGTGGATCTAGAGTTTTATGCCGGCTCCGAACTGTGAATCCATATTTTGTGAGAAGCGTTTTCATGGCAGAAATACACTCGGAGGGCATGCCGTCCACTGCCGAGAGGTGGCTCTTAAAAAACCCAGAAAATTTTTTTGCTGTTTGCTCGGACTGGGGTTTGAACCCGAGACCTCTGACATAGCAGACGAGCACTCTACCCACTGCACCACAGCGGCCACTACAACAAAATATGTTAGCGAAAATCATTTAGATCGGATCACTATAACCTATAGCTCCGATACAATATTTTGGTTTATTTTCCGTACCTCAGCGGCACATACGACAAATGCATACCCAAATGGTAGTAATTTTGTAACATACGACAAATGCATACTAAATAACTCAAAAACTAAAAGAGATAGCAAAAAATGGATTGGAAAAATTAAAAGATTAGGTCCGATTTAGTTAATCTGCATCAAAAACTAGAAATCGCCGATTTTCACATACGACACTCGTTTTCTCAGGCGACGATATGTACATACATATGTCTGCATGCACCTACCTATGTAAATTGCAAGAATTCTTTGTTTTAATGCTATCTAATGTATGTAATGATGTGTATGTTCGTAGAAATGGAAATACATACATACATACATATCTGCTTGTTCTCTAGGATTTGCCATTGCTGCTTTGTAAAAATAAACACACAAATAACTCATTCACTTCAATAGTGTCATAAGTCAAAAAAACACAGTTAACAAACTCTGAGTATGCGCCCTATACATGCCAAAAAAAGTGTGGCATGATTTTAGGCGCAAGGTAAAATGCTAAGAAGTGCGTAAATTGCACAACAAACGAAATACAGCACGGCCGCTGTGGTGCAGTGGGTAGAGTGCTCGCCTGCTATACCAGAGGTCTCGGGTTCAAACCACGGTCCGAGCAAAACACCAAAACAATTTTTCTAATTAGTAAAAATCCAATTATTGGGTTTTTTTAAGAGCAGCGGTCACCTCTCGGCAGTGAGCGGCATACCCTCCGAGAGTATTTCTGCCATGAAAAAGCTTCTCACAAAAAATGCTTTCGCCGTTCGGAGCCGGCATAAAACTGTAGGTCCACCCAATTAGTAGGAAAAAACAAAAAGGATCACACCTCGAATTGGGAGAGAAGCTCGGCCATAAAACTCGTCAGAGTTATAATAGCGCCATTGTATTATATTATATTACATATACATATGTTTGCATATGTATGTGTGCATTCATGCCCTGCAAAAATCATTGGATTATATGCTCCATTTGTGGCAGGTTGGAGTACTTCAAAGTGACCACTAACATAGCCCAAACGTCCGATTCGTGTATCTGCATCGGTTCGTAGTTAGCCGAACATAACAAAAACTAACATACATATGTTTGTATGTATACACGTCATTCGTCGTCGTCGCGATAAATATTTGGTTTTTGTTGTTATGTTGTGTAACTCTTAGGTACTCCATCAATTAATCCAATGTAGGTACTCCATGGATTAATTTGATTATTATGCGGGACTGGAGTACCTATATACTCCATTGCAATGACATGCAATGTTAAATGGACAATATTTTTTGTATGAAATGTGCCAAGTTATGGAGTAATCGGTTGATCAATAGCGAGACTCCATGGATTAGCGAATGGAGTACTTGGAATAATTGCAGGGTGTATACTTTAAATCCTCTCGAATTCATCTTCTAAAATCCTCAGACAATTTCACAAAAGCAAGCCATGCGAACTCACAGATGGATGCATACAAACGGATGTAAATATGTATGTATATTAGGGTGACTTCAAAATCAAATTAACGATTTTCTAAATTTTGGTCCCAATGGATGTAACTCCTGGTGGTTATATGAACTTTGCCCTGTGCGACACCACTTAACCATCTCCGATCGGAACAAAAATTTATAGAGGGTGAAGTTTGCGGAGATATGATATAAAATACATTTGGAGTCCACTCTAATGTAAATATTTATTTACTTATATTTACATACATGTTTTGGCGTGCGAAAGTATGACGATTCCATGTACGGTAAGTGACCTCTACCAAACCTAACTTTCAGGCACAATGCACTTACATATTTTAGCATACCGACCCACTCAAACCCCTCCGATTTGTTTGTACTTGCGCAGAATCTAAAATCTTCGACCGGCTCTTTTTCTGTCTGCTGTTAATGCAAGTCTGCCATTTCTCTCTATTACAAGTGTGCTCATATGTGCGCATATTCCGCTCTCAATAAAAGTACAGTGGGCTAAAAATTGTCGAATATTGTGGCTTACAGTTGCAAATTAATTAACACTGAGGCAAAAATTGATGGTTGTTGTCCGGGGGCGCAATAATTGCCACACAGAACAAAAGCCACTTCCATATAGCAAAAAAAAACCCCAAGCCTGAGGTAAAAGATTTTTATAGCCAAACAGAGCGCTCTCTATATAATTTAAAAATATAAAAAGAGGGTACTGTCAGGCTCAAAATATACGGAAGTGATCTGAAAAAAAAAAAAAAATAATAATAATAATAAATTAAAAACTTATAAAAAATAAACAAATTTTGTGTGGGGATTTTCGTCTCTTTTCAACTTTTGGTTACCTTTTAGTGAGCGTCTTATTTACGCCTCGTTTCACATTCACCCCACTTATTGCAACTGAATAATAGTATTTTCAATAATTACCGTTGGTTTTTTTGTATGCTAGTAGCACAGATAATTGTGAAAATTTTTAGAAGAAAGGCCCTTATGCATAAGAACTGAGCTCTTTCTCAAGATACTGAACTCAAACTTAATCTCGAGAAATAACCAAATAATTTAAAGTTATTGGATGCAGCTTTACAATTTATACATTTTTTTATGAGATAAGCCTAATTTGTGTAATAAAATCAAGCAATTTTAATAATTTGTATACATACAAAATCCACATTTTACGAAAGAAATGAGTATGAGCTATAGCTCGATTTTTATGCATTAGGCCCAAAATTCCCATTTCGCTCCCAAAATAACAACAGGAGCCGAAAGCTGCTCTCTAGCTGATCCCATCGTATTCTTGCTCACCTAGGGAGCACTCGAGATATTTTCTGCTGGGATGCAATGAATGTACATGTGAAAGTTATTGCATATTTCATGGCGTAATTTGTTATTATTATACTTATCCTGTGATGTTTTGCGTTGAATAGGCGAAAATAAAACAAATTAAAAAAATTTTGTTTAAAGAAAGCTTTTATTTAACATTTACCTAAAAATTTATTATTAAAAAATAAAAAATGAAATAATAAAATACAATACAATATGTATATAGATGGGAGGAAATAACACAAGAGGCATGTGACATCTTTTAAAAGAAAATGCAAATATATAACATATCTAAAATTAGAAAAGGTTCGGCAAGCATGCGTGTGGACTTTCAAAAATTGCCAACCCCCAATTAAAGATTAAAGGTATGACGCTTTTTCATATACACCTGTATGTACATAAGTATGTACGAGTATATTTTTTTTAATTGAAATGTTGTTTATAAATTGCTGATGCTGTGAGAGATATAGAGAGAGAGAGAGAGAGCTGATTCACCTCAACAACTTTTGTAGTGATAATTGTGAAAACTGTTTCTGGTATTTTTCTTATTTTGTTGTTGTTGTTGTTGTCGCTTTGCCGTTGTTTGTTGTTTGAGTGTGAATTTAATTCAAAGTGATAACGAGACACGACGAGCGAAAACTCATGCAGTAATAACACAAAGCTCGACCTCCCGACCACCCACAACATATTTACATATGTACATATTTATATACATAGTTTGGTCGCTTAGATAAATTGCCTACAATGACCATCAGATGCCGCTCGAAATAAGGATAAAAATAGTTAAACACTTTGCAACTGATTTCAGTACGAAGTCAACTTTCGAAAGTGATGTTAGACATTTAAAGCTGCACACCTGCACTAGCAGCACATTATTCAATAAGTACATGTAATCAAATATGTATGTACATACATACATAATATGAATATATGTACATTCATAGGTGCTATGTTGTTGATAAAAAAATATGAACTAAATTTGTATGTGTTTTTAGTTGTGCAGTTGATAAAACTATGTAAATATCTGTGGACTGTATCTAACTTATTAATAATTTGTTTATATGTACATATAAAATTAATAAAAGCTGTCACAGGAACAGCTGCAATTCCTGCACTGAAAACAATAAAAAAAAAATACAAACAATAACAAAAATTGCTTGCTGTCCGCGTTTTCGCCAACGGAAGTCACCGGATATTGTTCACTAAATAAATAGAGAGTGCTAAATTATTGGCGCAAATTAATTCTGTTTGGAATTTAGATTTAAATCAATTCAATTGTGAATCTAATTAAGGCGCTACAAATTCGAAAAAAAAACTAAGTTTATTCTTTTTATATATGTATATGTATTTTTATATGTATATACATACATATGTAGGTACTTACATATCGCCCTTTAAACTTTATAAACGTCTATCCACGTTATGACGTTATTGAATTAATTAAAATTAATTTTACAAGAGAGCATAAAACTGCTTTATTTCAATCTTATTTCTGTGTATAAATTTAAATTTAAATTGTTATGTAAATCAATCAATCATAATAATAATAATACACTGGCGCTATTATAATTCTGACGAGTTTTATGGGCGAACTTCTCTCCCAATTCGAGGTGTGCTCCTTTTTTTCCTACTAATTGAGTGGACATAGAGTTTTATGCCAGCTCCGAACGGCGAATGCATTTTTTGTGAGAAGCTTTTTCATGGCAGAAATACACACGGAGGGTATGCCGCCCATTGCCGATAGGTGACCGCTATTTCTAAAAACCCAATAATTGGGTTTTAATTAATTAGAAAAATTTTTTGGTGTTTGTCCGGACTGGGGTTAGAACCCGAGACCTCTGGTATAGCAGGCGAGCACTCCACCCACTGCGTCCACTAAAACATCAACTTCCTATAAAAGCAGGAAAAAATTGAATTATTGGCAAATTTTATTTTTGGCACAAGTGCCGCTTAGGCGGATATGAAATTTCACTTAGGCCGTTATGAAGCTTAAACGACGATATTTATGTATGTACGTTCATGAACAAATCTCATTTCCTTAGTCGCACTTAATAAGTAATTGGCTTTGCACAATTATTCAATTTAACGCTTATTTTTTACAATTTCATAAATTAAATCAAATTTGCTAGGGCTTCCATTTGGATTTAACAACAATGGCACATACATACACACATACATATGTACGTATGCAAATATATTTAACAGCTCAGCTGATTTCCCATCAACACGTTCAAGCATTATTTATTCCAAACCATAATTTATGTATATGTACATATGTATGTACGTATGTTTTATGTACATAAAAAACCAAAATATTCATAAGCTCATTTATCTCAATCAGCGTATGAATGTACAAACATGCATATTTACAACCAAGGGTATTTTTGAAATAAATGTAGGTACATAGGTGTACATATATGTGATTATATTGCACACATATGTATTATTTAAAATAACATTAGTAAAACATTGGCGCGAAATTCTGAAGAGTTTTAAGGCTATGATCGCCACAAATTCGACAACTTTTTGATAGAAGCCTTTTCTATGCAAAAAACACACTCGGAAGGCTAGCCGACTATGATGGAGGCTCAAGCGCTATTTATGATTTTGCCCGTGTGATGATACGAACCTTGGACCTATTGCAATCATTAAGAACACCTTTCCCATTATACATACAGTGGCTCTCAGAAGTATTTTGCATAATTCATTTATTAAGAAAACGTTAGAAATTCTCCATTTTTTCGAAATCTTTTGCAAATTTTTTTAATATGGTATTATAGCTGAATCTTCATACTACAAAAACACATTCATCAAAAAACCAAAATGCAATCCATCTTTTTTATAAAATTAAAGAAACGAAAAAAGTCATACATTTTTGCTCACAAAAGTATTTTGCATATTGGTAATTTTGGTGAATAAATGCATCTACAACCTCTTTAATATTTTTTATGATATCCGTCCTTTTTTGAAGTGGCTTCCAAGAGTCTAGTGATAGACCCTGGTAATTTCTGGCAAAATTTCCGGAGGTATTTTGTCCCATTCCCTGGTTAAACCCGCATTTGGGTAATTTTTTGGGGAAATCTTCGATTTTCTCACATGATCTTCAAGACAGGACTAAAAATTTTGATTGGTTCTTATATCAGAGCTTTGAAAAAGAGTTTGGAAGTGTTTTTTATTCGAAAGTGTTCACATTTTAACACCATTAGCGGTATTTTTCGGATTATTATCTTGCACTAGAACGTAGGTTTTCCTTGAAAATGGAAAATCGTGAATGCTCGTCCATCGTACTATCCACTAAAATAAGGTTTACAACTCACTGAGGTGATATACAAACTCCCTGAGCCTCGATTGATGACAAACTCCTACAGTGCTTAACAGTCGCTTTAATTTTTTTGATTTTCAGCTCTTAATTGGGCTTCCGCCATAAAATATGACTCATAAATATTTTATTTGCTTTCGGCACTTAAAATTATAGTTTTAGAAATGTTAAATTTTTTTTATTTTGTGTTTGTTGGGAAAAATAAGACACTTTCTTTGAGATAGAGAGTTGGTTGCACAGTACTTGGCGGTGAATATGGGTTTTATCGGTACACTGTGCACTGCCTCTTCCGATACTTGATTATTGAGTATTGGTTTTAGTTTTCTGTTTATTGTAGGAGCTTATGTATGGGGGTTTAGTTGATTTTCTCTCAATATTGCACGTTCTTCTAGCGACGTTCTTCTTTGTACTAACAACTTTTTTCCCAAAAATATCACTCATGATATTAAAATGTGAACACTTTCGAATAAAAAACCCTTCCAAGTTTGTGTTCAAAGCTCCGATATAAGAACCAATCAACATTTTTAGCCCTGTCTTGAAGATCATGTGAGAAAATCGAAGATTTCCCCAAAAAATAATCCAAATGCGGTTTTGGCCGAGGAATGGGACAAAAAACCTCCGGAATTTTGCCAAAAATTAGCAGAGCCCATCCCTAGACTCTTGAAAGCCATTTGGAAAAAGAACGGATATCATAAAAAATATTAAAGAGGTTGTAGATGCATCTACTCACCAAAATTACCAATATGCAAAATACTTTTGTGAGCAAAAATGTATGACTTTTTCCGTTTCTTTAATTTTATAAAAAAGATGAAATGCATTTTGGTTTTTTAATGAATGTGTTTTTGTAGTATGAAGATTCAGCTATAATACCATATTAAAAAAATTTGCAAAAGATTTCGAGAAAAAGGCGAATTTCTAACGTTTTCTTAATAAATGAATTATGCAAAATACTTCTGAGAGCCACTGTACATAAGCGGCAACCTTTAATAACTGCTTCTTTACATATGTATGTATGTATGTATCTATCACAAGCGGAGCTATACGACTTACTATTTTAAGCGTTGTTAAATTGTGTACATACATAAAATCTGATTTAATCGGCGGGTGTTAATAGCACAAAAATCCATAAATTGATTTTTACCGGTTTACTGCGGTTTGGCTGCTGTAGAAATTAGGTTGTCTTATTTTTCGTATGTATGTTTGTATTTATTCTTTCTTAACGGTACACTTGCATAATGGCAAAAGTGAGTTTTCACTCTCGACAAAAATAGCCCAAGCAGTGCTCACCGGTGAAAGTGAAAGCGCCACTCGGAGAAATTTCGCAAACAAAAAATACTTATGTATGTATGTTCATATATGTATGTACGTATTACACACATGCACAAACGGTAAGTACCCTGCAAAAATCATTGGATTATATGCTCCATTTGTCGTAGGTTGGAGTACTTTCAAAGTGACCACTAACAGAGCCCAAACGACCGATTCATGTATATGCATCGGTTCGTGTTTAGCCGAACATAACAAAAACTAAATGTTTATCGCGACGACGCCGATATGTGAATACATACATAACTACATACATACATATGTTTGTATGTATACACGTCATTCGTCGTCGTCGCGATAAACATTGGTTTTTGTTGTTATGTTCGACTAACTGTTAGGTTCTCCATCAATTAATCCAATGTAGGTAGGTACTCCATGGATTAATTTGATTGTTATGCGGGACTGGAGTATATACTCCATTGCAATGACATGCAATGTTAAATGGACCATATTTTTTGTATGAAATGTGACAAGTTGTGGAGTAATCGGTTGGTCCATAGCGAGACTCCATGGATTAGCGAATGGAGTACTCGGAATTTTTGCAGGGTAGGAAATGCTTACAGGATGTGACGTGTTTATATTTATGGACATACATATACATATGTAGGTATGTATATATGTACATATGTATATACATATAGCAAGTTTAGCAAGTTTTGCTCACGTGCTTCCAAGCACACACCGTTGCTGCATACACATACAATACAAACATACATATTTATTTTTATCGAAAGGCTTGACGCCATGGTGTCTCTAACGTTGCAAAACTGTATGCTTTTTGTGTATTTGACTTGAGATTTTTTTACTGTTGTCTGGAGCGTTTTTTTTAAATGCTTATCTACTAGAAGGCTGCACGAATGGATTCGAAACGGCCAACAAAATATTCGCGGCCGTCCAATTACAGTACCTACTTGTTTCTGTCGTTTTAGAATAAACGCAAGTAGAGCACAACCATAAACAGAACCAATACAATTACTTATTCGTAGCGACAATTACATGACCTTAAAAAGGTTCTGCAAATAGTGTACACTACTTGCGAATACTTCGAATATAATCGAAATATATGTATGTATATACATATTTTCATAAACACACATCCAGACGTTGTGTTCAGCAAAATTACGCTGCTAGTGTGAGTGTGTGTATGTGCATATGCATACACACTAGGGCGGGTCGATTGGTAGGGGCCAAACAAAAAAATTAACAGGGACACATCGCAATTATAAAAATTTGGGTAATTTCAAGCTTTTTTGCCCAAGAAACCATATGTCTAAAATAAATTTCGAACCATAGCTTTTTACGATCTACATATTTCCAACTTTTCTATATATTTTAAAATAACTCGGTAACCAATACTTCGATTCTTTTGATTTTTTAGGCATTAGTTAGGAAACATATTTGGCATATTAAGGTGGTTTTATGAAGGAAATAAAGTTCTCCCGAAATTCGCGGAACAACCCGATTTGGAATATAATACGGAAATCTATACCTAAAATTTTTCCTTAATATATTAAAATTTAGAGGTCGTGCAAATGCCTCCAAATTTCTTTCTCCTTTTATATCAGTGATGATACATAATTTTTTTCAAAGTCCTTAATGAACAAGAAAAACATTTCTTATCATTAAAAAATGGAACATATGTTTGTTGGGCTTTTATTTTTTGGTCCACCTTAATGCCATATGCACATTAAATAAACAAACAAACCAAAGAAGCAACAAGGTTTTGTGAATACTTCATAACATGGTTATTATTATGTTCTATTCTATCGTGGCGAATAGTGTACACTAATCGCTCCAACAGAGCAAATAGAAATTTTAGCTGAGTTCCCGTGGCAGTGATCCAGATCCGGATACAAATTTTGCAAGCAAATGCGACAACAATTTTGTGATCCTGGTATTTATCTGGATCAAAACAACCTATTACAATCTATACGGATCCGAAATTGATACAGATAAACGCCAGGATCACAGAATTCTTGTTGCATTTGCATGCAAACTTCTTATCCGGATCTGGATCACTGCCACGGGAACTCGCCTAGTATTTGTATTCAAAAGTATGGGTTATATTCGTATCTGCATTGAAATTGTGCTGTGACTAATTGTACAATGCATAGAGTATTCGAAAATATAGAAGAGGCAAATGGTATTGTGCAGAGGTCTATTATCTACTTACATGCACTTAACTTTTAATTATTTTTTATTTCACGAATTGCATACGAAGGTCTCAGCTCCAGTAGTTTTAAAAGGTTAACATATGTATGTATGTGTGTTTTTGAATGCTCGCATTTAGGTTGTTTTAAAATAAGCACATCTCACACTGAAAAACTTCTATGCAGTGCATTTGTACACACGCGCCTTCGCCTAAAAGTATGCAATGTTTACAAACATACACACATACAGGTGATGCTAATAAAAGCGTGTTAAAAATTTGAAAAATTTATCAGAATTAAAATGTTTTTGCATTCATTTCGCTGAGCGCTCGGCGACGAATTTAGCTCATTTTCTATTTGTAAGCTTCCGGTTGCCGGCTTATGCACTTCCGTGCATGTATAAATGTATGTAGATTAGGGTGGTTCAATTTGTATGTGCTGATTCTAAGCCATAGTGTTCCTAGCAAATTCGGATTATGCAGTAAATTCTATCAAACAAAAAAATTGTCTGGAAGAATGTCTTTAAAATCAATTTCATATTTTTTAAATTCAATCTGTAATTAAAAAAAAAATAATAACACTGGATCACAAAATGAAATTTTTTGTCTGTACTTTGGACGTGACTATCCTATCTATATGTAAAATCGGTCGCTGATTCCGAAAATCGGGTTCATTTTTAATTCTATGGGAAGGTTTTTGAGATATCGGCAATTTACCGTTATTTGGCCAATGGGTACACTTAATCCAGTATAGCTCTTTAACACAGTGAGTTATCTTCTTTGGGGTGACACCATACGAAAGAAAATTAAATTTCTTTTTCGCGGCTCCTATAACATTTTTCTCTAACTCTTATAGTTTCTGAAATATTGACGATTAAATTTTAATTTTTTCGATTTTTTACGATTTTTTGAAGAAAAAATTGACTTTGTCAGACAATATCTTTAAAACCAAAATCTTCACCTTCGGTTTTAATCTTTTACGTGAAGCTCCATTCCATTAGCAAAAAAATAAGCTATCAACGAAGAAAATCCATGGTAAAATGGAAAAGTTATAGGCGATCAAGTAAATACAGCCAAGTCGCACAATGCCTCTACACGGGTATATTTTATGCATGTTATACCCGTAAATGGGCTTGTATCTACCGCGCTGCCAATGTGCTGCTACTGCAGATGTGTAGGTATTGGTACAATATGCATAGAATGTACGCGTGCAGAGGCATTGCGCGACCTGGCTGTATTTACTTGATCGCCTATAACTTTTCCATTTTACAATGGATTTTCATCGTTGATAGCTTATTTTTTTGATAATAGAATGGAGCTTCATGAAAAGGAGTAAAACCGAAGGTAAAAATATTGGTTTTAAAGATATTGCCTGACAAAGTCAATTTTTTCTTCAAAAAATCGTAAAAAATCGAAAAAATTAAAATTTAATCGTCAATATTTCAGAAACTATAAGAGTTAGAGAAAAATGTTATGGGAGCCGTGAAAAGGAAATTTAATTTTATTTCGTTTGGTGTCACCCTAAGGAATATAACTTACTGTGTTAAAGAGATATACAGGATTAAGTGGACACATTGGCCAAATAACGGTAAATTGCCGATATCTCAAAAACCTTCCCATAGAATTAAAAATGAACCCGATTTTCGGAATCAGCGACCGATTTTACATATAGAAAGGATGGTTGCGTTCAGAGTATTTTTTGGCTGTAGAGCAGTGTAATAAGTACATAGATGGCAGAAACTGTTGCAAAAACTCGGCCTAAATTAAACTCCTTCTACGCCCAAGTGTGCGTGTGCATTCGTACATTTTCTTGTATTCACAAAATCAAACAAAACATCTACTAAAGACGGCTAAGCAAATATCCTAATATTCACAAAACACTTTGCAAGAGAGTTCAAATGCTTTTGATCCAGGGACCCATAATAATTATTATAATCATTATTCGTTATATTTTCAGTGAAAAAAATCAAATACTTGCCAACATCGTAGAAGAGTATTGAGTTTGTGTGTGCATGTCTGAAAGAGCACTATCCGAATCCACTATGATTGAAAAATTTTAAGCGATATCCATAAAAATCAAAAATAATCATTATTTTTTTAGTTTTATTTTTTTGATCAAAAATAACACTTATTCCTTGATGAAATATAAAAAAACTCAACATATAATGATTAAATGGCGATTTTATTATAAAACTCATAATGATTACGGTCCCTGTTTTGATCCCATGTATGTACATATGTACCTATATATTTTGATATCTGAAAATAATAACGGAATAGAGGTAGAAAATATAAAGTGATATGCCTACGTAGGAAATACAATCACGAATTGCCTCCTTCCAATTTTTTGCCTTTTGCTTTACTATTATAATATTTTTTTTTTCTAAGTGGCCGGCACTTATCCTTCATAAAGCAATTAAAATACACACCTGTCACACTTGTAAATATTGATTAAATGGTTGACGTTTGCCGTCATCCATCCTCGCATTTCAGAAGAACCTTTTTACGCTATACATACATACATATGTATGTATGTATGTTAAGGTTGATATTGCTATGTATGTATGTACTTTTATTAGATTGACCCTGGATTCCATTAAAAAATTTGTATGTATGTAAATATTTTTAGTCTTTCGTGCTCATACCTCATCCAAAAATTAAAAATTTAACGTTAAACCTAAAACGTTGACAATGTCAATGGCATCAACGTTTGTTTGGCGGCAATGTACATATTTTCCCATTTTTTCGTATTTTTAAGCTCTGAGTAAGAGTTCGTTTTTCCAGTTCATTAAGATTTGCGGCAAGCTTCCGTTCCCTTAATTTCATCCCCATGCGTATACTTTAATTTGAACTAAAACCACTTATTTGGATGTTGCCGCTAAAAAGCTACTCTTAAGTTTACGTACGAGCAATTGTTCAAATCGAAATTCAGTTTCAATTAATTTAAATTAAAATCTCTAGCAGTTTAATTTGGTAAATTTGCATTATGTATGTACGTAAGCATTAATCGAAGTGAAAGAACTATCAGAAATTCATCAAAATAATTGAGCGCGATTTATTACATAAACGCAATTCATGGAAAACCATTTGAATAGATTTGTGCATAGGTGCATGCATGAATATTTTATATGTTAATTTATTATTGTATGTATGTATGCAATATGCGAATGAATGTTATTATGCAGGGGAATGAACAAAGGTGTATGTACGGTGAGTTTTGGCCTTGCAAGCACATTTCTTTATTATATTTTCGACTGAAACTTTTTAGGTGTTTCCCAGCAAACAATTTCATATGAAAATAAGTGTTTTGTAAGCGTTCAGATGTAAGCAAAACACTTGCATTGACATTTACAAAACATCGCAAAGTAAGCCTTTTACAATCGAAACGCGTCGCTCGTTCTAAGCTTGAAATTAGAATTGCAAAAAATGTTTTTTAGGACCTATAATAACGCGTTTTGCAAATGTGTTCAGTAAACGCATTATAAGTAATTTTTATATGCTTTTCATAAGCTTTGTAAACACGGTTACCAAACATGTATTTTTAATGAAATAACAAATAATAATAATAATAACTGTTTTGTTCAGGAGGTGCCACACTATTCCACAAAAGTTGAAAAACTTCGTTGCTGTTGCGCACAGTACTTCTCGATTTTCTTGTTGCTGGCATTATACAAAAAAATATATATAAAAACGCACTTATGACTTTATTTATTTACTAAAACTTCACTATTTTCACTTGTTTACTGTTCAGAAATCAAAACTAAATGAGTTCTACCTACAAATAACTGTAAATTTAGTCGGTCACCGCCAACATTTATAAAACGTTAGCATTTCCTTGCGAAATATAAAGACATACGCAAAACGCTTATAATACCAAATATTATGCAAATGTCGCTTGCAAAATCCTTATTCATGCTAGCTTATTCTAAGCTTGGTTTACAACGCTTACATTAGTCGAATTATGCAAGCTTATTTTAAGTTTGATTTGCAAAACGCTTACCAGATTGTTTGCTGGGTTGTTGCGTCACAGATGCCAGAAGTGTGAATGTACATATATATGCATGTACGCATTTGCATACAAAGTAATAGCTTTGTTCGCTTACTTTCTCCAACAGCATTTACTCAGCAGCCTCCAACAGCCAGGTGTTGGAGAAAATTGTCATCTTTCCTCTCAGAAGAGAAAAATATCGTAAGTGGTAAACGAACACAAAATTTGCAGAGTTCAACAGCTTTCGCAAACAGCTGATTTTTGTTTACATTCACAAGCCCCAAATTCAAAGTTGCATAAAAGGATTAAAATCAAAATGATAATAGAATTGGTGGAAATTATTGCTGTTACTTATGTATATATGTACATATAACTTAAAAACAATAAAATAAAACATGGTTTTTTTCTTATTTAATTTCTCTTGATTCGTTTTGGGTTTCTTTTTAATCAGATAGCCTTTTATCACCTCGCAAATTGCGATAAGTACCTCAATATAAAAAGCGTTCGCATAGGCTCGCAAAAATTTTTTTGGAATTCGGAAATACATCCGGAATTCTCTTTTACAATAATTCGGCACTGTTTGCTCTATATAATTACTAATGGAGTTACAATTCTGCCTGGACACAGTGGTGATATACGTATGTACATACATATGTATGTATGTATCTGCAATACAATTAACTTCATCATCACTTTCGCTGTCACTATCTGATCCATAGTGTTTTCCACCGTGGTATGTCTTCACGTCTGCTGCTCCGCAGAAGAGATTTCAATTTAATGCACCCGGCCCTGGCCATGCTTTAAAAAAATAACCCTCTATGGACCGATCCACAGTACTTTTGAGTAGAACAAACTTGCGTTGGCGGCATTTGGCCGCGCTTTAAAAAAAATATCCCCAGCCAGCATAATTTCCTTTCTCGAATTATATCTGTGTTATAATTAGTAAAATTAACATCAATAGAACATTTCCCGAAAGTTCCAGTGGTTTGAAAATAAATACGGCGGGCGCATTATACTGAAGCCGACCCACTGCAGAAATACTCTCGGAGGGTGTGCCAGGCAGTGGGTGGAATGACCGCTATTTTTAAAATCCGAATAATTGGGTTTTCATTAGAATTTGTTGTCTATCCAGGCTCAGCTTGTATATAATGAACCAATTTCATTTATTTACAAACTACTGGGAATGTTTCAGTGAAACTTTCAGGAAATATTCTGTAGATGATAATGCATCTTATCTTAACACTTTCAACTATTACTAAATTATAATAGCCGGGTTTTTATTTAAGCGCATATACATCTGCGCTTAAATTTTGTATGGACAACTAAGCGCGTATAGAGATGTGCGCTTAGAAATCCATCCAAAATTTAAGCGCAGATGTATATGCGCTTAAATAAAAGCACGATTAATATTAAAGTTCTCCAGAAAGAGAATTCTCCCGGCTGAGGGGTATTTTTGTAAAGCGCGGCTGAAGGCTGCTAACGCAAAAGGCGTTTTATACAAAACAACTGTGGATTGGTCCATGGATATTAATCCAGAAAGAGAATTCTGCGGCTGAGGGTAATTATTTTGAAGCGCGGCCGAAGGCCGCCACGCAGAAAGATGTTCTACACATACACACATTAATTTAACAAGGAATATTTCCGGAACTATCAGCGGCCGGCGGGTGGGACTTTGTTTTTTGTGATCTGTGAGGCCACCCCTCTGGAAAATTAATTGTTATCGGATCGTGGTTCATTATATACAAATTTTCCATCTATCCATGGTGGGGATCCAACCCACGACCTCTGGTATGGCAGACTAGCCACTGCCCGCCACACCGCAGTGGCCACAACACTCCCCACTGCACCACAGCGGCCACGTTAATATATATTCCGGCAAAGGAGATTATAATTTACTAAGGTACATAATATGCATACAAATACTTAGCAGAAAGTATGTAACTTATTTTGCATATTTAATTCATGCATATTTGTTGCCAATTTAGTGTATTTTTCCAATTTTATAATTAATTTGTATATTTTGCAAGTCTTGTTACTTGCAAAAATTCCAGTCAGCTGTTGTTTGATCAGCTGTCTTCCTGTTGGAAAATTGCTGTTGGCAAAAATTTGTCCAACAGAATTCAACAGCTTCTCACAAAATTAAATGTCAGTTTTCTCTCTCAGTTGGCTCTCTTCTGTTGGAGATTTGGCGTAAAAAAACGACAAAAATGTGTTTATTTTTAAAAGTTTTCGAAAAACTTCAAAAAATATCAGTAAACGAACAAAGCTATTGAAATCGTCCTTTTGCTAATTCAATGCGAGATTTGTTATTTTTTGTTGCCAAAAGTTTATTTTTAGTTGACCGCAGCCAACTTGAAACGTACTTTTACATTTTAATGGCGTTTACGTTCTCATCCTTTATCGTTGGATGGATGTGATTACATAAATACCTACCCACCAAAAATGCAATTGGTTTATGTAAATTCACTAAAAACAACTAAGAAAGCGGAGGTGTCGCAAAAGCTTACAGGATTAGAATTTGTGTTAAATGTGATTGGCAGTCACTATGGCTTATCGGATGGATGCTGCGTTCATATGCCAGACTTTTCGTGCTCGTTACCCACCAAGGCGAGTTTAGCAGCGGAATTTTTTGCTAAAGACGTAGTAAAGGTCACCTTTCAGCAATGAACATTTTGTAAAAGTCGAAACTCGTTTCAGTCAACACGATTGCCTTCTGGAACTTCAGTTGCGTATTTTAGCGATAAAATTAAAAAAAAGCCTCAAAATTGTTTAAAACGTATTGTAATCAAAATAAACGAGTTTTGGCTGTTGTTGTGCATTGTTTTGTTGTAATTCTTTACAAATTGAATTTAGCACGACAAGCAAATTATTTTATAAATGGTTGATTTTAAAAATGTCGCTAGATGATTACAATAACTTGCTTTAAATTGCAATTTCAATTGAAATAATTAAAAATTTAAATTTTCACTTATTAAATGAGTTTATAATGAAATAAAGCCTGAAAATTATAAGGGTTGCAAATTTGTATGGCGTAAGGCTTAAAATAAGGCTGATTTTCCTGTGTTGATGTCATCAGGCCATAAGGAGTACTCTCTCTCTCTCTGAGAGCACACCTTATTCCAAAGGCCAATCCGCCATGAGAAATAAGGCCAGGATAAGTATTAGAAAGTTAGGAGCAGACAGAGTGAGTGCATAACAGAAGCAGCGCGTACTCCTTTTTTAGACCTGATTTGTCAACAATAAGCAAAACTTTTTTGCAGAATACATATGTATATGTATGTATATATATATATATGTATGCATACTGCCTGGGTGTAATTCAATTAGCGAAGAGAATATTTGTAGTATTTATATAACTTGCATAAATAAATATTTTGTTCATTTATTGTTCAGTTAATCCCCACTACTTACCTATATTTTTATGCAAATATTCATCTCAGGTATTAACGTTTTTATGCCATTTAATTAATTTAATTAAAAGCATTAACAAAAGTTCACCCTATTCAAAACAACTTGAATGAATAAATTATAAACAAACATCGAGTAGATCGAAAACAAATGCAGATTCTCGTAAGGTGAGTTTCTCCTAAAAATTAACCACTGCTTTTGCTCAAATTATCGCTATAAAATAAATTAGAACAAGTAAGGAAGCCTAAGTTCGAGTGGAATCGAACATTAGATACTCAGCTGTATGCTTTCATTGTTTGTTTGCGTTTGATGGAAACACGGCGTATTTTACATAAAGCGAGCGCCGCATAAAGTGGGCGTAGCCACGCCCATTTTCAACATTTTTATCAGTCATCCAACTAAGCATATGAATATTATTCTTTGTGCAAAATTTCATTCCTTTATGACTTCCAGTTACGAAGATGTCACGTTACAAATTCCCAAAGGGTGTTCCAGAAATATCTTTGTTAAAAAGTAGGCGTGGTCATAAACCGATTTCAATAAATTTTTGCGTGTCTATTAACACAAGTTATAAAAGTGTATAAATCAAGTTTCGTTATAATATCTCAATTATTTGTCGAGTTATGGGCTCAGAAATCTCGTATATTCCTGTTTCTAAAAAGAGGCGGTGCCACGCCCATTTTCAAAAATTTTTGTGTTTTTCGTTTTATGTCCGCAGGTGGACTCCTGCTATGAAATTTCAATGATATATCTTTATATTTGACAGAGATATCGCTTAAAATGTTTTTATTAGGCCACTTTATAATACACATATATAAAAGTGGGCGTGGCCGTCAATCGATTTTGGAAATTTTTCGTCCAAACATTTGCCTAAGTAAGTATATCACGCGTACCGAATTTCATCGATATATCTTCAACGGTTTCTGAGTTATGACTCATAAAACTTTCAATGTTTGCCCCTTAATAAGTGGGCGTGGCACCGCCCATTTTCCAAAATTTTTGTGTCTTTTGTTTTATGTCCATAGTTGGACTCATACGACAAAATTTCAATGATAGATCTTTATATTTGACAGAGATATGGCTTAAAATGTTTTTATTAGGCCACTTTATAATACACATATATAAAAGTGGGCGTGGCCGTCAACCGATTCTAACTATTTTCCGTCCAAGCGTTTGCCTAAGTAAGTAAATCACGCGTACCAAATTTCATCGATATATCTTCAATGGTTTCTGAGTTATGACATATAAAACTTTCAAGGTTTGACCCTTAATAAGTGGGCGTGGCACCGCCCATTTTCCAAAATTTCATCAAATTTCTTCCTAGGGGCCTGAGCTCAATACGTGGGTAAAATTTCATCGCTCCAGCTATATTAGTAACTTAGATACCAAATTTCCGATTTTTTCTATATAGGAAAAGTGGGCGTGGGCATGGTCCGATTTCGCCCATTTTCAATACCAACCGTCCCAGTCTCGATACCAACTTGCATTTCAAATTTCATCAAAATATCTCAATTTTTGCGCGAGTTAGAGTGTTTACAGACGGACGGACAGACGGACGGACGGACGGACATGGCTCAATCGATTTCTCTTTTCACCCTGATCATTTTGATATATATAAGTCTATATCTATCTCGATTATTTCATTCTGTTACAATCCACCGTTATGTGATTAAAACTATAATACTCTGTGTACTAGTACAGCTGAGTATAAAAATGTGTGATTATTAGGGCTGATATCGTATCTTCAATGACGAATAAGGTTCAATTTAGAGAGTTGCTCGTGACCTTCTTATTAAGAGTTTTCTAAGAATGTGGACTATGTATGTAAATATGCTTTTTGATAAATGCATTTCCAGAAACAAATTAGATTTATACGAGGGACACTGCATAAGTTCGCGTAATCAAGTAATTCCTGTATTGCCAGAGTTTCCGCGATTGTCATATTCGTAAAATTTTACTTTTTTACCTATAATTCAGTTGACAGTTCGATTTCAAACTGCTTTGTTTCGTTTCAACAAAACTTAGCGCGAGTAACTCCAAAACAAATGATTTAAATGCTGCAACGGTCTCTGCAGGCGATGGAAAACGCTCAGCACTCCTTTTATTTTTGACATGTCGAAATAGGAAGAAGTCATTGGGCGATAAATCAAGCGAATGTGGGCAATGAGTCATTAATTGAATGTTGCTAGTGGTAAAAAACTCCATAGTTCTTGGTGCTGTGTTTGCGCTTGCATTGTCATATTAACGATAGTTCGCCGGTTTGTTGTTGTTCCTTCTGATTTTTAGCGATAACTTCTTGCAAAAAAAAAATACCAATTGGCATTAAATGTCATTCAATCCTTGAATGCAATAATTGTAACATGACCAATTTTTCCCAAGAAACAATACAGGAAGTAGGTACTTGATTCCGCGAACCTTTGCAGTGACCCTCGTATGTCGAATATAGGCGCATATGTACGTACACAAAGTACATATGCAAAAATCCATGATTTCTCTAAAATGACATGCGACCGCATTAATTTACTTGCATACATACATATATACATAAGTATGTACATATGTTTGCACATATTCAGGTAAAACTTATTCGCTTTTTTCATATTAAATCATGCATATACATACATATGTATGTGCTTGCAGTCATTCTAGTGACTTTTCTCGGCACACCACACACCGCCGCGCCGTACAAACTTATCATTCGCCGCAGTCGGCATTAAAACGCGTCGTAGATATCGCTGATTAAAATTGAGTTGCATATGAGGAATTTTAAAGAGTGTTTTAAATTTAGTATGGCATCGAGCATCTACTGTATAAGTACATGTGCAGTATGTATTTAATAAAGCTGGAAGCGCGATTAAGAACTGTGTTGATAATTTGCGCGGTAATGTTTGGCTTAATAATTGCGAAAAATACACACATATTTATGTATATTTTAATAACTATTGTTATCGAAAATATAAGAAAAAAACTTTCAATCAACCTGAAATGCCCGTACATACATACATGTGTACATAATATACAAGTACCTACTTAATAAAGAAACATTTTGGCGTAAGTTCTCTGCAGTACTTAATATGAATTGTTGATCGTCACACGGAAGATTTGTATCGTAAAGTTTGTCCGCGAATGCCTACACTCGCTTTTTATAATTTTGCGTGTAGCTGATATGAATTGAATTGTTGTTTTAGTGGTACATATATCATTATTTCGTAGTTGCTTTAATATATGTACATAACTGAGTTTAACTAGATAAAGGAGAAAATAAAAACACAAAAAATAAATAAAAACTCATGTTCATTCGATCGCAATTAATCAGTTACGGTTTATCAGAAATTGTCGGTCGCGCCGCTGACACATATGTACATACATATATATATATGTAAATACTTGTATGTAGGTCCAGTACTTGTGCGCAAAATTAAATAACAAATAAATTAAATATGTAATTTGTGTATATAAACTATTAAACGCAAATAATTTAAGTCAGTGCGAATAATTTATGTCTTGGAAACGCAAACAAAAAATTGTGAACAATTTGCTAAAGTCAGCCCTCTGCTAAGGAATGCAAATTTAACGTAATCAAAGATCTGTTATACATAAACACGCGAAAGGTGGTTTGCTAATTATTACTTACATGACATGTACCTTCAGATAGTCGGTCCTTTACCTCCGGAACCTCGAAGCTGTTGACACTCAATCCACAAACCAAAAAAGAATAAAAAGTTCTCTAGCAAAGTAAACAAGTTTTTGTTTTTAATTTCAATGTAGGTATATATGTATGTATGTACATATATACAAAATGCATGATAACACCAAGGACCGTAACGGTTATGAGCTATATTAAAAAATAATAATAATTTAAAAATTATTTTCCAATTTTTATACATTTTGCGTATTTTTGTGGCCAAATCAACAATTGCAGTCCGAATTATTGATGTTAATCTTTATTTTCTGAGCGAAATAATAAAACTCAAGAAGTAACTTTTATTTTCTAAGCGAAACAATAAAACTTAAAAGAAACTTTTATTTAATGCAAAAAATAAAATTCAGAAAATAATTATTAAAAATCAATTTTTTTTTTAAATAAATCAAAGAAAACAAAGTTAAAAATGTAGTCTATGTTACAGTGATTATATCTGTGTACTTCTTTTGCATCTAGCATTACTCTTTCAGCATGATTTTTTTAGCTAAAATTTTACAAATTATTATTTGCAATACTTGTACAATACAAACTCAACTCAACGCATTTGTTTCTGGATTGGATGGCACTATTGAACGATTTAACGAAATGAGCGATTTCTTGGTGTTGTGAAGTGAGCATTGTAAACATTTTGTTCTAAATTCTGTGCAATAAATTTTGTTTTATTTTTTTACATAAAAGTGTACAAAAGTGTGTACATATATACATATGTATGTGCGTATATACATATGTAAATATTTTACATTCCAGTGCAAAAGTACGATAACTAAGTAAAGTTAACAAAGAGAAAAGAGAAAAAAGTGGATCATTATAATGACAATTAAGAGAAACTCGCTTTTTCCATTTCTCGGTGACAACAATAAAAAAGCTATTACTCAATTACATTCGCACACACACACACATATGTATGTACATACGTACGTATGCATGCAAATAAATATTCTGCAAAAAGTATTGCGAACATTTGTACACTAGACCGTATCGCAAAAAAGTTCACTGTACGCCCCCCATAAGATGTCTTTTTGGAAAACATTTCCGGAATTTTTTTTTTATTTTTTTTTTTTGAACGCTGCTAGATGTCGCTATAATTAATTTTTTTCATATCTTCAGTATTTATAGTCCGATCTTAAAGTTTAATACGCCAATGTATTTCTCCTGAGACGGTGGTTTCTTCTATATAATCGTAAATTGTTATAAAAACTAATTCGGCATAAAATTTCAGTAGGAGTTTCTTCAGAAGGCATCTTTGTAAAATTAACGTAAAAGACCATAGGAAGAGAAAAACTTACATATATTCCTAGGAACATTAACTGTGTATTATTTCCGGTTCTATTGAAACGATCGAAAGACTCCTTTTGCAAAAAATTAATGATTTTTGCCACATGCAAGGAAAAAAGTTGTAGAACTAATTTTTAATTACACGAACCACTTCGTTGCTTAAGTAAATCTTTTAATAATTATTCTACTCATTTCGATATATCATACTCTATTTATCTGATAAGAAAAATTCTGTTGTGCGCTCTTAACAAGTGACAACAAATCTCTCGCTCTAATTGACTATTCTAATTTTTGTCTATTACTTTTATTTGTAGTTTTATATTTTATTCTATGTACATATGTATATCCAGCTGATGGAATTATATTATCTGTAGCTGAGCAGTATAAGTTCTCGACGTTTAATAAATTTCTACCACTCAAATTTTATTTTAAAATATCCGTACGTCATGCGGATGCGCTCCTCGTGCGGTAGGGCGGGTGGAGGGAAAACTTTGGGTTTTATTATTATTATTATTATTATTATTATTATTATTATTATTATTATTATTATTATTATTATTATTATTATTATTATTATTATTATTATTATTATTATTATTATTATTATTATTATTATTATTATTATTATTATTATTATTATTATTATTATTATTATTATTATTATTATTATTATTATTATTATTATTATTATTATTATTATTATTATTATTATTATTATTATTATTATTATTATTATTATTATTATTATTATTATTATTATTATTATTATTATTATTATTATTATTATTATTATTATTATTATTATTATTATTATTATTATTATTATTATTATTATTATTATTATTATTATTATTATTATTATTATTATTATTATTATTATTATTATTATTATTATTATTATTATTATTATTATTATTATTATTATTATTATTATTATTATTATTATTATTATTATTATTATTATTATTATTATTATTATTATTATTATTATTATTATTATTATTATTATTATTATTATTATTATTATTATTATTATTATTATTATTATTATTATTATTATTATTATTATTATTATTATTATTATTATTATTATTATTATTATTATTAAGGTGGTATAAACTAAGTACTGGGTGGATGTGACCTCAAGGGCACACATACGATTAATACGATCACACAGTAGAATCCCCCTCTCAAGCCAAAGAGATTGGTGTATCAAACTTGGTGATCGGACCATAAATACCGAAGATATGAAAAAATGAATATGTATTAGCGATATCTAGCGACGTCAAAAAAAAAATAAAACAAAATTTCCCGAAATGTTTTCCAAAAAGACATCTTATGGGGGGCGTACGGTGGACTTTTTTTCTGGTCCCTATAAAGCGAGACGGCCTACTGTGCACCTCCTTTGTTTGGTGTAAAATTAATGAAACGTAAAACAACAATTTCGGTACAATTTCGCGTTGGCATCTCATAAACCTGCATTCGCGGAACTTTGCGATCAATTTCTCGAGCGATACTAGATCATTTTTTTAAGAGTTCAATCCATACTAAACCTGTTCGTCGAAATTTTGGCCTATATTGTGGAAATTGACAAATTGGAAGCAGATGAGGAAACTACACACACTTCTTTTTTAATTTCCTGGGTTTTCTCGGGTTGTTTCGTACAGTTTGACTACTTCAATGAACGCTGTGAATACCTACTTGTATTTCGAACAATCTCTCAACTATTCCTTTTCCTTAAGTCGACTTAGACGATTGTCGCTTGTGAACACAGAACTAAACATTTAATCAATGCGTCACTGCAGTATACGCTATTAATTATTGTATTCAGTAACTTAAGATTAGTGCAGGTATTTATGTGCTCGCCGGGGTGTTACCGACCCTTTATTTTTTTTTAAGCAGTCACTACCGATGACCGGGGAACTCCCGTATAAAAATCCATAATGGCAAATAAAGAGAAAAAACACACATGAGACTTAAATCATTACGCAACTGAACGCTTCATTTCGACATGGAAAAATACATCGGATATTGGCAAAGATATAACAGTGAATTGTATTGGATATACACACATACATACACGTACTCGTAACTAGTACACATTCATAATTGAATTAATGCCAATTTATTAATTACATTGTTAGACTTATTAATCGCAGATCGCTTCCACTTTTTAATTAACTTAGTGCGCCATCATTTTAAATGGCAAATCTGAATGTCTCAAATTGCAATTAAACAACTTAATTAATTAACTTAAACGTTGATGAACTCGTGCTTAATTGTATTTCTCTTCAATTGCAGGCTTTCAATGGATTGATGCCGACGTATGTACATACATACATATGTATTCACTAAAATTCTAATTAAGCGGCGGCAATAAATTTATGTTTATAGTGAAGCGCCGTTCATTATTTGCCAGAGAAAGTAGCAATAACAACATAACACATGCTCATATACACATGAACATATATCAAATATAAATAAATATACATACATATCTGCTTGAAATCGTATTACCACCGAGTAACAAAAAAAACCGTCCTAATTTGGCCAAAGAGTATAAAAATACACAAATATGAGCATATTAAGTTGAAGGTTGTTATAAACAAACAAACAGAAATAAACAAATTAAAGTTACGAACTAATTGAATACAATTGCAACTAGGTAGGCGTTAAAAACTCCGAAAAGTCAAAATGGGTGCTAAGACCGAAACGGACGTGCGCCCCACGAAATTCACCGAAAGTGATTATTCTATTGGACAGAACACGAACCAGGGCGAAGGAGAAGGTAATATTACTTATTCTGTTTATAATAATAATTTTTATCGCCCCTCTAGCGATCTTAAAAATGCCTCAATTTCTAAAAAAGGGTTCAAAATAAACCTTTGGGGCGTTAAAATGTTCTAGAAAATTATTCGTCATGAAATTTTTGTTGGAGGGTGCTCAGAAAAAATCTTTGTAAAATGGATCTAAAATGTTAAATGTGTTTCATTTCGGGTTCTGCTGAAGCTATCGAAATTATTTTTTTGCAAAAGATTAATGATTGTTGACTACATTTAACATGCAGGCATATAAAATGTATCTTGGGGCGTAGGATGGACGTTTTTTTGGTCCAATAAGTGCATGCACAATCAAATCTTTCCCACAGCCAAGGCATGGTTTTTGAGATGACGTATACGCACTGGTGTACCAATAATGCCTATTCACATTGTCTTTCTTAACTTATAAAGTTTTTTTTTATAAGTACACACTTTAACATGGCTAATACGCTTATACAAACGTTTTTATTCTTTTGCTAATGAAATAGTCAAAGTCTATAAACAGCGCTGGGTTGTATTGTTCCTGTTCGTATTTTACTCGGGCGCAAATGCTGCACAATGGATTCAATACAGTATTATTAATAACATAATTGTAAAGTGAGTAACAAGACTTTTGAACATTTACTAAAATTAAATATTCTTTATATACGCCATACGCAAATTCAATTTGTTTGCATATATGTACATATGTACTACTACTAAATACATATTCCGTACTTTTTCAGATATTATGGCATCAGTGATAAATGGGTTGATTGGACGTCAATGGTATACATGATCGTCTATATTCCATTAATTTTTCCCGCCAGTTGGTTCCTCGACAAAATGGTATGGTAATACAAACATGCTACATACATACATACATACATTTGTACGTATATATTTACCACTTCTAGGGTCTGCGCATAACAGCCCTGGTTGGCATTGTTGGCACCTGCATTGGGTCGTGGATAAAAGTCTTCTCAGTGCAACCGGATCTCTTTTATATCACATTCATTGGCCAATCTATAGTTGCAGTGTCACAGGTAATAGTTTGCTTTAATTTTTTACCAGGAATACATATATATATATGCAACAAACATTTACCTATTGCATCATGTATGTACATATGCATATGTCCATTCACGTGCGCGTTGACGTGTGACGAAAAAACACAGCTTAACCACAATCGGTTGACTTTTAATGAGCTGCGATGGTTGATTGCATGTGCAAGTGACGTTTTACAAATCCATGCACAAACACGTGCAACCATTCATAAAAGCATTATAGCCGTGTAGTAAAATAGGAAACAATAAAATTTTAAAATAACATAACCAAACTTTTTATATGCAAATGTTCACATACATAAATCCACATACATACCTATGGGTTATCTTTAAATTTAAGTAAGAGAAATCACAAGCAATCCCCAAAAAATTTATATTTATGTATGTATGTATGCATATGAATTACAATCAGTGCACTGATATTAAATATTCCTTTCGGTAACACATTTAGGGCCTTTTCACATTACTCGGTACGACATCGGATCGACATTTCTTGCTCGGTATTTCCAGCTTACCGAAACGATTCCGCGTTGCTGTGTTTTTCACACTTGTGGGAATACTTTCGGTGCGTTATCGGTAGAAAATAGGAAAACAAACATCGAAGTTTGTAAAACAAAATTTTTAACTTCAACAAATCACTCAATAATAACAATAATGGCTTCTAGCGAAGACGAAGACATTATAACTTGCTACATTTATAGCCGAAACGAGTTTTTTACTGACTTTGCTCTTCTTCTTTTATCACGCCGCAAAAATGTATGCAGTATTACTGACCGGTCTTACCGCGCTGCGGTATACCGAAATTAATCCGCTCCGATTTCATGTATGCAACACTAATGTGAAAGTGCCAATTGAAATACATGTGGTCGGTAAGGTTTCGGTATACTTTCGGTAAAAACCAAAAATGGCGATCCGATACCGCACCGAGTAATGTGAAAGCGCTCTTAATATGTATTAAGGTATAATAAATGTATCTCTGTATGTATGTATGTTCTTACATGACTTTCTTTTATTTTTTTAGGTATGCATTTTGTCGCTGCCAGCGCGAATTGCAGCGGTTTGGTTTGGACCACAACAAGTGTCATCAGCCTGTAGTGTGGGAGTCTTTGGAAATCAGGTAAGAATGATACTCGTATGTAAATAATTATAGTCATAATTATGCCTTTAATTTAATTAACTTAAAAATATTACCCAAACTAAATGAAAGTTTTTAACACCCCCAAAAATTTTTACACGTAGTTTTGTATGTATGCACGTCTGGGTACGTATGGGGTCATATATGTACATGTATGTATATACAAACATATGTATGTATAATAATTTTCATACCCATTAAATCGCTATATGTACATATGTACATAGGTGCTGATTAATTCGTGCCACATACATATGTATGTACCCATCGCACACTTACTAAATATTTCAAAATATGCAATTGTTGTTCTTGTTTTAGGTACTTTGTTGGCGGCAGTTAGCCTAACTGCTTACTGTAATTCAAAGCGCTTTTAACCTCATTTTATTCCACACATTTCTCATTTTATAAAAACTTACATACACATGTATGTATGTATGCATGAGCAGGTACATACATACATATCACGAAACAGTGGCACTTGTCGCTTGAATGCACGTGTTTCCATGGCAGCTGCTGTGTTAGGTTTTCATTTGCTAATGTTGAAAAATTTCATTTCCGTGACCCCGTACAGTACCGTACGGTACCATTTCATTTCCCTTTCAAGTTAAACGAGGCGTGGTAAGAAGTTTTTAGCAAACAATTGCATCGCTACACGTCACTTGAAAAAGCCCATGCACAATATGTGCAACTTGACAAATGCGACGCTGCCAGAAAAGTAAATAGTACATTTTGTTGGTTTTTCTCAACGCTGTTCATCATCTCTTAAAAATTTGCAAACGTCCCAATACGTACAAAAGTTGCGATATGTTACAAACATGTTTAAAATTGAATGCGTTTGGAATGATCGCAGAGCTTTCGTGTGCTTCTTTTTTTTTTTTTTTTAATTTTCAAAACCTTTTCAAATGTTTGGCTTTCCTTCCAAATCATACCGAAATAAATTAGCCGTGGAGGTTTCATTTATTGCAAATTTTAACAGAGAGAGAGAAAGAGCAATCCGGGACAATACCATTTATAGCAGTGACAGACGGCAGCGATAATCCGGAATATCTAGCTAATTCGGAGTTAACTTGAGAATTAATTGGAGGTAATCCAGAATATCTCTTGAGTTAATCCTCAAAATTTTAGCGGATTAGGGCATTTTGTAATATCTTGCGATAATTATCGATTGTGAATGAAAATGAAGAAAAGGAGAATTCTAGGCAGATCTAGGAAGGTAGGCGCATAGGCGAATTCAGAAATTTCCAATGTATTTTGTGTTATTGTAATTGGTAGAGTGTAATGTCAAAATGATATTTCGCCTTAGTCGAAATCTGAATTCGCTTGTGACTCGCCATTCCTAATGACCATGATGTGAATTCGCTTTGATTTTGACATTGCACTCTACCTTTGGAAATAAAAGAAAGAACTTTTTGAATTCGAAGCTGCGCCTACCTTCGTTCGGCTGTTTTGTTAATCCGCAATATTTTCCGTCTGTCATCGAATTAAGTGTTACGGTAATCGGGATTATCGCTGCCGTCTGTCAAGCCTATTACAGATTAATCGCATCTGTTTTGCATGGCATGTGCCTATATATTTATATGCATATGCATTAGACTGGGTTGGTCCCCATACGAAATAAAAAAGTTGTAAAAGTCCGAAGCTTGAAGCTTATGTTGAGAGGGTTAAGGGACACAAAAAAAAACTTTTTTTTGACCCCGCGAAATACCGCCGAAATCGTTTTTTTCCTGTAAGTTTGTTATTTATCATCCGATTTTTAAAATTGACACGTCATTATTTTTGTATTTTGAAGCTCTACACTTCCTTCTAATGTCCTTTTGAGCTCTGAAGTCGTTTTCACATAGTTGGGTCAGCTAACTTATTTGTATGTCCATGAATTATCCTTTTTGTTTTGCCAAATGAAAGTGCTTCAAAATTCATAACAATATTGCCTTTAAACGGTTTTACTAAATTAATAAACAAAGAAGTTACGTCACTACGAATATTTAATGTAGCTATTATTTAACTCATTTCTTTTAAGCAATTCAGTATGTATATGTAAAGTTGTGAAAGTCCACCCCTAAATTTGAAGCTTGTATTGAGAGGATTCAGGGACAAAAAAATTTTTTTTCTTATCCCGCGAAATTTCGCCAAAATGTTTTTTTTTTCTTTAAATTTAGGGGCGGACTTTTACAACTTTTTTTTTCGACCCTATCTAATATGCATGTATGTAAATGTTTTTATGTTGGTATGTGTATACATGCATACAAATATTTCTTTTCCTTGCGCGCCTCCACTTTAATAGGAAATATTGCAATGTCAACTACAGTTCAAGCAACAACGGCAATGACAACAGCAACAGCAACCGAAGCCTTTCAGTGCATATGACCTTGCGCTCTTTTCAATGCTAAAGCGGAATCACTTATAGTTTAGCCTTTTGTTTGACTTACATATTTGGTTAGGTACTATTTTTTAACAAACTTTCACATATGAAAGTAAGACCTGTTTAGATATTTACATACATATATATGTATGTATATATGTGCATACATACATATGGGTGCAGACGTGCTTATGAATATGTCATAAACACTACACTATGCAAGTACAAAATCATGGCCGCTTATTTGTCGTAGGCATTTTTAACACTTCAGGCTGATTTGCTTGCAGCAGCGCATGTCAACGGAAAATGAATTCAAATGGAAAATAACATCAACATTCAATCCCTAGATATCCACTTACTTAAATGCCATGTAAATAATAATTGTTAATAATAGTAAAATGACTAAAAGTACCTACTCAAATTGATATATGTATTTATAATTGGAACAATTCTAGACTTTGTCTTTTTTCTTGCTAAATCCTTGATGTCCTTGATCTGAGCAGAGTTTTGGTTTTCGGCATTTAATACAAATTCTAGGCCGTTATACAAAAAAAAAAAAAAAATTGCTTCAGAACTCTGGATGCGAGAACTTTTTGGTCTCTCCTGCAAAATTTCGCAAAAATGGAATGAGCTGGTTTTGATAGCAAACGCCTCATATACTCGTTAAATCTATTTGACGGTTATGGCTCAATATGTACGCAAAAATATATATAAGCCTAGAGAATATAACTAAATAAAGTAATTTTACGTCAACCGTTCAGTGATTAAACCAACTTCATTAAATTACCACTTCGACACACTGTGCCATTGCATAATATCCAATATAAACCAACTTTCATATGTGCATGCATACGATGGCATGCCGCGTCCCTTGGCTTATTGAATTTTAATTTTATGGTTGTTTACTGTTCCTTCTTGACCTTCGCTTTTGTATTAAGAACCATGTACACAAACTATCATGTACATAGTACATACGACATATTAAAAGCTTTGTTATCATATTTGCTTCTACATACATGCATATACTTATGGATATGTACATGTGCACCTATGTAGATGCTTAAGGAAAGTCCCAGGAGAAAATGCGTATGTTATCACATGCAAATATGTATGTATGTATCTACAAGGCAATTTCTCATTTTTCCGTTTTACTTGCTTGTGATCCAACGTAAGTTTTTGAAATGGAAGCGGTGCTTCTTAAAAGACTTTGGACGCACGTTTGGGTTTTGTACATATATCGATGCATATTACCCATTCATATTCCAATTTTAAGCATTACCAAATAGCCCATAAAGATACTTATCCTTGCGCAGCTGTAATTATGCTACTTCTTCAAGAGCGTTTTTGAGTGTATAAGCATTTGAATTAATGAATTATTAAACTTAATGTAGTAGCTAATGTGTAGCTAAGGTATGTGCATACATACATATGTATATGTGGTAAATTTGGGTAAATATTTGTTAAAATGTCAAGAGCTATCTCGCTGACAGATCGGTGGATGGCTGATGTGCTTGAAACATATTCGAGATATTTTGCGCTAGAAATCTTTGAAAAATTTAATAAATTGCAACGGGATAAAAAAAAAAGTGATTCACTTTAGTCAAAACTGTCACAAGTGACAATTTTATGGTCTACAAGTGCAACTACAACATTTTCATGCACCATAAATTTAGCATCCGACAGCAAATTTCAATGACGACTTTCTGCTGCAAACAGCAATTTCGATAAATCAAAGCCACCAACGCCTTAATGCATATTTGTATGTATGTATGTATGTGTGTACACAACAGTAGATTGCAACGAGCAAAACATCAGTAAACTTGAGCGACAGCGATTGGGAAATGCCAGAAAACTGCGAACTTTGCAGAAACAGAAAAAAACGGAATATCCCAATAAAAATTATTGGAAGTGATACACATATGTATGTATCCATGTGCATTAGGGTGGTCCCCAAATGTATTGAGACAAATTGTATATCATACATCGTGAAACACACCCCTTAGCTCTCTGCTAATATAATCGAAGATACCACATATTAACTTTTGTCCCGATCGGAGACGGTTAAGCACAGGGGTCAAAGTTTAGAAAACTCTTTGGAGGCTGAAAAAACTTAATTAAATTTTTGTTATATCTAATGCCCAAATAGATAGTCCTGCACTCAAGGATACCAAATATAAATTTTGGTTCCGATCGGGGACTGTTAAGGGGTGTCGCACAGGGGTTAAAGATCATAATACCATATGTGACCAAAATTTATATTTGGTATCCTCGAGTACAGGTCTACAGAGGAGCAGTCACGAGGTTGGAGATGTGGAACGGAGTGGCTTTGGAGGTCAGAAGGGGAGACGATATACCACCTACACATAGGGCAACGGTGTACCTCCCCTACGGTGCCAATGATCGACCAGAGTTCGCAATGGCGCTGGTCTCCTCTCAGAACAGGGGCCTCCCGACGCACCTTTGGAGAATATACAGTAGCAGCGTGGAAGGCACAGGGCTACGCCTAAATATGGCCATTGATGAGGCCTCCCACGCTGCTATTAAGGAGAGGAACTACCGCATCTTCTACCGCTACGGGCAGACAATCGTGAAGCCCTGGATTGAAAAGCCAGTGGAAGGTGCGGAAGCCAGTTTAAGTGAGAGACAAGGAGAGGGATTGGAGGTGAAAGACCAAAGTGCAACCTGCGCTGCACCACCCCCTCCCTCCTCGGGTACTAATATGTCAACACCGGAGGAGATACCAACACCACGGTGTGAAGGAGATCCCGCCGCCGCGTTTCCGGAATCCCAGGGCACTCTGGAGGGCCTTGCTCTCGACGACCTGAATCTGGAGGGCAGCGGCGAAATGGAGACGTTAGATGAGGGTGAGGACGACCTCCTGAGCTAACCGCCAAGAACACCACTATTGCCCAGATCAACCTCCATCACGCCATAGCTGCCTCGGCAGTCATCGCGAGGGGGTTTGCCTCGGAAGATCTGGGAATAGCGCTCATACAGGAGCCATGGGTGTACGCGGGAGGCGTCAGAGGGCTAAAGGAGAAAAATAATAAGGTAATTTGGGACTTATCCCAAGATAGACCCAGAACTTGTGTAGTGCTTAGAAATAATATTAACTATTTTTGCATTACAGAGTTTCTAAATCGAGATCTGGTGGCAGTGCAAGCGACGATGACCACAGGTGGGCAAAGGGTGGACGTCGTCTTCGCATCTGCCTACTTCGCCGGAGAGGACGAGATCCCACCGCAGGCAGTAAGAGACCTGGTTGAGTACTGCAGACGGGCAGAACTCCCGCTGATATTAGGGTGCGACGCCAATGCTCACAATACTATGTGGGGCAGCACGGATACAAACCGTAGAGGTGAGTCCCTTTTAGAGTTTATTATGAGCTATGACCTAAGTATATATAATATAGGGAATAAACCTACTTTGGTACTAGGGTCAGAGAAGAAGTACTGGATATTACCCTAGGCAGCGGACTGACCGATGGCATGGTCTCGGAGTGGAGGGTTTCAGATGAGCCCTCCCTCTCTGACCATCGCATCATCCAGTTTGCTGTAGGTGTGAATCCAGGAAACTATAATGCAAAGAGAAACCCCAGGAACACCAACTGGGAGGAATATTTATCTATAACAGAGTTGAATTTAGCCAATATTAGCACAAAAAGTACTAATAGTTGTGCGGAGCTTGAGGGAAGGGTTAACAGGTTCAATCAAATCTTGGTTGATGCCTTTACATCCAGCTGTCGCGTATCTGGGCCCAAACAGGGTAAAACCGTTTGGTGGTCCAAAGACCTCTCAGTGATGAGGAAAAACGTGCGAAGGCTCTTCAATAGAGCCAAGCGCACGGGTCACTGGGAGGAATACAAGACGCACCTCACTCTGTACACTAAAGAGATCAGAAAATCAAAGAGAGAAAGCTTCAGGAGATTCTGTGAGGGGATATCAGCCACCCCGGTGGCGGCTAGACTCCACAAGATATTATCCAAGGAGCAGAGAGAGACAAATCTATCGATTAAACTCCCAAATGGTGAATACACCAGAACGGAGAAAGAGAGGGCAACTATCCTGATGGCAACTCATTTCCCGGATGCCAGTCCCCCTGTGTACGAGGGTGTACCTCGAAGTATAAGACCCACTCCGTCAGACTGGCGCTTAGTACGAAATCTGATTTCGGAGAGCGCCGTCAGATGGGCGATAGGGTCCTTCGATAAATACAAATCTCCGGGGGTTGACGGCATATATCCGATAATGTTGCAGAAGGATAATGGAGTTATAGGGCACTTAATGAAAATTATGAGAGATAGCCTGGCACTGGCGTATATTCCGTCGGTGTGGCGTAGAGCAAAAGTGGTTTTCATACCCAAAATAGGCAAAAAGGACTACTCTATGGCTAAGTCCTTCAGACCCATAAGTCTTACCTCCTTTGCTCTGAAAGCAATGGAGAAAATAGTAGACTTAGAGATTAGATCAAACACTCTGAATAGATTTCCCCTGCACCCAGGACAGCATGCATATAGGGCAGGTAGATCTACGGATACGGCCCTGTATCAGCTATCTGACACAATTCAGAGTGCTTTTGACAATAAGGAAGTTGTGCTTTGCGCCTTCCTAGATATAGAAGGAGCCTTCGACAACGCGTCTCACGACGCTGTGAGTCGGGCGCTAATGAGAAGAGAAGTACAGCAGCCTATATGCAGGTGGATAGACTCGCTGCTTCGCACGAGATTAGCCGAAACCCAAATGGGTGACGACGTAGTACAGGTCAAAACCACCAAAGGATGTCCGCAGGGAGGAGTCCTATCTCCTCTCTTGTGGAGCCTGATAGTGGACGAACTTCTGCAATTACTGACGGATGATGGAATCCGCTGTCAAGGATATGCGGACGACATCGTCTTAATTGCAAGAGGTAAATTTGAGAACACCCTCTGTGACATCATACAGAGGGCCCTTATTATAACAAAAAGATGGTGTGCTGGAGTGGGACTTAACATAAATCCCGCAAAAACAGCTATCATCTCCTTCACAAAAAGAAGATCCCTACCAGGAATGAGACCAATTAGGCTAGATGGGGTGACGCTAACCACTGTTCCCGAAGTAAAATACTTAGGAGTCATCTTTGATACCAAGCTTTTATGGAGGGAACATGTGGAGCACACCACATCTAAGGCTACAAGAGCACTAATGGTGTGCAGACGCCTTGCAGGTAAATCATGGGGCTGTAGTCCCCGAATGCTAAGATGGATGTACACCATGATAGTTAGACCGACAATAATATACGGAGCAGTTGCGTGGGGCTCGAGGAGCAACCTAGCGTCAGTGAGAAGCACACTGGCCAGGACACAACGCCTGGCCTGCGTGTGTATCACAGGTGCGATGGGCACATGCCCAAGGCGGCTATGGAAGTGCTACTCGAGCTAACCCCGCTACACATTTTCATAGAGCAAACAGTAAAGCGCACCCTTCTAAATATAGCAAGGGAAGGAAGTGGACGAGGAAAGGTCCTATCATCTCAAGGTATGAGGAGCCTGGGAGAGAGACTCCCAATCTCTCTACTTCCTAGAGATGACATGACTAAGTACATCCAATTTGAGAAACGTTTTAGAATCGAGTTAGGGAACAAAGCAACTTGGAATGACTCCAGACTGGAGGCCATTCTAAGGGACATCCCTATTATATGGTACACTGACGGCTCGAAAACACCGGAAGGTAGGGGTGCTGGCTTCTGTGGTCCGAGAGCAAAGGTATCCATACCTCTGGGGCGTTTTCCGAGCATTTTTCAGGCGGAGGTATTCGCCATTAGTCAGTGTGCAGAGTTAAATTTGAAGAGAGGATACTTTGGCGAGAAAATTACCATATTGAGCGATAGCCAAGCGGCACTCAGGGCACTGGCGTCATATGAGATCAACTCATCGCTAGCCCGAGAGTGCATAGAAAAACTTAACAAACTTGGCGCCAGGAACTCACTTCTTCTGGCCTGGGTTCCTGGACACAGAGGAGTATTGGTAAATGAGATTGCTGACGGCCTTGCCAGAGAGGCAGCAGCGGCAAAACCAATAGGACCTGAGCCTTTCCTAAGTATAGGACCACATACGATACGGGAAGAGCTCAGGATTGAGGAAATCACAATGAGGGAGCAGCACTGGCGACAATCTCCTGGAATGCGCCAGGCAAAACTGCTGCTGGGAGGTTACAATAAAAAACGCTTCAAGGAGATTATGGAACTCCCCAAAAGCAAATTGAGGATCCTGACTGGACTCTTAACTGGTCACTGTAGACTCAAAAGCCATATGCACAGAATAGGCATCTACTCGAGTAGCCTGTGCCGGTTCTGTGATATGGAAGATGAGACCGCTGAGCACATTCTCCTCGAATGCACGGCCATATCTAGAAGGACACAGAGGACACTTGGGCAATATCAGCTTGAGAGTAGCCAAATACCAACCCTAAGACCAAACGCAATACTCAACTTTGTATATGAGATTGGCCTAGAGGAGGTATTATAATGAGCGGGAGGGCACAATAGACCCATAGGTCGCGGTGCGTATCATCCTCCGAATAACTATCTATCTACAGGACTATCGATTTTGGGAATTAAATATAAAAAAAAATGTTATGAAATTGTTTGGCCCTTACTGAAGTTTTTGACCGATCGGGACCACCATTTATATGTGATATCTTTGACTGTGCTGTTACCGATAGGGGGTCAGACCGAAGAAAATCACTAATTTGATTTTAAGGACCGCCCTAATTTACATATGTATGTATGTATGTATGTATGTGCAATCCCTCCATAAACCCGCAGTAAATGCCCGATGTGAAAACCTAATGAATCACTGATGAAACTTCCTATCTACATTATGAGGAGGCAACGATGACAATTTTCATATAAAGACTGCTGAATATTTCATGTAAATGATTTAAATTCATCAGTGATTTTACTGAGTTTATTTTATTAAAAACACAATTATTGGGGCAGTTCGGCACTAGCGCACGTTTAACTAAAGCGAAATTAAGCAACCGATGCTAGACCTATCAGTCGATTACCTTCGTTCACTCTAATTTCAGCTAGGAATAGCCGTGGGTTTTGTGTTGCCGCCTATTTTGGTAAAAAACACGGATGATCTTGATGAGATTGGCAGCGATTTATTATACATGTTTTCCGGTTTCGCAGGCTTCACCACCGTCCTGCTTGTTCTGATGGTTTTCTGTAAGAAATCCATTTTTATTAAAAGTTTGTAAAGAGAGTAATTTTTATTTTTTCATTACCACAAACAGTTTTCAAAGATAAACCGCCCACACCGCCTAACCCAAACCGCAATACAAACCAATCGGAAGGTGGCGTATCGTCTGAGGTGGCATTTTCTCAGTCATTGAAAAATTTGGTCCTTAATAGAAACTATATATTGTTGTTGATTACGTATGGCATGAATGTTGGTGTTTTCTATGCCATATCGACACTATTAAATCCGGTAAGATTTCCTACCAATTCCATTGAATGAAAAAATACAAAACTCCGTCATCTTCAAATGTCGGTGTCTTTTAGGCTTTTTTTAATTGTCTTTTTTTTACTGAATAATCTAATGCATGGATATTCCTTCCTATATATGTGTGTAAGGTTGTCCTCAAATATTATCCCGGACATGAGGTGGATACTGGTCGCATCGGTTTGGTTATCGTATTGGCTGGCATGTTTGGTTCTGTTATTAGTGGTATTGTATTGGATCAAATGCGAAAATTTAAGTAAGTGTTAACATTAAACATGCAAATACATATTGATATGTATGTACACTGAAAAAACAACTTACTCAGATTATTGAAAATTGGGAATGATTCGGCGCTAAAGACAAATTTTCAATGTTTTGATGTACAATTTTCTTCAAATCAAGAAACAAAAACCGCGTTTTAAAGAAAATTTTATTCTAAACAATTAAAATATGTCTTTGGCGCCGAATCATTCACATTTTTCCACAATCTGAGTAATTTTTTTTTTTTTTGGGTATATGTACATTAGGTTGGTCCACAAATGTATGGAGACATGTATAGCAAAATGTGCGTTTCTTGGTTGGGTGCAATATTTCTGTTAACAGACAGAATTTGTTTTTTTTTGGATATGTAGTAGATATCTAAAAAAACCCAAATTTAAGATTGATGTTTTTTGGTTATTTATTAGAGAAACAACTTTGGCTGTTTATGCCCTTTCAATGGTCGGCATGTGGATATTTACATTTACGCTGGATACAGGGCACATCGGCGTAGTTTACGCTACAGCTGCACTTTTAGGGTTAGTAAAAATACATACATACATATGTCTATAGTAAATATTGTAATAAATATTTAGATAAAGTTTAGTTGAATGTTGTGAAAATTTAAAATTTCGCTTTGAGTTTTAGTACAGAACTTTATTTGTTCCCTCACAGCCATTCATCCTTGTATTTATCCACAGTATGTATGTATGTAAATTAATAAATTTCACATTTCCTTTAGCTTTTTCATGACTGGTTACTTGCCCGTCGGCTTTGAATTTGCTGCCGAGCTGACATATCCGGAGCCGGAAGGCACCTCGTCGGGTCTACTCAATGCAGCCGCGCAAGTTTTCGGTATCGGATTCACATCACTCTATTCGGAGATATTTTACCAATATGGAGACATTCCGGCCGATGTTATTATGTCAATTATGCTGGTGCTGGGCACATTGATTACAGCATTGATTAAACCGGATTTGCGCAGACAAAAAGCAATACGAGATGCTGGATCATCCTCATCTGCGCCAAACACCTCTGCCAATTCAATACAAGTGCAGCCATCGCACAAAATGGATGATGGCGTTAAGCCATAGGATCGCGTTGATTTCGTTTAAGCATCGCAGTAATTGATTGCATTGCAATTTTCAGTTATTTGGATTTAATTATGTTTCCATTTTTAGTTTTTTTTTTTAATGGAAGCTGAGCTCCGTTTGATTGTTGATTAATAACTAAATGCATATCATATAATTACTAATTGCAATTGATGATTGCAGCGCTTGAACGAAATCAAATGTAAATTGCCATAGCTCAATTGAGGTTAAGTTTAGACGTAAGTGCATATGTATGTACATTTGTACATATTTACATGATATATACATATATTGATATATTGAGAAAATTTCGTTGGCATTTGCCATCCGAATGGCATTGAGGCAATATGCATACATACACTCAGAAAAAATAGTTTGAAATCAACCAAAAATCAACAAATTTTGTGGTTAATTTTTTTCAACACGATGCTTAATGTATGCCATCATGTAATCGTGTAAATTTAACACTACTGTCAAGTGTTAGTTTAACAGGATGACAACTGTAGAATTAACACTAAAAAGTATTGAGTCTTCCTGTTGATTTTACAATATTAACTAGTTAATGTTACAATAAAAGCTGGTTAAATTAACACGAAGTGGTCCTGTTGAATTAACAATAACATCTTTTTGATTTTACCTTAAATTTATTGTTAAATTAACTAGAAAGTCTTGTTGATTTTGCAATTTATTTTTTTTTTAAATAAAAAAAACATATAAAACATAAAATATATAATCATCAGATCAATAAAGCATATTCAAGTACATCACCCGCACAACCGACCAAATTGAAAGCGTCCTTCTCATACGAATAGTTTATACATGGGCGATAGTACTTACTATCACTGGCACCTAGTAATGTTTGGCCGCTAATGCAACGGTATAAGCGCCGCATGCTGCGTGAAAGACTCCATTCGCTAAACATCTCTTCGTGGTAAAAATTGCAAACTATGAAGAGGACAAAGAAAATATTGAACATTAAAAACTTTTAGAAACAAAAATGCAACCCACTTTTAACTTACCTGCGAACTAAAAACATAAATGGAAAAACCATTATCACGTACTGCCAATGATGCTAAAATCCCATCATTGCCACGGCACAAAATTTTCTTTTTGTTAAAAAAAAAAATTATTAGTTTGTGTTTTGCACGAACAGCAGAAGTTCAAACGTTGAAAAAATTTTGTATGTTTCAAAACAGTTTTGACGTTCTTTTTAACACTTTTTTAGATTATATTGACACTATCATCGTGTTGAATAAATCAAAAATTCCAAAAGACGTTTATGTTTGAACATGGTTTCGTGTTATATAAACCAACTTTAATTGTTGATTGTGGTTCTTGTTGTTTCAACATTTGTTTTCATGTTGTATTAACACTAAAATTGGTACGTCATTTTTCTAACATTTTTTGATGTGTAAACATCTTTGCTGTAGCTACGAGTGATTTCGAAAAACAGGTAAAGTTTACGCGTAAACGTAAATGACCTTTGTGTTAGTGCACTGCTGCGTCCGTGTGAATCGCTTGGCACTATCAGTGGTAGATAGACATGCAAATATCAACAACAACAGCAACGAAGCGAAGTGAAGTTGTTGTTTTGTTGTTGCTTTCTGCAACAATGCGACAAATAGGCAAAATAAAAAGGACCAATCTGTTTGAACATGTATGCAAATGTATGGATATGCATACCTACATCAACCTATCTAATTTTCTGTGCAATATTGGTATCAAATGAAAGGTTTTGAGCAGGACTTCAATATGAAGCTCTCTTCATTGTGACCCCCAGGCCGGGTCTCCAGATATGGGTCAAAAGGAGCACCCGGATGATCCTTGAATGTTTCTGAGCAATATTGGTATCAAATGAAAGGTGTTGAGCAGCCCTTCTACACGGAGCTTTACTCTTTATGATTCATAGGCCGGGTCTCCAGATATGGGTCAAACGTGGACTCGGATGATCTTGCATGTTTCTGAGCAATACAAAACAAAACAACATAAAAAATCAAAAGTCAAAAACGAAAAACCAAAACAAACAAAAACAACAAAATAGTAGCAGTCACAATAACAACAAAAAATTACAAAAACGATAGTCGCCTTTTAATCCATAGAAAACCAGGAAAAAAGGAATAAGGAAAAGGGAATATATATCCGATTTCGAAACAGTTTACACATCAATGTTCATGAATACCCGTTATTCACGCTTTAATTTTTTTTTAGTTTATATTAACACTATCATCATGTTAAATAAACCAAATTCCAAATGACATTTAGGAATAAAATTGTATATTTGAATCATCTTGTATATTTTAAAATTTCTTCATGCTGTATCAACAATAAAATTTGGTTGAATTTACCAAATTTTCAGATGACAGTTACAAAGCCAAAATCTTGTTTCAAACATCGTGTAATTTGAAAAAATTGTTGCTGTTCTATGTGTAAAGATCGATCGTGTTAATTTTACATGAATCGTGTTGATGATTTTTTTTCTGAGTGTACATATTATATACCTATATATGTAAGTGAATACATACATATACGGAATTTACCCAACTCGCCGGACGGAAGTTGCCACTTCTCAATAGTAATTATGTATATGCACTTCAATGCGTACATATATGTAACATACACACACGTGTACGTATGTTTAGCTATAGCTATAACATATGTATACAATAAAAGATTAAAAACTACTTAGAAGTAGGTACTAACTGTATTTGTACGTTTCAAGTGTAAGTTGTTGATTTAGTTGTAAATTGGAATAAATAAATTATATTATATTATATTATAGATATACATACATATATGCACACGCAATTCTAAACCAAATATGCTATTAGCGGAAAATGAAATATGTACATGCATACATATACATATAATAATAGTAATGTAGGGAGAAAGCATATTGTATATTAACATTTGGCTGTTAAATTAAAAAAAAAGTGAATCTGCATTTTATTTTAGGTATATACAAACATACATATGAGCATGCATATATGTATATACATTTGTAAATGTTTTAGGCTTGATATACAAAAACAAAAAAAAATGTTAAATATTTAAATTGTTGTTGCCGTAGAGTAGGCACTAAACCACTAAAAATAATTCCTAAACGGAATCTGTAATATTGCAGTATTATTTTGTCAAACAAAAAAAAAACTTTCAAGTCACCTGAACCCTTTTTATTTATTATGTAAAACAAGTTTTTTATTAATGTTCTGTTGGAGCATTGATCGCCAAAAATTTCGTCGTAAGCTGAGCACAAAATAAATAAATACCTACATACATGCATAAATATGTACATATCACAACACGCTTATACATACATATGCATACAAACATATATGTATACTTATCTATGTGTAAATATGACAAATATACACTTAGTTTTTGTTACAAATGAACATAAATATGTTGTACATACAATAAGCTTACAAAAGAACACAAATTCACCTGTTGGAATGTACACAAAAAGATAACATGCATAAATGTCCATACATGTAAATATTAACACAAGCAGCAGAATGCAATTTTGTAATAGAAAACAGAATACGAAACAATAAAACCTGAATCTTCCTTTCCAATTTGCCAACATCAACCGCAATGAAATTGGTCAATTAGCCAATACAATAGAGCTTATTAATTACCCTGCAGGCAAAACAACTAGTTGCATACTACAATTCTACCAGTTTGAAAATGTCGGCATCTAGTTGCCCAACTATCCATTTTACTTGAAAGCAACTGGTAGTTTTAACGTGGCGATGGTCTACGAGATGGCAATTGTCTTCCCTTGCATAAGCTTCATACTAGAAAAATACCACTCAGTTTCATACCAGTAGACAACACATCAGCTTCATACTAGAAAAATACCAGTTAAGGGTATACTAGAAAAATACCAGTCAGAATAATACTAGAAAAATGCCAATTCGTCTAGGTGAAAAATAGCATTTTAGTTCATTTAATAAAGCTCACTTTAATTAGATCAGTACTTTTTAAAGTTACATTTAGTACATATTATATACAGTACACGCAAAGATGTATAGTAAGGTAGAATAATGGCTTCGTGTTACTGCGGCAGTTGGCTGATAGAATCTCCGATTTGGATGAAACCAAATCAATTAACTAAACTCTTCTTGCCACTTTCTGCAAACATATATGTATGTATGTAATTGTTCTTGTGTACCCTTGCACAAAAATAAACGAAAAGCCTTAAAAATATTTATTTTGTGAGAAAGGGTACGTTCGCAACGGCAATCAGAACCGCAGTGTTGCAAGTATCACGTTCTTCGCGTGTTTGTGGCAACACCTGCAAAAGTCAAACGTTCGTTTGACACATCAACCGTGCAGTTTGTTTGAATAATTGGCAACAGAAAATTTGTGTCTGCAATTTTTGCTTTAAAAAAATTGAAAGAGAAGAGTAAGCATGATTGCTATATATTTAATGGAATATGCAATTTTGTAATTTTAATAACACAAATTAATTCCAAATACTTTTAATAATGCTGTTATAGCAATATATCAGCTGAGTATCAGCAACAAGTGCAAAATAAGCAACGGGGTTGCTGTACTGCTGCAATTATAAATTTTCATGAACGTACCCAAATGGTTGTTTCTTTTTGGCGAATTGGTAATAACTATTCTGACCCTTTTGTTAAATAATAGCGTAAATTTACTTCAAAATCGCCAATAAAGCTTAGTTTGTGATAGAATTGCACAAACTGCTATATTCAGTTAATAAATAAATTGGTATATTACTAGTAGAATACCAACTAGTATGATTTTGTCTTTTTAAAAGCGGTTGATCAACTAGTAGATAGCTAACTAGTATAATTTTGTCCGTTTCATACCATTTGATCAAGTAGTAGAAAACCAACTAGTATAACTTTGTCCGTTTCATACCAGTTGATCAACTGGTAGAAAACCAACTAGTTGTTTTTTTTCCTTTCAAAAATATCTATTACAATCTATACGGATCCGAAATTGATCCAGATAAATATCGGAATCACAAAATTGTTGTTGCATTTGCTTGCAAAATTCGTATCCGGATCTGGATCACTGCCACGGGAACTCAGCTAATTACTTAGTTTATATATTTACATCGTATGTATTTGCAAAAGGACGACTTTTTTTTCTGCACTCTCCGCCTAAAATTAAATTTTTCGCATGTGCATACAGAAATATGTACATACTTATGTACATATCAAAAACTGCTAGCCGTTCGACAGGGCGTATGAGTAATGCGAAAATTTGCGAGTTGGAAATGTCATTGAAATCTAAATTACTGGGTGAGTTTCTAAGACAAAGCTGCTCCGCAAATGTTGAGCTCAACAGTTGCCAACAGTTTGTAGCAGTTGAGTTAAACAGCTACGTCTTAGAAACGGTTGATGAATTTATCAGCTGTTTGGCTTTACACAACATGTTGAGCTCAAGTAGCGAAGAAAATTTGTGATGGAAAAAATGGCGAAAAGTTGCCAACTGTTGAGCTGAGCGAAACTACTCAACAGTGCGTTTCTAAGACAAACACTCAACAGTTGCACAACAGCTCTGTCTTAGAAACTCACACACTTCTCAGTTGAAACTACTGAACCGATTGCAAAAATAGGAGCACTATTAGAAATGCAGGCACACCTTATTTATAAGGCTTATCCGCCAGGAAAATAAGGTTAACTTAATGCATTATTATGGGCTGATATTCACCTTTATAAACTTTACCTACGTATTTATGTAGCAAAATCGACAATTGCAGCTGAAATTCAGCTGAAGAAACTTTTATTCTCTGATCGAAAAATAAAATTAAAAAAATAACTTTTATTTTCTAAGCGAAATATAAAACTAAAAAAAGACTTATTTACTGATGGAAAAATAAAACTCAAAAATGAACTTTTATTTTCTATGAGAAAAACAAAACTCAAAAAAAAAACTTATTTTCTGATCGGAAAATAAAACTCAGAAAATGATCAAAAATCAATTTTTTTATAAAAATCGAAAAAAATAAAAGTTAATGCAACTAGAGGTCAGTATGAAATTTTTAGTCAAAATTTTAAAAATTATAATTATTTTCAATGCCTGAAAATGAATACCCAGAGAACTTGGAGCAAGATCTCCCCAAGCGATGAGTAGAAGAGTACTCGATTTGACATCTTTTCCGAGCAATATCAAAATTTTTTTTTTTTTGATTGTGATGAGTGACGCTTGATGGAAAATTTACGTTTATGAACGCTCTGCTTGTTTTCTGAGCAAAGCCTCATCTATATATATATAAATGATTTGGTATTTAATTGTAACGCTAAAACTTGAAAACGGCTGAACCAAATCAAATACTTCCTTAGGGGGGTTTGTTTGTTGTTACCCCGCGAAGGTTTAGTCGAAGAAAAAATTAAAAAAAGTTAGGGGGGCGTAGCACCTCCCATACAACCTTAATTTTTAAAGCTGATTATCTCTAAAACAGTTCAAGGTAGGGAGCTGAAAATTGGTATAGAGGTAGGTTATATCAAAACCCTTCTCACTCAGAAAAGTGGGGGTTATCAGAAAAGGGGGCGTGGCTCCTCCCATACAAACTTAATTTATCATGCTGAATATCTCTAAAATTGTTTACGCTAGGGACTTGGAAATTGGTGTGGAGATAAACGATAACAATTCCATTTTAACGCAAAATAATAGAAGTTATACGAAAAGGGGGCGTGGCACCTCCCAACAACACTTAATTTTTTAAGCTGAATATCTTTAAAAGGATTTAAGTCAGGGACCTGGAAATTGCTGTATGATATCAAAGCAATTTTTGCGCGTAAAGGTGTAGGTTATCGGAAAAGGGGGCGTGGCACCTCCCATACAAACTTAATTTTTCAAGCTGAATATCTATAAAAGCGTTTAAGGTTGGGACCTGAAAATTGATCAGGAGATTAACGATATCAATAGCATGCTTATGAAAAAAACAGTAGTTTTGGGAAGAAAGGGCGTGGCACCTTCCAAGCTAAATATCCCTAAAAGCGTTCATGGCATGTACATAGAAATCACTATGCAGATATACGATATCAATACCATGTTCACCAAAAAAAAAGATTTCCAATTGAAGTTCAGAAAGTTACAATTGAATTTCAGAAAATTACAATTGAAATTCAAAAAGTTACAATTGAAGTTCATTTGGAAATTCTGAACTTCAATTGTAATTTTCTGAAATTCAATTGTAACTTTCTGAACTTAAACTGAAAAAGGTGTAAAAATGTTGTGTATCGTGCAGCCTTAAACTGAATACTAAAATTATATATTTTTGAAGTTGTATACACAATGAAGTAGTGAAAAATCGTTAATTTTCTATTAAAAATAATACCGATGTAATAACATTTTTTGAAATAAAATTAATAAAAAAATCTATCTTGGGCAGAACGAAGTTTGCCGGGTCAGCTAGTACTGGATTAAAATACAAGCCTGCATACCAAATTTCAATTCGGATATCTCTTAAACTATGGCTGGAATTGAATTAAGTCCTGTTAGATTGATAAAATCGTTCACTGTGCAACGTCGAGGCAGATTATGTTGCTGCATACAGAGACAGATTTGTTTAGTGAGCGACGAGGAAGAAAGGGAAATGTCTCCAGTTGCGCGTGCCGAGAATAATATTGCCTAATAGCGTGGTTATGGTACCAATGTTAATTGCCAATCAAAATCGAAAACATTTCGTGATTGGTGAGAGGTGGTTACGCTTACATTGATGATTGGAGCGCACATACACTGTTATGGTTTGCTATCGATATCAATGCTGATATCGATCATAAACGGGTTAATTTCGGTTGCTCAATTCTGTCTGTGTGGCATCACCACTATTTTAGTAGTTTTTCTTAGTACTTTTCCAATGACTTCCATTTCATAATGGCCGACGTGCTGACATGGTGAAGAAGAATGGTTGACGCGTGGCCAAACTAAACAGGTCGTCGCATGTGAGGCAGTTTATGCGATTGACGTTAGGCGGCTTATTTCAAATGTCAAAAGCAGGGAAAAAGAAGTGAACACACAACTTAGCAGGGATTGTTTAAAGAAGGATTTCGCGGCAGATAAGCCGATTGCAATTGGGTACGTGTGCAAAAAAGGTGCGAACGTCAGATAGAACCGATTGGGGAAAAGTTTTTACTTTGAAAATAATTTCTCTCCTCTTTCACGTTGACATTTTTTTTGGAAACACACACATCAAAACGTAACTAATATAACCTTCTTTGGATAAACCTTGAGCTTAGCATTCTACTTCTACGAACAAGGCCTGCAAAATTGTAAAATCAAGGCAACAGACAATAAGTTGACATATGCCAAGAAGAAGAAGAGCGATTCTCCCTCGCATCGACCTTGTATGTTTGAGCTATGGGCTAGTGTAACAGGTGGCCGCACGGCGAAACGAGGGTGACTTTTGAGGTTGTCTCGATGGCAACAGCTGACAATTTTTTTTGACAGGAGTCATTTCCCTGTTTGAGTAAATTTCATGCACCACTGGTGGTGTTCTGGCAATAATAACGTTTTGTACTTTCTTATTCAGTCACTAGATATCTCAAATGTAACATTTTTTTTTTATTTAAAATCCTGTAGTTAATTCTTTTCTTGCTCCACTAAGAGTCTAAACAAAATTTAAATAAGTAATTGCATCCGAGATTTACACCGATTTTTTTTTATTCTTCTAAATGGTTATGTGGTTTTGATTCATTCTTCAGATTTCAATCCTTATAGATTGCATGAAAATTTTTTTTTGCAAATAGGCAAGCTATCGAGCCAACCTCTATAAGTAGGCCTTTCATGGGAAAGCTTAACTCAAATTTCCCATCTCAACCTTGACAATCGTTCCAATGGCGAGGTATGCACATGGATTGGTGATGGAGAAACTGGTTCTCCAGGGTTGCCATGAACACTTCTTATTGTGAAAATACGTAACACGTGGTTATTCGGATACTTAGTACTTTCAAATGCACCTATTATAAAATGTTCTTATGCGCTCCATACAATTTTAAATTTTACATAGTTCACAGAAAATTAAATAATTATTTACCAAATAATTTTACTATGTTTGTTTCTTATTGGCTAGTTATGGATAGTTAGCCAGGTTTGGGCTGGCAGAAGGTTTCTTGATTTTCTGTTCATTTCACTCTTTATGAGCGTAATTCTTTCCGTTTTGCTCTTTTCATTTCATTTGACAGCTAGCTGCTAGTTTAATAAGAAACAAACATACTATTTCATTAATCAGATTTTCCTGTCTCTTACCATTTTTATAATTTGAGCGTAAGACAACAATGCCTATTAATATTTCCAACGTACACTAATAGAATTTTACAGTAGCAAATTTACTAGGGCACGAATATAAGCGATTAATTTGAGATAGTTTCATGGGAAAAATGCTTGAGGCATTTTATTCCGAAAGTTTTGGTATTTTTATTTGTGTAACATGGCAATCGCATTCCATCTCGCTTGTGCCATTGCTAGCGTCATACCATGATATAGACATTCGGGTAACCGTAAAGTCACGCCACTATTATGCACACGTCACTACACCACTGCAGGCTATATGGAAAAAGAAACGGGACTCTTCCAAAAACGAAGACAGAAGAAAAAGTGGAAGGCACGCTTGGATAGAGAAATTTTAGTACAGGAGAGTTTTGTTGCTGACCATCGCATCGATCAGACGTGTTTACGCATTATGTCCCAAAGTCGAACGCGCATAATTAGTGTATTGTAACGTGCATTCATAATTAATTTACACAACATATGTATGTAAATACAAAAGTAAATAAATATATAAGAATTTCGTTAAAATTCTGCGAAATTTTCGGTTTTAGTGTAAATTAACTAGTTTTGTAAATAATTTATCGGAATCGGTTTTTGAATAGTGAAAAACTAAATATATGTATGTAGGTACCTACCTAATTATTGAATTTTCGAACTGAACCAGCGACAGAGGTCCAGCATTCCTGCGTGCCATACCACCAACATACACAAATACAGTCTGGAACGGGCGCCATGCAGCATATATAAACCAAGAAATAAAGGGAAAAAGCAACGAGCAACTAAAAACAAGAGAAATAAAACAGCAAAAAAAAAAAAATACCGTGTAAATAGCTTGCACAAAACTCGCTTGTGCAACAACAATAATTACGAAACATTTAAAATTGCAAAAATTTAATTACAAACAGCAAAAAAATTACTACTAAAAACATCAAAATCTAGTATTTAGTGCCTGAGCGCAGCCAGCGCAACATCCCACCACCCACACCAACAGCACCAGCACCAGCATCCCCATCAGCAGCAGCAACAGCACCAACAACGACAACAGCAGCAGCAACAACCACCGGAACATAGGTCGTAAGCGAGTCATGTTATTTTGTATATTTTACTCTTTATTATTCTATTTAGTTAAAATTAACGCACATACGTATGTGCATATTTATGTAAATTTGCTTCGCTGTACATAAACATACATAGGTACCACCTACGTATAGAGGTGTTGGGCATATCGGATTGCCACGAACCGAATTTTGCATATGAGAGTGATTGGCACAGCAGATATGCATAAATACGTACATACTACAATTAGTCAAAACTAAGTTGTAGAGCCCTTGATATTTAATCGCTTACCAGTTGTAACAGTTAGGATCACAAAAGTCAAAAAAAAAAAAAAATTGTTAATGAATGCATAAATAATTTTTGCTAACCAATACATACACACCAATGCATAAACGTAAGAACGATTGCACCAACTTACAAAAAAGGCGCCTTTAATATAAATTGTAATACAAATATTTAACCGTGGGTGTATGTTATATACATAATGGGTCATATTGATGAAGGCAAACATTTGATTTGTTTGGGATTTTAGACCCCTTTGCTCAAACTTTTAAATTTCGTTCATACAAATTAATGTAAGATTTGTGAAATCTTGGGAATTAGCATTTGATTTTTTTTTGTTTTTGTTAATACGGCCCATAATGAAAGCAAAGTAAAAATTTAGATTTTAAGAGAAATGAATTCTAAATAAATAATTGTAAGTTTAAAATGGGGATGCTGATTCTCTTCATTTAAAAAGGCATAGGGATTTTCAGATATGGGGTCGTCGAATTTAAGGTGCACCGATGGCCATGGATGAGGGTGGGTCGAAAAGCACCAGCGCTGCAACAACACCGGCGGCGCAACACAGGTAAGGGGTTACTGATATTCGGGTGCGACAGTAACCATGGATTAGGGTGGGACAAAAATGCACCGGCGCTGCAACAACATCAGCAACGCCACCCCCTTGTGAGTTCGGCCTTTAACTTTTTTTTTGATTGTTCATATATTTTAAATTTCAGCTTCTTTTATGTATTTTCAGATGCCTGTTAATAACCGGTCCTTCCGGTTGATTCAAATTAAATTCAAATTTAACGATTTTTTTTCGCGATATATATGTATATTCAAATTCACTTTGACAGTTTTTTTTGATTTCAACGTGTATTCAAATTTAAATTTCTAAAACTTTTCTCTTCCGTCCGCGATTATTTAAATATAACGTCCGATTATCTATTTTCAAATTTTTCCGTCGATTGTCAGTATTTCCGTCCGATTTAAATTTCGGTTTAAATGTTTTGCTAACGTCCGTCTGACTTTAACGTACATATGTACGTTCAAAATTCATATTCAAATTTTAACGACATTTTCCCTCGGTTTGCATTTATTTAAATTTAACTGATGCCTGGCCTCTTGAATTTGATTTTTTTCGGGTTATCTTTTGAATTTTTGAATTTTTCAACGGTCCGTCCGTGGCATCCGGCTAAAACCGGATGTTGTTTTCGTTTGATTTTACTCGTTTTGGTTTGAAAAGGCATGATATGAATTTTTTCTGTTTATGGCGCAGGACAGCAATGTAGGCAAGAACCCCGCCCAGCCGACAATGACTAGCCACAGTGCAACCCTAGATCATGCCGACCGCCATGCATTGCTGCTCCACTCGATTGTAGATCGTAATCGATAGTCGAAAACGTGTACCATAACAGATGGCGCCCAACGTGGGGCCTTGGGTGCTGGCTTCAGTGGTTTTCTGGTCGGTCAGTGAAGTTTCATCTTCACGCAAGTCCCAGATTGGCAGCCTCCGTAGCCGCCACTGCGTTGCGGCGGGATGATGGAATTGATCAGACTGATTGGAGAGTCATTGGTGTTAGTGGCTCAGGGCTCCACGAGACTTAACGTCATTTTGTCTGTTTTTTTTTGCATTTCACCCGGAGAGGCAGTGTTTAACGCACTTAATTTTTTTTTGTAGTTTAAATATTAAATTTGTTTTCACTGTCGTCCGAGGGGCATGTCCGCTAGATTCAGTATTTTTTTTTATTTCTTTTTGCCGAATATGTCTTTTGTGCAGTTTTGTGTATCGGATTTTTTTTCTTTTGGGGCCCAGCTTATCTCGCGTCGGAGTTGGCTGGATCCTAAGCTAGCAATCCTTCTTCGCAAGTCTGGGGTAGCGGCTTCAAACCGTGCCTTTCATTGCGGCGGAGCCAAGGATGTTGGTCACAAGGAAAATTCGTCCTTTTAATTTTTTTTTGTTTTCGTGATTCTTTTTTGCAATTTAGGCCTCAGCCATTCCGCGTCTGAGTTGGTTGCACCTAGCGCCACTTTCATTGCGATGGGTTGGTCTGAGACCTGAGTTAGTACTTTTCATCTCCGCAAGTCTGGGGAAAGCAGCCTCTAGCTGTTCCTTTCATTGCGGCGGAGATTAGGAGGGTATTTTGCAAATTTCTTTTGTTCTGTCTTTTTCTTTTGTTATGCGATGCAGGCCTCAGTTCATCTCATGCCTGAGTTGGGTGCCTTGGAACATTTAGCACCACTTCATGGCGATGAGCTGAGCTGAGACCCAAGGATGTATTGTCTATCTCCGCAAGTCTGGGGATAGCGGATTCAAACCGTTCCTTTCATTGCGGCGGAGATAGGTTAGTATTTCGCAAAATTTAAATTTTTTTTGTTATTGCTAACTATCTTTAGTTAGCCAGCCTGTCTCAGGGATTTAGCTTCCGAGCAACCCTGCATTGCGGTTGGTGCGCTGGAGACCAGTTGGCACACACACTGTCTTAATTTTTTTTGTTTTTCAAGGGGGTTTATATATATTTTTTTTTATTCTGTAACCTGTGCCTTTTATAATGGGAGGTCAGCATTCCCATTAAATAACGAATATATATATATATTTTGCATTATATATCTTATATATATTTTTACATTTACATATTCACGTATATGAACACGTTTATTTATACAAATTTTTTTTTTTTGATAAGCGAAGTTATTTTGAATCGATATTGTTAGTTAAAATTTAAGATAATTTTTTTTTTGCAAATAATCATTACAATTATTGCTTGATTTTTCTACCAAACGCGACAACTAAAGTTTTATTACTTTTTCGGATGTGACATAATTTTGTACCGGTATAGAGATTTAAATAGCAAATAATCATTATTAATATTCGCTGAAAACTTGATCAAACACAAAACCAAAGTTTTGTTAATTTCTTTTCGATGCGATCTAATTTTGAATCGAGATAAAGATTTAAATTTCGGTAATTGTACAAATAATTGCATTTGAGCTTTAGCACCAAACGTGACTTATTCAAGCAGTTAATTGCTTTAGATTTCATACAACCGTTCAAGCGTGCCTTGTTTTTTTTTGAAGCGCTCAAACGTTCGATTTTTTTTTGAAAATGTCTCAAAACACTCAGCAGTCAGCTGAAGGGATGCAAACTAGGAGTTCGACTAGAGGTAGTGGTTCCAAGTTCAGAGGTAATGGCGGACATTATAGAGGAGGAGGAAATAGAGGTGCAACTCCGAAACCCCCAGCGAGCCGACCTTTAGTAATGCATTCTCCAATAGTCACCCAGGCAACAGTCGATCCATCCAGGAATGTTCCAAATACTGACCCTTCCGAAAAATATGATAGACCGGCTAGTGCAAATATCCTTGATCTAGACAGTCTTATTAGGAATATGCCGGATCCGCCTGAGCAAGGCGCGACAAATACAGTAGACGAGGCAAGCGCTTTACCACAGGTTCGGTTACAACCAAACGTTTACAATGATAGGGCTTCCAACCAAGAGACCCATCCCGAAGTGTCTCCCTTGAATTCGTGGGTACATGTCCTGCATCAGCTATTCCAAACGTCACAAGAAGAACTGCGCCAGGAGATGAGAGCTATTAGGGAAAATGTGAATACCCTGAACGCTGCAGTCGCAGCCTCTCGAACGGCGGCGGATTTTATTAGGAGTGATGCTAGACGTGATACTAGGGAAGATGCTAGGCAGCAGCCGAACCAAGCGCAGACTTTCGTTAGTAATTCGATTATTCCCACACCTAGTAATACGGTTGTGAAACCACAAGACTGGAAGATTTCTTATGACGGTACTGGTAGCGTTTCAGATTTTTTGTTTAAATTGGACACCTTGCGTGAGCGCACGCAGTGTACAGAAGATCAGCTTATGGCCAGTTTTCACCTTTTCTTGTCAGGACGTGCCGAAGAATGGTATTGGTTATTTACCAAACAAAATTCCAACGCAAACTATCCATTTTTGAGTTACTCTTTAAAACGGGAATTCGGTACAATGAAAACGGACCACGAGCTGATGATGGAAATATCTGTACGTAAGCAGAAAGTGAATGAGACATACGATGTTTTCCACACGGACATTCTGGCATTAAACGCGAGACTTAGAGAGCCCATGTCTGAGGCCTTGTTAATAGATATTATCAAACGCAACGTTAATGGTAATTTGAAATTAATGCTGTTTAACGCGGATGTAAGAAGTCTGCATGACCTCCGCGATGTAGCTCGACGAGGCGAGCAAGTATTGAAAGAGAGCAGAACCTTAGTATCAAATTACCATAGGCCGAGCGTAAACGAAGCGCGTGCCATAGCTCCGGAATGTAGGGTTGAAAACGAAGATTATATGATAGATCCGCAGATAGAAGCGTTGAATTATCGTCGTGTGGGTAAGCCAGACTACTCAGGGATTAAATGTTGGAACTGCCAGACAATGGGTCACTCCTATATATACTGTGAGGAGCCAATTAAATCTCAGTTTTGTTTTAAATGCGGTCAGAGAGGAGTGTTGACTCCGAAGTGTCCCAACGACCACCGTGGTCAGGGAAACCGTTATCCGAGCGAGAAAAGAGAGGGGGAAACTCGTTCGGGACTATAGCCCCTACTTCAGTCAATACCCAGGCAATCGTCGCGAGTACTGAGCCTAGTCCACTTTCGGCCAGATCCGCGAGTAGTCAACCAACACCAATAGTAACTTTCCCTGATAGTACGGATAACTCAAATAGTTCAGATTCAGATGGCCCAACTTCGTCACAAACAAATTCTCGGCCAGTTCGTATTTTGAAAGCTTCAGTTAGAAATGTTAGTTGCCAGACCATTTTCCGGCCCAGTTTAGAAGAAAGAGAACAAAACTATCAATTGGTTAGGTCAAATATTTTCACGAATGATTCCCAACCATATCCACCCGAAAAAATTTTGCAGTGTAGGAAGAGATATAGCAAACGTGTCCAGGTGCGTAAGCTTTTGGAAAGCACCACACTCGTCCTTAAAGACGATGAAAGACCAATGATTAGGGTGAGGATAGGAAATGGATCACTTGTGGGGTTATTGGATTCAGGAGCCAATGTCTCTATTCTGGGTAAAGACTGTTTGAAATTTTTAGAAGAGAACAATCTCAACTATAAGGAAATGAATGAATGTATATATACGGCAGGCGGCGACAAACGGAAGATAATAGGGTGTAGTTCATTGCCTGTCACTTTTAAAAATACAACAAAATCTATATCCTTTTACCTTGTTCCTTCGCTTCTCCAGGAAGCCTACTTCGGGGTAGATTTTTGGAAAGCATTTGCTTTAGCTCCCGAAATATTTCCAAGTGTATCTTGTCTAGAAGCAAAGGAAGATATAGAAGAAGGTCCCAATTTTCATGATTTAACTCCATCCCAGAAGTACGATCTGCAAAAAGTTATTGAAATGTTTCCGTCGTTTGAAAAGTTAGGCCTTGGGCAAACACAGCTGGTTGAGCACCATATTGACACGGGTGACGCAGTCCCAATTAAAAGCAAACATTTTCCTCTTTCGCCACCAAGGCAGGCTGAAGCCTACAGCGAAATTGATAGATTATTGAAAATGGGAGTCATCGAGGAGTCGAATTCGCCATGGTGTAGCCCAGTTGTCTTAGTACGGAAACCTGGTAAGGTTAGACTCTGCATTGATTCTAGGAAGGTAAACGCCGTTACGAAAAAGGACTCATATCCGCTGCCGCATATCAACGGGTTATTGAGTCGTTTAAAGGATACGCACTTTATTAGTGGTATCGACTTAAAAGACGCGTTCTTCCAAATTAAACTAACTGAGTCGTCAAAAGAGAAGACAGCGTTTGCGGTGCCAGGTAAACCCTTGTACCATTACAAAGTTATGCCCTTTGGGCTGTGTAACGCGCCGCAAACAATGAGTCGACTCATGGACAAAGCAATTCCCTCGTATATGCGAGAACACGTTTTTGTTTATTTGGACGACCTGTTGGTATGTAGTGCGGATTTTGACGACCACATCAAACTTTTAGCAGATGTAGCGAGGTGTTTGAAAAGTGCAGGCCTTACAATTAATGTGAGAAAAAGTAAATTTTGCCAGAGAGAAATTCGTTACTTAGGGTATGTTATAGGCAGTGGATGTTTGAAAGTGAATCCAGAGAAAATTGAGGCAATGCAGAATTTCCCCATTCCCAAATCTCCTCGACAGGTTCGCAGATTTGTGGGTATGGCAAATTGGTACAGGGCATTTATTACCAATTTCGCTGATTTAGCAGGCCCTTTGACAGACTGTTTACGTAAGTCACCTGGTCCTTTCAAACTCACTCCAGAAGCAATAGAAGCCTTCGAAAAACTTAAAGTAGCTCTGAGTTCCGCTCCAGTCTTAGCTCAACCTGATTTTTCCAGAGAATTTGTCATTCAATGTGATGCTTCCAAAATAGGAGTAGGAGGCGTGTTATTCCAGGTCGATGATAATGGTGCAGAGCATCCAATAGCTTTCGTTTCGAAGAAATTAAATAATGCTCAACGCAACTATACAGTCACCGAGCTGGAATGCCTCGCCGCAATTGTCAGTGTCAAGCGTTTCAGACCCTACGTTGAAGGGCTGCCATTTCGTATAATCACGGACCACTCAAGCCTTAAATGGTTGATGACGCAAAAAGACCTTAGTGGTAGGTTAGCTAGATGGTCACTGTTACTACAGAGATATGATTTCGAAATGCAGCATCGTAAGGGGGCTCTGAACGTAGTACCGGACGCTCTGTCGCGTTTTGACGTTGACGAGTTGACTTCATCTCCCGCGCCTTACGAAATAGACTTAGACTCATCCGAATTTAGAGCCAATGAGTATCTGGATCTTATCAGAACAATTACAGTAAACGGTGAGGCTCTCCCGGATTTGCGTGTCAGAGGCGGGCTGATTTTTAAAAGGGTTAAGTTTCGAAAAGGTGTGGAGGGTGAAGAAGACTCGTTATGGCGGTTGTGGTTACCCCAAAGACTCAGGGAGGAAGCAATACGAATGGCACATGACGCAGTTAGGAGTTATCACGGAGGTTGGCAAAAGACATTGGAACGGGTTAGGTCGAAATACTTTTGGCCACAACAAGCTAGGGACGTTAGAGATTACGTGAAGGATTGTGACACTTGCAAGGCTGTAAAAGCAACGAATCAGCAGTCAAGACCACCTATAGGAAGCGCTTTTGTTACAGAGAGACCTTTTCAGCGCTTATATTGCGACTTCTTAGGACCTTATCCGAGATCCAAACGTAGGAACCAGTTTCTTTTTATTATTTTAGACCATTTTTCAAAGTATGTGTGGCTGAAGCCAATGCAGAGAGCGACAACTATTAATGTAATGAATTACTTCGGTACAGAGATTTTTCCAGCTATAGGGGTCCCAGAATATATCCACAGCGATAATAGGAAACAATTCGTCTCAAAGGAAATGAAAGCGTTCTTTGAAAAGTATGGTGTGACGCATGTTAGAACAGGAGTATATTCCCCACAAGCTAATGCGTCCGAACGCGTGAATAGAGAGATAGTATCCAAGATAAGAATTTTCCTAAAAGATAAGCAGGATCATACGGATTGGGACAAACACATACCCGAAATTTTAGCAGTTCTAAGAAGCGATTTTCATACATCAATTCAGTGTTCTCCGTACTTTGCATTATATGGTCAGAATATGGTCCAACACGCATCCGCGTATAAGTTATTAGAAAAATTGGATAGCCTTAAAGAAGATTGCGTACCGATAGTGAGTAGGGCTGATAGGTTAACAGGAATCCACGAACAAATCCGTAAAAACTTAGCGCAGGCAAATGATAGAGTCAAGCAGGTTTACAATAAGCGCTCTAGGCTTGTGAATTATAGGGAAGGTCAGGAAGTATTCAGAAGAAATTTTGCCTTGAGCAACTTCAAACAGGGCATAAACGCGAAATTCCTGCCAAAATATATTAAGTGTCGAGTGCGTGGAAAAGTGGGCAATGCACTGTATGACTTAGAAGACTTAACAGGGAGATTAATAGGACGATTCCATGCTTCTGATATTCGTCCTCAATAAGACTCCGCTGGGCGTCTTGGCGGTCGGGGACAATTCACCCAGTATTCTCCCCGAGCAGTTATAATAATAGGTGGATCACAAGCGCTCCCATCGGGAACCGTGGACCATCTAGCAGTCCATATTCCAATTGGTCTGCTTGTACGGAGTTTTGACGAGTTCTCCCAAATTAAAATGTCTAGTTTTATGGAGTTTTGGCGAGTTCTCCAATATCAAATGCCTAACCTTACGGAGTTATGACGAGTTCTCCAATATTAAAATGTCTATTCAAACGGAGTTCTGATGATTTTCCTGTTAAAGTTTTTTTGTCCAGTTTCGCGAGGTTAGGGACCATAGACCAGCTGATAGGGTGATTGTATTCGGAGTTTAGACGCGTTCTCCTGTAAAAAAATGTCTAAGGCCGCGAAGCCTTAAAATAGGAAACAAAATAATTTTCTTTTTTGTAAAGCCCATTCCGGGGGGCGAGAAACCAGCGGACCAAGGGTCTTTTTCAAGACCGCCTGTCCTGGGTTCAACGTGCGGGGTTGGATCAGCCGGGGGGGACAGGTTCTTAAGACCGACCAAGTTCGGCACCTAGGAGAAGGGCTCCTAGGGGGGAGTAGGCTTCTCTGGCCTAAGCCAATAGAGAAACACCGCAACACCGGACTTACGCATCTTGGTTTCTTTTTACCAAATGAATTTTTTTATCATACCTGACTTTCAATTATTCTCGGATTTTCATACATTACTAGTTTGGACATGTTCATATAGCCATATGTTTTTTTTGGTATCACCTGATGGAGCCTCTGTTGCCCGGTTAGCTGTGGTAGAATTTGAGACTCTTATCTAGGGGTGAGTCGTGCCCCACGTAGTTAACAGTTGAGTATTCTCGCGACAACCTTACAGGCAAACCATTTTTTCCTGTTCGCTCCCTCGTCAGGTCTTCGAAGCGAAGCAGGCCTGTTATGGTTTGCTATCGATATCAATGCTGATATCGATCATAAACGGGTTAATTTCGGTTGCTCAATTCTGTCTGTGTGGCATCACCACTATTTTAGTAGTTTTTCTTAGTACTTTTCCAATGACTTCCATTTCATAATGGCCGACGTGCTGACATGGTGAAGAAGAATGGTTGACGCGTGGCCAAACTAAACAGGTCGTCGCATGTGAGGCAGTTTATGCGATTGACGTTAGGCGGCTTATTTCAAATGTCAAAAGCAGGGAAAAAGAAGTGAACACACAACTTAGCAGGGATTGTTTAAAGAAGGATTTCGCGGCAGATAAGCCGATTGCAATTGGGTACGTGTGCAAAAAAGGTGCGAACGTCAGATAGAACCGATTGGGGAAAAGTTTTTACTTTGAAAATAATTTCTCTCCTCTTTCACGTTGACATTTTTTTTGGAAACACACACATCAAAACGTAACTAATATAACCTTCTTTGGATAAACCTTGAGCTTAGCATTCTACTTCTACGAACAAGGCCTGCAAAATTGTAAAATCAAGGCAACAGACAATAAGTTGACATATGCCAAGAAGAAGAAGAGCGATTCTCCCTCGCATCGACCTTGTATGTTTGAGCTATGGGCTAGTGTAACAGGTGGCCGCACGGCGAAACGAGGGTGACTTTTGAGGTTGTCTCGATGGCAACAGCTGACAATTTTTTTTGACAGGAGTCATTTCCCTGTTTGAGTAAATTTCATGCACCACTGGTGGTGTTCTGGCAATAATAACGTTTTGTACTTTCTTATTCAGTCACTAGATATCTCAAATGTAACATTTTTTTTTTATTTAAAATCCTGTAGTTAATTCTTTTCTTGCTCCACTAAGAGTCTAAACAAAATTTAAATAAGTAATTGCATCCGAGATTTACACCGATTTTTTTTTATTCTTCTAAATGGTTATGTGGTTTTGATTCATTCTTCAGATTTCAATCCTTATAGATTGCATGAAAATTTTTTTTTGCAAATAGGCAAGCTATCGAGCCAACCTCTATAAGTAGGCCTTTCATGGGAAAGCTTAACTCAAATTTCCCATCTCAACCTTGACAATCGTTCCAATGGCGAGGTATGCACATGGATTGGTGATGGAGAAACTGGTTCTCCAGGGTTGCCATGAACACTTCTTATTGTGAAAATACGTAACACGTGGTTATTCGGATACTTAGTACTTTCAAATGCACCTATTATAAAATGTTCTTATGCGCTCCATACAATTTTAAATTTTACATAGTTCACAGAAAATTAAATAATTATTTACCAAATAATTTTACTATGTTTGTTTCTTATTGGCTAGTTATGGATAGTTAGCCAGGTTTGGGCTGGCAGAAGGTTTCTTGATTTTCTGTTCATTTCACTCTTTATGAGCGTAATTCTTTCCGTTTTGCTCTTTTCATTTCATTTGACAGCTAGCTGCTAGTTTAATAAGAAACAAACATACTATTTCATTAATCAGATTTTCCTGTCTCTTACCATTTTTATAATTTGAGCGTAATATCATGTTCAGACATAAAAATTAATTAAGTCAATTGGGGTTGATTGAACATCTTTAGATTTGGTGTTCAGACATATTTAATTTACTTGGCCCATTTAACAGGTCGGCTCAAGATACATACACACATACACGCCGTGAGCTGAATATCAAACTCTCGTGACCTAAATGTGAAAATTGCAAGGAGGACGAAATAATTTGACATTCAGCTCACAATTTTTACCAATCGTAAACACGAATACATGTATAGAATAAGCAGAAATAAAAACAAATTTGATACGTGATGAAGAAGAACAAGAATGCAGCTGATCTGACGAACCAACCTGTTTAGTGGACACTGACGCTTATCACATTTCTCTTTTCATGACATTTCATTTTACTTATGAAACAAGCCTTTTAACAGGGTTGCATGCAGAATTGTTCTTCATTAAGAACTCATTAATTTCTAATGAAGCATTAACTTGGTCAATTTTTGTATGGTAAATTGAGAATCATTGGGCTTGAAAATTTAATGAAGGCTCTTAATGTTCAATTAAGGTTGTGTCTGAACATAACATAAGACAACAATGCCTATTAATATTTCCAACGTACACTAATAGAATTTTACAGTAGCAAATTTACTAGGGCACGAATATAAGCGATTAATTTGAGATAGTTTCATGGGAAAAATGCTTGAGGCATTTTATTCCGAAAGTTTTGGTATTTTTATTTGTGTAACATGGCAATCGCATTCCATCTCGCTTGTGCCATTGCTAGCGTCATACCATGATATAGACATTCGGGTAACCGTAAAGTCACGCCACTATTATGCACACGTCACTACACCACTGCAGGCTATATGGAAAAAGAAACGGGACTCTTCCAAAAACGAAGACAGAAGAAAAAGTGGAAGGCACGCTTGGATAGAGAAATTTTAGTACAGGAGAGTTTTGTTGCTGACCATCGCATCGATCAGACGTGTTTACGCATTATGTCCCAAAGTCGAACGCGCATAATTAGTGTATTGTAACGTGCATTCATAATTAATTTACACAACATATGTATGTAAATACAAAAGTAAATAAATATATAAGAATTTCGTTAAAATTCTGCGAAATTTTCGGTTTTAGTGTAAATTAACTAGTTTTGTAAATAATTTATCGGAATCGGTTTTTGAATAGTGAAAAACTAAATATATGTATGTAGGTACCTACCTAATTATTGAATTTTCGAACTGAACCAGCGACAGAGGTCCAGCATTCCTGCGTGCCATACCACCAACATACACAAATACAGTCTGGAACGGGCGCCATGCAGCATATATAAACCAAGAAATAAAGGGAAAAAGCAACGAGCAACTAAAAACAAGAGAAATAAAACAGCAAAAAAAAAAAAATACCGTGTAAATAGCTTGCACAAAACTCGCTTGTGCAACAACAATAATTACGAAACATTTAAAATTGCAAAAATTTAATTACAAACAGCAAAAAAATTACTACTAAAAACATCAAAATCTAGTATTTAGTGCCTGAGCGCAGCCAGCGCAACATCCCACCACCCACACCAACAGCACCAGCACCAGCATCCCCATCAGCAGCAGCAACAGCACCAACAACGACAACAGCAGCAGCAACAACCACCGGAACATAGGTCGTAAGCGAGTCATGTTATTTTGTATATTTTACTCTTTATTATTCTATTTAGTTAAAATTAACGCACATACGTATGTGCATATTTATGTAAATTTGCTTCGCTGTACATAAACATACATAGGTACCACCTACGTATAGAGGTGTTGGGCATATCGGATTGCCACGAACCGAATTTTGCATATGAGAGTGATTGGCACAGCAGATATGCATAAATACGTACATACTACAATTAGTCAAAACTAAGTTGTAGAGCCCTTGATATTTAATCGCTTACCAGTTGTAACAGTTAGGATCACAAAAGTCAAAAAAAAAAAAAAATTGTTAATGAATGCATAAATAATTTTTGCTAACCAATACATACACACCAATGCATAAACGTAAGAACGATTGCACCAACTTACAAAAAAGGCGCCTTTAATATAAATTGTAATACAAATATTTAACCGTGGGTGTATGTTATATACATAATGGGTCATATTGATGAAGGCAAACATTTGATTTGTTTGGGATTTTAGACCCCTTTGCTCAAACTTTTAAATTTCGTTCATACAAATTAATGTAAGATTTGTGAAATCTTGGGAATTAGCATTTGATTTTTTTTTGTTTTTGTTAATACGGCCCATAATGAAAGCAAAGTAAAAATTTAGATTTTAAGAGAAATGAATTCTAAATAAATAATTGTAAGTTTAAAATGGGGATGCTGATTCTCTTCATTTAAAAAGGCATAGGGATTTTCAGATATGGGGTCGTCGAATTTAAGGTGCACCGATGGCCATGGATGAGGGTGGGTCGAAAAGCACCAGCGCTGCAACAACACCGGCGGCGCAACACAGGTAAGGGGTTACTGATATTCGGGTGCGACAGTAACCATGGATTAGGGTGGGACAAAAATGCACCGGCGCTGCAACAACATCAGCAACGCCACCCCCTTGTGAGTTCGGCCTTTAACTTTTTTTTTGATTGTTCATATATTTTAAATTTCAGCTTCTTTTATGTATTTTCAGATGCCTGTTAATAACCGGTCCTTCCGGTTGATTCAAATTAAATTCAAATTTAACGATTTTTTTTCGCGATATATATGTATATTCAAATTCACTTTGACAGTTTTTTTTGATTTCAACGTGTATTCAAATTTAAATTTCTAAAACTTTTCTCTTCCGTCCGCGATTATTTAAATATAACGTCCGATTATCTATTTTCAAATTTTTCCGTCGATTGTCAGTATTTCCGTCCGATTTAAATTTCGGTTTAAATGTTTTGCTAACGTCCGTCTGACTTTAACGTACATATGTACGTTCAAAATTCATATTCAAATTTTAACGACATTTTCCCTCGGTTTGCATTTATTTAAATTTAACTGATGCCTGGCCTCTTGAATTTGATTTTTTTCGGGTTATCTTTTGAATTTTTGAATTTTTCAACGGTCCGTCCGTGGCATCCGGCTAAAACCGGATGTTGTTTTCGTTTGATTTTACTCGTTTTGGTTTGAAAAGGCATGATATGAATTTTTTCTGTTTATGGCGCAGGACAGCAATGTAGGCAAGAACCCCGCCCAGCCGACAATGACTAGCCACAGTGCAACCCTAGATCATGCCGACCGCCATGCATTGCTGCTCCACTCGATTGTAGATCGTAATCGATAGTCGAAAACGTGTACCATAACAACACAACATAACACATGAAAATTACTGAGCACATACACAACATCACATTATTACCTCTGAAACCTCGTTTGCTGGCTGCCTGTTTCACACAGCAAGTTTGCTGGATGTGAGAGTCCGAAAATTCTCTCACCGTCGGAGTGCACAACAACAATTACACGGTGCTCGACCAGCTTGATTGGTAGCATAACCAGGCCATTAGCAAGCACAGATGTTTATTTACATATGTATATGTATGTATGGGTATGTTCAGAAACGCAGCATGAAACGCAACATCGGCAGTAATTATTTTTGATGTGTAAACATCTTTGCTGTAGCTACGAGTGATTTCGAAAAACAGGTAAAGTTTATGCGTAAACGTAAATGACCTTTGTGTTAGTGCACTGCTGCGTCCGTGTGAATCGCTTGGCAGTGTCAGTGGTAGGTAGGTAGATAGACATGTACATACATACTTACAAATGCTTGCATGCATAGCCGTGCAAATGCAAATATCAACAACAATAGCAACGAAGCGAAGTGAAGTTGTTGTTGTTGTTTTCTGCAACAATGCGACAAATAGGCAAAATAAAAAGGACCAACCTGTTTGAACATGTATGCAAATGTATGGATATGCACACCTACATCTACCTATCTAATTTTCTATGCAATATTGGTATCAAATGAAAGGTTTTGAGCAGGACTTCGATATGAAGCTCTTTTTATTGTGACCCCTAGGCCGGGTCTCCAGATATGGGTCAAAAGGAGGACCCGGATGATCCTTGAATGTTTCTGAGCAATATTGGTATCGAATGAAAGGTTTTGAGCAGGACTTCGATATGAAGCTCCATTCATTGTGACACCTAGGCCGGGTCTCCAGATATGGGTCAAAAGGAGGACCCGGTTGATCCTTGAATATTTCTGAGCAATATTGGTATCAAATGAAAGGCTTTGAGCAGGACTTCGATATGAAGCTCTTTTTATTGTGACCCCTAGGCCGGGTCTCCAGATATGGGTCAAAAGGAGGACCCGGATGATCCTTGAAGGTTTCTGAGCAATATTGGTATCAAATGAAAGGTTTTGAGCAGGACTTCGATATGAAGCTCTTTTCATTGTGACCCCTAGGCCGGGTCTCCAGATATGGGTCAAAATGAGGACCCGGATGATCTTGCATGTTTCTGAGCAATACAAAACAAAACGACATAAAAAATCAAAAGTCAAAAACCAAAACAAACAAAAACAACAAAATAGTAGCAGTCACAATGACAACAAAAAATTACAAAAACGATAGTCGCCTTTTAATCCATAGAAAACCAGGAAAAAAGGAATAAGGAAAAGGGAATAAATATCCGATTTCGAAACAGTTTACACATCAATATCCATGAATACCCGTTATTCACGCTTTAATTTTTTTTTTTGATGATTGTGATGAGCGACGCTTTATGCAAAATTTACGTTTATGAACGCTCTGCTTGTACTACAAAATCAGGTTGCGCTTCAAACTGAGTTTCTGAACAAAGCCTATGTAATAATACATTGCGACCTAAAAGCTCCATTAGAAATGCAATAACCCAACAAACAATATACAACATGGTCCAACTAATAAATCGAACTAGTATCGCCGGTGCTCGAAATTCGACCATGCAATTCATTTTTTCAACTTTGTATTGGTACAAAAATTATTCCTTTTCGCGGAGATAAGCAACACTTTCCAAATTCCAGTTGTATCGCAACACTGATTTGCCCTTTTGATCACGGTCCGACGCGAAATCATGGTCAAAATCAAGGCAGATCTAGGAAGGTAGGCCCGGTGGCGAATTCAGAAATTTCCCATGTATTTTGTTATTGTAATTGGTAGAGTGTAACGTCAAAATGATATTTCGCCGTGGTTAAAATCTGAATTCGCTTGGGGCTCGTCCATTCCTATTGGCCATGATGTGAATTCGCTTTGATTTTGACATTACACTCTACCCATGGTACAATAACCTAGAGGTAGGCGCATGGGCGAATTCAGAAACTACTTTTTTTATTTCCAAAGGTAGAGTGTAAGGCTTTGTTCAGAAACTCAGTTTGAAGCGCAACCTGATTTTGTAGTACAAGCAGAGCGTTCATAAACGTAAATTTTGCATGAAGCGTCGCTCATCACAATCATCAAAATAATAATTACTGCCGCTGTTGCGCTTCATGCTGCGTTTCTGAACATAGCCTAATGTCAAAATCCAAGCAAATTATAATCATGGCCAATAGGAATGAGCGAGTCCCAAGCGAATTCAGATTTTAACCACAGCGAAATATCATTTTGACATTACACTCTACCAATTACAATAACAAAATACATGGGGATTTTCTGAATTCGCCCCTGCGCCTACCTGGTATATCTGCCTTGACTCTACCTTTGTAAACAAAAAAAGAAGTTTTTCAATTCGCCGCCGAGCCTAGCTGTTAGATATGCCTTGGTCAAAATTAAAAATACTCAGTGTGCTCTCCCGCCCTCTCTCTAATTTTTCGCTTTAATGGAATAGCAATAGGAGATATTTGGCCGCGTTGATTTTGATCTGAGCGTAAACTGGGCCAATGCATATAAAATAGAGAGAGCGCTTTTAAATTAAAGCGACTCTTCAACTGTGTTCACGATATATATTTCTCTTAACTAAAAATTTTATTTATTAATTATAAACAAATTAAAGATTTTATAGAAAAAATTATATGCCTATGCACTGCTCCCGACTCACACGAACACATCCATATCAATTTTATGTGGATATGAGTATGTTAAATGTGCTAAACAGCCTGGCAATTGTTTGTATGGGAAAAATTTTAGCCTATTAATATATAGATAATGCATTAAATTTTCTTCGATAGACATACATATATATTTTTTTTTTTTTAATACCCAACGGTTTACCCTCCATATCCCGCCCGACCGACGCGAGGGGCGCCAATCCGCATGACGCACGGATATGTTTTTTTTTTGTTTTTTTTTTTTTTTTTTGTGCCGAGTCGTACAGGAAGGGGTTTGTTAGGTGTCGAGATCTAAAACCTTTCAGCTACAGAACAAAATTCATCAGCTGATTGTATATCATTTATTAAGTGAGGCTAGAACTATTTTTTTTTATAATAAAAAGCGAGTCTGAAGTGTCAAACGTGCTGGAGTGATTATTAAAGTCATGGCATAAGCGGCGGAATGGTTCATTTAATTCGAAATTTGTTTTGCAAGGTTTCACAAATAGTGGCTTGAAATGCCTCGATACTCTACATGGAACGTTAAAATATAACTCACTTAGAAGGCATGGGCTATTTATAAGTCCAGTGATTAATTTAACCATAAAAACTATACCAAGCATCTCTCTACGACTAGAAAGTGAAGGCAAATTAATGAGTTTTAAACGAGAAGTGTAAGGTGGAAGAATGTAATCTGAGTCCCAACGAAAGTTCCGCAAAGCAAAAAGCAGGAACTGCTTTTGGACAGATTCTATTTTATCTGAAAAACACTGGTAGTGGGGATTCCAAATAATAGATGCGTATTCCAAGATAGGTCTAACTAAGCTTGTAAATAGAGCTTTTGTGACGTAAGGATCATTGAACTCCTTAGACCATCGCTTTATAAATGCAAAGACAGCTTTAGCTTTGTTGACAGTGGAGTTTATATGGAGGTTAAAGGTGAGTTTGGAGTCCATTGTGACGCCAAGATCGATAAAATTAGTTACCTGATCTAGATTATGCTGTGATATTTTATAAGAAGCTGGTTGTACTGTTCTACGAGAAAAGCACATAACTTTACATTTTTTTAAGTTTAGCGGCATGTAGTTTGCTTTACACCAATGAACAAGGTTGTTAAGATCTGCTTGTAAGAAAGATCTATCTTCTATAGAGGAAAATGATTTAAATAGTTTTACATCATCAGCATATAATAAGATCTTAGAATGTTTTATTACTGACGAAATATCATCAATGAATAGCAGGAACAGAATTGGCCCAAGGTGGCTTCCTTGGGGAACGCCCGAAGGAACGAAAATGACATCGGAAGAACAATTTTTGAAAATAACTTTTTGAGTTCTACCATGTAGGTATTGATACATCATGTGTGAGTACATTTTTATTGATATTCGCATATTTTGCGTATTTGATATATGTAAATACAAAACGGACATATGTATGTTAGTACATAAATAAAATGTGCTTATGCATACATAAATATATGAAACACATACATACATACATATAAATTATAATACAATAAAAATCGAAACGAAGCAATACAACTATTTATAAAATAATAATACGTTCAAATGTGCAACGATGCCTCGCAGTAAACGACAAACAATTATAGAACTAGAAAATATGTGTGTACACAATTGCTTTTTTTTTTTGTAATTTTTTAAATTTAATCAGTGATGCGCTGCAACTAAATTTCTTGCAAAGGAACAACGAAACTTTGCTTTGTGCGAAATATTATGCGTTATACAGTGATTTCTGACAAGAGAAAAAGAAAAATATAATAATAGGTACATACCATGGTAGAAAAATAGAATTTTTATACCATGATACATACCAAAAAATGCAAAAACCAAAATTTGGAAATAAATATACATATATGTATGTAGTATTAAATAAGTAATTTCGCATGTGAACTCGATATTTATATCTCGAAATGTTTCAATGCACACGATAACCGAACATTGTGTGCACATTCGTGTTAAATTTAATTGTTTAGTAATTAGTTGCCATTCAAAAAAGCGCATACATATGGACTATGTATTTCATTGGAAGCGAATTTTTTTTGTTTTTTACTTGATTATATTAATTTGGAATTAAACTATTGAGTATTGACCCAATACGCATATAAAGTATAAATATGTAGATCATCTTAAACGTAATTTTTTTTTGTCCAATCTTATTTCAACTAATATATGTATATACGTTGTTCGTAACGTAACGTATGGCTGTGAATTATTTATTGAGGTGGTGGTCCCCAGGCTCGCAGCAGTAGCAATACTTTATTGAAATAAGCGCACCACAATTCACGTTCCTCCTTCGTATCGGCCGAAAGCAAACAGCGTACAATTGTGCTGCGTCCATTGGGTATTATAATCAACGACTCTTCGTCTGTCTCCTTTGCAGGCCGCTCAAACTCCAGCAACATTGTATTAAGGCGCGCGCAAATATCGCGCGGTGCAACGGTGACCTTTTGCGTGAAGCACGTGTATAAATCAATTGAACCGATTGGCGCCTTCTTGCGCTCATCATCGGGATATTTCCAATAGTGCAGTACGCTGCCATTCAAATAACACCAGCGTCGATGCCATGCACCAAAGCCCGAAATGTCCTCGAACATGGTGAGAAAGCCGCGATGTTCCACCAAAACAGACAGCTCGCAATTGGCTTTCATGTGGACCACACCCTCCAGAGGGCTAACGCCGAGAACCTACGAAAAACAATTATGAATAAAAAATTTGAAAAAAAAAATTAAAAACAACAAAATAGAAAAAATAAAAAAATAAGAAAAAATTGAAAAAAAAAGTAAAAACACAAAAATTACAAAACAAGAAAAATTAAAAAATAAAAACAAAAATTAAAAATTAAAAAAAATTTTAAAACCAATTAAAGACAAAAAATAAAAAACAAGAAAAATTAAAAAATAAAAACAAAAATTAAAAAGCAAGAAAAATTAAAAAATAAAAACAAAAATTAAAAATTAAAAAAAAAATTTAAATAATTAAAAACTAAATAAAGACACAAAAATTAAAAAACAAGAAAAATTAAAAAATAAAAACAAAAATTAAAAAAAAAAATAAAAATAAAAAAAAAATTTAAAAGAAATTAAAAACAAAATGAAGACAAAATAGACACAAAAATTAAAAAACAAGAAAAATTAATAAATAAAAATAAAAATAAAAATAAAAATTAAAAATAAAAATAAAAACAAAAATTAAAAATAAAAATTAAAATTAAAAAAAGCTAAAAACAAAAAAAATTAAGAAAAATAAAAAAAATTAAAAAGCAAAAAAATAAATAAAAAATTAAAAAATATTAAAATCATACCTGCGTTAATGTCCAAGAAGTGCGTTGTATTTCGCGCAGAGAAAATATGGCAAAACCATACTGCACCAAGGCCGGTGAGCGTACAGCATTCGGCCCGGCTGGACTTTGCACCGGCGGCATAACTAAACGATTCTCGCTACTCTTCTTCTTCGGCGTTTTAATGCCGCATTTCTTATTCATATTGATGTGATATTTCACTTCGTGCGGCAATATTTCGCGTTGTGCCGTCATGCCATATACTTCGAGTGTGATCTTAAAGTAAAAAAAACGTAAAATTATGTTTATGTACAATTTGTGTAAACAAAGCGATATGCTTAATACTACTAGATTAAACATACCCTAAAATCGGCATAAACGTTGTTCAATTGCAAAACATCGGGGAATTTCACAGCCAACAGACCGGGCAGCGTCGGCACGGTTTTCGTGGCTAAAATATGTTCATTGTATTTCAGCAAACAAACCAAATGATGTCCCGATATGGTGTCGGCAGCTAGTTTACGTATGTAGTCCTGACGCAGTGGCACCGTTATCTCTCTAACGGTTAGGCGGCCCTTATCACGCAATGCGCCATGTGGACGCAGACTACGTTCCACGCGCAAACGTTGCACTTCATCCAAACAGGCCTGTCGCCGGTGAGCTAAGTAATTTCGAGTTGTAATTAATTTAATTAAAAGTGAAACTAACAGCAAAAGCCAAACAAACATCAATTGCACCAACTTACTTGCTACAAGCAAATGCCGCTCGCCCTCAACCGATTCTGTGGAGCCTGAGAATTCTACCGTTGCTGCACACAAGTTCAACGCCTGGCTAGTTTGTGAAATTATAGTCTGTTGCTTGCACACTTCATCCAAAAGCTTTTTGATCTTCTCCTGCACCAAGTGAGCCTCATCACCATCGCCATCGCCATCTGTTTCGTCACTTGGACTGCTATCCTCGTCGCCAGCCACACTTTCTACCACAAATGTTTCGTCGTTCTGGTTCTTCTGCATGTGCAACTGCTGTTGTTCGGGCGAATCCATTTGCAGTGCGGCATAAGTGGCCTTGCCGATGTCGGCGCGCAATACCTGCTGCTCGCGACTTATTTTGCGCACCGGTGTTGAGTTGGCGCTCTAAATGGCGTGTGGGAATAGAAGTCAAATGTCAAATGTGCCAATAATAACAACAAAGTGTTTTTAAATGTTTGCTAATATTTACATTATCATTTTGTTGACGTCTGTAAAAGCTAACGGTATGCACCAAGGTCACCATATTTTCGTCGTTGTTGCGATTAATGCTCAATTCAGATTTTACCGGCTGTGATTGGTAGTTCGCAGCATTTGCGCTGGCACTTGTCATTGGTGATTCATCATGCTCTTCCGTTATGGTTTGATAATTTGAATATTTTTTGGGAGTTTTGCGAAATGAAAAACTATTGGATGCGGTTGTGCCTTTGCTCTGAAAAACAAAAAAAAGAAATAAATTGTTTTTTTTTTTTTTCTTTTTTTTGTTTGAAAATTGCAATTCAATGTGCATTTATTGACTACAAACCTCCTTCGAAGCGCGACTTGTATTGTGTGCATCGTCGCTGTCGTCACCACTCCCCTCCTCAGTACAATCATCATCGCCGTCCTCGTCCAGTGCTGCGTCTAAATAATCGTCCATGCCCATTGAAGCTTCAGAGGAATTTATAGAGCTGTCCGCGCCATAATAGTCGTTTTTCTCAGCGTAGCGTACTTCCTGTTTTGTTTGAATATTTTAATAAAGTTCGATTAATCGGCGTTTTATAACAAAATAATTCGAGCATGTAAGCAAAAATTTAGCTAATATTGTTGTTGTTGTTTATATCGTCTATGCATATGCAGATTTGCCTCTTCCTACTTACTTTTAATTGCTTTGTGTGATTATTTTGTTTTTGTTTAACGTTGTCTTTTTCTTGCACCACTTGCATAATCTCACGGCCCAAACTACCGTTACAAATATCTACGCTGCTATCATCTGCTTCCTCCGACTCCATGTAACTACAAATAATAATTTGTATATAATAGAAACGGAAAAGGAAGAAATAAAGCAATGCATACATGAGTTCATTCATTTCAACATTAATTTATTGCATGAAAATTAGTTATGAAATAGCAATGGTAGAAAAATGTTGTGCGCTTAAGCCAGTCTTAAATAAGTTCTAAAAAAATATGAGTATACATATATGTATGTATATATGTATGTGTATAAAGCTAATGATGCATTTTGATAATGTAATATCACGCCCTAGTCCAATGCTAGTGTTTTATGTTGCATGTATGTATGTATGTACATATACATATTTTGCTGGTTATTCAATGCAAAGCAAGCATAGCAAGCATGAGTAAAAACTATCCTCCCACCTTTCATCGTCGTGCACAGTGTCTCTATTTTCGTTCAGCATGCGTGTGTGCTCATCAGCGGTGCTGCGGCCAGACAAGGTCGCTGTGGTGCCGTCACCGCTGTTGCGCTCCGTTTCTGATTCGTTCGATTCTAAATCTGTCAAAGCCGGATATAGGCGCGCTGCTGCTGCGCCTGGTCGCGTTATAATAGTTGCAGATTTGCGAGCGCGTTTGCTCTCCTCATCAGCAATGGCATCGCTGGCTATAAAGTCAGATAGAAACGCAATTATTTAAATACATTCTTTTTTGGTAAACTTTACGTGTTTTCTTTTAAAAAACATACGCGAATGACGCTTGTTTGCTGCGGCTGTTGAAGCCTGAGGCATCGGTGGAGGTGGCGGCGGTGGCGTGGGTGGATGTCTTGGCGCTGCCGCGTGTGGTTTTTTCAAATCCGAAGTGTTCTGCCGCTGTGTGCTCTGCTCTTGATTTTTTGTGTAAATTTCCTTTTGTCTGTTGAAGCGATTTGCTATAACTTGCAAATCTTCTTCTCTTTGTTTTTGTATATCTGCTTTGATTTTGTTTTCAGAAATTGTTGAGGGATTTGCAACAAGTGCCGCTACCTTTTCACGCACTCTGCTTTCGCCAACTGGCTTTGGTGGCAACAAAGCAGATGAGCTATTATGTGAAGCTAAAGCTGCATGCGCTGCTGTAGTTTTTAATAGAAAATTTGCTTTAATTAATAGTTTTTTTTTTTCAACAGTGATTAATTTCGCTTACCTTTGGCTCCCTCTTCCCTGCGTTGCTCGGCCGGTGTCTGTCGAATTTTGCTTAATGGTGGCGCCATGCCAAGCGCCGCTTTGGGAACAAGCGCTTCGCCTTTATTTCTTTCAAATAACTGCATTCGTTCCTTTAATGACAACTCTGTGGGATCCTTCTGTGGGCGCTGCACTTGCTGATTTGCGATAGCTTTATTTTCGAAGGCTGCTGCTCGTCCGGAAACTAAACCTTGTTTAAAATTCTTAGTTTTATTATCTTGCGGATTATCGTCGGAGGTTTTTGAAAAGGTGCTGGCCAGTTTTGTTACTTTGGTCTGTTGCTCATTAATTTTTGTCTGTTGTCCCAATTGTTCTTCTTCCTTATCGTTTTCTTCTTGTGCATAGTCGTAGGCGAATTTTATAGTTGTTGATTCTCGACGCTGAAATCCTTGTGCTTCTAAGGAGTTTATTACTTTTGGATCCCATTTCAATTGCTTAGTAGTTGGTACAGACGTTGATGAGCCTGCCTGAGAATCTTTGGATTTTTCATTATTTGTTTCTTTCATTATAACCGTTCCTGTATTGTTTTTTTCTTGAAGACTTTTAACGGCTGAATTCCTGCTTGGCAATGCAGGCTTAGGCGGCGGCATATCTGCTTTTCTATTAGGAATATTGGGCTTGGCCTGTGGTGCAGTATTTGTAAGATTATTGGGGTTATGATGCGACGTATCATCTTCCCATTGGTTGATGGAACTGGCCAATTCAGCTAATTTTCCGAATCGTTGCTTAGTGCGCTTCGGGCTATTTCCAGCAATTTCCTCCACCGGAGAATCGGCATGGAACTGACCTTCGGTACGATGTATTGGCGACGAAAGATCATTGGGGTTGGCATATAGAGCTCCAAGACGCTGCAAACGATTACGCGATGCATCGCGTATTTGCGCTAATGATTGTTCGGAGACACCTTTAGATCGACCGTGCTCACCGCCATCTTCGCTTAATTCTTGTTCCTCTACCTCAACCTGTACCTGCGTGGGAAAAATTGCATTAGATTTATTTGTCTTCATTTTCAACGGACACGGTTTGTACTTACCTCAACATTTTTATCTGTCAAAATGTTTATTTCAATGCCTAGATCCATATTTTCCTTGTCTACTGCCGAAAATTGGCGGTATTTTTTTGTATTGGCCGATGAACTGCTCATTGCATCCGAATTTGCCGGTTGCGTCTTTTCAATAACTTGCAATTTATTACTGCTGACACTGGCGTTGCTTTCTTTGTATGAAGGCGCGTGCGCATAAGCTCCTGTTGCCATTGCATTCACCGCGGAAGTTTTCTTTGTTGACAGCTGTTGTTGTTCCCTCGTAGATTGACTCTTGTGCCCCGCTGTTGACTCTGCTACGGTTGAGCCCTCGAAGTTAACGCCGTCAGTTCGCTCGGCCAGTGGACATTTGCTTGCATTGCCAATGCCCAAAACACGACTTCTATGTTCAGCTCTTTCAAGCATTCGCTGAAAATGTAAATAATCGTATGTGTATTCACGTGTGCATATGTGGATACCAGAGAAAAACTTAAAAAAAAGATTGAAATATTGCACATATACACATATGCACAAACATATGTATGCATGCCTGGCTAGGATGTTACCTGCGTAAAGGGATCCATTTCAGGTAATTTGTTTTTGCGCACAATTCTCAAAAATTAGTTAGTAATCCTGTGTACTTGTTTGTTTTTTTTTACACTTAGTTTAGCCAAATTTAACTCACTTTTTCCACAACCCAGGAATTTCCCAAATAGCATCCAAATAGTGCGATTGCAGCTTGTGAAAAGTCGACGTTTGATGCCTTTTTGAATTTTTCGTTAAATCGCCATATCGTCGGTGATACTGCAATACGTTCCATGTCACTTTTCACTTCTTCCTGAATACACCTAAATAACCTTTTTACACTTTTGTCAATCACATAGATTTTGCCTTTATATATAACTTCGCTTTTATATATACTATAAAAATGTAAAAAACACCGCGAAAAGTGAAAATATATATAGTTTTTTCTCCTTCCTCAAAAATTTAGTCACGGCGACATAGCACGTTTTGCAGTATCACCGACGATATATTCAGCAACCTAGCTTTGTTTCATAGGCCCTGACGATCAAGCAAGCAGGGTTGCAATATTGAACGAAATTAGTTGAAAAAATTTAAAGCTTAATAAACAAAGCTTTTTCAGAGAACGTAATAGCATGTTCATGGCGAGCCTGCGTTTTGCGTTTCGGAGGCATTTTTGCGTTTAGTCCAAAACGCAACACTAAATGTTACATTTCTCCATACAAATGCCACCACGAAAATGCAACTTAACGCAACTATTTTTTGCGTTTTGAATGCTAACGCAGAAAGCAACCCTGAAATCTTCGAAAAAATTTGCCATTCGAATGAAAAATAGTGGCAACACTCTGGCAATACAAGAACGAAATACCTACAAGATTACGCATATAGAGCAGCATGATCATGGGCACACGAGCTCCATGATGACGTCACTCTACATGTAATGAACGAAAGTAAACAAAAAAGAGATCAAAATTAATACCAAAGCGGTTGGTACGTTTGGTTTGCAAAATTAGTGTATTATATTATTACATATTTTGCAAGTTCTTGTTCTATTTTTTCAATTAGGCAAAACAAAAAAATAAACCTCAACACCTGATTGCGTAATCTGGGATATTAGCTCCGTTTGTTTCGAACTTCTCAAATGCGCATTTACAAAACGCGGCAGCATGAACACTTTTCGAAAAGCCATCTTCGAAAATGCAAAATGTTGCGTTTCAAATCCAGCATGAACATAGTATAATGCATACGTTCTTTGATTAAAAACACAAATTAATAAGGTTTTTATTTGTATTTTTGGTTTCAAAGCATTTCGAAAGTCAACTTGCAGTTCTCCTGTAGCCATGGAGGAACAATAAAGGAGAATGCATAACGACATACCTTCATACATAGTGGGGCCAGAAGTGTCATGCAAAGAGGAATGTAGAAGAATTTGACAGATGTGACCCCTATGGAAATGCTAGGGTGCGTGTGTGTGTGGAATATGTCAACAAAAAAAATGCTTGTGTTCGTGTGTGTTTATGAAGATTGAAGAAGAAGTCAGCTGATCTTATGCATTCTCCTTTAGAGCCTATACACACTTGCGACTCAATCGATTTAGTCGAATGTTGATTTGCATGGGAATGTATGGAAGCATTCACACTACATTCAATTAGTCGTACAACTGAAACAGTTGGATATGCAGCCCAATTTCATTCCAACTGAAACAGTTGGACAACTGCTTGATCAGCAAGGCGCCCTTCTACGTATTCACACTAGAGACAATTTAGTCGAACGACTACAACAACAACAGTGATATTCGTAGTGGAAAGAGTTGCCATGCTGACAGCACTACTTTTATTTCACTTTTGGTAATTTGCAGAGATTGAATATTTCAATTAATATTTTCAAAATGTTAAAAAAAAAACAAAAGGTATTAACTACACCTTTTTCAGTTTAAATTCAGAAACTTCCAATTGATATTCAGAAAATTACAATTGAAATTCAGAATTTCCATTTGAAATTCAGAAAATTACAATTGAAATTCAGAACTTCCATTTGAAATTCAGAAAATTCCATTTGAAATTCAGAAAATACCAATTGAAATTCGGAAAGTTACATTTGAAATTCAGAAAATTATATTTGAAATTCAGAAAGTTACATTTGAAATTCAGAAAATAAAAATTGAAATTCAGAAAACTTCTTGAGTACTGTGAGGAGGTTTCTGAATTTCAAATGTAACTTTCCGAATTTCAAATGGAATTTTCTGAATTTCAAATGTAATTTTCTGAATTTCAATTGTAATTTTCTGAATTTCAAATGCAATTTTCTGAATTTCAAATGGAATTTCTGAATTTCAATTGTAACTTTCTGAATTTCAAATGGAAATTCTGAATTTCAATTGTAATTTTCTGAATTTCAAATGGAAATTCTGAATATCAATTGGAACTTTCTGAATATCAACTAAAAAAGGTGTAGAATTATCTAACTAAGGATATTTACTTCCGTTTTCATGTGTATCTTGATATTGTTGTTCTCTTCAAATATGTCATTAATCGCATTTTAAAATAGAAATAATGAAAATGAAATTGCATGGAAATTATTAAGGGTCTTCATCTAAAGTGATAAACTGCTGGTAAATGGGGTAAACTGATAAAATAATAATTGTGATAAATTATCTGTCAAAATTTGTATGAAAATATTTTTAAGCAAAGTTTATCACTTTACCGAACGATTTTCTTGCGTAAATTTATAAATTTCGGTAAAATTTAAGTCGGACACATTGTCAGTTTTACTTTTTCAATTCAAAAGAGGAAATTGTGCTTTCTTTCGGCATTTTAGTACGAATTATTAAAATAATTTTTACAAAAATGTGATGCATTTTTTGTTTATTTTATTGGGTTTTTTATTTATTAATCAAGTTGACATTGACAGCTGACAAGAGTTTAAACAATTATTTACCAAGGTGCGTTCATGTAAAAATGCGGATAAACTGATAAATTTTAACAATTTAATACTTTATCACTTTAGATGAAGACCACTATTAATGGCTAATTTTTACTATTTTTCCGTTTCTTGTACTTCTGTTCGTTTCGTTCTTTATGAGCGTAATTCCTTCCGTTTTTCTCTTTTCATTTACTTGACAGCTAGTTGCTAGTTTAATAAGAAAGAAAGCTAAACAATGTATGCACTTTTTGTTTATTTTATTATTTTTTATTTATTAATCAAGTTGACAGATGACAAGAAGGTGCTTTCATGTAAGAATGTAGATAAAGTGATAAAAGCAATTTAATAATTCATCACTTTATACGAAGACCACTAATGTAAAATTTGCTGTGTAAAATGTGAACATTGGCAACACTATGTCATTGTCAATCACCCGACTATTTAGTCTCAAGTGTGAATAGCTGCCACCGATTCGACTAAATAGTTGGCGTAGTGTGAATACAACAGCCCAATTCGACCAAATCGATTGAGTCGCAAGTGTGTATAGGCCCTTATTGTTCCTCCATGCCTGTAGCTTTAAATGGGACAAACACCAAAAAAAAATTTACGTTTGGTTAGGGCATTTTCACATTACTCGGTACGACATCGGATCGATATTTTTTGCTCGGTATTTTCAGCTTACCGAAACGATTCCGCGTTGCTATGTTTTTCACACTTGTGGGAATACTTCCGGTGCGTAATCGGCCGAAAATAGGAAAACAAACATCGAGATTTGCAAAACAAAATTTTTAACTTCAACAAATGACTCAATAATAACAATAATGTCTTCTAGCGAAGACGAAGACATTATAACTTGCTACATTTATAACCGAAACGAGTTTTTTAGTGACTTTGTTCTTCTTCTTTTATTACGCCGCAAAAATGTATGCAGTAATTCCTCAAATTTTACTGACCGGTCTTACCGCGTTGCGGTATACCGAAATTAATCCGCTCCGATTTCATGTATGCAACACTAAGAGCGCTTTCACATTACTCGGTGCGGAATCGGATCGACATTTTTGGTTTTTACCGAAAGTATACCGAAACCTTGCCGACCACATGTATTTCAATTGGCACTTTCACATTAGTGTTGCATACATGAAATCGGAGCGGATTGATTTCGGTATACCGCAACGCGGTAATATTATGTTCAGATTGACTTCATTTAACGTGTTACATGGCCTACAACCTGATAAATGGGCAAACCCAGTTCTTGAACGTGATAAATTGCACGGAAATTGTTGTTGGAATTGAAACTAGGTAAATAATTTAACACGTTCAAAACCCAGTTTCGCGCAGTGTTGCATTAGCAAAAATGTCGTTACTTACAGGGAACATACCCAAGTTTTTAAACGAACAGGTCGAAAATCGGCAAGTGTCAAAAAAAAAAAACGAAGTGTAGAAATAAACGCCGTTGTTCGCAAATAATTTAAAAATAGAAAACGTGAAAAGAAAAAAATTTAAGTGGTCCGCCTCATTCGAGAGTGCTATAATACAGGTATGGGGCGATTACATTTCGAAATCTTGCTTTTAATTGACCAAAAGCATTTTCTACCACTCTTCGACACTCTCGTAGGCGCTTAATTATAGCATTTGAGTATATCTCCTCCAATATTTTAAAAAGGTCTGCTAAGAAAATTATTATTTTAAAAATTACGAAAAATTTTCCGTGCCGAACCATTTCTAAAGTTTGTTTACGGTTTTGAAATGAAAACAACCAGCTGTCAAAAGTAAACACAGAACTGCAGTCTGAACGGTCTCGTTTAACGAACAAGGTTTGTTCATTTATCACGTTAAATGAAGTCAATCTGAATGTACTATAAGACCGGTCAGTAAAATTTGAGGAATTACTGCATACATTTTTGCGGCGTAATAAAAGAAGAAGAACAAAGTCAGTAAAAAACTCGTTTCGGCTATAAATGTAGCAAGTTATAATGTCTTCGTCTTCGCTAGAAGACATTATTGTTATTATTGAGTGATTTGTTGAAGTTAAAAATTTTGTTTTGCAAATTTCGATGTTTGTTTTCCTATTTTCTGCCGATAACGCACCGAAAGTAATCCCACAAGTGTGAAAAACACAGCAACGCGGAATCGTTTCGGTAAGCTGAAAATACCGAGCAAAAAATGTCGATCCGATGTCGTACCGAGTAATGTGAAAAGGCCCTAATGTGAAAGTGCCAATTGAAATACATGTGGTCAGTAAGGTTTCGGTATACTTTCGGTAAAAACCAAAAGTGTCGATCCGATACCGCACCGAGTAATGTGAAAGCGCTCTTAGAATAAAATATACATATCGATAATTTCATTCGATTTATGTTATCGATATTATTTATTTTATCAGTCAACAACCTGTCCTAACGCATCAGCTGTTAAAAAGAAAAATATATAAAATAAATGGCTTCACGTTTTATTCGTTTGTATTCTAGTTCTCCGTTGCAATTTCCTAAAAATGCACTTGGTGGCAAAAGTTTGGTTCAGAAATTAGCTGTTACTAATGATGGAAATGTGGTAGTCGCTTGGCATCCAGACACACCATTTCCATATGAATGTTCCAAGCCTATACCAAAGTCTGCGGAAGCACAAAGTGGATCGCTGATAAAGGAAAAGGCTTTACGTAATGCGATGAGTGCATTCAAAAATAAAAAACCCGAAGTCGCTAGGCAGGAACTCATGCAGCTAACACACACCACCAAACATAGGTGGTTCCCCCGCGCGCGCGACAAGCGTGCTAAGGATACCCCCATGGATCGGCCATATTTGTAATCACAATAGTTTTTAAGCATTATGCAAATAAAAAAATATTGAATTATTTCCTTTCTTGGTTTCTTTATATGCTTAATGTTAGTAAATGTTATAGAAGGTGTAGTTATTCAATTCGACGTTTCTTTAATATATTGCCTAGGATCGCCGATATGGAGGGTAGCTCAGAAGTCTGATAATTAGTTGGTTGTGGTTTGGAGTTTGTGAGATTTCTGTGTTGAGGGAATGTTGGCATTAATTTTGGATCACACGCTGAAAAATAACATTCATATTACATGGATTAGACAATATAATATTGGTGCTTAGCTTAACATTGAACTTACGCAAAGGTGGCTCCTTAAAATAGCTGCTCTGTAAACATTCCTCTGCTGTGGCACGTTTCTTTGGATCATACATGAAAAGGAAATTTAAAAGCCTTAGACCGGCTGGCGATAAATTCTGAAATTTTGGTTTTAAATTATTGTATGGTTGTTGCTTCAGCTTGAAATTTTCTAGTGCCGGCATTTTAGAGAATTCAGGCCATATGCTTTCCGATGGAGTGCCAAGTAATTCTATGATCAAATCCAATTGGGCAAGTTCAGTGTTTCCTGGCAAAAGTGGCTTGTGAGACAAGAGTTCACCCAAAATGCAGCCAACCGCCCACATATCCACTGCCGTTGTTTGTGTTGGAGAACCCAACAATAGCTCCGGCGAACGATACCACAACGTAACCACTTGTGGTGTCATTGGTGTAGGCGGCTCACTAAAAAGTCGTGCAAGGCCAAAATCAGCTAAATAAATAAAAAAAATTATATTGAAAACCGTTCCATTTCTTGTATTTTTTGATACGTTTCTTTACCAATTTTTACACAGCCTTTGTCGGTCATTAACAAATTCGATACTTTTAAATCGCGATGTATTATATAGCGCGAGTGCATGTACTTCAGCCCATGTAAAACTTGAAGTATAATACATTTGACTTCCGACTCTGAAAAGGGTTGTGCCATATTGTCAAGTAAGGATGCTAAGTCCTGTTCACAATATTCCATTACTAAAAATATGCTAAAAAAAAATTACAATTATTGCTTACATATCTACTTGTATAAGCGCGCTGATTGGCTAGGATTTAACATTTACCTTTCCAAACTTTTTCCAACCACTATATCTTTCAGATTTACGATATTTTCATGTTTACATGCTTTTAGAATCATAATTTCTCGCAGGCCGCTAATAGGTAATCCATCTTTTTCTTGGTCCATTCGCACTTTCTTCAGGGCAACCACATCGTTTGTACGTGTATCTCTGGCGCGATCTGCAAAGATTATTGCGTTTAAGTACTTGTAATTTCCTTATGTACATGCGAATTGGCATAGGTATACATATATATGTATGTTTGTACTCACAAACTATGCCATAAGTGCCCTCGCCTATCCGGTTTAATTTCTCAAATTCGGTTACTGCTCTACAACGACCGTACTGCAATATACAGAAGTTTTATTTAATTTTTTTCCTTTAATACTGAATATTTTTTTACTGACCACATCGGTATCCTTTATTTGGATTGGCTCGCCAGTCTTAATTGACATCAGGAAACCTTTTCTTGTGATCGGCGCCTGGGGATCCGAAGGTTTAGCGGTTTCACTAGCTTCTGCAATTATTTGAAATTATTTAAAAGGTGAAGTGTAACATCTTAAATTTGCTTATAACCTTTACTCATTATATCTTCGTATTTAATGTTGCTAAAATCAAGCTAAAATGTTTTATTTGGCAAAAGTAAACAAATCTGGAGCAATGCCTACCGGCTACGATAACTTTGTAGAGTTTTCGATTGTTTACATTTTTTATATCGAATAATATCGATAAACCTTAAGTGCCTGTCAGATACAGGTTAGCTACGCGCGGTTTCTTAACTTTGAAATTTCGGACCAATTGAAAATTTATTTTTGCATATATCTTTTTTTTGTCTAAACATGAGATGAACTATTCCTTTGGTTCAAAGTGAGTAGCAAACGTTGAAGTTCTGATATTAACGTTAAATAATGTATTGAAACATGAATGAACAAATAACCAGATTGTGCACTCAGCTGTACCGCCATGAATCAACAACTAAGAGATTGTGCATTCAGCGGTGCCGCTATGCATTCATCCAAAATTTGACAGAATCAGCTGATTTAGTGACGTAGTAACATAAATTCTCTTTCACCCAGTTTCGTTTCCGGTTATCAAAAAACTAAAGATTGTGTGCGGTAAATGTGAAATTTATATTAAAAACCTATTTTGAATAAAGAAAAATGAAGTGCCGCGTATTTATTTGTGTGAATAATAGTTCAATAAAGGTACCCTATAAGACAGGAATGATAGAATCTCCAACACATTCTCAGCTAACACTAAAACATATAGCAGTGATAGTCATTTGATACATCATTTGGAGAACACGATTGATGGAAAGAGACACGGACACAAATGTTTTCATTACATTTTTCACACCGTCCATATAAAAATGATGGAAACTTGTAGGCAGTGTGTGACAGAAATTTCCATCAATCGTGCACCTCAAATGATATATCAAATAACTATCACTGTCTTATGGGGTATTTTTTGCTTGTTTGCAAATTTTCTTTCTCGTCGATAACGTAGTTAATGACGTACTAACCAAAATGAACCCAGTCTCACGGATGAATATTTTTCTGAATATGGCTGAGTGCACAATCTTCTTTATTTGAATCATGCATGTGCACAACCTTCTTTATTTGAATCATGAGTTGCATGCATGAGTTATTGGGTACGTTCAGAAGGCGCAACGGTGGAGCACAACTGTTGTGTAGATATCAGTAATCGGAAAGTGATACAATTTTCGCCTTCTGAACGATCTGATACATTAAATAAACAAATTAGTATTTTTATTATCCCCAACGTAATTGCCAATAATTTCGCGGCTTTGAAACATTTTTATTACATTCCAAAATTCATAAACACTTTTTATATGTTTTGTACATATGTCAAAACCGTAAGCTCAACATGTTGTGTAAAGTGAGCGTAAAAAATTTATGATAGAAAAAAGTCTCCAAAATCACAACATGTTGTGTTGATCAGAAGTACTCAACGTTGCGTTCAGAAGATAAAACACAACAGTTGCGCAACTGTTGCGCCACGGTTGCGCCTTCTGAACGTAGCCATTGTAACGTTCAGAAGTCGCAACTGTTGCGCAACAGTTGTGTTTTTATCTTCTGAACGCACAGCTGTTGCGCAACGATTGCGACTTCTGAACGCAACCAATGACTTTCTTAAAATATTTTTTCTTTTTTGTTTTGTGTTGGAAATCGTGCATTTTCTCTTCACTTATAGACTTGAGGCCTAACGAAATTTCCTAAAGGGCAGTTCAAGCTTATTTGTATGCGTTTAGCTCGAACTTATTTACCAGACAATTAGTCAGCCCATTATCACCTCAAATTTAAATTTACATCCAAGAGTAGTCGGTTATAAAAACAAATTGCACTTGCACGCCGGCCATCAGTACTTTAGTAGCTTTTACCGTTAAAAAATTGATTAAAAAAAAATAAACCAAGCGCACTTATATCACATAAACTTACAATACATATACCTATACCTAACTCGTTTAAAGGATTTCGAGAGGACCACTCAAACAAAACAAACATAATATCGGAAAAACTAAAATAAAAACGTGCATGAATATTTACTTAAAATGAATCGGAATTATTTTTGTTTGCTTGTTATTATCGTGGTCATGTATTTCACCATGGTGTTTAGTAAAGAGGCACTGGAGTTTAAACCAACTAGTGCTTTACAAAATCGCGGTATAACAGATTTAGAAGATGGAGCGAGAACGAGGAAACACCGTCATCACCTGTGTAAGAATTGCATATGTATTAATATCTGAATGAAAATAATAAACCAAATGAACCCTGCAGTAAATTTGTGTCACTGCTGAAGGATCAGTGATGACTCTTTGTTGAATATTCAGCACTGTCGTCATAGCTCAGTATATTTATACTCAGCTGTACTAGTACACAGAGTATTATAATTTTGATTTCATAACGGTGGATTGTAACATAATGAAATAATCGAGATAGATATGGACTTATATATATCAAAATGATCAGGGTGAAAAGAGAAATCGATTGAGCCATGTCCGTCCGTCCGTCCGTCCGTCCGTCCGTCCGTCCGTCCGTCCGTCCGTCCGTCCGTACGCACGATAACTCGCGTAAAAATTGAGATATTTTGATGAAATTTGAAATGCAAGTTGGTATCGAGACTGGGACGGTTGGTATTGAAAATGGGCGAAATCGGACCATGACCACGCCCACTTTTCCTATATAGAAAAAATCGGATATTTGGTATCTCAGCCACTACTATAGCTAGAGTGATAAAATTTTACCCACGTATTGAGCTCAGGGCCTTATGAAGAAATTTGATGAAGTTTTGGAAAATGGGCGGTGCCACGCCCACTTATTAAGGGGCAAACATTGAAAGTTTTATATGTCATTACTCAGCAACCGTTGAAGATATATCGATGAAATTTGGTATCCGTAATTTGCTTACTTAGACAAATGTTTTGACGAAAAATTATCAAAATCGGTGGACGGCCACGCCCACTTTTATATATGGGAACTATAAAGGGGCCTAATAAAAACATTTTAAGCGATATCTCTGTCAAATATAAAGATCTATCACTGAAATTTTGTGGTAGGAGTCCAACTACGGACATAAAACAAAAAATACAAAAATTTTTGAAAATGGGCGGTGCCACGCCCACTTATTAAGGGTCAAACATTGAAAGTTTTATATGTCATAACTCAGAAACCGTTAAAGATATATCGATGAAATTTGGTACGCGTAATATATTTACTTAGCCAAATGTGTGGACGAAAAATTATCAAAATCGGTGGACGGCCACGCCCACTTTTATATATGGGAACTATAAAGGGGCCTAATAAAAACATTTTAAGCGATATCTCTGTCAAATATAAAGATCTATCACTAAAATTTTGTGGCAGGAGTCCAAAGACGGACATAAAACAAAAAGTACAAAAATTTTGGAAAATGGGCGGTGCCACGCCCACTTATTAAGGGTCAAACATTGAAAGTTTTATATGTCATAACTCAGAAACCGTTGAAGATATATCGATGAAATTTGATATGCGTAATTTTCTTACTTAGGCAAATGTTTTTGCGAAAAATTATCAAAATCGGTTGACGGCCACGCCCACTTTTATATATGGGAACTATAAAGGGGCCTAATAAAAACATTTTAAGCGATATCTCTGTCAAATATAAAGATCTATCACTGAAATTTTGTGGCAGGAGTCCAACTAGGGACATAAAACAAAAAATATAAAAATTTTGGAAAATGGGCGGTGCCACGCCCACTTATTAAGGGGCAAATATTGAAAGTTTTATAAGCCATAACTCAGAACCGTTAAAGATATATCGATGAAATTTGGTACGCGTGATATATTTGCTTAGCCAAATGTGTGGACGAAAGATTACCAAAATCGGTTGACGACCACGCCCACTTTTATATATGGGTATTATAAAGTGACCTTATAAAAACATTTTAAGCGATATCTCTGTCAAATATAAAGATCTATCACTGAAATTTTGTGACATGAGTTCTACAATAGACCGGAAACAAAAAATAAAAAAAGTTTATAAAATGGGCGTGGCACCGCCTCTTTTTATACAAAGAAATCTACGAGCCTATTACTCGACAAATAACTGAGATATTATGACGAAACTTGGTTTATACACTTTTATAACTTGTGTTAATAGACACGCAAAAATGTATTGAAATCGGTTTATGACCACGCCTACTTTTTAACAAAGATATTTCTGGAACACCCTTTTGGAATTTGTAACGTGAAGCCTTTGTAACTAAAAGTCATAGAGGGATGCAATTTTGCACTAACAATAATATTTATATGCTTATTTGGATGATTGATACAAAGTTTGAAAATGGGCGTGGCTGCGCCCTGTTTATGCAGCACTCGTTTCATATAAAATACACCCTATATCGAACAAACGCAAACAAACAATGAAAGCATACAGCTGAGTATCTAATGTTCGATTCCACTCGAACTTAGGCTTCCTTACTTGTTTTATTTGTTTTTATTTTTTTTTCTGAGGAAAGCAAACCATTTATATGAAAAATTCAGCAGTCTTTATATGAAAGTATTCACTGATGCCTCCTCGTCATAGGTGAATTGCATCAGTGATTCATTAAGGATTCATTGCGGATTTTTACTGCAGGGAAATTGGTTTAATAAAAATAAACATATTTGATAACTTCGTAACATGTTCACATACGGGTGAAACATGACCATTTTCAAATCGCCACACGGAGAAAACTTTATTGATGTCACGACCATATATGTACATATATTAGCTTTGTTTCTTATTAACCTAGCAGCTAGCTGTGAAAGTGAAATTAAAAGATAAAAACGGAAAGAAACGAAACGAACAGAAAATCAAAAAACGAAAAAATAGTAAAAATTAGCGATTAATAATTTTAATGCCATTTTTTACTGATAATGGTTATTTTTTCTAAAAAAACATTTAATTTTCATTATTTCTATTTCAAAAATTCAGAAAATTTCAAAAGTAATAGAATCAAAAGTATTTATTTGTTTATTTTTTAACAGCTGTTTCTTACTTTGGCAGCAACTAATTCGAGCTAGTGAAAATTTTTCTCTTCTGCTATTTTTTTGAATCAAGAAACGATTTTCCAGCCGGAACTTGCTAACTATTCATAACTAGCTAAAAAGAAACGAACCTATTGTTAATCCTGTCCAATCCAGAAACTAGGGATGTCAGATCCAAACAAAAATTTGTAATATAACAAAGTATGGATATGACATGAATGTTTATGGATCCGGCAGGATTATCTGTGCAGAGAAAACCACATACATATTTATGTGAAATAATCAATTTCTGAAAAAGGACGTTATTGAAACAAATTCAAAAATAGGGCGTTTTTGAACAAGTTTTGAAATATGGTGATATTTTACTCAAGCGTCGATATATACGTACAAATGCGGGTATGTTTGATTTTTCCGAAAAAGATTTTTATTTTATAAATATCGGCACTTAACCCTTGATTATTTTCTGCATATTTTGAAGGTATCCATTAAAAACACAAAGAGAAGATCCCTACCGGGAATGAGACCGATTAGGCTGGATGGGGTGATGCTAACCACTGTTTCCGAAGTAAAATACTTAGGAGTCATCTTCGATACCAAGCTTTTATGGAGGGAACATGTGGAGCACACCACATCTAAGGCTACAAGAGCGCTAATGGTGTGCAGACGTCTTGCAGGTAAATCATGGGGCTGTAGCCCCCGAATGCTAAGATGGATGTACACCATGATAGTTAGACCGACAATCATATACGGAGCAGTTGCGTGGGGCTCGAGGATCAACCTAGCGTCAGTGAGGAGCGCACTGGCCAGGATACAACGCCTGGCCTGCGTGTGTATCACAGGTATGATGGGCACATGCCCAACTGCGGTTATGGAAGTGCTACTCGAGCTAACCCCGCTACACATTTTCATAGAGCAAACAGTAAAGCGCAACCTTCTAAATATAGCAAGGGAAGGAAGTGGACGAGGAAAGGTCCTATCAACTCAGGGTATGAAGAGACTGGGAGAGAAACTCCCAATCTCTCTACTTCCTACAGATGACACGACTAAGTACATCCAATTTGAGAAACGTTACAAAATCGAGTTAGGGGACAAAGCAACCTGGAATGATTCCAGACTGGAGGCCATTCTAAGGGACACCCCGATTATATGGTACACTGACGGCTCGAAAACACCAGAAGGTAGGGGTGCTGGCTTCTGTGGTCCGAGAGCAAAGGTATCCATGCCTCTGGGACGTTTTCCAAGCATCTTTCAGGCGGAGATATTCGCCATTAGTCAGTGCGTAGAGCTAAATTTGAGGAGAGGATACTTTGGCCAGAAAATTACCATACTGAGCGATAGCCAAGCGGCACTCAGGGCGCTGGCGTCCTATGAGATCAATTCATCGCTAGTCCGAGAGTGCATAGAAAAACTTAACAAACTTGGCGCCAGGAACTCACTTCTTCTGGCTTGGGTTCCTGGACACAGAGGAGTATTGGGAAATGAGATTGCTGACGGCCTTGCCAGAGAGGCAGCGGCGGCAAAACCAACAGGACCTGAGCCTTTCCTAAGTATAGGACCACATACGATACGGGAAGAACTCAGGATTGAGGAAATTACAATGAGGGAGCAACACTGGCGGCAATCTGCTGGAATGCGCCAGGCAAAACTGTTGCTGGGAGGGTACAAAAAAAGACGATTATAGACCTCCCCAAGAGCAAACTGAGAATCCTGACCTGACTCTTAACTGGTCACTGCAGACTCAAAAGCCATATGCACAGAATACGCATCTACTCGAGTAGCCTGTGCCGGTTCTGTGATATGGAAGATGAGACCGCTGAGCATATTCTCCTCAAATGCACGGCCATATCTAGGAGACAGAGGACACTTGGGCAATATCAGCTTGAGAGTAGCCAAATACCAGCCCTAAAGCCAAACGCAATACTCAAATTTGTATGTGAGATTGGCCTAGAGGAGGTATTATAATGAGGGAGGGCACAATAGACCCATAGGTCGCGGTGCGTTTCATCCTCCGAATAACTATCTATCTATCTATCTATCTATCCATTAAAAACTTGGCTATAGAACGGAAAATATTCTAAACAAATTTTTTATAGTTTTAATCATAGTGGACAATTAACTTTGTTATATTTTTTTGTTGTAATTAGTCGCTATCTTTAATAGAAAGACCTGCGAAAAATGCAAGTTAGTGTGCCGATATATTTGAAAAAAAAATATATATATATATATATTTATACATATATACATATGTAGCTATGCATAATCAAGAAATACGCTTTCATTTCAGTCTTTTTTAACCAAAATTAACTAGGATCCCATGTTTAAGCAACTTCATCAGATGACTTCATGTGCACATATATGTACATACATATCTACATATGTACATATACGTATGTACCAATGTAAATTAAAAAGCGATCGGCAGCAACCGTTACAAAATAAGTTTGGCAATACAAAAAAAAAATTAACTCATAATTGGTGCATCACGACTTGCTTATAAAAAGTTATCACTTTCTCTTTCATTATTGTTTATTCTAACTTGTTGTTACCTATTATGTAAATATTGTTAACTAATCTCACTTTTAATAATAAGTAAATGTACATTTATACACATATGTATGTAGGTACGTATGTCCATACCCTACAGTCAAAACGACTAATTGTATACTATCCATAATTCTACTAGTTTCGAAATTTCGGTAACTTGGTAGTTTTCTATAAAAGCAGCTGGTAGTTTTAACACCTATTGCACGCTTTATTCTGTAGGGATTTAACTCGAAATTTTCGTTTTCTGGAATTTTGCCATATATTTCAATAACTGGGCCATACATTTGAGTTTAGTCTTAAGATAAAAATGGCGGTAAACCCTTCCAAATTATACACAAGTATTTTTGCGTTTTCCCAAAACAAACTTTTTCCAGTTAAATCCGTGCGATACGTACATACCAGCTGGACTTGTACGCATCTAACGAAAAAAATAACAAAATGTGTTTGTGCATAATTTTAGGCGCAAATTTCAATCAGCATGTGCCCCAAGGTCACAATAGCCGTAATACAAATTTATTTTTTTGCTGCGTTCACAATAATTTCAGAGAACTTATTTTAAATTCTCTGTTAACACAGGTCGACAAAATTTCAACAAATTTTTGTTACGGAAATAAAATTCTACTTTTCTAAAAGATTTCGGTGCGCTGAATCCGAATCTGCACTCAGATTTTCGCTAATACGTAGTTTTTGAGATATTCATGTTTAAAGAGGCCAAAAACGCGATTTTTGGCTATATTCACTCCTCAATATCTTTTAAATTACTTACTTATTTTAAAAATTGATTAAAGCTATTGAAAGCTCGGCCATTCCTCTTGAAGACAACGTTTTAATTTTTCGGATATCTAATTTAGGTATGTAGTAATATATGTTTTTGCACAATAAGGTATTAACAACGGCAGCATTTGTAGCATCTTATAGGCGCAATTTGGTAGTTGCTCAGCAGAACAATTTTTTTTACGAAGCCACTTACATACGTCCATAATATAATAAACTGCCTAAAAACTTGCTTCAAAATTTTTAATTATTTTTGTATGGATAAAATATTGCAAAACTAAGGAACCTTAATATGCAATATTGCAAGTTACAAGAAAGATATCTGAAATATTAAAACGGTTTCTCCAAGAGAAATGTCCGCGCTTTCAATAGCTTTAATCAATTTTTAAAATAAGTAAGTAATTTAAAAGATATTGAGGAGTGAATATAGCCAAAAATCGTGTTTTTGGCCTCTTTAAACATGAATATCTCAAAAACTGTACGTATTAGCGAAAATCTGAGTTCAGATTCGGATTCAGCGCACCGAAATCCTTTAGAAAAGTAGAATTTTATTTCTGTAACAAAAACTTGTCGACCAGTGTAATTTATTTTTAACAGTTTTTCAATAAAACGCGATTAAATAAAAGCGCCACGCCCTATAAAACACGGAAATGCAGACAAAGCTAATTCATGCCTTAAATACATCCTACTTATTGATTTTGCCACATATGTGAGCAGTTAGTATGTAGGTATCATGGATGCTAATATAAAAACACTAATTTGTAATTATGATATAAGATTTTCGTTTTATCTTCATTTTCAATTATTTATTTTTATTTTATGTATGTATGTATTCATGTATGCACATGCATGCATTCTAGGGTACATATGGAGTTGGTATGCTTTGTCCATCGCTTATTGGATCAAAGTAAAACTCATCGTGGTTGGCTTCTTTGTTGGCAGTGCAATATTCGTGGCGCTGCGCTACTACTCGCCAAGTAGATGTTCAACTGGCGTTGTGCACGATTCACCTACAATTCTTTACGATCATCATCCGTAAGTTGTGATTAATATTTAAAAATGCAGTACTTTAATAGAAAAAGGAAGTATGTGCATATTTTTTTATTTTTATTTTACCCGTTGTTTTTCAGACCGTCGTTCGCCTATGACCATATACCATATTCCCTTGATCATTCACCGCAATTCGATCATTCGGCTGATCCTTATTCCGCTTATGGCGACTCATATTCCGAGGATATAACAGCAACCGCAGAAGAGCTTCCATCAACGCTGTCCCGAACTCATCGTATCAAGCGACAAACGAAAAGCGCGCTAGCTAAACAGCACCATCGTGAAACAATGCAGATAAATGCTGAGGAAAGGTGCTTATTAACTATAACCTATGTACATGTGTAAAAATTATAGAATTAGTATTGGTTTCCCCTTCTTTCAGAATCGCAGAGTTGATTTTCGAATTCTTGGGTCTGGATTCAGTTGCTTGTCGACGACGTTTTATCTGTGAAATGGAATTTCGCTCACGATTGAATCCTCTCACCAGCATGGCGTTTCGAATTGTAGGCCGCGGTTTTTTCGAAAAATACACAAACGAAAGAAATGATTTCGGACATGCGAACTCATTCAAGGAATGCGCAGCAGTTAATACCGAGTGTGTGTTCATTGAACAAAACGTAGAAGAAGAAATTAGTACTGAAGATCCTGGAATCGATCATGTTTTACAAGAAAATCAAGAGAATCCAACTACCAGTGATGAAAGTTTAAATGAAGCGAATTTTGAAGCGGAGCGTAAACACCAAAGAAATATCGATTCCAACGACTTGAAGTATAAATCTGTGGCGTCACTCATTCTTGATAAGATGTTATAGAAATCAGATTCATATATAGCTGCGGGCCGTAATGGGCTGAGTTTTTTTTTTTTTTAGCAAAAGACAGTTATAGCGCAAACTCTCCTTTGACCTTTTGGGAAGTATGTTCATACATATTTTATGTTATTACAATAGAACTACTTTATAGACTATATGTTAATTCGTTTTAAGCAAGGACGGTAATCATTATAAGCGAAATAATATAAATCACCGTATAATCATTATTCTTCGATTTATATTTTTCTGATTAAACATAATTATTATTATATAAGTGTTATTTTTTCGATTGGGAGTAATTATTATTATGTAATTTTAATTTTTTTGATCACTAATAAGTATTATTCATGGATTTTTATTTTTTTACTCAATCATAATTATTATTTCTTGATTTTTACTTTTTGCATCAAAAATAATTATTATACTTGATTTTTATTTTTTCCCTCAAGGCATAATGATTATGTGTAATTTTTATTTTTTTCCCAAGAATAAAAATTGTGGTCTGATTTTTATTTTATTATTCACAAAATAAAACTCAAAACGTCATACAGCCTGAAACAAGAGGATTTATGGCTAAAAATTTTGCACGCACAGACCTTCTATTCTGCTCTAACTACTTCCGAAGATAAATCGTTGGAAATTTTGTTATAAATGGTGGAAAAAAGGTGTTGAAGTATGCATGTAATTTGCTTTAAAATTCATACAAAAATGTTACGTATACGCCACGGCAATACGCTCATATGTAAAACTAGTTTACATCCTTGGGTTTCACGCCGCGTTTCTATTAAATATGCAAAATAAATGAAAAAAGAACAACTTTAAATTTTTTATGCACCCTTTCCAGCTGTATTTCAGAAAATTTTATTGTATTTCAATGTGTGTGTAAGATGTATTTATCGGCCAATCCGTTTAGGACGCAACTTGATGCATATCTTCAGACATATGTACATTTGATGCGTGTTTTTAGATCCTCTCTCCTGCTCCGGAATATGAAAATGGGGTGTTTTAGAGCAAGAAAACTGAAAAAAAATTTCACTTTTCCAAAAATTAGATGGAGCTATACCAAATACCGCGCAAATTCCCGGAATTTCAAGGTATGTTTAGATTTATGTATGGAAAAGTTAGGATTTTGCGCAAGAAAAAAATTGATATCTACCCAAGGCGTGAAACCCAAGGATATAAGCTAGTTTTATATATGAGCATATTGCCATGGCGTATACGTAACATTTTTGTACGAATTTTAAAGCAAATTACATGCATACTTCAACACCTTTTTTCCACCATTTATAACAAAATTTCCAACGATTTATCTTCGGAAGTAGTTAGAGCAGAATAGAAGGTGTGTGCATGTAAAATTTTAAACCAAAAAACCTAATGGTTAAGGCTGTATGACGTTTTGAGTTTTATTTTATGAATAATAAAATAAAAATCAGACCATAATTTTTATTCTTGAGTAAAAAAAATAAAAATTACACATAATCATTATGCCTTGAGGGAAAAAATAAAAATCAAGTATAATAATTATTTTTGATGCAAAAAGTAAAAATCAAGAAATAATAATTATGCTTGAGTTAAAAAAATTAAAATCCAAGAATAATACTTATTAGTGATCAAAAAAATTAAAATTACATAATAATAATTACTTTCGATTGAAAAAATAAAACTCAGGCTGTAATTATTACTTTCGATTTTTATGGATAACACTCTTAAAATAAAAATCTTTGCAGATAGCCGCAGATTATACAGAGATAAATATAGTGGTATATCCAAATTTATTTTGCGATAGTGGGAACATACTGATTTTTTTGGTCAAAATTTTAAAAATAATAATTATTTTCCATCCTTGGTTTTAAGTTAAAAAAAAACTAGTAGGTTTAGTATTTATTATAAAAGTAAACTTGTTTCCTGAAAACCTCGCATTCAGTGTATGAATACACACGATTTTGCCTTAAAGTATGCAATACAAACTAACATACAGCTGAAGCTAATAAAAGCGTGTTAAAATAGTTGCTTCCCAGCAGAATTTGAGGTAAGGACGTGCATATTCAGTAGAATATTCATTATGAAAAATACCCTGAAACTAAGTTCAAAATTCATTGCTGAAAAAACAACTGAACACGCAGTGAAGACATCAGGTGTACTGAAATACATGCTATGGAAGTTCTCCCTGCGTATTCAGGCCTTTTTTCCTACAGAAACTCTCCCCTCTCGTGCAGCAGTTTTTAGGTAGTTGATTTTCGACGCCACCTTTATATAAAAACGAAAGGGAAATTTCAGATTTTAGAACTACATCTCTACTGAATATTCAGTAGGAAATATGTGCTGTTTTCCAGCTGATAAATACTGCAGGGTTGTGGTCAATTATCTTCACAAATACATTTATAAGAAATTTGACTTATGTTTTTGTCTTTTTCGATTCTTTTGGCGACATTGCTTTAATAATTTTTTTTTTTTTTAAGTTGAAAAACTCTAGCTTACAAATTAAAATTAAATCCCTTTCACCCTTTCACCAATTCAAATATTTAGATAGAAATGAATTTTAATTTTTAAATGAATTACCTTCGCGATTGTGCTCCTACTTAAATGCTTAGATTTTTTTGGTTTTTTTCTTTGTTACCGAGTTAATCTGTTCAGCCATTTTTTCAATTTTCTTCTGATTTATCGGTTCAGCGTTGCGCGCTTCTTTTCTGCTATTGGTTTTTTGTTTTTGCGAAAAGTCCTGCGCTATGGTATTTACTTTATTCCATACAAAATTAATAAAGTCCATTGCAATATCTTGCTTGAAGAATGCAATGGATATTAAACCAACTAAAATAAGTGCTGACAGCGAGTTCTGATTCAAATCCGCCTCCGCCGCACGCACTTCAGCCTTAAAGTCCAGCTCAACAAATACCGAACTAGTATCAGCGACGAACGTTTCCGATGGCAGCACATATGTGTAGGTTTTATCGGAGAGTGTTGACTTCAATTCTATTACATAGCTTTTACCATCTAAGGGAATGCGTGGCAAGAATACCATTATGCCAGGATTAATGCTAGATTTTGGATTTAAAGGTGTTTCCACGCGTTGAGAATAAACCGGTGAGTCGGAGGAGCCTTTGCGGTACATGACAATACGCAACGTTTTGTAATGATCATTTAATGTGGCTGTAACACGTGCCGTCACATCAACAAATGTTATGGGACTTATGGCAATAAGATTTATTCCACGCACATCGTTTTGCTCGATTTTCACGCTACGAGATGACGGTATGGAGCGTGCGATATTTGCATTAGGTTTACCAATATCTTTCGGCTTCACAACATAAGTGCAGCCCGGTTGCAGTCCACGCAAACGATAAACGCCATTAGCTTCACTAGTTGCTTCTTCCTGATGGTGCTGACAGCTTTCATCGGCAATCGCTTCGATATTCAATTGCCCAAATGGGTCACCATTTAAAGAATTAATCGCACCAAATACAGAGTAGGAGACACGCTTGCCGCTAAATAAAATAAAATAATAAATTAATTATTACACACCGGAAACTAATAAGTTAGCAATTAAAATTGTGCTATACTCACATCAATTCCACTTCAACGGTCTCTCCGTCCTTAATATCGATTATTTTCGAATTGGGCTCAAACTTGTATTCCTTCATCATTGGGCGCAGGAAATATTGTGATGGTGAAAGTGAATGGAATTTGGTTGCTCCACCATCTGTCACCAAATTCTTGCGATAACTCTCGCCGCCGCTGAGAGATAACAGCACACCACTCAATACTTTACCTTCATCATCTTTAATCTTTACAATGATTTCACATAATTTATGCGCACTGAATGAAGCACTCTGCCTGTTGTAGTCTGAGAAAACGTAAGACTCCTTCTTGGCCTTTAATTCATAAGCGAGATTTTCATCAATTGGTCCAAATTTGAATTCACCCGTAATGCTCGTTTGTGCAGTTTGCTGAGTTAATTCTGGATTATTGGGATAAGCGAGGGTAATAGTGACGTCCTTTATGGCCGGCACCACTTTCCCTCTAATAATTAAACCTTTTGCGGCTACAAAATTGAATGCAACATCCATACAATCGTGTCCGCCTTTTAGCTCCGTTGTCTGAGGTGTGAAAAGTAGGGTATCACTTTGCGGCGTTATTCGCAGAACTTCATCGGGTTGTAGATGGGTATCATAACGGAAAGCATACTTTCCATCAACTTTATGCACCTCAGCAACTGGCTTTATATCTTGCTTGCCCAGATATTTGGATTCCACTAACAAATGCAGCGATTGCGGAGATGGATCTGGGGAGAGCACACGTACACCTAACTTGTGTGCAGTCGCTGTAATGATGATAGGATTATTGTCCACTGTACTAAATGTTTGTGGTAGGTTTTCGTCGTAGAGATGGCATCCTTCCAGCTGGAAGTTATATGTACCAAATTTCGGCACGCAAAAAGTGTTTACGCCTGCCAGTAATTTGAGAGTTTCTTTTGCAGTTTGTTGGTGCTGGGATGCAGCTGTGGTACTAGCATATGTATATTTCATCTGTCCAGAATACGCATATAGTTTGGTTAGTTATTCATAATACGTATGTATATGATTAGCTTAATATCAGCATGTACGACTACATACTAGGCATATTTTCTTATTTTGCAGAACTTACAATGGCGCGATGACTGGAAATTATGGAAACCTCATAGCCATGCTGCACGAAAGGTGGTGCCATTTCGCTGGCGCTTGCAACATTTACGAAAACGGTGGTGGATTCGAAACACAGTTGGGATGGCTGTATCGTTATCTCATATGGTCCCGGAAGTATATCCTTGTATGAGTATTTGCCACCTTCATATCATATAAAGTTTTAATATGTATGTACTCTCAAACCTTGTAAGCTTAGTGATTAAGTATTAGATCTTACCGTTGGCCTTTACTTCCCGTTTCTGTCCTGTTGGCTGTCCAACTGAATCCAGTGTATGTAGCGTTACCAAGGCCGCTGTGCAAGTTTCAGGTGCATCCGGTAAGCACTTTAGTTCACCTTTCAATGTCGCTCGCAATTGTGAGAATGTAATATCACCCACAGGTTGGGCACGTACTTCGATTTGCTGTTGAACTGGATAAAATTGTATGCCGCTTGCTTTGTCAGCGTCAGTCGTTACGACCTCAATGTTATATTTCCCGCTTGGCAAATATGTACACCATTCTCCAGTCTCCGCTTTGCTCGAAACGGTTGTGTGGAAAGTGGAGGCATGCTTTGTTATGCCCACAACGTAGGATTTTTGCGAAACGACTTTTCCGCATACTTCGTATGCATTGGGCACAATTTCGGTTATCTTTGCCGTATTTAATTGCAAATTAACTACAGATTCGTCAAATTTTAGCTTTGGATATTCTACCAGAATTTTATAGATTCCAGATTTAATATTTTCCAAGGTATAAATGCCATTAGTATCTGTTTTGGACACATTTTCTCCATTTATTTTAACTGTAGCGCCTTTAATTGGTAGACCATTTGGTCCATTAAGCACTTTCCCAGTTATACTAAATCCCGTTATCTATATAGATATGCATTAATGCTAGTTTTTAAGTGATTTCTTTATACTTTCTGTAAAACTTACTTTGAAGGTATCCTTTAGTGTGACTGTGTCCTTTTTCACTTCCAGTTCCAGGTGGGTTGGTGTTATGTGTATTTTATTTGAAGAGTTTTCAACAACTGGTTGAACCAAGTATTTACCAGGTGGCACGCCTTTAATGATATAATCACCATTTTTATCCAATAACGTGTAGCACACCGATTTTGTTTCATAATTGTTATGGCTTATAGACAAAGTTGAGGTTGGTGTTTGTTGGCAAAATAATGGTAGAGATTGCTTTGGAGAAAAAAATAAATTAATTAATGCAGTGAAATTTTAATTCGCTTTATATAAAACCAAACTAAATAATTAAAATAATTTGCTAACATACATGTACATATATGTAGTTTAAGTGTCATAAACATATAAATATAGAAGTTACTATACATACTCCCTTCATTCGAAATAGTGCCATGCCAATGTTGGATGCCAATTGACCATTATTTTCGAAATGCCCATATATATCAAAGCCTCCAACGACCAAAGAATTCTGTGGCAATTCAGTGTTGCCACTTTCTACCAAAACTGTATATTCGGACTTTGACAAACGCCACCTCGGATGATTCGCTTTAACTTTATACTTTCCCGGTATTATCGGTGTAAATGAAAATATGCCATTTATATCAGTAGTTGTTTGCCGCTCTTCGTGACCTTGTTCAGAGCTCAGCATAACAGTCACACCTCGCGCTCCACCACCAACACTGCCATTATGTCCGGCGAGTGTTACTTTGCCGGTAATACCAAATCCTTTAAATGCGAAATTAACATCCTTCCCTAGGCTGCAAATATCAGTTTTTCCATCAAAATTTATATCGACATGTTCCGGTTCAAAACTCCAACCCGGCGGTGGCGATATTCTTAGCTGATATTCGCCTTTATCGTAAATCGGCAAAAAATAGTAACCATTCGAAGGTGAGCAGTCTGTTTTATCCTTCAATGAGCCTTGTTTAGTTAATCTGATAACAAAACCAAAATGGACGTACATACGTATGTATGCATGTAATTAGAGTATCGAAATGAACAAATCATGTGAAATATATTATGAGAAAAGTGCACTTACAATTTAATTTCTACTTTGGAAAAATCAATATCCGCATGACTCTTTATAAATCCTCCACAACCGAGCACTTCATTTGCCGTTGAAAAATGTAGGATGGTAGTTAATTTAATAAATAATATACTAATTGGACCCATTGTGCTACTTTAATTACCCAGCAAAACCCGTGTGATGGAAACTAACACATGCAAAAGTTTCACACTAATACATTGACACACTTTTTTATCATATGTGAGAGGACAGGGTTGATTCGTTTAAAAAAAAAATCAAATTCGTGGAAGCTAGTTGATCGCGTTCTTTCGTGTGCTAAAAATATAGTTTAATAGTGAATAAAGATAAGAAAAAATAATAATTAGGGACACGATATCGAATCAAAAGCATCGATCTGGTACTCATTTAAAATATCGGTTAAAAAGAATCGCGAACCCGATAATATCGAAACTAAACTACTCGATACTCAAAGTATCGGTATCGAAAGCGGTAATTTTCTAGAAGGTGCAACCTTAAAATTTCCTCTAAAATAGTTAAAAGAGGTACCAATCGACGCGTTCTGACCTCTAGATTATGAATTCGAAAGCGGAGATAAAAGATTTTTTCACATTTAAAAGATATTTATTGAAACGGTTTAAAGTTGCACCGTCTTCTAGAAAGTTACCAAAAACGCAAGAAAACTGCATACTGAGGCATACGCATATCGCTGTATTAGTGCTAGTTCCATGGCATAATATGCCATGGCTGGTTCCAAAGTTTTGATTTTGACGTAAATCCTTTTCCAACTCATAAGAATAGTTCAAGCTGATTAAAAAAATTATACAAGTTTATTAAGTTCTTAAAAACATTTTTTACAAACCAACAGCTTTTACAAAACAACAGGTGTATTTAATGCAATCACAGTTGTAAAAAGATATTTGCAAAATATTTAGTATTTTAAAAAATAAATATCTTAAATAACATTAACAATTCATTGAGATTATATCGTCGCATCATACGAAAACTAACATCAGATTTTTTGTGGCTGACGAAAAGTAAAAAGTTCAACTTTTGGCCGACGAAAAGTAATAAAATCGGTTTTGGCTGACGAAAAGTATCAAGTTCGACTTTTGGCTGACGAAGACTATCAAGTTCGTTTAAACAACAACAATTTTAATGTAAAAACAGTATATAATTACTGATACTTTTCGTCGACCAAAAGTCAAATGTTCTACTTTTCGTACAGAATTTTTTTATTGATGGCTTTCGCCAGAAATTTTAAATATGTTAGTTTTCGTATGGTACGACGATATGTATCCATCATTGAATTTTTTTTGGAAATTTCAATTTAAATTATCGAAACAAAAAAATGATGAAACTCAAGTGGCAGAATAGCTGTGCATTCCATGTTATAAAGAGAAGCCATTGCTCAGTATGATTTTTCTACCGGACTTCTTTCCCCTTACGGCCAAAGCAGAAGCTTACAAGAGGCAAATTTAAAATTTGTATTTACATATATTTTATATTTTAAAAATAATTTATTTTATAGTTGTCAAATTGAAACAATTGTCAGAAAAAAGTGCCGAATGTCAAAAAACCTATCGTAATACAAGCTGGCTCATTGGTTTTTAACCGCCTAGATGGTATTTCGTTGGTTTCTTTCCAACATAGCTTACTCCCTTGCACCAATACAAAACTGTATTTGACCAACTCTTCCACACAAAAAACCTTGTAGAATGCCAAGAAAAAACGTAGTGTCGTATGGGCATTAATGGAAAACAGACCCTTTTTAAACGGTTTTATTTAGCTCACCCCGTTTGTTTTATTATTTATTCTTTATTCTTGGGTCAAATTTAGTAATTCAAATTTCACCCTCTTCCTGTCAACCGATTAATCTGAAATTTTGCACGCATGTATAACCCCGATGACAATGCAATATTATGAAAAAAAAATTCCGCTAGGTGGCGCGTGGGTCGCTATATTTACAAAAATCGCATTTATGGTCCGATTTGGCTGAAATTCGGAACATGTATTACTACCTTGAAAAGAAATATTTTCTTAAAAAAAAAATTCCGCTAGGTGGCGCGTGGGTCGCTATATTTACAAAAATCGCATTTATGGTCCGATTTGGCTGAAATTCGGAACATGTATTACTACCTTGAAAAGAAATATTTTCTTAAAAAAAAAAATTCCGCTAGGTGGCGCGTGGGTCGCTATATTTACAAAAATCGCATTTATGGTCCGATTTGGCTGAAATTCGGAACATGTATTACTACCTTGAAAAGAAATATTTTCTTAAAAAAAAAATTCCGCTAGGTGGCGCGTGGGTCGCTATATTTACAAAAATCGCATTTATGGTCCGATTTGGCTGAAATTCGGATCATGTATTACTACCTTGAAAGGAAATATTTTCCTAAAAAAAAACTTCCGATAGGTGGCGCGTGGGTCGCTATAGAGGCGTTGGACTGCAATAAACTAACGGGCAAGAAACCTTGCAATAATGAAGCACTAAATGAATTAAACAGAATGCGAAATAAAAACTAAAAACTAGAAAATAAAAATAGGTAAAAAAACTTTTTAAGTTAAACGGTTTTATGTTATACATACATTGCAATGTTTAAGATAAATGTACTAAAAACCAAAAAATAATAAAATAGATACAGTCGTGGGAATTATAAACATTTGCATAGACTAGACTAAAATAAAACCGGGGGGCACGTCAATTGTCTACAAATTATCGACTTAATGTGCGATAGAAGAATCGTTTAATTCGTCGTTAGGCAGTTGGCCCGCAGACGGTGAGGAAATTACTTACTATTTTCTTGCTCATGGAAATTCCAATAGTTATACACTCCATGTTAATAAAAGAGATGTTTCAACTAGTTTATCGTTGGACATTCACACGAGGAATCGTTTCACTGCTCGTAGTTTGTCTTTAGTCGACAAAACATATGATAAAAGTACTACTCGCTCACCACTATGAAACCCTAAAACTCGCTTATAATCGAGCTTGCTAGCTTTTTTCCACATTCTAGCCCTACTTATCACACGTCCATCGTTGTCGGTTGAACAACTGCCTAATTATAGTGTAACATTACAAAACAAACATTTTAATCAACGATTGTAGACAATTGACGTGCCCCACGGTTTTATTTTAGTCTAGTCTATGCAAATGTTTATAATTCCCACGACTGTATCTATTTTATTATTTTTTGGTTTTTAGTACATTTATCTTAAACATTGCAATGTATGTATAACATAAAACCGTTTAACTTAAAAAGTTTTTTTACCTATTTTTATTTTTGTTTATAACGTGTTTTTAGTAAAGTGAGAGAGAAAAAACATATTGACGACTTTTTCGCTGAAATGACGATTTTTTATTTGCAAACGTCAAATTATCGTAGAAAATGAAAAATATATAATCCTATATCTCCAGTTATTATTATTTCTATCGCATGGTAATTGCAAATTGTAAGCAAGTTTCGGTGGTAAGTGTGCGCCTCGTTTAATATGAAAATTAATAAACAGATCTGGGTAACTTCATACAAAAAACCTGACGAAGTAGCCCAAACCTGAAATTATTTCAGCACGTTGATCAGACGTATTTTTCGATATGTACCAGTGATTTAAAATTACTCGTGCTTGTGCATTTTTCGGACCTTTAGGAAGCAGCTTGTTACTTCTGCACACTCGACCGATTTTCAGCACTATTTTGCGTTGAACAATTTTTTGGACAAATATGGCACAATTTTAATTTTCCATCACTGAATGTACTCATTTGTTCGATACCGTGGTTGAAGTACTTGATACCAAAAAATATCGTTGCAAAAGAATCGAGTAAAAAGTATCGGTATCAAATGAAAAAAATATCGATTTGGTATCGTATCGTATCGAAATTCGTTTCCCTAATAATAATTAATAATCGTTTTTTAAAGTATAAAGATAAGTACATACATATTTAAGTCAAACCAGCTTTATTATGTAGTACATTTACATATATATTTTTTTTTTCACTTCAATTTCAGATGTCTTCCAAGAAGTCCCCTGCAAGCGCCGTGATAATCATTTGACCAATCAATTGATGATCACATGTGATCCATCACTCTCCATCAAGAATTCCTATCACATTATTAAGGGCAATATGAAAAATGTGATGGAGTGAAGTGTATACGTGTGAGTTTGCATCTCGCTCCCACTTATGCGTAATCATATGATTTTCTATACATAGCTGAACTCTTTCCTCTCTCACTTTATACCCATCAATGTTGATGTAAATACCAGTCACATATGATCCATCACACTTGATATACGAATCTATCACAGCTGAGCCATCAAATTTGATGCCTGAACCTTTCACAAATGAGCCACAAACAAATCTATCATAGTCTATATTTATTATATTCATTACACAGATATTATTAACATATGTATATGAAATAAAATTAGATTTTTAACACCAAAAATATACTTTTTACTGCTCGCGGTGATGGCTAAGCTCGACAGTCTTGCATACGCCTCTCTCGAATTCTATGGAGTCGACTTCTTGGAAGACATCTGAAATTGAAGTGAAAAAAAAATATATATGTAAATGTACTACATAATAAAGCTGGTTTGACTTAAATATGTATGTACTTATCTTTATACTTTAAAAAACGATTATTAATTATTATTTTTTCTTATCTTTATTCACTATTAAACTATATTTTTAGCACACGAAAGAACGCGATCAACTAGCTTCCACGAATTTAATTTTTTTTTTTAAACGAATCAACCCTGTCCTCTCACATATGATAAAAAAGTGTGTCAATGTATTAGTGTGAAACTTTTGCATGTGTTAGTTTCCATCACACGGGTTTTGCTGGGATATGATAAAAAAGTGTGTCAATGTATTAGTGTGAAACTTTTGCATGTGTTAGTTTCCATCACACGGGTTTTGCTGGGGTCGACTCCATAGAATTCGAGAGAGGCGTATGCAAGACTGTCGAGCTTAGCCATCACCGCGAGCAGTAAAAAGTATATTTTTGGTGTTAAAAATCTAATTTTATTTCATATACATATGTTAATAATATCTGTGTAATGAATATAATAAATATAGACTATGATAGATTTGTTTGTGGCTCATTTGTGAAAGGTTCAGGCATCAAATTTGATGGCTCAGCTGTGATAGATTCGTATATCAAGTGTGATGGATCATATGTGACTGGTATTTACATCAACATTGATGGGTATAAAGTGAGAGAGGAAAGAGTTCAGCTATATATAGAAAATCATATGATTACGCATAAGTGGGAGCGAGATGCAAACTCACACGTATACACTTCACTCCATCACATTTTTCATATTGCCCTTAATAATGTGATAGGAATCCTTGATGGAGAGTGATGGATCACATGTGATCATCAATTGATTGGTCAAATGATTATCACGGCGCTTGCAGGGTAATTAATGGAAATGAACTTTGCAAATAGATTCACAATAGAAATCATAGTTCAATTATAGAAGGTTTTCGCAGTACGACATACGTACATACATACACACACACTCCATGTAAATTGTTTCTGTATTCTGTGGAGCTTCTGTCAAAGTCATAGCCGGCCATTGTTGAAATCATAGGTTTGTTTAATGAGACCAAAAATAGAGTAGAGCAGCTCAAGTTAGATCAAAATAGAGCAGCTGTCGAAAAACAAATAGATCAAGTTAGAGCAACTCAGAGCAAACATCTCATGAAACACTTTTTAGGCAGCAATTACGAAAACATTTGACTGACTCACATTTCAATACGACTTTACATAAATGCAGCAAAAAATTGGGAAAACAACGACACTCCATGTCCACAATTTTCCCTTTCTTATTTTGAATACGCAGATTTTAAATTTTTTGTTTGTTTTTTTTCCAAATTTCATTTATTTATTTTGTTGACAGTTGTCAAAATTTACTGCTCTAACTTACTCCACAAAAAAAGCTAGAGCAAAAAATTGTGCTCTAGATCTGTTTAGAGCAGGCTCATGAAACAAAAGTTAGAGTAAATCAGAGCAAGTTAGAGTACGAAAAGTTGTCATGAAACACAATTTTGTGATCTAGTTCAATCTAGAGCAACCTAGATCAGCTCAGTAAACAAACCTCATATTGCGTCAAGATCAAAATTGACATAAGATTGACATAAGCACCACAATATGAATAAAAAAGTAGAAAAAAGTTAGCAATCAGCTGTTTAGTAGGTTAACCTTCTTCTATAAATTAGCCTTGATAGAAATGGTGACGGCGTCAGGGATCCCACTTTTGGGCTTTTCCTACCAAAACTGGTAGGTTTTATTCCTTTTGGTAGGTTGGTAGGACAATTTGAATTTTGGTAGGATTTTGCCTTCGTTCAACCCAACAAAGAACGTATGTTTACGTTCTTTGCTATGATAAAAGAAAGAAACGTTTGCACTGACACTGTAAAGAACTAATCCATTTGAAAACAATAAGCAAATTAAACATTTTCGTTTTTATTTGAATTTTTGAAGACAAAAAAAAATCAGGTAAAATACAAAGATAACCTTCATGAGATTTTTAACATTAAGGGCCGGTTTCACCATCTCCGGTTAAGCACTTAACCAGAGATTTTTGCCCGGTTAAGCAATTTATTTGACAGCTCGCCATACGATTGACGTCAAACTAACCAGCGATTAAATTAACCGGAGGTGGTGAAACCGGCCCTAACATGTCTTCGATTATTCTATAAACACGAAGTCACAAAAATAGGGTTGGCTTTCCAATAATGTCACACGCCCCGAGAAAAACGACTTTTACTGGGTTGTAGGGGAGGTGGAGTAGGTTCTGAATCAGTTAAATTTAGGCGCCGGACGTACCTAGTTTTCCCGGAATTTGTTAAAGTTGTTAAATTTTTACCAATAACAACCCCGTTTCCTCATTTACAAAACAAATTTCACTCTTTATTTTAGTCACAACACGTATATTACTAATATATTTAATAAATTTTACAATATTGCGTTAAAATCACTTTTATTAAAAATGTTGCTAATAGCGAATTCACAGGGTGTACTACGCAGAAGGACATCACCGTGGCGGTAGCCACGGTTAGGGCACACGTCCGGACGGATGGCGTAGCCCAGGGTTATTTTTTATAAGCGCGGCCGAAGGCCGCCAACGCAGAAAAGTGTACTGCGCAAAAGTTTTTTCTTTATCTATCGAATTTATATGGAGTTACTAAACTTTAACCATAAATTCCTCGAAAACGAGGTACGTCCGGCGCCTAAAATTTACGGATTCAGAACACCCTTCCCTTCCCCTACCACCCGGTAGAAGTCGTTTTTTTGGGGGCGTGTGACATTATTGGAAAGTTTCCCCCAAAAATATTTCGGACTTCAAGATTTGCACGTGAGTGCGAAGAAAAATATTAATTTATTAATATTGTAATAATTTAATAGTATAGCTGCACGAATGTTTGGGTGCATTTGAGTGTAGGCTGTGGCGTGCCCTCCAGCCAATGTTTTCCTGCGTCAAGCCATGATTGAATCGCCGCTGGAGGATCCCTCAAATGTAAGAATTTATTATATGGAAAACCAAATATTTATGTACTTATTTTAATTTTTTGTTTATACATCAATCATATTTCAACAGGACAATCAGGTATGTATACAAATCTGTATTTCATCGTATTTTTCAAAGGCGACCAGTTGGTGAAACTATACTCTGTCAAACACAAGATATTACGATGGCCTGTTGGAGGCCGCAGCTAGGAATTTACATATAAAATTGGTTAAAGTGCCGAATATCGAAGCAATTTATCATACATTGAATCTTTTCAATTCACCAAAGCATTTCAAGCGCTAATCGATGCATTTGGTGTGGAACCGTATTGCGAAGTGTACCCGGCACAATATACCATCATAATATTGGATTTTTTAAATACATATGTATGTTAAGGCTAACAAATGTGAGGCTGCAATTAAGTTATGATAAAACTAATGTTTTTAAATAAATATAATCGTTTAAAATATTATTTTCTTTACGAGGACGGTAATGTATAATACCTTAGAAAAATCCAAAAAATAATCCCCCATTAGTGCCTTATATAATCCATTAGTTTTGCCATATATATACCTCATTTAATGGATTAAATATTGATATATTAAGCATTAGTTTGTTCCTATTTATACCTTAGGGCTAAAGTTTTCGCGCGAGAGCGCTATATCATGTATATATGTGAAATGCAATGTGAAAGAAAGAGATAGAACCTTCACACATTTCTGCGTATACCTCAGCTTTTTCCCAAACGCTTTAAGAAACTAATGGAGAAAATTCAAATTCCTAAGGCATAGTACTATGCCTTAACTAATGGATTAGTTAAGGCATAGTGTTCTAGCTGGGTAGGTATTACCATAGTAGTATGTATGTTACTGGAGTAAATAATAAAATTTGTTTTATTTTTTTTCAACAATTAATATTCATTTTATTTGAATTTGAAATGAAGTTTTTACACGAAAATATAAATTAAAACTTACAATACAGTATTTTTTCCTTTTAATACGAACTAATTAAAACCAGGATTCTGTAACAAATTTGCCAAAATTTTTTTGCCTCGATATCGTAAATTTCCAAACCGTTTTGCGATTATGCTATTCTGTACGATTTTTGAGTCGAATGCTATCGTATATTTAGACAGTTGCTCTCCGATAATCATCGCAGAGGTATTGAGAGAAATTTTTGTGTCGGTAGACTTTGCAATTGTCGGTCGCAAAATAAGTTACAGAATCCCTGCACAGGCCAATTAAAATAAAAAAACACATCTCACACTGAAAAACCCCCATTCAGTGTATGAATACACACGCTTTTGTGTTAACTTATGCTGCATAATGCGTAAAAGCAAACATACAGTGAACTACACTGCGTATACGTAACTTGTTTACATACATACATACATACAGGTGAAACTAATAAAAGCTTGTTAAAAAATTATTGTAATTCATTTTGTTCGTTATGCAAATAAACAATACAATAAATAAAAAATAGATATAAATTCAAATTCGGTTTAATAAAAAACTAAAGAAAAACGGTTTTTTTATATATTTTTTTTACATTTTTGTTCTTTCTTTTCTTAAACATATTTCATATTTTATATTTTTTTTATTTTAATTTTCTTTGCATGCAGTTTGTTTAGTCTCTATCCTCGAGATGGCACATTTCACCGCCAAGAAATTTCGGGAGTTGATGCGAGTGATAATAAATTATTTATTTCCATAAAAAAGGTAAAAACGATAATTTTGTTGGTTACACTTCTTGGCGGTTAGGGCTCGTATGTATCTATAAATTAGATTTAGTTTTTTTTTCATCCGGTTTAGAATATCGTTGCCATATCAATTAAATTAAATAATTTCGTATTTTACTTTCCAAACTTGCCTCCAATGATTTATTTAATATTCCCCAGCTTTGAGTGCACTAAATTTGCTCATTTCCCCTTAACTTCATACGTGTACTTTTTAAATATTCCCATAAAATCTTTAAAATAATCCTCAAATTCTTTAAATTAAATTTAAAGCAGCTAGTATTTGAGATATACTTGTTGTAATCACTACATCGCTAATATTAGTATTAGGATTACTGATGCTAGGAAGTTTACAAGCATCCATCAAAATTCGTATGTCTTCGTTACTCAGGTAATTAAATATTTTTTCAGTACAGCCATATGTTAATTAAGGAAAATTGTTAAAGAGAATATGGAAAATGTTATTGCCTTGTTCAAGTAACTCTTTTCTTTCCATACCCTTTCTGAAATTCCTTTCCATCATACTAGCATATATTGGAAATTTTGTTTTATAGTCGTCTGATTTTAAAACCTGCACTATATTTTCATTCCTCATATATATTGCTAACGAGCATGTACTTCTTGCCAAGATATCATAAAAAGAAATGTTGGTATTATTAATCTTCTCACTCTCCATCCTTTCTATTTCTTTCGCACATTCATCCTGAAAATCTCTTATTTCACTACTCCTACTCAATGATAGTAAATTTTCTTCACTTACATATAAATTTGCGGTTTTCATTTTAACTATTTGGCGTTTAAGAGCTTCAACAGTCAATTGACCCGGACAGACACCACGATCAGGATCGTAACATTCATCATCATCAGTGCTGTTGAATTTACTATAGTACAAATTTAGTCCCTGCATAGCATAATCAAGAGGTGTATGATCTTTTCTACATGTAATATTAATATCGGAGCCGTACTCCAGAAGAGTGACAACAACTTCTAGATGTCCTTCTTGAGATGCAATGTGAAGTGCTGTTGTTCCATATTTAACTCCAATATAAGCACAAAATTTCAAGAGGGTCTCATTAATTTCCTGACAAACTTCTGCAGTACCCAAGTTTACTCGTGTCATGAAACTTTTTATTTTAGAATCAACTTTGGCACCGTATTCTAGCAACACCTTTACAACCTCTTTATGTCCTTTTTGTGCTGCAATGTGCAGTGCAGTGAATCCATCCATTTGCTTAACATTTACATTAGCTCCTTTATTCAAAAGCAAAGCGGTAATTTCTTCATTTCCCTTTTGAGCAGAAAGATGGAGCGGTGTAATACCACTCACTAATTCAGAGTTAACATTTGCATTATATTTCAAAAGAGCCTCAACAACTTTTGCATATCCTTTCTGAATAGCAACATGAAGTGTTGTTACACCATTTTTAGTTTGAGCGTCGACATTAGCACCTTTACTTAGAAGCAGCTTAGCAATTTCTCCCTTAATATTAATATTAGGATCTTCATTACTTTCACTTAAAGCAGTAAAATGCAATGCTGTTCTACCATATTTGTCACTAGCGTTAATATCAGCATCATGTTGCAAAAGAACTTCAACGATTTCTATGCATTCTTTCTTAACAGCAGTATTCAATAGATCAGGTCTATCTTTTATATCAGCTCTCTTAGTTAAAAGTAGCTTGGTAATTTTTACATCGGCATTCTCAACAGCATAAAATATTGGAGTTTTTCCGGTTCCATTTTGAGCATTTATATCAGCTTCATAGTTTATCAACAATTTAGCTACTTCTTCCTGTTTGTTTTTGGCCGCAGTATGTAAGGGTGTAAAACCTTCTTCATCAAATCTTGAATTGTATAACGTATTAACACCAGTACCATACTTTAATAGATCTTCAATAATTTTCAAATATCCTTTTTTAACAGCAGCATGTAATAGCTTAGGATTATTTGCATCTTCTGGGTTAATAATAAGGCCGTACTCTAGAAGAGCCTCAACAATATTTTTATACTGTTCTTTATATCCGTGCACTGCGGTTTTAAGAGAGCTTCTGTTACTTTGATCATTAATATCAGGACAGTACCTTAAAACATCCTCAACAATAGTTAAATTCCCTTTTTCGACAGCGAGGTGCAGTGTAGTTTTGCCATCTTTATCCTGATTATCAACTTTAGCTCCATGTTGTAATAGCAATTTCACAACGGTTTTACGTCCTGTTTTGGCAGCAATATGAAGTGGAGTTAATTTACCATTTGTGCTAGCATTAATGTCAGCACCTTTATTCAAGAATAATTTCACAGTTTCTTCATGACCTAGTTCAGAGGCAAAATGCAGTGGCGTATATCCTTCATTCAATGTGACACAATTTGTACAAGCACCATGGTTTAGAAGATCTTCGGCAATGTGTATATATCCTTTCTTAGCAGCAATATGAAGAGGGGTTATACTATCCTCCCCTTTAGCATCAACATAAGCACCTCTACTTAAAAGCAATGTGACAACTTCTTCACTACATTTTTCAACAGCAAAGTGCAGTGGTGCATAACCTTCTGAAGTACATATATAATTAGCATAAGCTCCATATTTTAAAAGATACTCAACAATTTGTAAACATCCTATCTCAGCTGCAACATGAAGTAGACTTCTACCATATTTGTCTCTGGCATTAACATCAGCTCTATGCGTTAAAAGTAATTCAGTAACTTCAATTTTCTTGTTTTTAATTGCATTGTGAAGTGGAGTTTTACCAAAAGGATCTTTAGCATTAATATTGGCACCTTTGTCTAGAATCATCTTAACAATTTCTATGTCACCATTTATAACAGCAAAATGAAGAGGAGTATCACAAGGCTTTGTATTTTTCCAGTTAACTATAGAACCGCTTGTTAAAAGTAGCTTAGCAGCTGCTATACGTCCATTCTTAAGAGCAGCACAAAGGAGCGCATATCCTTCAGTGTAAGGCAGCCCAAAAGAGTTGAGTAACTCCTTTGCTCTTTCTAGTCTTCCATCATGAAGCGCAGCTCTTAAACTGTACTTTATATCCTCATAATTTAGCATAACGACTTGTCCTCCAGATTATATAATTTTGCCTTATTAATTATTACCGTAGCCTAGGGTTGGGCGATATATATCGATATATCAGTATATCGATATTTTAAAAATAGTACAGCCGATAATATCGACGATATTTTGAACTACCGTGCATCGATAATCGATAATTTTTCGTCATTTCGAGCCAAATTCGATATTTTTCATACATTTCTGATTCGCTTTGAATTTAACAGCAGAACATTTTTAGGAAGTGGTATAACAATAATGTCCGGGTGCTTGAATTTACATTACTTTCTTCTTCACGCAATTCTTAATGATTTTTATGTTTATACTTCAGAATTGGTAGAATACATGTAGACACGTCCAACTTTAACAACAAATATCTAGTAAACTTTAAGTCTCCGGCAAGTTTTGATATCAGTTTTGAGATCTGCGAGAGCACCTCTAACCCTGTGAAAAAATGGGTTTTCGCGGGGCGTGCTTCCTTAATGTAAAGCCGACCCTTTCGATATATTGATATATCGATGTTTTTACACGGCATAAATCGATGTTTTTTAAATATCGATATAATATATATCGATATATTTTTCCAATTTGCCCATCCCTACCGTAGCCATACACGCATAGTGATGGCAGTAATAACCGGAAAAACGATTATAATCGGTTAATTTCTTTCGGTTAACGGTTAAAATGTATCGGTTTTTTCCTTTTGATTATGACCGTGAATACCAAGTGAAATGAAGAAGAGCATCAAAAACGTAAACAAAATAAACCTTTTTGTAAACATAAGCAATTAGTAAGTTCTTAAAAAATATTAAATAAAAGCTTTAAATATATAAGGTTGTTCTCTGTGTCTAATATTTTTGCCGAGATATCATGATATCTTGAGAAATTTGCCACACAGAGAGAGCGCACCTTTAAGAAAATAAAATTCTGACTTCATTGTGAACTAGCATGTTAGTCATATTCTTTCCACTCTTTATACGACTGTTGTCGCTTTGCTTTGCTTGCTTCAATTTCGAATTAAATAATTTTTTATCTGAATAAAATAAAATACTTAAAAAAAAAGAACTAGAAACATAAATTCAAGCTCACTTCTATTGTGAATGTAATAACATGGTTGCATTTCCCGTGATATTTTTCTCATGATATCAAATATCACGGGTTGGGGTGTGAGAAATTTGCCGAAGCTCCAAATTTGACAAGACGTGTATTTTGTTGTTGTGCTCGGGAAATTTATCACACTTATGTCATCTCGGCAAATTTGCTAGGCCAAAATCACACAGAGAGAACAACCTTTATGTTTTCAATAGTTTTATTTTGTTGTTATTTTAGGAAATCATCCAAAGCGACGAGGATGACCTTATATTACTGGTAAGCTGTGGTATATTGATGGCCGGAATGGAAGAAAATATGAGAAATCGATGCCAACTAAGTATGCCCTTGCATCATTATAAAAATTGCGCATTCTATTTTTCGTTTCTTTTTTGCCATTTTCACTAACGATTTCCACGATTTTTTTTCAACACGCAACAAACGTCAAAATTTCTTTAAAGCTTAAAGCTTAGTATCGACCTCTCAAGAAGCGCAAAAGTTTCATATAAAATGACGTACAAGAAATGCTCAAGAAATTTTTCTTGTGAAACTTTCTTGAGCGAGTATCGACCTCTCAAGAAATTTAGTACACTTTTTTAATACTATTTTTCAACGTTATGCGAACACAGCAACACAGGTTTTGCCAAGAAATATATCATCGACCATTTATTTCTTAGGCCCTCTGCACACGAGCATGATTTAAGGGTGATTTAGGCAAGGGCGAAAACACGATTTTTGTCTAAATCACCCTTAAATCATGCTCGTGTGCAGAGGGCTTTAAAGAAATTTTGACGTTTGTTGCGTGTTGAAAAAAAATCATGAAAATCGTTAGTGAAAATGGCAAAAAACAAACGAAAAATAGAATGCACAATTTTTTTAATGATGCAAGGGCATAGTTGGCATTGATTTCTCATATTTTCTTCCATTCCGGCCATCAATATACCACAGCTTACCAGTAATATAAGGTCATCCTCGTCGCTTTGGATGATTTCCTAAAATAACAACAAAATAAAACTATTGAAAACATAAAGGTTGTTCTCTCTGTGTGATTTTGGCCTGGCAAATTTGCCGAGATGACATAAGTGTGATAAATTTCCCGAGCACAACAACAAAATACACGTCTTGTCAAATTTGGAGCTTCGGCAAATTTCTCACACCCCAACCCGTGATATTTGATATCATGAGAAAAATATCACGGGAAATGCAACCATGTTATTACATTCACAATAGAAGTGAGCTTGAATTTATGTTTCTAGTTCTTTTTTTTTAAGTATTTTATTTTATTCAGATAAAAAATTATTTAATTCGAAATTGAAGCAAGCAAAGCAAAGCGACAACAGTCGTATAAAGAGTGGAAAGAATATGACTAAGGCACTCTGCACACGAGGCGTATCGTCATAGACGCGTACGAGACATTTCATGTAGCGTCGATTTCTCTACGCCTCAAGATCTGCACACGAAGCGACATGAAACTTCGCTGCACAAAACAAACAAACAAATTAATAATACGGTTTTTTGCTTTAAATTTCGAAGCTTTAAATAGAAAAGATAAAAAATTTTACGGAATCTTCCATTTTCTTTAATTATACACTAATTTTTTCCGATTTTTTACACAAATTTTACTGCTTTCATAAATTCCACCAAGTGGAAAAATGTAAACAAACATCTTCTTCTTCCTCTTTTCTAAGCGTAGTACGCCTAGCTACCAGCACTGCTTTACGCCAAGCGACATGTAGCCAGCATACTTTGACGAATGCATGAAGCTGACGACTCGTGTGCAGCCCTCAATTGAAATATACGTGCGCGACATCAAAGCGTACAGTTTTCGTCTGTAGTATCTAATACGCGTCTAAAGCAGTACGCTCCGTGTGCAGAGTGCCTAACATGCTAGTTCACAATGAAGTCAGAATTTTATTTTCTTAAAGGTGCGCTCTCTCTGTGTGGCAAATTTCTCAAGATATCATGATATCTCGGCAAAAATATTAGACACAGAGAACAACCTTATATATTTAAAGCTTTTATTTAATATTTTTTAAGAACTTACTAATTGCTTATGTTTACAAAAAGGTTTATTTTGTTTCCGTTTTTGATGCTCTTCTTCATTTCACTTGGTATTCACGGTCATAATCAAAAGGAAAAAACCGATACATTTTAACCGTTAACCGAAAGAAATTAACCGATTATAATCGTTTTTCCGGTTATTACTGCCATCCCTAAGCGTGTATGGCTACGGTAGGGATGGGCAAATTGGAAAAATATATCGATATATATTATATCGATATTTAAAAAACATCGATTTATGCCGTGTAAAAACATCGATATATCAATATATCGAAAGGGTCGGCTTTACATTAAGGAAGCACGCCTCGCGAAAACCCATTTTTTCACAGGGTTAGAGGTGCTCTCGCAGATCTTAAAACTGATATCAAAACTTGCCGGAGACTTAAAGTTTACTAGATATTTGTTGTTAATAAAGGCTGGTATCGACCTCTCAAGAAACAGCTCAAGAAATTTTTGGATTTATTTCTTGAGTAAAAAATAGTAGTAGGCAAGAAATTTTGACGTTTAGTAATCCACCGTGAATACCAAGTGAAATTGTTATGGTTTGCTATCGATATCAATGCTGATATCGATCATAAACGGGTTAAATTCGGTTGCTCAATTCTGTCGGGGTGGCAGTACCACTATTTCAATAGCTTCCTTCTTAGTAGTTCCCAATAACTTCCAATTAATAATGGCCGACGTGCTGACATGGTGAAGAAGAATGGTGACGCGTGGCCAAACATGAAAGGTAGTCGCATGCATGGTTCAATTATAGAAGGTTTTTGCAGTACTATATACGGACATACATACATACACCCTCCATGTAAATTGGTTGTGTATTCCGTGATGCTTCTGTCAAAATCATAGCCGCCATCGTAGAAATCATACTGCGTCAAGATCAAAATTGTCATAAGTTTTGACACAAGCACCACAATATGGGAAAAAATAGGGAAAAGTCTGCAATCAGCTGGTTAGTAGGTTAACCTTCTATAAATTAGCCTTGGTCGCATGTGAAGGAGAATGAGGTTGTATTATAGGGGTGATCTCGATAGAACAGCTTACAATTCATTTTTTTTTTCTTAGCGTCAGTAACTTTGCTGTTCGAGTAATTTCATTTACCAACTATGGTGTTCTAACAATAATAACGATTCTTATTTTCTCATCCAGTTACTAGACATTCCAAATGCGAAATTTTTCTGCGCTCAAATCCTGTAATTAATTCCCTTTTCCACCACCAAATGTTTAAACAAATTTTAAGTGAGTGGGTTTATCCGAAATTTACATTGATTTTTTTTCTTCTTTATTCTTCGAGATGATTATATGGTATTGCTTCATTTTTTTTTGATCCCGAGCTTTATAGATCGCGCATAAATTTTTCTTCAAATCTGGCAAGCTATCGAGCCGACCTCTATGAGTAGGCATCATGAGAAATTTCCCCTCCGAATCTTTACAATCGTTCCAATGGCGGAGATGCACAAGTATTGGTGATGGACAAACTGGTTCTCCCAGGGTTGCCATGAACACTTCGAATGTGAAAATACGTAACACGTGGTTATTCGGATACTTGGTACTTTCAAATGCATATTTTATAAAATATTCTCATGCGCTCCATACAATTTTAAATTTTACATAGTTCACAGAAAATTAATTAATTATTTACCGCATGTTTATACTATAATAATATAATACAATGGCGCTATTATAACTCTGACGAGTTTTATGGCCGAGCTTCTCTCCCAATTCGAGGTGTGCTCCTTTTTGTTTTTCCTACTAATTGGGTGGACCTACTGTTTTATGCCGGCTCCGAACGGCGAATGCATTTTATGTGAGAAGCTTTTTCATGGCAGAAATACTCTCGGAGGGTATGCCGCCTACTGCCGAGAGGTGACCGCTGCTCTTAAAAAACCCAATAATTGGATTTTTACTAATTAGAAAAATTTGTTTGGCTCGGGCCGTGGTTTGAACCCGAGACCTCTGGCATAGCAGGCGAGCACTCTACCCACTGCACCACAGCGGCATGTTTATACTATTGTTTCATTAATCAGATTTTCCTGTCTCTTACCATTTTTATAATTTGAGCGTAAGACAACAATGTCTATTAATATTCCTAACGTACACTAATAGAATTTTACAGTAGCAAATTTACTAGGGCACGAATATAAGCGATTAATTTGAGATAGTTTCATGGAAAAAATGCTTGAGGCATTTTATTCCGAAAGTTTTGGTATTTTTATTTGTGTAACATGGCAATCGCATTCCATCTCGCTTGTGTCATTGCTAGCGTCATACCATGATATAGACATTCGGGTAACCGTAAAGTCACGCCACTATTATGCACACGTCACTACACCACTGCAGGCGAGATGAAAAGTAAACGGGACTCTTCCAGATGAAGACAGAAGAAAGATTTTTTCATCAACAGCAGCAGCAAAAATTGGATAGAATTTTATTATTCGTGGAATTACAAATTTTTGAGTGGTGAATCACAATTAAGAAAAGATTGTTTAAAAAAAAAAAAAAAAAATCCAAGAAATATATACATAAAAAAAAAAAAAAACAGTTTTAAAACCAGAAATTGGCTTTTTTTTCGGTTTATTTGCCTGCATATTTCAAACCAAAAAAGTGCAATCCGCAAAACAAGAAAACAAGCAGCAACAATCAAGTTTTAAACAAGCAAGCGAATTTGGTTTTTAATTTCCAACTTTTTCGTTTGGTTTTCTTTTGTTTTGGAATTTGCTGCAAACAAAATCAATCAACAATTTAAAACATTTAAGCAACAGCTAACACTTGCCCATTTTGTAATCGCTCAGAAGGAGTTTATCTATTGGAAAAAGCAGTGAGAACAACAACAAAAAATAAAAGCACAAAGTCGCATTGTAAATTGACTGGGTACGAGGCGTGCATTGGATTTGGAACAAACATTTGCGGTCGGACGTAACGTGTTTAATTTGATTTTGGTGTGAATTGTTTTGCGCATCCCAAGCAGGGGAGTTAACTTGTTTTATATGACTTTGAAAGAATAAGTGAAACACCAGTATTTAAAGGAGCACCGCCAAGTCCACCTCAACGGAGCAAGTTGGTTAGTTCGTGCATGAATTTACATAGGCGATATTTAAGTCATAGGACCTCAAAATTTTCCAGTAATAGACATCGGAAGCTGCAACCTTTTAGAGAAACGTGAGCCAATCGCACACGTTTTCCGCAATTTTTCCAAATATTTATATTAAAAGAGAAAAAAAAAACAACGAAAACAAAATAGCTACAAAACAACCAGCAAATCGGCAAATGAGCATTGTCTTATTTTAATTACTTAAATCGTAGCAAAGCCAAACATAAAAACAACAACAACAGCCAAGTAATTATTTGCGAAGCGCACATTGACTTTGCCACTAAAAGCAACCACAACAACAACAACATAAACGGTAATTCGTACAGCTACAGTAATAGCAATAACAATCAAAACAACAACAACAACGTTGAAACGATTGTCAACAACAACAATCGCTATAACGAGCAGCACAATCAGTAACAACAGCAGCGAACAACCGGTGGCAGCTTTAGCAGCAGATCGGTGGCACCAACACTAAAGGTGCACCGCAACGGGTGGTGAGTCAGGCAACGGGTGCATTAGAAAATATGTATATATATTAACGTAGTTAATTAAATTAGAAACAAAAAGGGAAATGGTATACGTTATTTTGGTATAGAGCATATGAAAATATGCATACATATGTACACACAAATATTGATACGTATGTGTTCATATCAGAGTTGGGCAGAAGGAAAACCAAAAAGTGTTCAAATAACCAATGATGGATGAATAATTCCTTTGATCTTTATAATAGATAATTTCGTTTATTCGAACAAGAGAGCTATTCGAATAACTGATATTTTCGTTTACATACGGTTGTTCATCATTTATACGTATGTACGTGTACATATATATATGTATATATGATTTTGACTATCGCTCAGTTGTGTCCTCGGTTTGCCCTGAGCTTTAATTTACCTTGTGAAACAAGAAATAAAGTCCGGAATGATTGTCCGTAGAGAGTTTATCTGAATGAAACCTTTAAAAAGGGATACTTTTTTTAAATAACCACCTAAATAAAAGAATTTATTCGAATAATGCCCAAGTCTGGTTCGTATGGATTTGTGTGTATGTATAGTGCAGACAACGAAATTTAAATAGAGGTTAATTATAGTAATTCAATTGGGAAACAGCGGTAGAAAAGAATACTAGTTTTGGCAAACGAAAATTTTTTTTATATGCAGTGTCTTGTACATGTAGGTATATAAAAGTGGTTTAATACACTCTGAGTGATGTGAAAAGAGCAACAGTCATATGTATGTACATAGGTAGACATATACATATACATACGTGCATGCTTAAGTACATAGCAGAAAATTTTTTTTTTCCTTTCTGAATGTAATGTTGAGCTAAGGCACCACTCGGTTCGAATGTAGGTGAAAACATGAGTATATGACGCTGCCCGAGTGCGCTTAATTCGCATCAATTTTGATTCACGTGTGTACATACAAATGGCCATCTACTACGTATACATATGTACTACCAAAAGAACCATGAAATTCCGCTGTAAGGAATAATAGTATACATGCATAATTGGTGTATAAAACAAGGATACAAGAATATTATTTTGATGACATTTGTATTAGTTAGATGTAATAAAGGGGGGGACTGTGTAGGAGAATATAACAAGCCAGCGTAAATTAAAGAACCCATAAAACAAACAATAAAGATAATATACATATATAGGCCGCCAATGATATTATATAAAAGCAATGACCAAAAGTTCCCGTCACGAACTCCCTATTCCATTTTAGCTTACTTTATACTACATACATACTTGTAAGATCTTCAAAAGAAAAGAATTTTTTTTCCGTTCATTAGAGTTAACCTAATTAGTCTAAATTAAAATACAACTTCAATGTATCTACTCTTCGAGCCACGTTTCACAGAGTGGGCTTAGAACGTAAGCTAATTAAAATAAAGTAATTGTAAGGTTTTTTTTGTACTTACATATATACAAACATATATGCAATCTATGTTTGATTCGACTCTACGTAACGGCATATACTTATATTTGTAAGCGCGGCTATTCCGTTTTATTTAGTAGTTAGTTCATATCAGGCTTAGTAGATCAATAAGCACTATATTAAACTATATATGGCACTAAAAGGAACTATACATAGGACATAGGGGCTTTCTTTTTTATATATACCCAAAATGAATTATAAATAAATTGTAAAATGAAAATGGGAGTGCTGGCCTACTTTATTTAAAAAGGCATTAGGGATTTCAGGAATGGGGTCATCAAAACATAGGTGCACCGATGGCCATGGATGAGGGTGGGTCGAAAAGCACCAGCGCTGCAACAACACCAGCGGCGCACCACAGGTAAGGGGTTACTGATATTCGGGTGCGACAGTAACCATGGATTAGGGTGGGACAAAAACGCACCGGCGCTGCAACAACATCAGCAACGCCACCCCCTTGTGAGTTCGGCCTTTAACTTTTTTTTGATTGTTCATATATTTTAAATTTCAGCTTCTTTTATGTATTTTCAGATGCCTGGTAATAACCGGTCCTTCCGGTTGATTCAAATTAAATTCAAATTTAACGATTTTTTTTTGCGATATAAGTATTCAAATTTAAATTCACTTTGACAGTTTTTTTTTTTTGACAGTTTTTATTCAAATTTAGTGCATATCGATTTCAACGTACATTCAAATTTAAATTTTGGTGCAACGATTATTTTCTCGTCCGTCCGCGGTTATTTAAATTTAACGTGCGCTCATCTAATTTTAAATTTTTCCGTCGATTGTCAGTATTTCCGTCCGATTTAAATTTCGGTTTAGATGTTTTGCTAACGTCCGTCTGACTTTAACGTACATATGTACGTTCGAAATTCATATTCAAATTTTAACGACATTTTCCCTCGGTTTGCATTTATTTAAATTTAACTGATGCCTAGCCTCTTGGATTTGGATTTTTCGGGTTATTTTGAATTTTCGAATTTTTCAACGGTCCGTCCGTGGCATCCGGCCAAACCGGATGTTGTTTTCGTGTGATTTTCTCGTTATTGGTTTGAAAAGGCATGATATGAAATTTTTCTGTTTATGGCGCAGGACAGCAATGTAGGCAAGAACCCCGCCCAGCCGACAATGACTAGCCACAGTGCAACCCTAGATCATGCCGACCGCCATGCATTGCTGCTCCACTCGATTGTAGATCGTAATCGATAGTCGAAAACGTGTACCATAACAGATGGCGCCCAACGTGCTGGCTCGATGCCTTTTTGGTCAGCCAGTGACGCCTTGCCACCTCGCAAGTCCCAGATAGGCAGGCCCTGCGCCGCCACTGCGTTGCGGCGAGATGGTGAGACTGATCAGGTTGTCCAAGGAGTTCGTCGCTGTTGGTGGCATAGGGCGCCACAAAGCGCAGATCGTAATCGAGGTCAAACGCGTATCCATAACAGATGGCGCCCAACGTGGTGTCTTGGGTGCTGGCTTCAGTGGTTTTCTGGTCGGTCAGTGAAGTTTCATCTTCACGCAAGTCCCAGATTGGCAGCCTCCGTAGCCGCCACTGCGTTGCGGCGGGATGATGGAATTGATCAGACTGATTGGAGAGTCATTGGTGTTAGTGGCTCAGGGCTCCACGAGACTTTACGTCACCCAGTCTGTTTTTTTCTCTTTTTGCATTTCACCCGGAGAGGCAGTGTTTAACGCACTTAATTTTTTTTGTAGTTTAAATATTAAATTTGTTTTCACTGTCGTCCGAGGGGCATGTCCGCTAGATTCAGTATTTTTTTTTTATTTCTTTTTGCCGAATATGTCTTTTGTGCAGTTTTGTGTATCGGATTTTTTTTCTTTTGGGGCCCAGCTTATCTCGCGTCGGAGTTGGCTGGATCCTAAGCTAGCAATCCTTCTTCGCAAGTCTGGGGTAGCGGCTTCAAACCGTGCCTTTCATTGCGGCGGAGCCAAGGATGTTGGTCACAAGGAAAATTCGTCCTTTTAATTTTTTTTTGTTTTCGTGATTCTTTTTTGCAATTTAGGCCTCAGCCATTCCGCGTCTGAGTTGGTTGCACCTAGCGCCACTTTCATTGCGATGGGTTGGTCTGAGACCTGAGTTAGTACTTTTCATCTCCGCAAGTCTGGGGAAAGCAGCCTCTAGCTGTTCCTTTCATTGCGGCGGAGATTAGGAGGGTATTTTGCAAATTTCTTTTGTACTGTCTTTTTCGTTGGTTATGCGATGCAGGCCTCAGTTCATCTCATGCCTGAGTTGGGTGCCTTGGAACATTTAGCAACACTTCATGGCGATGAGCTGAGCTGAGAACCAAGGATGTATTGTCTATCTCCGCAAGTCTGGGGATAGCGGATTCAAACCGTTCCTTTCATTGCGGCGGAGATAGGTTAGTATTTCGCAAAATTTAAATTTTTTTTTGTTATTGCTAACTATCTTTAGTTAGCCAGCCTGTCTCAGGGATTTAGCTTCCGAGCAACCCTGCATTGCGGTTGGTGCGCTGGAGACCAGTTGGCACACACCGTCTTAATTTTTTTTTTGTGTTTTTATTTTTCAAGGGGGTTATATTTTTTTTTATACTGTAACCTGTGCCTTTTATGATGGGAGGTCAGCATTCCCATTGAATAACGAACATATATATATATTTTGCATTGAATATCTTTTTACATTTACATATACACGTATATGAACACGTTTATTTATACAAATATTTTTTTTATATAAGCGAAGTCATTTTGAATCGATATTGTTAGTTAAAATTTAAGATAATTTTTGTTTTGAATCGCAAATAATTATTACAATTATTGCTTGATTTTTCCACCAAACGAGACAATTAAAGTTTTATTACTTTTTCGGATGTGACATAATTTTGTACCGGCATAGAGATTCAAATAGCAAATAATCATTATAAATAATTGCTGAAAGTTTCACCAAACACAAAAACCAAAGTTTTGTAATTTTCTTTCGGATGCGAAATAATTTTGAATCGAGTTAGAGATTTAAATTTCGGTAATTGTACAAATAATTGCATTGGAGCTTTGACACCAAACGTGACTTATTTAGGCAGTTAATTGCTTAAGATTTCATACGACCATTCAAGCGTGCCTTGTTTTTTTTGAAGCGCCCATACGTTCGATTTTGTTTAAATGTCCCAAAACTGTCAGCAGTCGACTGAACGGACGCAAACGAGGAAATCTGTAAAAACTTAGCGCAGGCAAATGATAGAGTCAAGTGACGAGTTCGTGGGAAAGTTGGCAATGCACTGTATGACTTAGAAGACTTAACAGGGAGATTAATAGGACGATTCCACGCTTCTGATATCCGTCCTCAATAAGACTCCGCTGGGCGTCTTGGCGGTCGGGGACAATTCGCCCAGTATTCTCCCCGAGCAGTTATAATAATAGGTGGATCACAGGCGCTCCCATCGGGAACCGTGGACCATCTAGCAGTCCATATTCCAATTGGTCTGCTTATGCGGAGTTTTGACGAGTTCTCCCAAATTAAAATGTCTAGTTTTATGGAGTTTTGGCGAGTTCTCCTATATCAAATGCCTAACCTTACGGAGTTTTGACGAGTTCTCCAATATAAAAATGTCTATTTAAACGGAGTATTGATGATTTTCCTGCTAAAGTTTTTTTTGTCCAGCTTCGCGAGGTTAGGGACCATAGACCAGCTGATAGGGTGATGGTATTCGGAGTTTAGACGCGTTCTCCTGTAAAAAAATGTCTAAGGCCGCGAAGCCTTAAAATAGGAAACAAAATAATTTAACTTTTTTTGTAAAGCCCATTCCGGGGGGCGAGAAACCAGCGGACCAAGGGTCTTTTTCAAGACCGCCTGTCCTGGGTTCAACGTGCGGGGTTGGATCAGCCGGGGGGGACAGGTTCTTAAGACCGACCAAGTTCGGCACCTAGGAGAAGGGCTCCTAGGGGGGAGTAGGCTTCTCTGGCCTAAGCCAATAGAGAATTACCGCAACACCGGACTTACGCATCTTGGTTTCTTTTTACCAAATGAATTTTTTTATCATACCTGACTTTCAATTATTCTCGGATTTTCATACACTACTAGATTGCACGTTCATATAGCATACGTTTTTTTTTGGTATCACCTGATGGAGCCTCTGTTGCCCGGTTAGCTGTGGTAGAATTTGAGACTCTTATCTAGGGGTGAGTCGTGCCCCACGTAGTTAACAGTTGAGTATTCTCGCGACAACCTTACAGGCAAACCATTTTTCCTGTTCGCTCCCTCGTCAGGTCTTCGAAGCGAAGCAGGCCTGTTATGGTTTGCTATCGATATCAATGCTGATATCGATCATAAACGGGTTAAATTCGGTTGCTCAATTCTGTCGGGGTGGCAGTACCACTATTTCAATAGCTTCCTTCTTAGTAGTTCCCAATAACTTCCAATTAATAATGGCCGACGTGCTGACATGGTGAAGAAGAATGGTGACGCGTGGCCAAACATGAAAGGTAGTCGCATGCATGGTTCAATTATAGAAGGTTTTTGCAGTACTATATACGGACATACATACATACACCCTCCATGTAAATTGGTTGTGTATTCCGTGATGCTTCTGTCAAAATCATAGCCGCCATCGTAGAAATCATACTGCGTCAAGATCAAAATTGTCATAAGTTTTGACACAAGCACCACAATATGGGAAAAAATAGGGAAAAGTCTGCAATCAGCTGGTTAGTAGGTTAACCTTCTATAAATTAGCCTTGGTCGCATGTGAAGGAGAATGAGGTTGTATTATAGGGGTGATCTCGATAGAACAGCTTACAATTCATTTTTTTTTTCTTAGCGTCAGTAACTTTGCTGTTCGAGTAATTTCATTTACCAACTATGGTGTTCTAACAATAATAACGATTCTTATTTTCTCATCCAGTTACTAGACATTCCAAATGCGAAATTTTTCTGCGCTCAAATCCTGTAATTAATTCCCTTTTCCACCACCAAATGTTTAAACAAATTTTAAGTGAGTGGGTTTATCCGAAATTTACATTGATTTTTTTTCTTCTTTATTCTTCGAGATGATTATATGGTATTGCTTCATTTTTTTTTGATCCCGAGCTTTATAGATCGCGCATAAATTTTTCTTCAAATCTGGCAAGCTATCGAGCCGACCTCTATGAGTAGGCATCATGAGAAATTTCCCCTCCGAATCTTTACAATCGTTCCAATGGCGGAGATGCACAAGTATTGGTGATGGACAAACTGGTTCTCCCAGGGTTGCCATGAACACTTCGAATGTGAAAATACGTAACACGTGGTTATTCGGATACTTGGTACTTTCAAATGCATATTTTATAAAATATTCTCATGCGCTCCATACAATTTTAAATTTTACATAGTTCACAGAAAATTAATTAATTATTTACCGCATGTTTATACTATAATAATATAATACAATGGCGCTATTATAACTCTGACGAGTTTTATGGCCGAGCTTCTCTCCCAATTCGAGGTGTGCTCCTTTTTGTTTTTCCTACTAATTGGGTGGACCTACTGTTTTATGCCGGCTCCGAACGGCGAATGCATTTTATGTGAGAAGCTTTTTCATGGCAGAAATACTCTCGGAGGGTATGCCGCCCACTGCCGAGAGGTGACCGCTGCTCTTAAAAAACCCAATAATTGGATTTTTACTAATTAGAAAAATTTGTTTGGCTCGGGCCGTGGTTTGAACCCGAGACCTCTGGCATAGCAGGCGAGCACTCTACCCACTGCACCACAGCGGCATGTTTATACTATTGTTTCATTAATCAGATTTTCCTGTCTCTTACCATTTTTATAATTTGAGCGTAAGACAACAATGTCTATTAATATTCCTAACGTACACTAATAGAATTTTACAGTAGCAAATTTACTAGGGCACGAATATAAGCGATTAATTTGAGATAGTTTCATGGAAAAAATGCTTGAGGCATTTTATTCCGAAAGTTTTGGTATTTTTATTTGTGTAACATGGCAATCGCATTCCATCTCGCTTGTGTCATTGCTAGCGTCATACCATGATATAGACATTCGGGTAACCGTAAAGTCACGCCACTATTATGCACACGTCACTACACCACTGCAGGCGAGATGAAAAGTAAACGGGACTCTTCCAGATGAAGACAGAAGAAAGATTTTTTCATCAACAGCAGCAGCAAAAATTGGATAGAATTTTATTATTCGTGGAATTACAAATTTTTGAGTGGTGAATCACAATTAAGAAAAGATTGTTTAAAAAAAAAAAAAAAAAATCCAAGAAATATATACATAAAAAAAAAAAAAACAGTTTTAAAACCAGAAATTGGCTTTTTTTTTCGGTTTATTTGCCTGCATATTTCAAACCAAAAAAGTGCAATCCGCAAAACAAGAAAACAAGCAGCAACAATCAAGTTTTAAACAAGCAAGCGAATTTGGTTTTTAATTTCCAACTTTTTCGTTTGGTTTTCTTTTGTTTTGGAATTTGCTGCAAACAAAATCAATCAACAATTTAAAACATTTAAGCAACAGCTAACACTTGCCCATTTTGTAATCGCTCAGAAGGAGTTTATCTATTGGAAAAAGCAGTGAGAACAACAACAAAAAATAAAAGCACAAAGTCGCATTGTAAATTGACTGGGTACGAGGCGTGCATTGGATTTGGAACAAACATTTGCGGTCGGACGTAACGTGTTTAATTTGATTTTGGTGTGAATTGTTTTGCGCATCCCAAGCAGGGGAGTTAACTTGTTTTATATGACTTTGAAAGAATAAGTGAAACACCAGTATTTAAAGGAGCACCGCCAAGTCCACCTCAACGGAGCAAGTTGGTTAGTTCGTGCATGAATTTACATAGGCGATATTTAAGTCATAGGACCTCAAAATTTTCCAGTAATAGACATCGGAAGCTGCAACCTTTTAGAGAAACGTGAGCCAATCGCACACGTTTTCCGCAATTTTTCCAAATATTTATATTAAAAGAGAAAAAAAAAACAACGAAAACAAAATAGCTACAAAACAACCAGCAAATCGGCAAATGAGCATTGTCTTATTAAACGGTTTTATTTAGCTCACCCCGTTTGTTTTATTTATTATTCTTGGGTCGAATTTAGTAATTCAAATTTCACCCTCTTCCTGTCAACCGATTAATCTGATATTTTGTACGCATGTATAACCCCGATGACAATGCAATATTATGAAAAAAAAAAAATCCGATAGGTGGCGCGTGGGTCGCTATATTTACAAACATCGCATTTATGGTCCGATTTGGCTGAAATTCGGAACATGTATTACTACCTTGAAAAGAAATATTTTCTTAAAAAAAAAATTCCGCTAGGTGGCGCGTGGGTCGCTATATTTACAAAAATTGCATTTATGGTCCGATTTGGCTGAAATTCGGAACATGTATTACTACCTTGAAAAGAAATATTTTCTTTAAAAAAAATTCCGCTAGGTGGAGCTGAGATCGGGGTAATTAAAACTGAAAATCCTAATTATGGACCGATTTGGCTGATATTTAGCATGTGCATTACTTAAATAATTTACAAATGTTTAAAAAAAATTTGGAGCCGCTAGGTGGCGCGTGAGTCGCTCTATTTAAATAAAAATAGGTAAAAAAACATTTTAAGTTAAACGGTTTTATGTTAAACATACATTGCAAAGTTTAAGACTAAATGGCGTATAATAATAATGAATTAAACAGAATGCGAAATAAAAACTAAAAACTAGAAAATAAAAATAGGTAAAAAAACTTTTTAAGTTAAACGGTTTTATGTTATACATACATTGCAATGTTTAAGATAAATGTACTAAAAACCAAAAAATAATAAAATAGATACAGTCGTGGGAATTATAAACATTTGCATAGACTAGACTAAAATAAAACCGTGGGGCACGTCAATTGTCTACAATCGTTGATTAAAATGTTTGTTTTGTAATGTTACACTATAATTAGGCAGTTGTTCAACCGACAACGATGGACGTGTGATAAGTAAGGCTAGAATGTGGAAAAAAGCTAGCAAGCTCGATTATAAGCGAGTTTTAGGGTTTCATAGTGGTGAGCGAGTAGTACTTTTATCATATGCTTTGTCTATTAAAGACAAACTACGAGCAGTGAAACGATTCCTCGTGTGAATGTCCAACGATAAACTAGTTGAAACATCTCTTTTATTAACATGGAGTGTATAACTATTGGAATTTCCATGAGCAAGAAAATAGTAAGTAATTTCCGCACCGTCTGCGGGCCAACTGCCTAACGACGAATTAAACGATTCTTCTATCGCACATTAAGTCGATAATTTGTAGACAATTGACGTGCCCCCGGTTTTATTTTAGTCTAGTCTATGCAAATGTTTATAATTCCCACGACTGTATCTATTTTATTATTTTTTGGTTTTTAGTACATTTATCTTAAACATTGCAATGTATGTATAACATAAAACCGTTTAACTTAAAAAGTTTTTTTACCTATTTTTTTTTAATTACTTAAATCGTAGCAAAGCCAAACATAAAAACAACAACAACAGCCAAGTAATTATTTGCGAAGCGCACATTGACTTTGCCACTAAAAGCAACCACAACAACAACAACATAAACGGTAATTCGTACAGCTACAGTAATAGCAATAACAATCAAAACAACAACAACAACGTTGAAACGATTGTCAACAACAACAATCGCTATAACGAGCAGCACAATCAGTAACAACAGCAGCGAACAACCGGTGGCAGCTTTAGCAGCAGATCGGTGGCACCAACACTAAAGGTGCACCGCAACGGGTGGTGAGTCAGGCAACGGGTGCATTAGAAAATATGTATATATATTAACGTAGTTAATTAAATTAGAAACAAAAAGGGAAATGGTATACGTTATTTTGGTATAGAGCATATGAAAATATGCATACATATGTACACACAAATATTGATACGTATGTGTTCATATCAGAGTTGGGCAGAAGGAAAACCAAAAAGTGTTCAAATAACCAATGATGGATGAATAATTCCTTTGATCTTTATAATAGATAATTTCGTTTATTCGAACAAGAGAGCTATTCGAATAACTGATATTTTCGTTTACATACGGTTGTTCATCATTTATACGTATGTACGTGTACATATATATATGTATATATGATTTTGACTATCGCTCAGTTGTGTCCTCGGTTTGCCCTGAGCTTTAATTTACCTTGTGAAACAAGAAATAAAGTCCGGAATGATTGTCCGTAGAGAGTTTATCTGAATGAAACCTTTAAAAAGGGATACTTTTTTTAAATAACCACCTAAATAAAAGAATTTATTCGAATAATGCCCAAGTCTGGTTCGTATGGATTTGTGTGTATGTATAGTGCAGACAACGAAATTTAAATAGAGGTTAATTATAGTAATTCAATTGGGAAACAGCGGTAGAAAAGAATACTAGTTTTGGCAAACGAAAATTTTTTTTATATGCAGTGTCTTGTACATGTAGGTATATAAAAGTGGTTTAATACACTCTGAGTGATGTGAAAAGAGCAACAGTCATATGTATGTACATAGGTAGACATATACATATACATACGTGCATGCTTAAGTACATAGCAGAAAATTTTTTTTTTCCTTTCTGAATGTAATGTTGAGCTAAGGCACCACTCGGTTCGAATGTAGGTGAAAACATGAGTATATGACGCTGCCCGAGTGCGCTTAATTCGCATCAATTTTGATTCACGTGTGTACATACAAATGGCCATCTACTACGTATACATATGTACTACCAAAAGAACCATGAAATTCCGCTGTAAGGAATAATAGTATACATGCATAATTGGTGTATAAAACAAGGATACAAGAATATTATTTTGATGACATTTGTATTAGTTAGATGTAATAAAGGGGGGGACTGTGTAGGAGAATATAACAAGCCAGCGTAAATTAAAGAACCCATAAAACAAACAATAAAGATAATATACATATATAGGCCGCCAATGATATTATATAAAAGCAATGACCAAAAGTTCCCGTCACGAACTCCCTATTCCATTTTAGCTTACTTTATACTACATACATACTTGTAAGATCTTCAAAAGAAAAGAATTTTTTTTCCGTTCATTAGAGTTAACCTAATTAGTCTAAATTAAAATACAACTTCAATGTATCTACTCTTCGAGCCACGTTTCACAGAGTGGGCTTAGAACGTAAGCTAATTAAAATAAAGTAATTGTAAGGTTTTTTTTGTACTTACATATATACAAACATATATGCAATCTATGTTTGATTCGACTCTACGTAACGGCATATACTTATATTTGTAAGCGCGGCTATTCCGTTTTATTTAGTAGTTAGTTCATATCAGGCTTAGTAGATCAATAAGCACTATATTAAACTATATATGGCACTAAAAGGAACTATACATAGGACATAGGGGCTTTCTTTTTTATATATACCCAAAATGAATTATAAATAAATTGTAAAATGAAAATGGGAGTGCTGGCCTACTTTATTTAAAAAGGCATTAGGGATTTCAGGAATGGGGTCATCAAAACATAGGTGCACCGATGGCCATGGATGAGGGTGGGTCGAAAAGCACCAGCGCTGCAACAACACCAGCGGCGCACCACAGGTAAGGGGTTACTGATATTCGGGTGCGACAGTAACCATGGATTAGGGTGGGACAAAAACGCACCGGCGCTGCAACAACATCAGCAACGCCACCCCCTTGTGAGTTCGGCCTTTAACTTTTTTTTGATTGTTCATATATTTTAAATTTCAGCTTCTTTTATGTATTTTCAGATGCCTGGTAATAACCGGTCCTTCCGGTTGATTCAAATTAAATTCAAATTTAACGATTTTTTTTTGCGATATAAGTATTCAAATTTAAATTCACTTTGACAGTTTTTTTTTTTTTGACAGTTTTTATTCAAATTTAGTGCATATCGATTTCAACGTACATTCAAATTTAAATTTTGGTGCAACGATTATTTTCTCGTCCGTCCGCGGTTATTTAAATTTAACGTGCGCTCATCTAATTTTAAATTTTTCCGTCGATTGTCAGTATTTCCGTCCGATTTAAATTTCGGTTTAGATGTTTTGCTAACGTCCGTCTGACTTTAACGTACATATGTACGTTCGAAATTCATATTCAAATTTTAACGACATTTTCCCTCGGTTTGCATTTATTTAAATTTAACTGATGCCTAGCCTCTTGGATTTGGATTTTTCGGGTTATTTTGAATTTTCGAATTTTTCAACGGTCCGTCCGTGGCATCCGGCCAAACCGGATGTTGTTTTCGTGTGATTTTCTCGTTATTGGTTTGAAAAGGCATGATATGAAATTTTTCTGTTTATGGCGCAGGACAGCAATGTAGGCAAGAACCCCGCCCAGCCGACAATGACTAGCCACAGTGCAACCCTAGATCATGCCGACCGCCATGCATTGCTGCTCCACTCGATTGTAGATCGTAATCGATAGTCGAAAACGTGTACCATAACAGATGGCGCCCAACGTGCTGGCTCGATGCCTTTTTGGTCAGCCAGTGACGCCTTGCCACCTCGCAAGTCCCAGATAGGCAGGCCCTGCGCCGCCACTGCGTTGCGGCGAGATGGTGAGACTGATCAGGTTGTCCAAGGAGTTCGTCGCTGTTGGTGGCATAGGGCGCCACAAAGCGCAGATCGTAATCGAGGTCAAACGCGTATCCATAACAAAATGAAGAAGAACATCAAACACGTAAACAAAATAAACCATTTTGTAAACATGAGAAATTGATAGGTTCTTAAAAAACATTAAATAAAAGCTTTAAATATTTGTTTTCAATAGTTTTATTTTGTTGTTATTTTAGGAAATCATCGAAAGCGACGAGGATGACATTATATTACTGCAAAACTGTGGTATATTGATGGCCGGAATGGAAGTAGATGTAAGAAATTGGTGTCAACTTCCGCTTTGCATCATTACAAAAATTGTGCACTATATTTTTTCCGATTAATTTTTCCATTTTCACCACCATTTTTATCAACATGTAACAAAAGCCAACAGACGTCAAACTTTCTTTAAGAAATAAATGCTCGATGATATAATTCTTGGCAAAACCTGTGTTGCTGTGTTCGCATTATGTTGAAAAATAGTGGTAAAAAAGTGTATTAAATTTCTTGAGAGGTCGATACTCGCTCAAGAAAGTTTCACAAGAAAAATTTCTTGAGCATTTCTTGTACGTCATTTTATATAGAACTTTTGCGTTTCTTGAGAGGTCGATACTAAGCTTTACCAATAATATAAGGTCATCCACATCGCTTTCGATGATTTCCTAAAATAACAACAAAATAAAACTATTGAAGACATATATTTAAAGCTTTTATTTAATATTTTTTAAGAACATACTAATTGCTTATTTTTACAAAAAGGTTTATTTTGTTTACGTTTTTGATGCTCTTCTTCATTTCACTTGGTATTCACGGTGGTTTACTAAACGTCAAAATTTCTTGCCTACTACTATTTCTTACTCAAGAAATAAATCCAAAAATTTCTTGAGCTGTTTCTTGAGAGGTCGATACCAGCCTTTAGCTACGCGCGGTTTCTTAACTTTGAAATTTCGGACCAATTGAAAATTTATTTTTGCATATATCTTTTTTTTGTCTAAACATGAGATGAACTATTCCTTTGGTTCAAAGTGAGTAGCAAACGTTGAAGTTCTGATATTAACGTTAAATAATGTATTGAAACATGAATGAACAAATAACCAGATTGTGCACTCAGCTGTACCGCCATGAATCAACAACTAAGAGATTGTGCATTCAGCGGTGCCGCTATGCATTCATCCAAAATTTGACAGAATCAGCTGATTTAGTGACGTAGTAACATAAATTCTCTTTCACCCAGTTTCGTTTCCGGTTATCAAAAAACTAAAGATTGTGTGCGGTAAATGTGAAATTTATATTAAAAACCTATTTTGAATAAAGAAAAATGAAGTGCCGCGTATTTATTTGTGTGAATAATAGTTCAATAAAGGTACCCTATAAGACAGGAATGATAGAATCTCCAACACATTCTCAGCTAACACTAAAACATATAGCAGTGATAGTCATTTGATACATCATTTGGAGAACACGATTGATGGAAAGAGACACGGACACAAATGTTTTCATTACATTTTTCACACCGTCCATATAAAAATGATGGAAACTTGTAGGCAGTGTGTGACAGAAATTTCCATCAATCGTGCACCTCAAATGATATATCAAATAACTATCACTGTCTTATGGGGTATTTTTTGCTTGTTTGCAAATTTTCTTTCTCGTCGATAACGTAGTTAATGACGTACTAACCAAAATGAACCCAGTCTCACGGATGAATATTTTTCTGAATATGGCTGAGTGCACAATCTTCTTTATTTGAATCATGCATGTGCACAACCTTCTTTATTTGAATCATGAGTTGCATGCATGAGTTATTGGGTACGTTCAGAAGGCGCAACGGTGGAGCACAACTGTTGTGTAGATATCAGTAATCGGAAAGTGATACAATTTTCGCCTTCTGAACGATCTGATACATTAAATAAACAAATTAGTATTTTTATTATCCCCAACGTAATTGCCAATAATTTCGCGGCTTTGAAACATTTTTATTACATTCCAAAATTCATAAACACTTTTTATATGTTTTGTACATATGTCAAAACCGTAAGCTCAACATGTTGTGTAAAGTGAGCGTAAAAAATTTATGATAGAAAAAAGTCTCCAAAATCACAACATGTTGTGTTGATCAGAAGTACTCAACGTTGCGTTCAGAAGATAAAACACAACAGTTGCGCAACTGTTGCGCCACGGTTGCGCCTTCTGAACGTAGCCATTGTAACGTTCAGAAGTCGCAACTGTTGCGCAACAGTTGTGTTTTTATCTTCTGAACGCACAGCTGTTGCGCAACGATTGCGACTTCTGAACGCAACCAATGACTTTCTTAAAATATTTTTTCTTTTTTGTTTTGTGTTGGAAATCGTGCATTTTCTCTTCACTTATAGACTTGAGGCCTAACGAAATTTCCTAAAGGGCAGTTCAAGCTTATTTGTATGCGTTTAGCTCGAACTTATTTACCAGACAATTAGTCAGCCCATTATCACCTCAAATTTAAATTTACATCCAAGAGTAGTCGGTTATAAAAACAAATTGCACTTGCACGCCGGCCATCAGTACTTTAGTAGCTTTTACCGTTAAAAAATTGATTAAAAAAAAATAAACCAAGCGCACTTATATCACATAAACTTACAATACATATACCTATACCTAACTCGTTTAAAGGATTTCGAGAGGACCACTCAAACAAAACAAACATAATATCGGAAAAACTAAAATAAAAACGTGCATGGATATTTACTTAAAATGAATCGGAATTATTTTTGTTTGCTTGTTATTATCGTGGTCATGTATTTCACCATGGTGTTTAGTAAAGAGGCACTGGAGTTTAAACCAACTAGTGCTTTACAAAATCGCGGTATAACAGATTTAGAAGATGGAGCGAGAACGAGGAAACACCGTCATCACCTGTGTAAGAATTGCATATGTATTAATATCTGAATGAAAATAATAAACCAAATGAACCCTGCAGTAAATTTGTGTCACTGCTGAAGGATCAGTGATGACTCTTTGTTGAATATTCATCACTGTCGTCATAGCTCAGTATATTAAACGGTTTTATTTAGCTCACCCCGTTTGTTTTATTCTTTATTCTTGGGTCAAATTTAGTAATTCAAATTTCACCCTCTTCCTGTCAACCGATTAATCTGAAATTTTGCACGCATGTATAACCCCGATGACAATGCAATATTATGAAAAAAAAATTCCGCTAGGTGGCGCGTGGGTCGCTATATTTACAAAAATCGCATTTATGGTCCGATTTGGCTGAAATTCGGAACATGTATTACTACCTTGAAAAGAAATATTTTCTTAAAAAAAAAATTCCGCTAGGTGGCGCGTGGGTCGCTATATTTACAAAAATCGCATTTATGGTCCGATTTGGCTGAAATTCGGAACATGTATTACTACCTTGAAAAGAAATATTTTCTTAAAAAAAAAATTCCGCTAGGTGGCGCGTGGGTCGCTATATTTACAAAAATCGCATTTATGGTCCGATTTGGCTGAAATTCGGAACATGTATTACTACCTTGAAAAGAAATATTTTCTTAAAAAAAAAATTCCGCTAGGTGGCGCGTGGGTCGCTATATTTACAAAAATCGCATTTATGGTCCGATTTGGCTGAAATTCGGAACATGTATTACTACCTTGAAAAGAAATATTTTCTTAAAAAAAAAAATTCCGCTAGGTGGCGCGTGGGTCGCTATATTTACAAAAATCGCATTTATGGTCCGATTTGGCTGAAATTCGGAACATGTATTACTACCTTGAAAGGAAATATTTTCGTAAAAAAAACTTCCGATAGGTGGCGCGTGGGTCGCTATAGAGGCGTTGGACTGCAATAAACTAACGGGCAAGAAACCTTGCAATAATGAAGCACTAAATGAATTAAACAGAATGCGAAATAAAAACTAAAAACTAGAAAATAAAAATAGGTAAAAAAAACTTTTTAAGTTAAACGGTTTTATGTTATACATACATTGCAATGTTTAAGATAAATGTACTAAAAACCAAAAAATAATAAAATAGATACAGTCGTGGGAATTATAAACATTTGCATAGACTAGACTAAAATAAAACCGGGGGGCACGTCAATTGTCTACAAATTATCGACTTAATGTGCGATAGAAGAATCGTTTAATTCGTCGTTAGGCAGTTGGCCCGCAGACGGTGAGGAAAATACTTACTATTTTCTTGCTCATGGAAATTCCAATAGTTATACACTCCATGTTAATAAAAGAGATGTTTCAACTAGTTTATCGTTGGACATTCACACGAGGAATCGTTTCACTGCTCGTAGTTTGTCTTTAATCGACAAAACATATGATAAAAGTACTACTCGCTCACCACTATGAAACCCTAAAACTCGCTTATAATCGAGCTTGCTAGCTTTTTTTCCACATTCTAGCCCTACTTATCACACGTCCATCGTTGTCGGTTGAACAACTGCCTAATTATAGTGTAACATTACAAAACAAACATTTTAATCAACGATTGTAGACAATTGACGTGCCCCACGGTTTTATTTTAGTCTAGTCTATGCAAATGTTTATAATTCCCACGACTGTATCTATTTTATTATTTTTTGGTTTTTAGTACATTTATCTTAAACATTGCAATGTATGTATAACATAAAACCGTTTAACTTAAAAAGTTTTTTTTACCTATTTTTATTTTTATTTGTTTTTATTTTTTTTTCTGAGGAAAGCAAACCATTTATATGAAAAATTCAGCAGTCTTTATATGAAAGTATTCACTGATGCCTCCTCGTCATAGGTGAATTGCATCAGTGATTCATTAAGGATTCATTGCGGATTTTTACTGCAGGGAAATTGGTTTAATAAAAATAAACATATTTGATAACTTCGTAACATGTTCACATACGGGTGAAACATGACCATTTTCAAATCGCCACACGGAGAAAACTTTATTGATGTCACGACCATATATGTACATATATTAGCTTTGTTTCTTATTAACCTAGCAGCTAGCTGTGAAAGTGAAATTAAAAGATAAAAACGGAAAGAAACGAAACGAACAGAAAATCAAAAAACGAAAAAATAGTAAAAATTAGCGATTAATAATTTTAATGCCATTTTTTACTGATAATGGTTATTTTTTCTAAAAAAACATTTAATTTTCATTATTTCTATTTCAAAAATTCAGAAAATTTCAAAAGTAATAGAATCAAAAGTATTTATTTGTTTATTTTTTAACAGCTGTTTCTTACTTTGGCAGCAACTAATTCGAGCTAGTGAAAATTTTTCTCTTCTGCTATTTTTTTGAATCAAGAAACGATTTTCCAGCCGGAACTTGCTAACTATTCATAACTAGCTAAAAAGAAACGAACCTATTGTTAATCCTGTCCAATCCAGAAACTAGGGATGTCAGATCCAAACAAAAATTTGTAATATAACAAAGTATGGATATGACATGAATGTTTATGGATCCGGCAGGATTATCTGTGCAGAGAAAACCACATACATATTTATGTGAAATAATCAATTTCTGAAAAAGGACGTTATTGAAACAAATTCAAAAATAGGGCGTTTTTGAACAAGTTTTGAAATATGGTGATATTTTACTCAAGCGTCGATATATACGTACAAATGCGGGTATGTTTGATTTTTCCGAAAAAGATTTTTATTTTATAAATATCGGCACTTAACCCTTGATTATTTTCTGCATATTTTGAAGGTATCCATTAAAAACACAAAGAGAAGATCCCTACCGGGAATGAGACCGATTAGGCTGGATGGGGTGATGCTAACCACTGTTTCCGAAGTAAAATACTTAGGAGTCATCTTCGATACCAAGCTTTTATGGAGGGAACATGTGGAGCACACCACATCTAAGGCTACAAGAGCGCTAATGGTGTGCAGACGTCTTGCAGGTAAATCATGGGGCTGTAGCCCCCGAATGCTAAGATGGATGTACACCATGATAGTTAGACCGACAATCATATACGGAGCAGTTGCGTGGGGCTCGAGGATCAACCTAGCGTCAGTGAGGAGCGCACTGGCCAGGATACAACGCCTGGCCTGCGTGTGTATCACAGGTATGATGGGCACATGCCCAACTGCGGTTATGGAAGTGCTACTCGAGCTAACCCCGCTACACATTTTCATAGAGCAAACAGTAAAGCGCAACCTTCTAAATATAGCAAGGGAAGGAAGTGGACGAGGAAAGGTCCTATCAACTCAGGGTATGAAGAGACTGGGAGAGAAACTCCCAATCTCTCTACTTCCTACAGATGACACGACTAAGTACATCCAATTTGAGAAACGTTACAAAATCGAGTTAGGGGACAAAGCAACCTGGAATGATTCCAGACTGGAGGCCATTCTAAGGGACACCCCGATTATATGGTACACTGACGGCTCGAAAACACCAGAAGGTAGGGGTGCTGGCTTCTGTGGTCCGAGAGCAAAGGTATCCATGCCTCTGGGACGTTTTCCAAGCATCTTTCAGGCGGAGATATTCGCCATTAGTCAGTGCGTAGAGCTAATTTGAGGAGAGGATACTTTGGCCAGAAAATTACCATACTGAGCGATAGCCAAGCGGCACTCAGGGCGCTGGCGTCCTATGAGATCAATTCATCGCTAGTCCGAGAGTGCATAGAAAAACTTAACAAACTTGGCGCCAGGAACTCACTTCTTCTGGCTTGGGTTCCTGGACACAGAGGAGTATTGGGAAATGAGATTGCTGACGGCCTTGCCAGAGAGGCAGCGGCGGCAAAACCAACAGGACCTGAGCCTTTCCTAAGTATAGGACCACATACGATACGGGAAGAACTCAGGATTGAGGAAATTACAATGAGGGAGCAACACTGGCGGCAATCTGCTGGAATGCGCCAGGCAAAACTGTTGCTGGGAGGGTACAAAAAAAGACGATTATAGACCTCCCCAAGAGCAAACTGAGAATCCTGACCTGACTCTTAACTGGTCACTGCAGACTCAAAAGCCATATGCACAGAATACGCATCTACTCGAGTAGCCTGTGCCGGTTCTGTGATATGGAAGATGAGACCGCTGAGCATATTCTCCTCAAATGCACGGCCATATCTAGGAGACAGAGGACACTTGGGCAATATCAGCTTGAGAGTAGCCAAATACCAGCCCTAAAGCCAAACGCAATACTCAAATTTGTATGTGAGATTGGCCTAGAGGAGGTATTATAATGAGGGAGGGCACAATAGACCCATAGGTCGCGGTGCGTTTCATCCTCCGAATAACTATCTATCTATCTATCTATCTATCCATTAAAAACTTGGCTATAGAACGGAAAATATTCTAAACAAATTTTTTATAGTTTTAATCATAGTGGACAATTAACTTTGTTATATTTTTTTGTTGTAATTAGTCGCTATCTTTAATAGAAAGACCTGCGAAAAATGCAAGTTAGTGTGCCGATATATTTGAAAAAAATATATATATATATATATATTTATACATATATACATATGTAGCTATGCATAATCAAGAAATACGCTTTCATTTCAGTCTTTTTTAACCAAAATTAACTAGGATCCCATGTTTAAGCAATCTTCATCAGATGACTTCATGTGCACATATATGTACATACATATCTACATATGTACATATACGTATGTACCAATGTAAATTAAAAAGCGATCGGCAGCAACCGTTACAAAATAAGTTTGGCAATACAAAAAAAAAATTAACTCATAATTGGTGCATCACGACTTGCTTATAAAAAGTTATCACTTTCTCTTTCATTATTGTTTATTCTAACTTGTTGTTACCTATTATGTAAATATTGTTAACTAATCTCACTTTTAATAATAAGTAAATGTACATTTATACACATATGTATGTAGGTACGTATGTCCATACCCTACAGTCAAAACGACTAATTGTATACTATCCATAATTCTACTAGTTTCGAAATTTCGGTAACTTGGTAGTTTTCTATAAAAGCAGCTGGTAGTTTTAACACCTATTGCACGCTTTATTCTGTAGGGATTTAACTCGAAATTTTCGTTTTCTGGAATTTTGCCATATATTTCAATAACTGGGCCATACATTTGAGTTTAGTCTTAAGATAAAAATGGCGGTAAACCCTTCCAAATTATACACAAGTATTTTTGCGTTTTCCCAAAACAAACTTTTTCCAGTTAAATCCGTGCGATACGTACATACCAGCTGGACTTGTACGCATCTAACGAAAAAAATAACAAAATGTGTTTGTGCATAATTTTAGGCGCAAATTTCAATCAGCATGTGCCCCAAGGTCACAATAGCCGTAATACAAATTTATTTTTTTGCTGCGTTCACAATAATTTCAGAGAACTTATTTTAAATTCTCTGTTAACACAGGTCGACAAAATTTCAACAAATTTTTGTTACGGAAATAAAATTCTACTTTTCTAAAAGATTTCGGTGCGCTGAATCCGAATCTGCACTCAGATTTTCGCTAATACGTACAGTTTTTGAGATATTCATGTTTAAAGAGGCCAAAAACGCGATTTTTGGCTATATTCACTCCTCAATATCTTTTAAATTACTTACTTATTTTAAAAATTGATTAAAGCTATTGAAAGCTCGGCCATTCCTCTTGAAGACAACGTTTTAATTTTTCGGATATCTAATTTAGGTATGTAGTAATATATGTTTTTGCACAATAAGGTATTAACAACGGCAGCATTTGTAGCATCTTATAGGCGCAATTTGGTAGTTGCTCAGCAGAACAATTTTTTTTACGAAGCCACTTACATACGTCCATAATATAATAAACTGCCTAAAAACTTGCTTCAAAATTTTTAATTATTTTTGTATGGATAAAATATTGCAAAACTAAGGAACCTTAATATGCAATATTGCAAGTTACAAGAAAGATATCTGAAATATTAAAACGGTTTCTCCAAGAGAAATGTCCGCGCTTTCAATAGCTTTAATCAATTTTTAAAATAAGTAAGTAATTTAAAAGATATTGAGGAGTGAATATAGCCAAAAATCGTGTTTTTGGCCTCTTTAAACATGAATATCTCAAAAACTGTACGTATTAGCGAAAATCTGAGTTCAGATTCGGATTCAGCGCACCGAAATCCTTTAGAAAAGTAGAATTTTATTTCTGTAACAAAAACTTGTCGACCAGTGTAATTTATTTTTAACAGTTTTTCAATAAAACGCGATTAAATAAAAGCGCCACGCCCTATAAAACACGGAAATGCAGACAAAGCTAATTCATGCCTTAAATACATCCTACTTATTGATTTTGCCACATATGTGAGCAGTTAGTATGTAGGTATCATGGATGCTAATATAAAAACACTAATTTGTAATTATGATATAAGATTTTCGTTTTATCTTCATTTTCAATTATTTATTTTTATTTTATGTATGTATGTATTCATGTATGCACATGCATGCATTCTAGGGTACATATGGAGTTGGTATGCTTTGTCCATCGCTTATTGGATCAAAGTAAAACTCATCGTGGTTGGCTTCTTTGTTGGCAGTGCAATATTCGTGGCGCTGCGCTACTACTCGCCAAGTAGATGTTCAACTGGCGTTGTGCACGATTCACCTACAATTCTTTACGATCATCATCCGTAAGTTGTGATTAATATTTAAAAATGCAGTACTTTAATAGAAAAAGGAAGTATGTGCATATTTTTTTATTTTTATTTTACCCGTTGTTTTTCAGACCGTCGTTCGCCTATGACCATATACCATATTCCCTTGATCATTCACCGCAATTCGATCATTCGGCTGATCCTTATTCCGCTTATGGCGACTCATATTCCGAGGATATAACAGCAACCGCAGAAGAGCTTCCATCAACGCTGTCCCGAACTCATCGTATCAAGCGACAAACGAAAAGCGCGCTAGCTAAACAGCACCATCGTGAAACAATGCAGATAAATGCTGAGGAAAGGTGCTTATTAACTATAACCTATGTACATGCGCAAAATTATAGAATTAGTATTGGTTTGCCCTTCTTTCAGAATCGCAGAGTTGATTTTCGAATTCTTGGGTCTGGATTCAGTTGCTTGTCGACGACGTTTTATCTGTGAAATGGAATTTCGCTCACGATTGAATCCTCTCACCAGCATGGCGTTTCGAATTGTAGGCCGCGGTTTTTTCGAAAAATACACAAACGAAAGAAATGATTTCGGACATGCGAACTCATTCAAGGAATGCGCAGCAGTTAATACCGAGTGTGTGTTCATTGAACAAAATGTAGAAGAAGAAATTAGTACTGAAGATCCTGGAATCGATCATGTTTTACAAGAAAATCAAGAGAATCCAACTACCAGTGATGAAAGTTTAAATGAAGCGAATTTTGAAGCGGAGCGTAAACACCAAAGAAATATCGATTCCAACGACTTGAAGTATAAATCTGTGGCGTCACTCATTCTTGATAAGATGTTATAGAAATCAGATTAATATATAGCTGCGGGCCGTAATGGGCTGAGTTTTTTTTTTTTTTAGCAAAAGACAGTTATAGCGCAAACTCTCCTTTGACCTTTTGGGAAGTATGTACATACATATTTTATGTTATTACAATAGAACTACTTTATAGACTATATGTTAATTCGTTTTAAGCAAGGACGGTAATCATTATAAGCGAAATAATATAAATCACCGTATAATCATTATTCTTCGATTTATATTTTTCTGATTAAACATAATTATTATTTTATAAGTGTTATTTTTTCGATTGGGAGTAATTATTATTATGTAATTTTAATTTTTTTGATCACTAATAAGTATTATTCATGGATTTTTATTTTTTTACTCAATCATAATTATTATTTCTTGATTTTTACTTTTTGCATCAAAAATAATTATTATACTTGATTTTTATTTTTTCCCTCAAGGCATAATGATTATGTGTAATTTTTATTTTTTTTCCCAAGAATAAAAATTGTGGTCTGATTTTTATTTTATTATTCACAAAATAAAACTCAAAACGTCATACAGCCTGAAACAAGAGGATTTATGGCTAAAAATTTTGCACGCACAGACCTTCTATTCTGCTCTAACTACTTCCGAAGATAAATCGTTGGAAATTTTGTTATAAATGGTGGAAAAAAGGTGTTGAAGTATGCATGTAATTTGCTTTAAAATTCATACAAAAATGTTACGTATACGCCACGGCAATACGCTCATATGTAAAACTAGTTTACATCCTTGGGTTTCACGCCGCGTTTCTATTAAATATGCAAAATAAATGAAAAAAGAACAACTTTAAATTTTTTATGCACCCTTTCCAGCTGTATTTCAGAAAATTTTATTGTATTTCAATGTGTGTGTAAGATGTATTTATCGGCCAATCCGTTTAGGACGCAACTTGATGCATATCTTCAGACATATGTACATTTGATGCGTGTTTTTAGATCCTCTCTCCTGCTCCGGAATATGAAAATGGGGTGTTTTAGAGCAAGAAAACTGAAAAAAAATTTCACTTTTCCAAAAATTAGATGGAGCTATACCAAATACCGCGCAAATTCCCGGAATTTCAAGGTATGTTTAGATTTATGTATGGAAAAGTTAGGATTTTGCGCAAGAAAAAAATTGATATCTACCCAAGGCGTGAAACCCAAGGATATAAGCTAGTTTTATATATGAGCATATTGCCATGGCGTATACGTAACATTTTTGTATGAATTTTAAAGCAAATTACATGCATACTTCAACACCTTTTTTTCCACCATTTATAACAAAATTTCCAACGATTTATCTTCGGAAGTAGTTAGAGCAGAATAGAAGGTGTGTGCATGTAAAATTTTAAACCAAAAAACCTAATGGTTAAGGCTGTATGACGTTTTGAGTTTTATTTTATGAATAATAAAATAAAAATCAGACCATAATTTTTATTCTTGAGTAAAAAAAATAAAAATTACACATAATCATTATGCCTTGAGGGAAAAAATAAAAATCAAGTATAATAATTATTTTTGATGCAAAAAGTAAAAATCAAGAAATAATAATTATGCTTGAGTTAAAAAAATTAAAATCCAAGAATAATACTTATTAGTGATCAAAAAAATTAAAATTACATAATAATAATTACTTTCGATCGAAAAAATAAAACTCAGGCTGTAATTATTACTTTCGATTTTTATGGATAAAAAACTCTTAAAATAAAAATCTTTGCAGATAGCCGCAGATTATACAGAGATAAATATAGTGGTATATCCAAATTTGTTTTGCGATAGTGGGAACATACTGATTTTTTTGGTCAAAATTTTAAAAATAATAATTATTTTCCATCCTTGGTTTTAAGTTAAAAAAAAACTAGTAGGTTTAGTATTTATTATTAAAGTAAACTTGTTTCCTGAAAACCTCGCATTCAGTGTATGAATACACAGATTTTGCCTTAAAGTATGCAATACAAACTAACATACAGCTGAAGCTAATAAAAGCGTGTTAAAATAGTTGCTTCCCAGCAGAATTTGAGGTAAGGACGTGCATATTCAGTAGAATATTCATTATGAAAAATACCCTGAAACTAAGTTCAAAATTCATTGCTGAAAAAACAACTGAACACGCAGTGAAGACATCAGGTGTACTGAAATACATGCTATGGAAGTTCTCCCTGCGTATTCAGGCCTTTTTTCCTACAGAAACTCTCCCCTCTCGTGCAGCAGTTTTTAGGTAGTTGATTTTCGACGCCACCTTTATATAAAAACGAAAGGGAAATTTCAGATTTTAGAACTACATCTCTACTGAATATTCAGTAGGAAATATGTGCTGTTTTCCAGCTGATAAATACTGCAGGGTTGTGGTCAATTATCTTCACAAATACATTTATAAGAAATTTGACTTATGTTTTTGTCTTTTTCGATTCTTTTGGCGACATTGCTTTAATAATTTTTTTTTTTTTTAAGTTGAAAAACTCTAGCTTACAAATTAAAATTAAATCCCTTTCACCCTTTCACCAATTCAAATATTTAGATAGAAATGAATTTTAATTTTTAAATGAATTACCTTCGCGATTGTGCTCCTACTTAAATGCTTAGATTTTTTTGGTTTTTTTCTTTGTTACCGAGTTAATCTGTTCAGCCATTTTTTCAATTTTCTTCTGATTTATCGGTTCAGCGTTGCGCGCTTCTTTTCTGCTATTGGTTTTTTGTTTTTGCGAAAAGTCCTGCGCTATGGTATTTACTTTATTCCATACAAAATTAATAAAGTCCATTGCAATATCTTGCTTGAAGAATGCAATGGATATTAAACCAACTAAAATAAGTGCTGACAGCGAGTTCTGATTCAAATCCGCCTCCGTTTCCGATGGCAGCACATATGTGTAGGTTTTATCGGAGAGTGTTGACTTCAATTCTATTACATAGCTTTTACCATCTAAGGGAATGCGTGGCAAGAATACCATTATGCCAGGATTAATGCTAGATTTTGGATTTAAAGGTGTTTCCACGCGTTGAGAATAAACCGGTGAGTCGGAGGAGCCTTTGCGGTACATGACAATACGCAACGTTTTGTAATGATCATTTAATGTGGCTGTAACACGTGCCGTCACATCAACAAATGTTATGGGACTTATGGCAATAAGATTTATTCCACGCACATCGTTTTGCTCGATTTTCACGCTACGAGATGACGGTATGGAGCGTGCGATATTTGCATTAGGTTTACCAATATCTTTCGGCTTCACAACATAAGTGCAGCCCGGTTGCAGTCCACGCAAACGATAAACGCCATTAGCTTCACTAGTTGCTTCTTCCTGATGGTGCTGACAGCTTTCATCGGCAATCGCTTCGATATTCAATTGCCCAAATGGGTCACCATTTAAAGAATTAATCGCTCCAAATACAGAGTAGGAGACACGCTTGCCGCTAAATAAAATAAAATAATAAATTAATTATTACACACCGGAAACTAATAAGTTAGCAATTAAAATTGTGCTATACTCACATCAATTCCACTTCAACGGTCTCTCCGTCCTTAATATCGATTATTTTCGAATTGGGCTCAAACTTGTATTCCTTCATCATTGGGCGCAGGAAATATTGTGATGGTGAAAGTGAATGGAATTTGGTTGCTCCACCATCTGTCACCAAATTCTTGCGATAACTCTCGCCGCCGCTGAGAGATAACAGCACACCACTCAATACTTTACCTTCATCATCTTTAATCTTTACAATGATTTCACATAATTTATGCGCACTGAATGAAGCACTCTGCCTGTTGTAGTCTGAGAAAACGTAAGACTCCTTCTTGGCCTTTAATTCATAAGCGAGATTTTCATCAATTGGTCCAAATTTGAATTCACCCGTAATGCTCGTTTGTGCAGTTTGCTGAGTTAATTCTGGATTATTGGGATAAGCGAGGGTAATAGTGACGTCCTTTATGGCCGGCACCACTTTCCCTCTAATAATTAAACCTTTTGCGGCTACAAAATTGAATGCAACATCCACACAATCGTGTCCGCCTTTTAGCTCCGTTGTCTGAGGTGTGAAAAGTAGGGTATCACTTTGCGGCGTTATTCGCAGAACTTCATCGGGTTGTAGATGGGTATCATAACGGAAAGCATACTTTCCATCAACTTTATGCACCTCAGCAACTGGCGTTATATCTTGCTTGCCCAGATATTTGGATTCCACTAACAAATGCAGCGATTGCGGAGATGGATCTGAGGAGAGCACACGTACACCTAACTTGTGTGCAGTCGCTGTAATGATGATAGGATTATTATCCACTGTACTAAATGTTTGTGGTAGGTTTTCGTCGTAGAGATGGCATCCTTCCAGCTGGAAGTTATATGTACCAAATTTCGGCACGCAAAAAGTGTTTACGCCTGCCAGTAATTTGAGAGTTTCTTTTGCAGTTTGTTGGTGCTGGGATGCAGCTGTGGTACCAGCATATGTATATTTCATCTGTCCAGAATACGCATATAGTTTGGTTAGTTATTCATAATACGTATGTATATGATTAGCTTAATATCAGCATGTACGACTACATACTAGGCATATTTTCTTATTTTGCAGAACTTACAATGGCGCGATGACTGGAAATTATGGAAACCTCATAGCCATGCTGCACGAAAGGTGGTGCCATTTCGCTGGCGCTTGCAACATTTACGAAAACGGTGGTGGATTCGAAACACAGTTGGGATGGCTGTATCGTTTTCTCATATGGTCCCGGAAGTATATCCTTGTATGAGTATTTGCCACCTTCATATCATATAAAGTTTTAATATGTATGTACTCTCAAACCATGTGAACTGAGTGATTAAGTCTTAGATCTTACCGTTGGCCTTTACTTCCCGTTTCTGTCCTGTTGGCTGTCCAACTGAATCCAGTGTATGTAGCGTTACCAAGGCCGCTGTGCAAGTTTCAGGTGCATCCGGTAAGCACTTTAGTTCACCTTTCAATGTCGCTCGCAATTGTGAGAATGTAATATCACCCACAGGTTGGGCACGTACTTCGATTTGCTGTTGAACTGGATAAAATTGTATGCCGCTTGCTTTGTCAGCGTCAGTCGTTACGACCTCAATGTTATATTTCCCGCTTGGCAAATATGTACACCATTCTCCAGTCTCCGCTTTGCTCGAAACGGTTGTGTGGAAAGTGGAGGCATGCTTTGTTATGCCCACAACGTAGGATTTTTGCGAAACGACTTTTCCGCATACTTCGTATGCATTGGGCACAATGTCGGCTATCTTTGCCGTATTTAATTGCAAATCAACTACAGATTCGTCAAATTTTAGCTTTGGATATTCTACCAGAATTGTATAGATTCCAGATTTAATATTTTCCAAGGTATAAATGCCATCAGTATCTGTTTTGGACACATTTTCTCCATTTATTTTAACTGTAGCGCCTTTAATTGGTAGACCATTTGGTCCATTAAGCACTTTCCCAGTTATACTAAATCCCGTTATCTATATAGATATGCATTAATGCTAGTTTTTAAGTGATTTCTTTATACTTTCTGTAAAACTTACTTTGAAGGTATCCTTTAGTGTGACTGTGTCCTTTTTCACTTCCAGTTCCAGGTGGGTTGGTGTTATGTGTATTTTATTTGAAGAGTTTTCAACAACTGGTTGAACCAAGTATTTACCAGGTGGCACGCCTTTAATGATATAATCACCATTTTTATCCAATAACGTGTAGCACACCGATTTTGTTTCATAATTGTTATGGCTTATAGACAAAGTTGAGGTTGGTGTTTGTTGGCAAAATAATGGTAGAGATTGCTTTGGAGAAAAAAATAAATTAATTAATGCAGTGAAATTTTAATTCGCTTTATATAAAACCAAACTAAATAATTAAAATAATTTGCTAACATACATGTACATATATGTAGTTTAAGTGTCATAAACATATAAATATAGAAGTTACTATACATACTCCCTTCATTCGAAATAGTGCCATGCCAATGTTGGATGCCAATTGACCATTAGTTTCGAAATGCCCATATATATCAAAGCCTCCAACGACCAAAGAATTCTGTGGCAATTCAGTGTTGCCACTTTCTACCAAAACTGTATATTCGGACTTTGACAAATGCCACCTCGGATGATTCGCTTTAACTTTATACTTTCCCGGTATTATCGGTGTAAATGAAAATATGCCATTTATATCAGTAGTTGTTTGCCGCTCTTCGTGACCTTGTTCAGAGCTCAGCATAACAGTCACACCTCGCGCTCCACCACCAACACTGCCATTATGTCCGGCGAGTGTTACTTTGCCGGTAATACCAAATCCTTTAAATGCGAAATTAACATCCTTCCCTAGGCTGCAAATATCAGTTTTTCCATCAAAATTTATATCGACATGTTCCGGTTCAAAACTCCAACCCGGCGGTGGCGATATTCTTAGCTGATATTCGCCTTTATCGTAAATCGGCAAAAAATAGTAACCATTCGAAGGTGAGCAGTCTGTTTTATCCTTCAATGAGCCTTGTTTAGTTAATCTGATAACAAAACCAAAATGGACGTACATACGTATGTATGCATGTAATTAGAGTATCGAAATGAACAAATCATGTGAAATATATTATGAGAAAAGTGCACTTACAATTTAATTTCTACTTTGGAAAAATCAATATCCGCATGACTCTTTATAAATCCTCCACAACCGAGCACTTCATTTGCCGTTGAAAAATGTAGGATGGTAGTTAATTTAATAAATAATATACTAATTGGACCCATTGTGCTACTTTAATTAATTAATGGAAATGAACTTTGCAAATAGATTCACAATAGAAATCATAGTTCAATTATAGAAGGTTTTCGCAGTACGACATACGTACATACATACACACACACTCCATGTAAATTGTTTCTGTATTCTGTGGAGCTTCTGTCAAAGTCATAGCCGGCCATTGTTGAAATCATAGGTTTGTTTAATGAGACCAAAAATAGAGTAGAGCAGCTCAAGTTAGATCAAAATAGAGCAGCTGTCGAAAAACAAATAGATCAAGTTAGAGCAACTCAGAGCAAACATCTCATGAAACACTTTTTAGGCAGCAATTACGAAAACATTTGACTGACTCACATTTCAATACGACTTTACATAAATGCAGCAAAAAATTGGGAAAACAACGACACTCTATGTCCACAATTTTCCCTTTCTTATTTTGAATACGCAGATTTTAAATTTTTTGTTTGTTTTTTTTCCAAATTTCATTTATTTATTTTGTTGACAGTTGTCAAAATTTACTGCTCTAACTTACTCCACAAAAAAGCTAGAGCAAAAAATTGTGCTCTAGATCTGTTTAGAGCAGGCTCATGAAACAAAAGTTAGAGTAAATCAGAGCAAGTTAGAGTACGAAAAGTTGTCATGAAACACAATTTTGTGATCTAGTTCAATCTAGAGCAACCTAGATCAGCTCAGTAAACAAACCTCATATTGCGTCAAGATCAAAATTGACATAAGATTGACATAAGCACCACAATATGAATAAAAAAGTAGAAAAAAGTTAGCAATCAGCTGTTTAGTAGGTTAACCTTCTTCTATAAATTAGCCTTGATAGAAATGGTGACGGCGTCAGGGATCCCACTTTTGGGCTTTTCCTACCAAAACTGGTAGGTTTTATTCCTTTTGGTAGGTTGGTAGGACAATTTGAATTTTGGTAGGATTTTGCCTTCGTTCAACCCAACAAAGAACGTATGTTTACGTTCTTTGCTATGATAAAAGAAAGAAACGTTTGCACTGACACTGTAAAGAACTAATCCATTTGAAAACAATAAGCAAATTAAACATTTTCGTTTTTATTTGAATTTTTGAAGACAAAAAAAAATCAGGTAAAATACAAAGATAACCTTCATGAGATTTTTAACATTAAGGGCCGGTTTCACCATCTCCGGTTAAGCACTTAACCAGAGATTTTTGCCCGTTTAAGCAATTTATTTGACAGCTCGCCAGGCTTAGAATATACCCGTGGTAAGGAATGCCTGTCGTAAGAGGCGACTAAAATCCACCTGCCTAGAAGGTTGATTATGGCCAAAAAAATCGTTCGCACGACAGTCGGGCTAGTGTCAGAAGGGACTAGTACCCGAGCGTACCGGATTTATCCGGCAAAGGACTGTCACATCCCCTACACTCCCCAAAACCTTCGGGGAGTGTCTTGGTGGCTACAACAACAACAACAACAACAACAGCTCGCCATACGATTGACGTCAAACTAACCAGCGATTAAATTAACCGGAGGTGGTGAAACCGGCCCTAACATGTCTTCGATTATTCTATAAACACGAAGTCACAAAAATATTTCGGACTTCAATATTTGCACGTGAGTGCGAAGAAAAATATTAATTTATTAATATTGTAATAATTTAATAGTATAGCTGCACGAATGTTTGGGTGCATTTGAGTGTAGGCTGTGGCGTGCCCTCCAGCCAATGTTTTCCTGCGTCAAGCCATGATTGAATCGCCGCTGGAGGATCCCTCAAATGTAAGAATTTATTATATGGAAAACCAAATATTTATGTACTTATTTTAATTTTTTGTTTATACATCAATCATATTTCAACAGGACAATCAGGTATACAAATCTGTATTTCATCGTATTTTTCAAAGGCGACCAGTTGGTGAAACTATACTCTGTCAAACACAAGATATTACGATGGCCTGTTGGAGGCCGCAGCTAGGAATTTCCATATAAAATTGGTTAAAGTGCCGAATATCGAAGCAATTTATCATACATTGAATCTTTTCAATTCACCAAAGCATTTCAAGCGCTAATCGATGCATTTGGTGTGGAACCGTATTGCGAAGTGTACCCGGCACAATATACCATCATAATATTGGATTTTTTAAATACATATGTATGTTAAGGCTAACAAATGTGAGGCTGCAATTAAGTTATGATAAAACTAATGTTTTTAAATAAATATAATCGTTTAAAATATTATTTTCTTTACGAGGACGGTAATGTATAATACCTTAGAAAAATCCAAAAAATAATCCCCCATTAGGGCCTTATATAATCCATTAGTTTTGCCATATATATACCTCATTTAATGGATTAAATATTGATATATTAAGCATTAGTTTGTTCCTATTTATACCTTAGGGCTAAAGTTTTCGCGCGAGAGCGCTATATCATGTATATATGTGAAATGCAATGTGAAAGAAAGAGATAGAACCTTCACACATTTCTGCGTATACCTCAGCTTTTTCCCAAACGCTTTAAGAAACTAATGGAGAAAATTCAAATTCCTAAGGCATAGTACTATGCCTTAACTAATGAATTAGTTAAGGCATAGTGTTCTAGCTGGGTTGGTATTACCATAGTAGTATGTATGTTACTGGAGTAAATAATAAAATTTGTTTTATTTTTTTTCAACAATTAATATTCATTTTATTTGAATTTGAAATGAAGTTTTTACACGAAAATATAAATTAAAACTTACAATACAGTATTTTTTCCTTTTAATACGAACTAATTAAAACCAGGATTCTGTAACAAATTTGCCAAAATTTTTTTGCCTCGATATCGTAAATTTCCAAACCGTTTTGCGATTATGCTATTCTGTACGATTTTTGAGTCGAATGCTATCGTATATTTAGACAGTTGCTCTCCGATAATCATCGCAGAGGTATTGAGAGAAATTTTTGTGTCGGTAGACTTTGCAATTGTCGGTCGCAAAATAAGTTACAGAATCCCTGCACAGGCCAATTAAAATAAAAAAACACATCTCACACTGAAAAACCCCCATTCAGTGTATGAATACACACGCTTTTGTGTTAACTTATGCTGCATAATGCGTAAAAGCAAACATACAGTGAACTACACTGCGTATACGTAACTTGTTTACATACATACATACATACAGGTGAAACTAATAAAAGCTTGTTAAAAAATTATTGTAATTCATTTTGTTCGTTATGCAAATAAACAATACAATAAATAAAAATAGATATAAATTCAAATTCGGTTTAATAAAAAACTAAAGAAAAACGGTTTTTTTATATATTTTTTTTACATTTTTGTTCTTTCTTTTCTTAAACATATTTCATATTTTATATTTTTTTTATTTTAATTTTCTTTGCATGCAGTTTGTTTAGTCTCTATCCTCGAGATGGCACATTTCACCGCCAAGAAATTTCGGGAGTTGATGCGAGTGATAATAAATTATTTATTTCCATAAAAAAGGTAAAAACGATAATTTTGTTGGTTACACTTCTTGGCGGTTAGGGCTCGTATGTATCTATAAATTAGATTTAGTTTTTTTTTCATCCGGTTTAGAATATCGTTGCCATATCAATTAAATTAAATAATTTCGTATTTTACTTTCCAAACTTGCCTCCAATGATTTATTTAATATCCCCCAGCTTTGAGTGCACTAAATTTGCTCATTTCCCCTTAACTTCATACGTGTACTTTTTAAATATTCCCATAAAATCTTTAAAATAATCCTCAAATTCTTTAAATTAAATTTAAAGCAGCTAGTATTTGAGATATACTTGTTGTAATCACTACATCGCTAATATTAGTATTAGGATTACTGATGCTAGGAAGTTTACAAGCATCCATCAAAATTCGTATGTCTTCGTTACTCAGGTAATTAAATATTTTTTCAGTACAGCCATATGTTAATTCAGGAAAATTGTTAAAGAGAATATGGAAAATGTTATTGCCTTGTTCAAGTAACTCTTTTCTTTCCATACCCTTTCTGAAATTCCTTTCCATCATACTAGCATATATTGGAAATTTTGTTTTATAGTCGTCTGATTTTAAAACCTGCACTATATTTTCATTCCTCATATATATTGCTAACGAGCATGTACTTCTTGCCAAGATATCATAAAAAGAAATGTTGGTATTATTAATCTTCTCACTCTCCATCCTTTCTATTTCTTTCGCACATTCATCCTGAAAATCTCTTATTTCACCACTCCTACTCAATGATAGTAAATTTTCTTCACTTACATATAAATTTGCGGTTTTCATTTTAACTATTTGGCGTTTAAGAGCTTCAACAGTCAATTGACCCGGACAGACACCACGATCAGGATCGTAACATTCATCATCATCAGTGCTGTTGAATTTCATATAGTACAAATGTAGTCCCTGCATAGCATAATCAAGAGGTGTATGATCTTTCCTACATGTAATATTAATATCGGAGCCGTACTCCAGAAGAGTGACAACAACTTCTAGGTGTCCTTCTTGAGAAGCAATGTGAAGTGCTGTTGTTCCATATTTAACTCCAATATAAGCACAAAATTTCAAGAGGGTCTCATTAATTTCCTGACAAACTTCTGCAGTACCCAAGTTTACTCGTGTCATGAAACTTTTTATTTTAGAATCAACTTTGGCACCGTATTCTAGCAACACTTTTACAACCTCTTTATGTCCTTTTTGTGCTGCAATGTGCAGTGCAGTGAATCCATCCATTTGCTTAACATTTACATTAGCTCCTTTATTCAAAAGCAAAGCGGTAATTTCTTCATTTCCCTTTTGAGCAGAAAGATGGAGCGGTGTAATACCACTCACTAATTCAGAGTTAACATTTGCATTATATTTCAAAAGAGCCTCAACAACTTTTGCATATCCTTTCTGAATAGCAACATGAAGTGTTGTTACACCATTTTTAGTTTGAGCGTCGACATTAGCACCTTTACTTAGAAGCAGCATAGCAATTTCTCCCTTAATATTAATATTAGGATCTTCATTACTTTCACTTAAAGCAGTAAAATGCAATGCTGTTCTACCATATTTGTCACTAGCGTTAATATCAGCATCATGTTGCAAAAGAACTTCAACGATTTCTATGCATTCTTTCTTAACAGCAGTATTCAATAGATCAGGTCTATCTTTTATATCAGCTCTCTTAGTTAAAAGTAGCTTGGTAATTTTTACATCGGCATTCTCAACAGCATAAAATATTGGAGTTTTTCCGGTTCCATTTTGAGCATTTATATCAGCTTCATAGTTTATCAACAATTTAGCTACTTCTTCCTGTTTGTTTTTGGCCGCAGTATGTAAGGGTGTAAAACCTTCTTCATCAAATCTTGAATTGTATAACGTATTAACACCAGTACCATACTTTAATAGATCTTCAATAATTTTCAAATATCCTTTTTTAACAGCAGCATGTAATAGCTTAGGATTATTTGCATCTTCTGGGTTAATAATAAGGCCGTACTCTAGAAGAGCCTCAACAATATTTTTATACTGTTCTTTATATCCGTGCACTGCGGTTTTAAGAGAGCTTCTGTTACTTTGATCATTAATATCAGGACAGTACCTTAAAACATCCTCAACAATAGTTAAATTCCCTTTTTCGACAGCGAGGTGCAGTGTAGTTTTGCCATCTTTATCCTGATTATCAACTTTAGCTCCATGTTGTAATAGCAATTTCACAACGGTTTTACGTCCTGTTTTGGCAGCAATATGAAGTGGAGTTAATTTACCATTTGTGCTAGCATTAATGTCAGCACCTTTATTCAAGAATAATTTCACAGTTTCTTCATGACCTAGTTCAGAGGCAAAATGCAGTGGCGTATATCCTTCATTCAATGTGACACAATTTGTACAAGCACCATGGTTTAGAAGATCTTCGGCAATGTGTATATATCCTTTCTTAGCAGCAATATGAAGAGGGGTTATACTATCCTCCCCTTTAGCATCAACATAAGCACCTCTACTTAAAAGCAATGTGACAACTTCTTCACTACATTTTTCAACAGCAAAGTGCAGTGGTGCATAACCTTCTGAAGTACATATATAATTAGCATAAGCTCCATATTTTAAAAGATACTCAACAATTTGTAAACATCCTATCTCAGCTGCAACATGAAGTAGACTTCTACCATATTTGTCTCTGGCATTAACATCAGCTCTATGCGTTAAAAGTAATTCAGTAACTTCAATTTTCTTGTTTTTAATTGCATTGTGAAGTGGAGTTTTACCAAAAGGATCTTTAGCATTAATATTGGCACCTTTGTCTAGAATCATCTTAACAATTTCTATGTCACCATTTATAACAGCAAAATGAAGAGGAGTATCACAAGGCTTTGTATTTTTCCAGTTAACTATAGAACCGCTTGTTAAAAGTAGCTTAGCAGCTGCTATACGTCCATTCTTAAGAGCAGCACAAAGGAGCGCATATCCTTCAGTGTAAGGCAGCCCAAAAGAGTTGAGTAACTCCTTTGCTCTTTCTAGTCTTCCATCATGAAGCGCAGCTCTTAAACTGTACTTTATATCCTCATAATTTAGCATAACGACTTGTCCTCCAGATTATATAATTTTGCCTTATTAATTATTACCGTAGCCTAGGGTTGGGCGATATATATCGATATATCAGTATATCGATATTTTAAAAATAGTACAGCCGATAATATCGACGATATTTTGAACTACCGTGCATCGATAATCGATAATTTTTCGTCATTTCGAGCCAAATTCGATATTTTTCATACATTTCTGATTCGCTTTGAATTTAACAGCAGAACATTTTTAGGAAGTGGTATAACAATAATGTCCGGGTGCTTGAATTTACATTACTTTCTTCTTCACGCAATTCTTAATGATTTTTATGTTTATACTTCAGAATTGGTAGAATACATGTAGACACGTCCAACTTTAACAACAAATATCTAGTAAACTTTAAGTCTCCGGCAAGTTTTGATATCAGTTTTGAGATCTGCGAGAGCACCTCTAACCCTGTGAAAAAATGGGTTTTCGCGAGGCGTGCTTCCTTAATGTAAAGCCGACCCTTTCGATATATTGATATATCGATGTTTTTAATAATAATATAATATAATACAATGGCGCTATTATAACTCTGACGAGTTTTATGGCCGAGCTTCTCTCCCAATTCGAGGTGTGCTCCTTTTTGTTTTTCCTACTAATTGGGTGGACCTACAGTTTTATGCCGGCTCCGAACGGCGAATGCATTTTTTGTGAGAAGCTTTTTCATGGCAGAAATACTCTCGGAGGGTATGCCGCCCACTGCCGAGAGGTGACCGCTGCTCTTAAAAAACCCAATAATTGGATTTTTACTAATTAGAAAAATGTGTTTGGCTCGGACCGTGGTTTGAACCCGAGACCTCTGGCATAGCAGGCGAGCACTCTACCCACTGCACCACAGCTGCCATATATATATCGATATATTTTTCCAATTTGCCCATCCCTACCGTAGCCATACACGCTTAGGGATGGCAGTAATAACCGGAAAAACGATTATAATCGGTTAATTTCTTTCGGTTAACGGTTAAAATGTATCGGTTTTTTCCTTTTGATTATGACCGTGAATACCAAGTGAAATGAAGAAGAGCATCAAAAACGTAACAAAATAAACCTTTTTGTAAACATAAGCAATTAGTAAGTTCTTAAAAAATATTAAATAAAAGCTTTAAATATATAAGGTTGTTCTCTGTGTCTAATATTTTTGCCGAGATATCATGATATCTTGAGAAATTTGCCACACAGAGAGAGCGCACCTTTAAGAAAATAAAATTCTGACTTCATTGTGAACTAGCATGTTAGTCATATTCTTTCCACTCTTTATACGACTGTTGTCGCTTTGCTTTGCTTGCTTCAATTTCGAATTAAATAATTTTTTATCTGAATAAAATAAAATACTTAAAAAAAAGAACTAGAAACATAAATTCAAGCTCACTTCTATTGTGAATGTAATAACATGGTTGCATTTCCCGTGATATTTTTCTCATGATATCAAATATCACGGGTTGGGGTGTGAGAAATTTGCCGAAGCTCCAAATTTGACAAGACGTGTATTTTGTTGTTGTGCTCGGGAAATTTATCACACTTATGTCATCTCGGCAAATTTGCCAGGCCAAAATCACACAGAGAGAACAACCTTTATGTTTTCAATAGTTTTATTTTGTTGTTATTTTAGGAAATCATCCAAAGCGACGAGGATGACCTTATATTACTGGTAAGCTGTGGTATATTGATGGCCGGAATGGAAGAAAATATGAGAAATCGATGCCAACTAAGTATGCCCTTGCATCATTATAAAAATTGCGCATTCTATTTTTCGTTTCTTTTTTGCCATTTTCACTAACGATTTCCACGATTTTTTTTCAACACGCAACAAACGTCAAAATTTCTTTAAAGCTTAAAGCTTAGTATCGACCTCTCAAGAAACGCAAAAGTTCCATATAAAATGACGTACAAGAAATGCTCAAGAAATTTTTCTTGTGAAACTTTCTTGAGCGAGTATCGACCTCTCAAGAAATTTGATACACTTTTTTAATACTATTTTTCAACGTAATGCCAACACAGCAACACAGGTTTTGCCAAGAAATATATCATCGAGCATTTAGAGCCCGTGCACAATTGGCTTTGTCTGCTCCAACTTTGATAGAAAAAACCTTAAAGCAAAGCGAACTTCCAGATGCCTGCTACAATTAACACTTTGACAATTTCCACTTCACTTCTTTGCTTTAATTTATAAACCTGATTTTTGGTAAGATATTTGGGGAATTTGCTTTTTTCTGCTTATTCGAATGTTATTTTTTACTTTTCTCTGTTCACTTCTCACGAAATTGAGCGAAATCGCTAAAATAAGTGTACATATACAAACATACACACACACACACACAAGGGGAGATGTTTGTCAAAGTGTAAAAAAGTTGAAAAATGGCTAACCTTATACCTTGCTTTACTCGCTTCACCTCCATTGTGAACATATACCTTTGAAAAGCACATGCTGAACGAAACTGTCAAAGCAAAACTCTGAAGCAAAGCGAGGTAGAAGTCAATTGTGCACGGGCTCTTATTTCTTGAAGAAATTTTGACATTTGGTTACTCTTGTTGACATATCTGTTTGCGTGGCGGAAAAATCAAAAAAAATTGATTTTGAAAATGGACAAAAAAAATCGCAAAAATAGAATTCAAAACTTTTCCAATGAAGAAAAACGGAAGTTAGTGTCTGCCGTAAAGGAGTGGCCACGTATTTGGAGCCTTACGGATCCACAGCACAGCAACAAAAACGCTGTGGAGCAGGCATGGCTCCACGTTAGTAATGCGCTAGAGAAATATGGCATTATTTTGCCAGGGAACAGAGCCGTCGGCAGAATTAACGTAGGCCGCTAGAACGTTACGGATGTATTTTCCATAATCTGAAGCCCTACCCCGGTAAGCATCTATATGATTGGAGAAGGCCCCACGTTGCTCGACTGTTTCCCATTCTCCCATCACCCACACCCCGTCATTGTTTTCGAACCCAGAAAATATATTTGGGTTATAAGTTTGTCGACACTTATTAATTAAAAAATTGTGCAGTAGGCAACATGCTGACACTATCGACTGTGCACGATCCGGATGACAAAATAAAACCTTCCTCAGACAAAGCCATCTCCCACTCAAAATTCCAAACGCATTCTCAATACAGCGTCGGGCTCTACTTAGTCTGTAGTTGAAAATTTTTTGTTCGTTGGAAAAAGGCTTCGCGCTGAAGGGTTTTATTATCCTCTTACATAAAGGAAAGGCGTCGTCACCCACAATAAAATGTGGAACTTTTTTGCCATCGATTATTGTGTCGGGTGGGAATGGGCATTTGTCGTCAATGATGTTCGCGCCAAATTTGGATGACCTTATAACGTTCGAGTCGCCTTCGCTTCCGTACGCACCAACATCTATAAACGTAAATTTATAATTTGCGTCGCATGTTGCCATTAGCACAATGGAATGAAAACCCTAAAACAAGATAAAAAAAATAATTGTATTTTATTAGATACATATTTAAGAATGCTTTTATTTCAATACTATATTACCTTGTAATTATAAAATATACTTCCGGAATTCGGTGGGGCTTTAATAGCTATATGTTTTCCATCGATTGCGCCAACGCAGTTTGGAAAATGCCATTGCTTCCGAAATCCATCAGCTACTTCCAAAAGTGTGTTCTCTGTCCAGTCCTGAATTTCGTTTTTCAGCGCAATACATATGGCCTGGCAAACGTCCGACACAATACGTCCAAAAGATTGTTTGCTAATTCGGTAGCAGGAGGCAACATGTCTCTGTATATCTCCAGACGCTAAATATCTAAAAACAAATGTATAAAAGTAGTTTTACAAGCTGCACTAAAGTGGTTGTGTGTATGTACGTATTTTATGGTTAAGTTAATCGAGACGAGTGAAAGTGTTCCACCAACAAATATCAGATATAGAAAACTTAACTACATTTAGATAATTTCAGACTTACTCCAGTACGGTTGACAATTTCGCTTTGGGTGGAATGAAATCATACGGCCGGGTATTTCGCTTTGGAGACAGATATGGCTCCAACAGAGTAAATAATTCATCAAACACACCCGGAGGCATGCGAAAATTTTCAATAAACCGTGTCGGATCGGCGCGTAAGCTTTCGAAATCAGAATTAAATCTCCCAATCTCAACTCGTCCTCGAAGATAAGGACTAACCCAGTGTCTGGGCCTCTGCCGTCGCTTTCTTACATCTTCTTCCATTCCGGCCATCAATATACCGCAATTTAGCAGTAACATAAGGTCATCCTCGTCGCTTTCCATGATTTCCTAAAATAATAACAAAATAAATCTATTAAAACTCTTTATTTAAAGCTTTTATTATATATTTTTTAAGAACTTACCAATTGCTTATGTTTACAAAATGATTTCTTTTGTTTACGTTTTCAATGCTCTTCTTCATTTCACTTGGTATTCACGGTGGATTATGAAACGTCAAAATTTCTTGCCTACTACTATTTTTCACTCAAGAAATAAATCCAAAAATTTCTTACAATTTTATTTATTCCAAAATAGTTTCAAAATAAAGCCTTAAAAAGTATTAAAATTCTCTCTCTTCGCGGGTCCCATCTCGCGCGAAATGTGACATCTAGTGTGAGGTTTTTCAGACTGCAGCCTCTTATCCATATACGCTCTTTGCTGCACCCTCATCCATATATGCTCTTTGTGAAACTTCACACTAGATGTCACACTGCGCGGGTCCCATCTCGCGCGAAATGTGACATCTAGTGTGAGGTTTTTCAGACTGCAGCCTCTTATCCATATACGCTCTTTGACTAAGCTTAACTCATTTCTACGTTAATCATAACGTGTTATGTCTAACGTATTCGTGGTAAGTCTAACACATTTATATGTTAGCCCTAACGATTAGAGCTAACATTTTGGTTCGTTATTCATAACGTGAGTGAGTGAGATGGATGTATTCGAATATGCATTTGCTAAAAAAAGATGAAAGTCATATACGTGTACACACGTACAGAGATGAGTGCGTTAGTTTTGTCATAACGCTAGAACAAAACTAACGCACCCGTTATATGGCGGACTAAAGCGCTGGTTATAATAGCCGGGACGGGACGGAAGCCGTACCGATATAGAACGGTGACAAACTAAAGGCAGTTATAATAATGCGTTAACTGCCGTCTTTGACATTTGCCACAGCTGTAAATATTGTGCTTTATTTACCAATTTAAAACAGAAAACTTTCAATTTGTTGGTGATTTCATGACGACACACGCTGTTATTTAGTCTTTCGTCGAATTCGCTCATTTTTTTATATATAAAATGTAAAAAAGATTTTTTGCTAACGGTATTCTGTTTTGTCACTGCAAAGAGAACTGTCAAATTGCCGTAAGAATACGGAAGAAATCTAAAATCAACAGATGCTTATGGTTGTCGCCGTTTTCTACCGTTCATTATAATCATTCGCATGCCTTTCACATACAATAGATATTAAAGTGACAGCTCCATCCGTTGCGTTACGGCTATTATAACCAGCGAGTAACGCGCCCGAACGTTATGACTGGACGTTATATAACGCATTAGTTGATAAGTAGTGTTCTCACTGGGAATAGATTCACAATAAGGTTGTTCTCTCTCTGTGATTTTAGCCTGGCAAATTTGCCGAGATGACATAAGTGTGATAAATTTGCCGAGCACAACAACAAAATACACGCCTTGTCAAATTTGGAGGTTCGGCAAATTTCTCATACCTCAACCCGTGATATTTGATATCATGAGAAAAATAGCACGGGAAATGCAACCATGTTATTATATTCACAATAGTCTTCTATGAGAAGTGAGTTTGAATTTATGTTTCTAGTTCTTTTTTTTAAGTATTTTATTTTATTCTATTCAGATAAAAAATTAATTAATTTGAAATTGAAGCAAGCAAAGCAAAGCGACAATAGTCGTATAAAGAGTGGAAAGAATATGACTAACATGCTAGTTCACAATGAAGTCAGTTAGAATTTTATTTTCTTAAAGGTGCGCTCTCTCTGTGTGGCAAATTTCTCAAGATATCATGATATCTCGGCAAAAATATTAGACACAGAGAACAACCTTAATATGTTCACAATAGAAATGGTGCCGGTGTCAAAAATTTACTTCTTCTTCTTCTATAATTTGCTGATAACAGTAGAGCAGCAACCCCAGCAGGGAAATTAACGAGAAATCGACTACGCACGTACAGTGCAATTCTGAACGTTACTGAAAATTACTTTACTGGTAATTTATGTTGCTGAAAATCTTTTCAATTAGTATTCTGGCACAAAGCAGTTACATACGAAGGGAATGGAATCGGGCTGAAAATGGTAACAAAATGTTACCATATATTGAGGTGGTAACTTAATTTTACCGCTACAAGAATACGAAAAGGGTGTTTAAAGTACCAGTGCTGGAATTCTGTAACTTATTTTGCGACCGATAATCGCAAATCGATAATCGATAATCGACCGAAAAATCGTACAGAATAGCATAATCGCAAAAATGATCGCAAATTTACGATACCGATTAGGCCGGTTGTCTATTTAGCTGTTTTGAATGAAAAAACCAGTTTCAATAGTTTTAAAACTTATTTTTCTAAACGAAACTGTTTTTTAATCCATTTTGTGCGTTATGCAAATAAACAATACAATAAATAAAAATAGATGTACATTCACATTCGGTTTAATAATCAACTAAAGACATATGTAAATGTATATATACATATATATATTCTTTTTCTTCTTTTCTTGTTAGTTCGATTTTTCATTTCTTGTCTTTTTAACCATATTTTTTCTTTTTAATTTTTTTATAGGTACATTTGTTTTCTTTTTACATATTTCATATTTTTTAACATTTCATTAACTGTGTTCAATAACAAAAAAATTTTATATGTAAAGGAAGTTTGTAGATAACAAAATAAATTAATCATGTACATATATGTACATATCGAGCCCTAATCGCCATAAAAGTGTATCCAACAAAATTATCGTTTTCCGCTTCAACTCCCAAAATTACATAGCTGTGAAATGTGCCGTTTCGAAGTTAGAGCCTTAATAAAATTCAAGGCTACATACAAGCTGTATGCAAAGAAAATTAAAAAACCTGTAAAATTTACTTTTTGTTGGATACACTTTTATGGCGGATAGGGCAAGATACGCATGTACATATCGTCGTACCATACGAAAACTAGCAACGATATGCACAAACGAAAAATTATGAATCCTCATACATACATATATCAAGATTTCTTTAATAATAACATATGCATGTATAATTATATACATATATTCTTTCTATGTATATTCAATGAATTTTTAGGCTATTAGTATTAGGATTACTGATGCTAAGAGATTTACAAGTATCCATAAAAATTCTTATGTCTGCGTTACTCAGGTAATTAAATATTTTTTCAGTACAGTCATATGGCAACTCAGGAAAATTGTTAAAGAGAAAATGGAAAATGTTATTGCCTTGTTCAAGTAACTCTTTTCTTTCCATACCCTTTGTGAAATGCCTTTCGATCATGCTAGCATATATCGGAAATTTTGTTTTATAGTCGTCTGATTTTAAAACTTGCACTATATTTTTATTCCTCATATACATATATTTCTAATGAGCATGTACTTTTTGCCAAGATATCATAAAAAGAAATGTTAGCATTATTAATCTTCTCACACTTCATCCTTGCTATTTCTTCTTCACAATCATCCTCAAAATCACTTATTTCACCACTGCTAACCATTGAGAGTAAATTTTTTTCACTTACATATAAATTTGCGGTTTTCCTTTTAACTATTTGGCGACTAAGAACTGCAGCAGTTACTTCATACGAAAAGATATCATGATAAGGTACGAAATAACCATCATCATAACAGCTATAGTTGTTGGCTTGCCTATAGAACGACCTTATTCCAGCCATAACATGATCAAGAGGTGTATGATTATTTCTAGTTGTAATCTTAATATCAGAGCCGTACTCCAGGAGAGTGTCAACAACGTTTACGTGTCCTTTATCAGAAGAAATGTGAAGAGCTGTTCTGCCATACTCATCTCTAGAATCAATATTAGCACCAAATTTCAAGAGAGTCTCAATAATTTCCCGACAACCTTTTTCAGCACCGAAATGCAGTGGTGTAATATCACTTTCAATTTTAGAATCAACGTTGGCACCGCATTTTAGCAATAGTTTTACAACATGTTTATGCCCCTTTTGAGTTGCAATGTGCAGTGCAGTAGTTCCATCCTTTTGCTGAGCATTTACATTAGAACCCCTTTATTCAAAAGCATCGTGCTAATTTCGAAATAACCGTCACTTTCACCTAAAGCACTAAAATGCAATACTGTTCTCCCATACTTGTCACTAGCGTTAATATCAGCATCATGTTGCAAAAGTAGCTTGGTAAGTTTTACATCGGCATTCTCAACAGCATAACATATTGGAGTTTTTCCGGTTTTATCTTGAGCATTTATATCAGCATTATAGCTTATCAACAATTTAGATACTTCTTCCTGTTTGTTTTTGGTCGCAGTATGTAAAGGTGTAAAACCTTCAAATGTTGAATTGTTTAACGTATTAACTTCAGCACCATACTTTATCAGGTCTTCAATAATTTTCAAATATCCTTTTTTAACAGCAGCATGTAATAGCTCATGATTATTTGCATCTTCTGGGTTAACAATAAAGCCGTATTCTAGAAGAGCCTCAACAATCTTTTTATACTCTTCTCCATATCCGTATACTGCGATTTTAAGAGAGCTTCTGTTACTTTGATCATTAATATCAGGACAGTACCGTAAAACATCCTCAACAATTGTTAAATTCCCTTTTTCAACAGCGAGGTGTAGAGTGGTCTTGCCATCTTTATCCTGATTATCAACTTTAGCTCCATGTTGTAAGAGCAAATTTACAATTGTTTTAAGTCCTTTTTTGGTAGCACAATGAAGTGGAGTTGAATTACCATTTGTGCTAGCATTAATGTCAGCACCTTTACTCAGGAATAATTTCACAGCTTCTTCATTACCTAGTTCAGAGGCAAAATGCAGTGGCGTATATCCTTCCTTCAATGTGAACGAATCAGTACAAGCACCATGGTTTAGAAGAACTTCGGCAATGTGTATACATCCTTTCTTAGCAGCAATATGAAGAGGTGTTATACTATCCTCCCCTTTAACATGAACATTGGCACCTCCACTTAAAAGCAACGTGATAACTTCTTGACTTCCTTTTTCAACAGCAAAGTGCAGTGGTGTATAACCTGTTTTCCATTTTGAAGACACACAATTAACATAAGCTCCATATTTTAAAAGATACTCAACAATTTGCAAATATCCTAACTCAGCTGCAACATGAAGTGGACTTGTACCATCATTGTCTCTGACATTAACATCAGCTTTATGCTTTAAAAGTAATTCAGTAACTTCAATTTTCTTATTTTTAATTGCATTGAGGAGTAGAGTTTTACCAAAAGGATCTTTCGCATTAATATTAGCACCTTTGTCTAGAATCATCTTAACAATTTCTATGTCACCATTTATAACAGCAAAATGAAGAGGAGTATCACAAGGCTTTGTATTTTTCCAATTAACTATAGAACCGCTCGTTAAAAGTAGCTTAGCAACTGCTGTATGCCCATTCTTAATAGCAACGCAAAGGAGCGTATATCCTTCTGAGTAAGGCAACCCAAAAGAATTGATTAACTCCCTCGCCCTTTCTAGTCTTCCATCATGAACCGCAGCTCTTAAACTGTACTTAATTTCCCGATAACTTGGCATAACGACTTGTCCTCCAGAGTATAAGATTTTCCTTATTTAATTAATGAACTTTCCAAATACAAGTAGAGCAGCAACCCCAGCAGGGAAATTAACGGGAAAATCGTCTCGTGACACCTGAGGGGCATTTCAGTTATCCCAATAAACATCAGACCAAAAAATCTCAAACGTTTGAGAAAACCTTAATTCTCAAATTGCTAATAAAGATTTTCCCCAAAATTTCATCAACGTTTGAGAAAAATGTGCCTTTTTGTTTGAGAACGCTATCAAGGGAAATTTGAGGTGCATTTGATAACAAACGTTTGGGGTTTGAGAATAAGGTTAGTTCTCAAATGCATCTCAAATTGAGAATTAAGAAAAATGTTTATGGGGATTACATCTTGTTCAGGGTCAAGATAAATTTTTACTGAAAAAATCGGGATCATTGTCATCTAAATGGCATCAATACATGCATAAAGTGGGAAGGTATTAGTGTGGTATACATCAAAAAACACTGGCAGCAAATCAAACAAACCCTGCAAAAATCATTGGATTATATGGTCCATTTGTGGTAGGTTGGAGTACTTTCAAAGTGATCATCAACATAGCCCCAAACGAACGATTCATGTGTTTATATCAGCGTTCGAAATTAAACATTATGATAACATTCAATAACGTTGTTCAACCGAGTTCCCGTGAGATATTAATTTACATTGATAGCATCTTGAAGGGCAAACAGCCACCAACCCCCCGCTTCCCCCTCCTCTTCACATACCTATACATGTACATATGTAGATATATTTTACGCAGACAATAAATTTTATCACAAAACAATGAATTAAGCAAAAATTGACAAACACTAATGGACGAATAAAATATTGCACAACATACCTAAAATGCACTCACAATGATTATTCTAGGTATCCCTGTGGGGAAAATCTCTAGTTCATAACTGGTGCGCAGCTAGTCCATTTTTCGATACTACCAATGCGAGTACAATCTCTTTTGCATTTTAGCAACTGGCGATGTCATTGGCGGTGTCAATTATCCAGCGCTGCATTACCTAGTTCTGAACTAGTTAAAAATTCCTAAAAATTCTACAGTTTTACATGTGCCACTTAAGTGCAGTATTTGACACGCTTAAAGCAAGTGGTGCGATGGCGCAGTGGTTAACTCGTGTGATTTTCGATCTGGCGATGGCGGGTTCGAATCCGGTCGATGTCAAGGCGGACTAAACATGTTTTTTTTAAATAATTTTTTTTATTTATTTATTAAATAAAAATGTAAATAAATATATAAAAAAAAAATAAAATAAAAAAAAAATTAAAAATAGCCTGAGGGATCGGAAATGCATATTTAGGGGAAGATTTCATGTCATTAAGTGAATATGCAAATTTTACATACTCTTTGTACAATATGCTTCACTAACAATCTGAGAATTGCAGAAATATGCTAATAATAGCCTTGTTTTTATTTAAGCGCATATACATTTAAGCGCAGATGAATATGCGCTTAAATAAAAACAGGGCTAATCATAATAATACAATGGCGCTATTATAACTCTGACGAGTTTTATGGCCGAGCTTCTCTCCCAATTCGAGGTGTGCTCCTTTTGTTTTTTCCTACTAATTGGGTGGATCTACAGTTTTAGGGTCGGCTTTCCATTAAGGAAGCACGCTGCGAGAAAAATCACTTTTTCAGGGGTGTAGTGAGACTCTCACAGATCTCAAAACTGAAATCAAAACTTGCCGGAGGCTTATAGTTTACGAGGTATTTGTTGTTAAAGTTGGATGGGTCCGCAGATATTACCCCAGAATGAAATTCTTCCGGCAGTCTCGTGAACTATAAGCCTCCGGCTAGTTTTGATTTCAGTTGTGAGATCTGTGAGAGCCCCTCTGCTTCCTTAATCGCAAAACTTCCCCAGTTTTATTCCGACTCCGAACGGCGAATGCATTTTTTGTGAGAAGCTTTTTCATGGCAGAAATACACTCGGAGGGTATGTCGCCCACTGCCGAGAGGTGACCGCTGCTCTTAAAACCCAATAATTGGATTTTTACTAATTAGAAATTTTTTTTGGTGTTTGCAAGGACTGGGGTTTGAACCCGAGACCTCTGGCATAGCAGGCGAGCACTCTACCCACTGCACCACAGCGGCCAGAAATATGCCAAGCCGACGGCAAATGAACTGGTGCCTCGTTGACACCTTTTCGCTAGTTCTGAACCAGAAATTGTGTTCACTAGTTATTGATTTCCCTGTCATACTCTGCAGGGTTTATATATATGTACTTATCTAGGTGCATATCCAAAAAAAAAAAATTTAAAAACCAGCAAATCATCGTTGAACAAGGCTATTTTTATAATATTGTAGGGTGGTCCAAAAAAAAATAAAACCAGCAAATCATTGTTGAACAAGGCTATTTTTATAATATTATTCCTAAAAGAATACGAGTATGTGTTGCCTTTTTAATTATAAAAAATATATTTTTTGTTTATTATTAAGAGAAATGCGTTTAAGTAGACACATTTAGAGTTATATAAACGAAAAAATCTTTTACTTTAACAAATATATCTATTAAAACCTATTTGTTAGTTCAACAGAACTGATCTGTCAATTATTAACAGAAATTTTTGTTAATATAACTGATTCACTGTTAACTTAACCCTAAGATCTGTTGCTGTAACGCATATGAAATAGAGAACACAATATAGCAGGCAGTGAAGGCGAAGAAGGTTCCGCAATGGAAATCAAGCGAATATGAAGCTACATAGGTATTTGTACTTGGAAACCGAACGGAGGGAGGATTGAGAGAAAAATGCAAACAAAGGATTTAAAAAACTTGCCAATAGCTCTAAAAATACACATTATAAAGTAATTATTAGAAATAAACAGTCATGTAAAAACACAAAGGGTTTTATTTTTAAGTGACAAAACTTCAACTGCGGAAAGTTATTGATTTAACAACAAAAGTGTTTGGATTCACAGCGTTTTTTTGTTTTCAGACTAGTTAAAACAAAAGAATGTCTGTCAATTTAACAGATATATCCTTTGGATGTGATTTGACTATGGAATCTGTTGTTTTCACCCGTAATCCTTGATCTACCAGAATCTTTTCTCTCGGTGTAAGGCAAAATTTTCAGTATAGATTTTCGTAGTACAGTCACTTTCAATGCGGTTTCTTCTGTGAATTTCGGGAGAACTTTATTTTATTCATACAATTTTGGTCCACCCTAATGTATATGTACATTCCAACATACCACAATTGTATGTATGTATGCAGCAGAGATGTTAAGGAATTCATTCCGTTGGGAATAATAATTGCTCCGAATTCAGCCCAGAATAATTCAATTCCTTTTTTTGAAATTTCATCTCCCCATTCCTTAAAAAATAATTAAAATTTTCAATTCTTTTTTGTAATTCCTAAGGCTGAATTCCGAGAAAATCATTACCAATGACAGGTCACTTCTCTAATCCAAAGCCAATACTCTGCGCAATATTTAAAATTTTTTAGGTTTATGGAAGTAGGTTCATAATTTTTAATAAAGGATATACATATATGTATACATATAAAAGCAATTCTGGGATTAATGAATTCCTTAACAACTCTGGTTGTTATACATACCTACATACGCATACGAAATACTTACAACACCGGAAATAATTTTTTTTACTAAAAATTACTGCCACTTATTGGCTTTGGCGATATTCATTACTTAAAAGCTACCTATATATGTACATATGTATGCATATAGTACATATTTATATATATATGTATCTACCTTTTACAAAAAAAAACAACAAAAACATGCAAATCTGTTGAAAAGAAAATGCTTTTCCCCAAAACACTTAATCCTTGAATGATTGCATTTCTGTAATGTAGGTATGTATGCATGTTTATACAAACAAACAAGCGTACATGTGTATGTGACTGGGTGCAAATGTCGTCAGTTGTCATTTGACCGGCACGATTAGCGCCTCTAAACAATGTTACCTTAATTAGTCGCCGCGGCTGGCTTGTCTCGCCTAATTATGGTAGGTATTTGGGACAAAAAATTGAAGTTGCAAGCGATGATGTCTAGCCGACGTGCCAGTGAAGGCGACATCCTTCATTAAACCATTCAATCTTTTAACTTATGTATGTATGTACATAGATAGGTACCTACGTATGCATGTATGTAAAATATTCTAGCAGAAAGTTGACATATCCATAAATATACAGTGCTGTCTTGGTTTTCTAGGTAATTCAAGAGATTTTTTGTCAAATTGATGCAAGGAGCATGTTTAAACCATGTATTATTGTAACGACGATTACGATTACAGTATCGTAATTTCATATTTTTCAAAATTACGATTACCGTAATTGTAATGATCTTGCAATCAAAATCCTTATAACCCCGCTCTGCTATGTACATACATATTTAATATATCCGTTTTCGGTATTAAATCACTTATGGAAATTATGATAAATAGCATTAGCGTAAGACTTTAATAGCTAATAATTCTATCCTCTTCTTAATTAACTTCTGCAAAACAGTATCTAGGTGCTGTGCATTCACATGTAAAAATGATGTAAAACTGAAATTTGCATATATCATCGCAAATTTTGTCCCACTGTGTGTTGGCGGTGATTACCATCTGATTGTTGGCTGTTTGTCGCGTTCATTGGCCACCGCAAATATTGAGATTCTTTGCATTTTAATACAAAAGAAAATCGCAAACATACCCTACAAAAATTGGTTAAGGAATAAGGCATATATAAGCTACATATACTGCTTGCTGTTATGCAAATTTTATAACTTAATTTTCTGTTAATAGAAAGTTTCTAGAGCCCTAATAGAAACAAATGTTATAATTTTTTTCTATTATGCGTTCATCTGCTCTGTTCATAGAAAAATTTCTGTCTTTACATTTTAAAATTTTATTCGGTTATTTAGTATTTACACATAAATTCTCTTATGTTTAATTTAATAAGTTATACAGATGTGTATGAACTAAAATTCGTCAAAAATTAAACTGAAATCACAACAATGGTTTCGGTCGTGCCTTGTGTACAGTAAGTAGGTATGTTTTTTAATGTTTCTTCCTTTGTTTTTTTTTTTTTTTGTTTCTTGGTCTTCCAACACTATCTAGTCATAGGGAAATGTTGGGTATAGTATATAGTATATATGAAACAAAATTTAACGTTCGCTACCGTATATGTATCTCTTTTTGAAACAATGTAAAACCACTTTGTAGTTATATGATCCTTAACGATGCTTATGACACAGTTACACCTCTCACTACAGCCTATTTGATTCTTCCGATTCCCTTTGCCAAATTCGAAAAACTATTATATCCTCACTTAACATGGAATATATTACTAGCATACTGTTACACTTCTTTACCTTTCTTATTATTTTGGTTTTACTTTTTGTAAAAAGTAAATACTCCGCCTAAATGTATGCTTTAAAATGTAATCCAAAACAAACTAATAAAAAGAGATAACAGTCCCTATGAAGTGATGATATCAACACAGGAAAATAAACCTTATTATAAGGCCTATTTCAAAGGACTGTAGTTAGTTTCTTGGAAATTTCAGTCGTTATTTTTTTTTGCGTTATCGTCGTATGAAATAAGCCTTATATAAGGGTGCCAATTTCTGGTGGATAGATACACACGCACACACAAACAAAGAAGGATTACCTGCCGTACGTCCAATAGCTCTTGGCGTCAAGTTTATTTAGGTGCGCAGAGATCATTATATCGATGAGGAAATTGCACTCGTTCGGACATACATACATAGTAAATACATATATGTATATGAACGTAGATATATTAAAAACATACAAAGTATATACATATATGTACATATGTATGTATGTGCATATATAAATATGTATGTATGTACATATATACATTGTAGGTACCTACATATGTACACAATTTGTCCGACCAATGAATGAATCTACTCCACTGAGAGAAGATCACTCAGTTTCAAACGACACATTGTCAAGTTCGGACGTTGTTCGTTATAGATTCTTAGCTCTAAAGCTATATACATATTTATTTCATAAGTTCATATACAGTGGTTTATGCAAGTAGCAACTATATAATATATATACATCGAGACCGGCGACAAATTATATGTAATATCCGATGCTGATAATATATGTAATTCGGTTTGTTTATTGAGCGCGAAAATTAATATTAAGTGCAAAGGCATTGTGCTGTTTATGGTGACCGGAAAAAGTTTTCAATAAAAATTGTTGCTTCTTCTACTTATATTTATTTATTTCTTTGCCGATTAATAACCGACAGTGTAGAAATAAATTAATGCTAATATTGCGCGGGAGCATAGCGATTAATAAATACATACATACATATGTAGGTATGTACTACATAATTTAAAGAAAGCGTCTTGAGTGTCAGCAACAATAAGAAATAAAAGCAAAACAAAAAAATTATCAGCAACATACGTAGAAGCATAAATATTGTTTTCATTCAGAACAACATACTTTCATACACAAATGCCCACTCATTAATTTACTCATGGAGTCGAATTGTTATTTTTGATCGTATATCATCGGTTGCTTCCAGTGTAGCAAACTCTTTTAGAGAAACTCAGAAAAGAAGCTCAGAAATCTCGAAGTGGACGTGAAAAATATACAAACCTACATACATTTATTATATCCTGTCGAACAGAAGTACATAGTTCTGTCTATCACATACACTAAAACACACATTTTATTCATTACTTGGCGTACCAACATTTTATGATGACTACAGAAAAACTGAAGCCATTTATACCAGTAACAACAAATTGCGTTGACAGCACCCCATCGAAACGCCCAAATGAAGTAAAACATTCAAAGCGCACTCCCACCAACTTCAATGCAATTCTTTTGAGTGCATTGGTTGTGATCTGGACCTTGATTTTGTTGGGTTTTATGGTGAGCAATTGAATCCTTACCTATGTATGTATTTACAATTGTACACATGTTTATATTATTTGCTTAACGATTGCATGGCGCTGCATCATGAGCTTTAAATAAACGCATTTAAAAGTGATGTTAATACGAATATTTTTATTTTAAAAATGTTCATTTTAAAATTGTAAAATCAAAAAAAAAAATATTTTAAATTTAAAAATGTTTACTTTTATTTTAAGCACTATGAGAAAAAAATCGCTACTTTACTCTCTCTATTTTTAATAGTAGTATTTTATATTATCCTCCGGATTCGAACCATGAAATCAACCTGAAATTTAATCTAACGGCATTCCCTTCATCTTCTCTCCATCCGAGCCCCAACTACAAATATGTAACCTCCGCTTATTCTCCTCTTCTCTCCTTCTTCGCCTTCACTGTCTGTTATCTTTATTTCTTATGCTCCCCATTTTCATCTTTATTTTATATTCTCCTCCGGATTCGAACCATGACATCAACCAGAAATTCAATCCAATGACATCACATAGTGGAACATTCAACATTATATTGAATTGTAGTGACTAGGGATTCCAATCCCGGGATCCCGGGATCCCGCCCTTTTTGACACCCCGAAAATCCCGGGATTGCTAGATTTTTGATCCCGGGATTTTCGGGATAAAATAAAGACAGAATATTCCCCTATTATAGCAAAAAAAAGTATTTTATATAATTTTTATTGATCTCAGATCTGTATACTAATAGCGTTTCCTATTCTGAACGAAAATTTTGAACTATTACATGGCAGAATTATCAACATGTGCCCTGTGCCCTGTGAAAATGTTGCATTTTTCATATGATGCATAACAAAAGTAATGCAACGCAGAAGAGCAGAAATGTTTTCCCCGTAATCAGGCTAGTTTTACATTTTGTCAATAGAACAAAAAGGCCAGAAAAAATTTTGGAATAGAGCAAAAAAATTTGAAAGCCCGAAGAAAATTCATAATAAGTGTAACATTTTTGCCAAAATTAAGAATGTCCATTAGTGAAAGTAAGAATTAATATTTTTTGGTTTTTTTTTAATTAAATTTTTTTGTTGTGAAGTAAGGAAACGTACGTTAGGTACTTTTAAAATTTTTAATTCTTGTGGTAAAATTCTTTTGATAACTTCGATTTCCTGATTTTGGGCCATTTTATTCTCAACAGTTTTCGGAATTTTCTCCCATGAAAAGTAAATATTGGAAGAAAAAGCAAACAATAATCAAGAAATAAAATTACCAAAGACCAGGTAAAATTTTAATTAGACTTGAGAGTTTCACACTACAATGTCAAAGATTCAATTTTTTCATCTTTAATAATAGTTTTTATCTCGTTGAAAACAGTATTAACAGGAGATTGTTTCGAAATATGTAATTATTAGGGCATGGAAATCTATGCAAATACATGTTTTTCTTAGATTTAGGTAGAGCAAAATAAATAAACAATCTTTGCGAATCGTGAAATTGTCTTAAAAATGGCATTCAAATGTTTTTGCATATTTTGCATATTTTGGTCATATATGCATATTTTTACATATTTTGCGTTGTTTGCATTTTTTTATTACATATTTCGCATTATATTGCCTATTTTTGTAATTTGCTAGTTGACAGTTTTATACAAACGAAATTCATGCATAACAGTCATCTGACGACGAATAGAGTTTCGTGTGAACACGGCTATTATTAGTATTTTCGATACGGTGCATACCTGTCGACAAAGAGCCGTTTTCAAACATGCTCCTATTACTTCTGTGGATGTAGAGCGTTCGTTTTCTATGTATAAGAGCTTTTTTCGACCGAATCGGCAATGTTTTCTTTTTGAGAATATGAAAAAATATTTCATTGTGTATGCCAATGAATCGTTAAATAAGGATTAACCTTTACAAATTATGAAATGTTCAAGACTGAATTTATGTACATATCTATAAAAACATACATACATATTGCGAGCTTAGAGTGCAAATTTTGTAAGTCCTTTTTTCAAACATTGTAGGAGAGACAAAAAATTAACAAATTTCGACATGAAAAAAAAAATGTCTGTTTATGTAAATATTTTGGACTTACACAATTTTCTTCGCTTTTTGGACTTACACAATTTGCGTATCGCTGAATAACAACGATTAGAAATATGACAAGTATCACAGACTTGTTTAGCGTGGTGCGTATTTGATTTTTCTAGCGTTCTACATAAAAATACAGTTTTTCATAAAAAGTGGACTTACACAGTTTGCACTCTAAGCTAACGATATGTATAAACGTACAACGTAAGAGCAAAATTGAATTAAAAAATGTTTGTACCTAATTTATTTAACTATTGTAACTTCAATAAACATGAATTATCTGAAGTTGAAAAAATTTGAATTAATGCATTTTTTTTATTTTTTATGCATATTTCTCAGTTTTTGTTGCATTTTTTATGCGCATATTTTTTATTTTTTAGTACATGAAATTCCATGCCCTAGTAATTATATATATACACACATTATTCGAGAAATATGAAAAAATTATGGAAAAAAATTAATTTCGATAATATTTAAAAATCATGTTGATAGACGAAACAGACTGACTTACCCTATGAAAGAGGGGTTTTTGGCCCGTAACTCCAGATTTTGAGGGTGTATTGAAATTATAAAATGCAGTCTTCGGATGTTTTGGTAAGGCCTACTCGTTTAACATATGTGAACCTCGAAAAAGTACTTTCAAATTTTTTATTTTGTCACACATTATTATCAAATGATCGCAAGCCTTCTTGTCAATATCTTAAAAGTACCAACTGTAAAGCAAATATTTCTTACACCAAATGTATGCCATTTTCTTTGTTGTTTGTATTTTTTAAAGTAACTCTTAAGTATTTTAAATAATACGCATGAATTTATTTTTTTTTTTAATTAAATAATTTTTGTTTTAAATAAAAAATAGCAATAAAAATCAATTACTTTCTTTGCATTTTAAAGTTGTAGCGTTCCACGAAAAATATATTCATTTTTTTCAACCCAAAATGTCGGAAAATAATTAATGGCAAAATCCCGGGACCAATCCCGGGATCCCGGGATTATAAAAAAAATACCGAAAATCCCGGGATCGCAAAAATGGGAAAAATTGGAATCCCTAGTAGTGACCCATTTATACTTAACTTTTCTATGAATTATATGAATCATTGTAAAAACAAATTTAAAAAAAATTTATTCTCATTATTGTTTTTGTTGGATTCCCCAGAAACAATATTTTCTCACAAAAAAAATTTTAACAGAGAGCCAGTTTTTGATTGTTAAGTTTTAATTAAGTATGTTTCTTTTTATATCCAAAATACATTTTTATTTAAAAAATATAATTTTTAATTAAAAAATTTTAATTTTTAAAGTAAAAATTATCCGGTTTAAAACGTGCATTAAGAGAATAACAATTTTATTTTTGATTTCTTTTCTCTGAGTGCACATATATACATATGTATGTACTCGTATATGCATGCTGACTATATTAAATAGTTAATTAAACCAAATATTATGAATGTATATATACATATGTATTTATATGCATTTCTTTAGCAAATATGTATGTATGTACGTATACATACACGCATAATGATATGATAGGGTATTAATTTCGTCGTGTCAAAAGCCAATTTTATTTGCGATTTAAGATTTTTTTTTAATTATAACTGATAAGAATTTAAATTTTGGAACTTTTTTTTAGCTATGTATTTAAATTTATTTTGGCTTACAAGATAATATTAATCTGAGTTATTGCCGTATTGTCAATTTATGTATGCATATACCTACATACATACATATCTGTACACATTTGTACATATAAAAATACTTGTGTATGTGCATTTGAAAATATTTTTGGCGAAAATTAAATACGAGACTTTTCACCGAAAAATCGTAGAACAAAATTTTGTACGACGTTGAAAAAGCACGAATGAGAAACTTTGAGGTCCCAAAATAAAATAACACGTACCTACATACCTATAAAAAAAACATTTCTAAACACCATGACTCTTGTGCATTGTCCCTTTTATTCGCCAGTTTTTATATTTGGAAATGATTATTTACAACAAACTTTAATTCGCCATTTCTTATCAGTGAAATAGACATAAAGTCTGCTCTGCCACGATGGCTGATAATTGAATTTTTTATTTTGCTCTTGCCTTAGAATACATAATGACCCTTCTGAACTCATTGGCCAAGAGTCAAGTCATCAAATGTGGATCTCGGAGCATGAAGCGTTTGGTTGTTTCATTTGGGCGGGCCCTTGTCATGTTAGTTGAGCACTTAGAATGCTGCAGCAGTTTTCATAATTCAATTGCTTTTCACAATAAATATGCACATAGAACTGTTATCTTGATGGCATTAAAATCGTTGATCAACAAAAAAATAAAAATAAAAACAAACAACTATTATGGAGATTTTATACAAAGAAAAAAGCGACTGTTATTATTCCTCTTTTTTAAACACCAACGATTTTTTTTTTAATATTTTCCTACAGGGTACTTAAACATTTATTTTGCTTGTTCGTTTTTTCGCCTCGTTTATCTTTTCTCAGTACAAGTACATTTTGTCTGAGTGGAGGATTTCCGCTTCACAATGCGATCTCTAGTACTTTGAATAGATTATGTATTTATGTATGGTATCTTCAACTAAAATGCAAAACATTTTATGCAAAAACTGTACCTCAATTCCCGCCTTAAAATAATTTCCCCCAAAGACGAACACAATTCATCAGTAATAATTGCTAAACAATAGTTTTATTTTCTTATGTACATATGTATGTACTAAGTATGTATACCCTGCAAAAAAATGTGCGATTAATCCACAATTAGTCCCCGATTGTTGCCGCACGGGTATAAATGTAGATTAATCGCTATCATTCCGAACAGGTACAAATCTAGATTTATTAAATGTAGAAATTTTACAAAAATATTCAATGTATGTATTAAAAAATTTTTATAATAATAGGTAGAACTGAACACCATTTATTTTAATAACAATGATGAATAATAATTTTAACAAAATGTTACCAAAAATATCCATTGACAAATCAATTACAATTATACGCTCAATACTGACTATTTAAAAAAAATTTATCTTAGATCTTTTTACAAAAGTAAAACTTATTGTATTATCTTTATTTAAATAGGCATGAACATTTATAATTTTTAAAGATTGTTATAAAAAATAGCCTTGGCTAACAACTTTGAAAAATTCCTCACATGCTTTTTACACCCTCATAATGCATTCTAAAAACTTAAAATATTTGGAGAAAATACTTTATTTTTTTTTTAAGATTTCACTACAAGATGAAAGCTAATCGAATAAATTTTCTTCTAATATGAATAACAATTTATAATTTTTAGACATTTTCATAAAAAACAGCCTCGGCTTACAACTTTGCGTGAAAGCGATTAATCCACGTTTGTACCTGTTGGAGATAAAAGCGATTGATCTACATTTGTACCCGTTCGGTATGTTAGTGATTAATCTACATATGTACTACATATCGTCGTACCATACGAAAACTAGCACTTTCAAAATTTCTTAAAAAGAATTTCTATGTAAACAATTTTGAAAGTGCTAGTTTTCGTATGGTAAAACGATATGTACCCGTTCGGGTATAAAAATTGAACAATTAGTCTCTTCATAGGACACGCTCGAACAAATTCGATTAATTTGCCCGATATAGAGGGATGTAAAATTTTATTAGTCGCATGCTCACTTGCAATTAATCCCGGACACGTCCCAGATTAATCGCATTTTTTGCAGGGTAGATATGTATGCACCAGACTGGGCATCCTCAATTACATTTTTCTTCAATTACAGTTACTTGTAAATGTAATTGAAAATCTCCAATTTCATGTAATTGTAATGGAATGGCATCAATTACATTTTTCTTCCGTTTGAGAAAATTTAGTTATACAATCTGCTTTTGTTTCTATTCTTGTTCTTATTTTTGTTATTATTGTTTTTGTCTTTGTTTTGGTTTTTTCAACGGTTTTTTTGTTTTTTTTTTTTGCGCAAAAGAATAAAAAAAAAAAATTTTTAAAAATTAAAAAAACAAAAAAAAAACCAAAGAAAAAAAAAACAAACAAAAAAACAAACAAAAAACAAAACAAAGACAAAAACAAAAACAAAAGCAAAAACACTAACAAAAATGAACACAAAATCAAAACAAAACAAAGATAAAAAGAATAATAGAAGCAAAAACAAGTTGTATAATTCAGACCCAAGAAAAATGTTAATGATGCGATTCCATTACAATTACTTGTAATTGAAGATTTTCAATTACATTTACAAGTAATTGTATTTGAAATTTTTACAATTACATGTAATTGTAATTGAAGGTATAATCAATTACAAAATGTAATTGAGGGTGCCCAGATCTGGTATGCACAAATATTATAAATCTAATGCATGTATGTGGGTCATGTTATTTATAAGTTGTTTGCTTATTTGACAGTTTTCTGCCAATACGTATGTATGTATGTTATTTATATCTTTCCTAGTAGATATGTATGCATATTTACATACATTTAACTTCATATTAATTTATTGAATTCCTCCTTAGATTTGGCATTTTCAACGAGTTTCACACTTAGAAACGGATATTTCTCATCTGAACACACTCATACTCAACATGCAGAAACGTCTAGGAATCACAAATTTGGATGACTTTGGAGATTATGGAAAAGAGGTAATTGCGCAGACAAACCAAACGATTTTAATGCCACGACTGCAATATGCATATGAACATAACAGACCTATTTTTATTTTTTTTCTTTGCAAAATTCAAGCAATGCTTCATTAAAGTCCTTATACTCGTATTAAACAAAAAGCTTTTGTAATCGTTTCTGCTCACCACATGTGTACCTACAAAAATCAATTTTATTTATCCAAAAATATATGCATAAGAAATCATTGTGATCAGCAGATATGCATTTATTTGAATTCATTAGATAACGTCACTTTCCTTTTAATTCTTATGTCTGCTGAATTGAATTGCGTCCATTTTGATTTCGTTCTATTTCTTGTTTTTGGAACATTTTTAATCCTAAAGTAATCGTCTTAAATATTTATTTATTCGTTGGCTCTATGTCGGAAGCACTTAATGTAGGTATATACATACATATATATATATATCGCTACCATAGAATATGAAAGTCGTACAGTCTTTTTTTCCATTTTGGGATTATTGCATTTTCGTAGTAAACTTTGCACCCTTTGGTACTATCAGTTCATACCCAAACCAAATAGCTTTCTAGATATTCAGCATGCACTTTGTCGTGTCGCAGATTAATACTATCCAGGTGGTCTATTTTGTTGTATGTATGTGCACAAAATAATGAAGAACTATTGCACTATCAACTTAGAATCGCATATAACCGAACTTAAAACTTAGGTATAATTTACTTACAAAGTTTTAGATTGTCACAATTAAGGGTTGCGAGCAACCTTTTCCTATGTTTTTATTTTATTTTTTCTTTGATTACTTTCATATGCGTTTATTCTTCCTCATTTTAGTATAATCATGCATTTATTGATGAAGAGGACAATGAAGACATCAATGAACACAATAACAAAGATGACGATGATGATGACGACGATGAAGATGAGGATGAGGAATTTGATTATGAGGAGCTCAGAAAGTTAGCTGCTGCAAATTATTATGAAAGCAATTCGGACGATGAGGATGAAGTGGAAAATCATGACGATATTATTGATAGTACTGTTGATGAAGATGGAGGCGAGGAGGATGCTAACGTCGGTGCTGAGAATGAGGAAGATGATATGGATGTATCAGATGATGGAGATTTGTATAATGACTTCTCAAAATTCAATGCCACCAGAAAAAAGAAGACAAGGTAGTTTTTTATGTTTTGCTAGCCTTCAATTAATGTCTAACTATGCTAGTTTTTGTGGGTTTCTGTTTTTATTTCACAGCTCACGAAAGCCGCGAGAAATTGTACAAGAACGGCCCACTGCTGGAACTGAAAAAAAGGAGAAATTTGAAAAGGACAAAAGCGACAACGATGAAAATGAAATAAAATCAAAAAATCAAGAGAGGAGGATGCTTTCGCTTAGGTAAATGACATGCAGAACTTATTAATTTCACATTAATACCGAAAAATCTACATACATAGTATTTTTTAGATTTTTTTTCATACAATAAAAAGTTATTAAAAACTAATTTTTATATGCAAATCATTTTGCAGATTACCTTCTCAACGCACTGAAGCACCTGGGCGACAATCAAAGACAAGCAGACGTTCACACAAACGTATTTTGGATAATCGCAAATACAAAAATGATATAGTAAAGAAGGGTAAGAAGAAAAAGCTCGTTTAGAACATTTTCACAATTTCAAGAATACATATCGACGCTTCCGTGCATTACTGTACTAAGTGTAAAAACTGTGTTTTGCAGGGGAACCTCTCAAAGTTTAAGTTCGATATGAAACTTCTGTTGTATGCTGAGTATATCTTCACTTTTAACTTCTATTTGGAATGAATTGTCAATGTCAAAACTTGTTGTCATCTAAGTTAGAGTACGCTGTATATAAAACCGCAAGAAAAAATAAAAAGTTTCTATTTTGTTTTTCACGGCAAACTCTCAATATTGTTATTCTAGAAAAATCTCGAGTTGTATTTTACTTAGGTAAACTTTTGCTTATAACTTTGGATTGGATGGTCCGTAAGATACCAAATTGTCCCCAGCATCTAAATTCTTAATACTTGAAAATCAAAAAAAAAAAAAACGGCAAAATGTACTAAGTGGACTTAGTACAGCATTGTTTGAAAGCGTCAATATGTACGTACTTATTTAACTTTCGGAACCAAAAAAAAAAAATAAATTTTGTATAATTATGTTAACATCAGCGAGAACTCTATCCAACCGCATCAGATGAATCTCGTTTCCTTTCAGCCAAGTCAACTCGTCAGATGCAAACAATGGCTTACACGCCGGCCGCACATTTTCACTTGCACCGCAAAGTACCGGATCGTTATACAAGCATTAGGATTGATTGTAAGTAACTTCAATTGTTTTATTTCTTGGTCTGCTTAAATTCGCAGAAAATAATTGATTTTAGAAACATTTATCTGAAGTATGGGTATGAAGTTGTATGAACACATGATCATGCTCACTAAATGTAATATAATATCTACTTACATACATATAATATGTATATGTACCTACATATTTATTTCTGTCTAAAAATGCACTTTCCGATTTTTATAGCGTATTCTGGCGACATGTATATCGGTCATCCCAGTTGGTCGAATGAAATTAATGTTGATAACTACTTCAGAGTTGAAAATGGCGTATTAGCAGTGCTTGAGGCCGGTCTTTATTACGTATACGCACAGGTGTGCTATAATAATACGCACGACCAAAACGGGTTTGTTGTGTTCCATGGTCATAAGCCATTCCTGCAATGTTTGAATACAGTACCAACAAATATTCCACACAAAATACACACATGCCATACTAGCGGATTAATTTATCTCAAAGAGAATGAGACCATACATTTGCGAGATTTCCATAGCGATCGAAATGCTATTCTAAGGGATGCCAACAATCGCAGCTATTTCGGACTGATAAAAATATGATATGTATATGTACGAGTATGTACATATATATATATGTGTATAAGTAAATAAAGAAATAAATACAAGAATGTGCATATTATACATAAATATATTGAAGAGGAGCACATTGTAAAAAAAAAGTGATATTATCTGAATAAGCGAAAATATTTTGTAACAAAAACAGTTTTACTACTTATGTATGTATGTATGTATCTACACTCAGGGGAAAAAACATCATAAAAACATATGAAAACGTGCTTAAAATGGCAAAAACGTATTTAAAAGTAATGTAAATACGAACTTTTTTAATTTAAAAATTGTCATTGTAAAAATGTAAAATCAAGAAAAAACATTTTAAAATTAAAACTGTTTATTTTTATTTTATGCACTATGAGACCTTGAACCTAAAAATATCGTTTTGTGTTCCATTTCATTTTTAATTTAAATATGTTTCTTTTTAAATCCAAAATACATTTTTATTTCAAAAATTTAATTTTTAATTACAAAATTTTAAGTTTTAAAATAAAAATGATCCGGTTTAAAGCGTGGAGAAAGGAACATTTAAATAACTTAAATGCCCGTTTTTTGTGTATTTAACTTTAAAGGAACTTTTAATTTGATTAAGAAATCGGCTCTTAATTTAAAAAATTTAATTTTTAATTTAAAAACTTTCATTTTTTAAATAAAAATGATCTGGTTTAAAACGTGCATTATAAAAATAAAAATTTTATTTTTGATTTCTTTTCTCTGGGTGTATAAAATTTGGTATTTCACAATTTTTATTTTTAATTAATAATATGCTTTCGTGTGAATTAGACATTTTGTAGTAAAAAATGCATTTGTATTGTCATTTAACTAACAATTTTTTTTTTCACTTACTACTTATTAATAACCATAAAGAGTTGTTATTATGTAATTACCATTTTATATTTGTTAAGTCTGAAATATATTATTATGAGGAAGTAATTTTGATTTTATAGATAATACCACCATTATTATGAGCGCAATTTCCAACTACGTAGGTAAATGCAGTCCTAAAAGAAATTGCCGCCCAAACAATGGCAAGGCTTCTAACATGGATTAAGAACATTCTTGTTCGTTGGAAAACAAAAACAGAAAACAAATAAATGAAAGGTTTCCCCTTCCACTATTGATGTAGTATAAACTGAAAATTTCCTATAAATCGATTGCATACACCGGCCAGCAGCAGATTCAGGACTTTATTAATTAACAATCGAAAGTTTTAATGAAAAGTGCATGCACAAACAAGATTTCTTAAGAAAAATTTCAGTTTGTATATATGTACATACATATGTACATTAGATGCGTTTTTTTGATCTAACATACCCCTCCGGCCACAGAATATGAAAATAGGATGTTGTAGGATAACTAGCTGATTTTTATTTTTTTTTTTAGAAAAAAAACTGAGTGGGCTACTCCAAAAACTGCGATTTTTTTTAAATTCCATGATAGGTTTAGATTCATATATGAAAAAGCCACAGAATTAAAAATAAAACAACAAAAGATATATATTCTCATGTAAAATTAACGGCTTAATCGAATGGTGTACTCAGTTTTTTAGTGCGAGCCATAGGGAAGGTACCAAGATCGCCTAAAGTTTAATTTATTTTTTTTAGTCACGGATTTTCAACTTTGGACCCTGGTATTTTCAAGATACCTTAAATTTCTTTTTAATCAAAATATACAGGAATCTGCGCAAATTAATGCAGTTTTCAGAAAAGTTTATTTCATCGAAATCGAGCTTTTTTTTCCAAGCTACTTGGGTTTAAATGAAACATTCCAAAATCACTCTAAAAAAAAATAAAAATCAGCTTAGTTATCCTACAACATCCTATTTTCATATTCTGTGGCCGGAGGGAAGATCTGAGAAACTTTGCCGAAAAAAAAACGCATCTAATGTACATATGTATGTACAATCATTCAAATCGCAAATTTCTGGCAATGAACACTGATGACGTGCTAACAAGTAACAGGTGTCCCTTAACTTTACATAAAAACATTGAGCACAAAGCTTTATAGAAAAAGTGGAAAACATTTCGCCACTCATGCATACATATGCATACATATATGTACAATTATGTATATGAATGTATCAGTGAAAGAGAAACTGTACTTGCGCAGGACATGCGATAACGAACTTTTAACCCTACCAGATCTTAAAAATTTGAACCTACTTAACATATGTACATATTGATGTATGTATGTATGTAGCTACATACATATCCATAGTGTAAGTACTTTTTCGGCAGAAAGAAAACTTTCATTGACAAATATTGCGCGACGACGCAGCCTTTATGGGAACTACATTCCTTCCAGGGTAAAAGATAACTTGTAGAGGGAATTTTTTAAAGAACTCTCTGAAGACAACATTAATTATCCAAATTTGAAAAAAAACATCTTCAACCTTTGATTAATGGTTCCGAACCAGTTAACATTAACTATAAAACAAACATGAATTTAAAAAAATATATCAATTGCGGTATCTCGGGTACCAGAACAAGGGCATTAGAAAATTCGTATGTTTAAGTAAAACAAACTATAAAACAAGGACCACAAAAGAAATTTAAACACTTTGACTTGCATGTAAAACAAGGGTAAATTTGAAGAATTTTCGTATTTCTTTAAATTTTAATAAAAGGTTATAAGCACCCTCAAATATTTGTTTTAGAATATCTACGTATGTAGTTGCAAAAGGTACATAGTTTCGTGTTTTTATTAATTTCCTAATTGTTTTGCTTTGTAACCGTGCAAAGACCGAGGAAAACAACAATTTACCTACAATTATTATATAATCCCAGACGTATTGAGAGAGTATTGCATTTGTCTCGACGTAGACAACACCAACATTGTTAGGCGTTGGCGACAAGTGAGGACGAGTGACGATGACACGAATCAGCAGCCAATGAATAGCGGAGCTTTTACAAGTACACTTTACGAATATGGATGTGTTGGTATTTGCTATAAAACACGATAACATTTCAGCGACGAACGGCATTCTAGGATATACTGCCGTAAGGATATTAACTGCAAAGTGCTGCCGACAACGAAGCATTCATATTTGTGGTGGAGAACAATTGGAAAAAAAATTGTGAAAAATTTGTGTGTACAATTTCGGGTGAGTTTTTTTAGGATTAATAGCCTTTATTATATGTTAAAAACGCTAAGAGTACATCCAATAACAAATTACTGTAAATATATAAGGAGTTTGAGATATTTTCCAAATGTTGAAGGAAGTGGGCGTTATTTGCAATTTTTTTTTTTCTTTTTTGTTAGTTTTGGCATTGTTTTGTGTTTTTTTATCATGGAAAAAAACAACCAGCTGTCATTGATTAATTCATTGCTAAGAACTAAGCAATTTTAAATGTTAAGATTTGGCAAGCAATTTAATGTTGCATCGCAACAGACAGACAATTTGATGTACATACATACATATGAAAATATCTATACACACACATATGTACATATATACACATAAATATGTGTATGTATGCACCAACAAGTGTCCAGATTTGTAAAAAAAGAACACTGCTAAAAATATTCCAAATTATTCCAATACAGTTACTAGTGCTTTCTGTTAAATGAACAAGGAGATCTATATATGTGTGCGAAAATCTGCGCATTGATCCGGGCACACAATAATGCGAGAGCTGAGCCCACAAGCAGGGTACTTATATGTATGTACCTCCATTGCGTAGAAATCATCAAGCACACATCATAATTCCTTTGCATAAATTAAAGAGAGCCGCCAGTTCTTTCCGATCACAGTGTTATATAAACTAAGTTTTTGCTTGACTATACCACAGCAGAAAAATTGTGTCGGCACTTCCAATTTTTCGAAAATTCTTATTTCAGATGATGATAAAATAAATATACGATTATTATAGGAAAAAATAAAAACAATGCTTGAAATTTGTAAGAGACATAGCTTATAATAAGGCTTATTTTACTTTTTTGATTTCATCAGGCCATAAGCACTATTCTCCGTCTGAAAGGAAACTTTATTTCAAATGCTTATTCGCCATGGGAAATAAGACTTAGATAATTCCTTATAATAAGGGCTTATGTGGTGTTTAAATACATTAAACCCTCATTGCACGTCAGCTGAAAGGAAACCTTATAACCAAACGCCTTATCCTTATATGTATAGCTTTTTGAAGGGTATGTATGCACACAACATGTACATCCATACATATATATGTAGCTGGGAAAAGTTGCATTCGTTGCTGTTGCATATGCGTGGGTGGCGGTTTTGGCGCTCCAGGGCCGCTATTGCATCTTAAGTGTTTTCCCAAAAGGAAAAGGGACACTTTTTTGATACGATTTTGTATGCATTTAGGACAAAAATTAATAAAAATATACTTTTTCTAGGAAACCCGTTTTTTAAAGAGATTGCGTCATATCGACAAAAGTAATTTAACCGTTTTTCGAACTTAGTCTCCATCTATCGAAACCGGATATTTATAAAAAAAAATTATAATAATTGTGAGCAATTTACTAAAATATTAAATTTATGAGAGTGGTATAAATGGTATACAACTTTTTTATACAAATAAAAAAATAAGAGGCCAATAATACCAGGATTTCGAAGACAAGTAAATTGAAATAGGACTATTTATTTCATTAGATAGAGTATAGTCATTTCTTTATCAAAAGTTAACCAATTTCCAATATTATGTACTGCCATGACGGTGAAATGAAGTACATACATACATACATACATACGTACACGTAAAACTATTGAAAAAAGAATGCGAAAGGAATTTAATAAAGAAAATTCCTCATAAACGCGAGACGTATTTGCCCGTATACACACGTATGTATGTATGTATGTACATCTGTGAAGGCTGGGAAAACAGAAGGAAGCCAAAGAACATTCGTACATACATACATACATACGTAGAGATATACTTTTATACGATTACAAGTTCAACACCCACACTTTGCGCACCTTTATTGATTCATTCACGTGTTACATACAAGCATATTTTTGCTTAACTCTTCAACGACAAGTAAGTATCGCTCATTATTTAATTTTTCAATGCCCTAAGTACCAAATAATAATACTTCGATGTCTTCAAGGTCTACAAAGCAGCGTTCTTAAAAGCTTTTGCTTTCGCTACCTACATTTGATAGTGACAAAAACCTTTGAGCATACATCTGTATGTACATACATACACACCTATATACACACATATGTATGTCGAAGTTGAAAAATGCAAAACTTTTAATTGCAAAAAGTTTATAATACTACGAGTAAGTTCGTAATATAATTTTCGCAACATAAAATTTGAATAAAAAACTGAAAAAAAACTATCAGAAATAACGCTTGGCAAGAGGTGTTTGGAGACACATACATATATACGTATCGTCATTAAGTTAATGGCGACCTGCCATGGCTGCCTTTTCAAATGTTCTCTTCAAATGTCCTTTTCAGATTAGTAGCACTGACAGCCATACAACTGGGCATCCCAGCATAATCAGGACGAATCGAAAAAGTACGGAGATTTCCATCTAAAGCACTGAAAAGTTGTAATCAACATGACGGGAGCGGCTTGCTTCCTGCTCTTACTACAAATATTTTGCTTGGCATGTGGTTCGTGGGCACAGCGTTCTTCGCCCTATTCGCTTCAGTCAGCTGTTGATGAGCTGCACCGACGAGAGGCCGCTAAATATCCACTAAATGCACCACCATTCCAACAACGCTACTTCGCCGGAGCATTGGGTACTGCAGCCGAACAAGATTACTTAGACGATGGTGAGTAAAATAACACTGTGACACAAACTGAGGGTTGTTATATGGGGGCGGAAAGATTTTCACATGGAACAAAGGACCACTATCAATATAGTAAAAACCCCAAACCGCTTTGCTCTCTGAGATCAAATTTTTTTATTGCCGTTTTAAATATGCGAAATTTTGTCTGAGTGATTTTTAAATAGAGGAAAAAAAGGTTAAGATACATATTGTATAGATATGTATTGTTAGGAGGCATATAGTAAAATTTCACGAGCTTTAATTTCGTAGAATACCTTAACCCACTAACACCTCAACGAAGAGGTCGTTTTAAGTCCGAAAAATAGTATTTTGAAGGTCGACAGAGGCTTAAAATGTTCTAGAAAATTATTCGCCATAAAATTTCAATATGGGTCTCTTCAGACAAAATCTTTGTATAAATAACCCAAAAGACCACAGAAAGCAACATTATGGTGAATAATTTCCTAGAACATTTTAACCCTCCATCGACCTTCTAAATGCTCTTTTTTTCGGACTTTATAAAAAGGGTTCAAAACGACCTCACCGTTGAGGTGTTAGCAGGTTAAAGTATTCTGCGAAATTAAAGCTCGTGAAATTTTACTATATGTTTCCAATAACATATTCCTATACTATTTGTATTTTAACCCTTTTTTCATTTATTTAAAAATCACTCAGACAAAATTTCGCATATTTAAAACGGCAATTAAAAAAAATTTGACCTCAGGCAGAAAAACCACTTGGTAAATACCTTTAAAAACTGCATGAAGTTCACACATTAAATAAAAATTTTCCATTTCCCAAGCGCATGCTGGCGACAATCTTAAGCACGCACATACATGCATACTTCCTTGTAATTTGTTGTTGTACACGAATAGGAATATGAATTACTTTCTCTGACACCAGCACTTTAACATTTTCCTTCCTACCACATATAGATACCGATTTCCCCACCAACACTAATCAAAATAACCAAAATCGCAATCGTCATAGGCTAAATAAGGTTCTTGCCAAATATTTGGAACGTGAAAATTATGGTAACGAGCGTGATAGTCTTAATTTAGAACCATTCGGTGGCTACGAATTCGATGACGATAGTAACCAACTCATATTAGAACCCGATGAAAAGAAACGCTCATCATACTTTAGAGAACGTGATGGTAAATATGGTAAGTCGCGTAATTTCTGTAATACTTTAAACTCAGACAACTCTCGTAATCGAGAATATACTTCTGAAATTGTAAGAGTTATAGAATATACAACAAATTTACACAAATAAAGGGCCAGTTACACTTGCAATTGTCATGCACTTAGTAACTACACACGTTCATATGTAACTCCACTCACTGCCTTAGCCTCACATCCTTATGATCCTATTTATTTAACATAATTTTTGGTATTGATCTATTTTACAGATCAGTCACCTTCATCGCTATTTCGTGAACGTGAATCCCAACCCACTGCTGGTGTTGCTGCCGTCGTTCCGATTTCCGAGCACTCCGAACTGACCGAAGAATTTTTGAGGGAAATCGAAGATGCACAGGAACGTGAACGTGAGGAACGCTACAAAGATGCTTTGCGAAATTTATGGGAAAAATATCAACAACAGGAAAATGAAATCGAAGGTGATTTGTTCGAACAGAAGAAACGAGTTCGTATGCCGCCATACTATATGCTGATGCAGAAGAAGGGTTCGTATCCCGTCCTGCCATGGCTACCATATGCCGCCGAACGCAAAAAACGTTTCCCAGTAGCAAAACGCTCAACTAAACAGGCTAGTGTTGACGAAAACAGCAATTTCGGAAAGACTGATGAAAAGGTGGCCAAGGAGCTCAGTGAGTTGTTTGGTTCGTCCAGTTCAACAATTGGCGATGAAAAAAAGAAGCGATCCATCGATGAATCACTACAGCAAGGATCTTCAACAAAGGCACCTACAACAACAACATCAACAGGTGGTGTGCTGCCAGAGGTGGCGTCCAAGAGGGAAAATGGCACAGAACTCGCCAAAGAGAATGCCTCAACAATTAATGGACATGCGTCTCATCACCATGAACATGAACATGAACAGTATCAACGCGAACACGCTCATAGTGGCCATATGCAAAAGGAACACAAGCATCGCAAACGAAGTGAGCATCATGGTTCACACGACGAGAGCCACGAGGAGGAAGAAGAAGGTTCCGAATCTGAGGAGCACGAAGAGGAGGAAGCAGAAGGAGAGGATGAAGAGGGTAAATTACTGAGATAAATTGATGAATATTATAAATATACATATGTACATAAGTAGGTGCATAGATTGTCGTTGTAGCGGCAACTTTCTGAATATGCTCAAAAAACTACTGAATACTAATGAAATATTTTACTCTTATACCTTGTGACAGAATTTGACGAAGAGGAAGACGAAGAACGCAAAAAGAAACGTGATTTGGGTGAAGCCAAACAATTAAATCTGGAAGAACCTTTAAAATCGACACGATTGAGGAAATTGCGTCAAAAGAAATCAGTAGACTGGTCAAAATATTTCGGACTCGATCGGAAAAAGAAGAGTGAGAAGAGAGAGATTGTGCCAGGGTAAGATTATGTGTATATTTACTATGTATGTATCCACTAAACCCTAGCGGCACGACCGTGATTTCTGGTGGACAGGATCCTTCATTCTGAGTGCACATATGTATACATATGTATGTATGTATGTTAAGAAGTTTCCTTAATGTCACAATATACATATATACATATTTATAAGTACATACATATATCTTATCATAGGGTTGAAGTTAGGAAGCGGAGCGCCAACGGAAATGAAAGCGACAATAAACGAAATTTGGATCCGGAGAAAATAGACAAAATGGATAGGAAATTACAATCAATAGAAAATTTAATCATAGATGAGACAATAAAATATACCGGAGCGCATGAAGGTAGTCTACATAAGTAGATTTATTTAGAGTTGATAACACGCACTTAATAATTTCCCCCCTCTTTCCGAAGGTGTTACAAATCCCGATGAGATACGACGTCTTAAAGATCATGTGCTCTCGCGCCTGGCAACAGCCTATAGTTTGGAGAAAATGCGCCGTGCTTTGGAGAAATTACGACAGTCCGTTGAGTCGGAGAATCATTTAATGCGCAACGTAATCGAGTCAGAAGACGGAAGTGAGAATGAATTGGAAAAGCGTTTGTCAGTTAAAAAGGAGGAAGCACCTTTACATGAATTGGAAAATGTTGGGTAAGTCTACTGCAGACGTGGGGTAGTACATTAATTTTCCAGCTCCGCTGGAAGTCGGAAAAATTCCACTACCATTATTTTTTTACATATTTAATTAGTGGAAAAAAAAAATTGGTCCACTAAATAATACTTAAGCTGGTGTGGATAAATATATTAATGATTTTTTGGTACACTAAAAAAAATTAGTGAGTAATATATGTAACACTAAGATTGGATTTAGTGGAAGTGGAAAGTGCAACGCATTACACATGCATTACCCCCATGTCTGGTCTACTAGTTAGGAGATTATTTACTTAGCTTTCTTTGTAATGAAAAATATGTATTTCTTGCCTGTCTTTTTTGTGGGCAGTGGCGGAAAAGTAAAGGAAATGCATTCGAATGCCATGATGAGCGGCAACTCCGTCGATTCTCCGTCTAATAAAAATGATTATAGCAATGACGAATTGGAAGCAATGAAGCAAAAGCACAAAAAGAAGCGTAACGGTTATTTACGTTACCCAGATTTGCCAAACGAATTCACCGATGGTTTGAATGAAGATATCCCCGCTGGAAATTATGAGTCGCTAAACGATGCATATTTGGGTAATAAGAATTACATAATTGGCTCGAATCAATGTCCAATAATTGAATCGTTGGCGGAACGTTGTCGCGGTGTGGATCTTTTAAGCGGAGATATCAATCAAGAGCTTCTGCCCATTTGTGGTGTACACCAAATTTGTTATTTATGTGTAAGTGCGAAACGAAAGCTTAAATATTGTTAAATTCAATTACATATGTAGGTACATACATACATATTATGTACATATATTGAATAATTTTAGGGCACATCGCCAGTAGCTTGTGACTACCAATATTTGGCTGAGACTGATTCCATTTGTGGCAACAATAATGAATGCCAAGCGGCAGCGCGTTCAATATTGATGATCTTGCGCGGCATACCCGGTCCACAGCTTGGACCCAGAGAGTGCTTAAAGAACACCTGTTTACATGGTGCTATGCGCGAGATCGGTCTATAGACGAAAATACAAAAACGAAAAGTACTAAACTAATGAAGAATTTCAAGGGCAGGATTATAAAAAAAATATTTTTCATCCGAAGGACACATTTGGAGGATACCTGTGTATGTCTACATACATACATAGTACATAAGAAATGAACAGATTAGATAAATGCGCTTTTGTTATTGTGGGTAGGATTCAGTTTTAAGTACTTTATGCAATAAATGTATGTACATATGTATGCAATTTCCATTTTAAAAGAGAAAGACGTTTAAGTTTTAATGTTGGAGCATAATTTGTTTCTGATTTGATATAACTATACATATACATATATCCACAGTCATAGCTATGTATGAAAATTTAAATAATTGTATAACACACTTACATACATATATACATACATACATATGTATCCAATAATACAAAGCCAAAATAATTGCAAACTATGACTAAAAAATTGTCCAAGATTAAATACATAAATATGTATGTTAACGTGTAGGTACATGTAAGTTTGTATGTTTGCACATGTGAATATAAAATGTGGAAAATATGTTTCAATTTAAATCCAATCAAGCATATATATGTATGTACATGCAGATTTACGTAGGTATGTAATTATTAAAAAACAAATCATTAATTGTGAAATATTAAAAACCTTGTTACCTACATTTAAACCAAACAAAAAGTATTACAAACCAAACAAGTGCTAAACTTCATGGGTATTTTATGTGTGTAATTTCCATTTAATAAACATATTTTACTACTCGGATATGTAGATATGAGTATTTTATTAAATATGGGAAAATTTGTATATAATGAACCACGATCCGTTAAAAATTACAGATCACAAAAAAAAAGTGTCACTTGCCGGGCGCATACAATTTAGGAGACATTCCTTGTAATGTGTGTGTAGAAGACACTTTTGCGTTGGTGGCCTTTGGCTGCGCTTTAAAAAAAATAACTCTCAGCCGATAGAATTCTCTTTCTGGTGTAATATCTATGGACACATCCAACTTTAACCACAAATAAGTATCTCGTAAACTATAAACTTCGGCAAGTTTTAGTTTCAGTTTTGAGATCTATCCTCCTGGAAAAGTTATTTCTCTCGGGCGTGCTTCCTTAATGGAAATCCGACCCCTTTTTTAACATTTTTTACCAAAGATGAGCAAGTTGCCAACAGTTGGGTAGCAGTTGAGTTAAACAGCTACGTCTTATGGCGTTTTCGATTCTTGCATAAAATGTTACCCTTTAATAGTTTTGTTCGTTTACGGATATTTTTTGATGTTTTTCGAAAACTTTTAAAAACAAACACTTTGTCGCCGTTTTTTTACGCCAAATCTCCAACAGAAGAGAACCAACTGAGAGAAAACTGACATTTCATTTTGTGAGAAGCTGTTGAATTCTGTTGGACACATTTTTGCCAACAGCAATTTTCCAACAGGAAAACAGCTGATCAAACAACAGCTGACTTGAATTTTTGCAAGTAACAAGATTTGCAAAATATACACATCAATTATAAAATTGGAAAAATACACTAAATTGGCAACAAATATGGATAAATTAAATATGAAAAATAAGTTACATACTTTTTGCGAAGTATTTATATGCATATTATGTACCTTAGTAAATTGTAATCTCCTTTGCGGGAATATATATTAACGGGGCCGCTGTGGTGCAGTGGGGAGTGTTGTGGCCTCTGTGGTGTGGCGGACGTGGCTAGTCTGCCATACCAGAGGTCATGGGTTGGATCCCCAGCCTGGATAGAGGGAAAATTTGTATATAATGATCCACGATCCGATAACAATTAATTTTCCAGAGGGTAGGGGTGGTCTCACAGATCACAAAAAACAAAGTACTACCCTCCGGACGCTTATAGTTCAGGAGACATTCCTTGTTAAATTAATGTATGTATGTGTAGAACATCTTTCTGCGTTGGCGGCTTTTGGCCGCGCTTCAATAAAATTACCCTCAGCCGGCAGAATTCTCTTTCTGGATTAATATCCATGGAGCAATCGACAGTTGTTTTGTATCGAATACCTTTTGCCTTCAGCCGCGCTTTACAAAAATAACCCTCAGCCGGGAGAATTCTATTTCTGGAGAACTTTAATATTATAATTTAATAATAGTTGAAAGTGTTAAGATAAGATGAATTATCATCTACAGAATATTTCCTGAAAGTTTCACTGAGCCTGCGGTGGAAAACAGTATGGACATGGGTACAAAGAAAAGCAATTGTTAGTGTGATAATTATTACAATGAAATCATATTTATTAGATAGTAACAGCGAACCCCAGCGGGTTAGGGGATCTAGAATATAACCGTTGTAAGGAATGCCTGTCGTAAGACGCGACTAAAATCCACCGGCCTAGAAGGTTGATTATGGCCAGAAAAAATCGTTCGCACGACAGTCGGGCTAGTGTCAGAAGGGACTAGCACCCGAGCGTACCGGATTTATCCGGCAAAGGACTGTCACATCCCCTACACTCCCCAAAACCTTCGGGGAGTGTCTTGGTGGCTACAACAACAACAACATGAAGTTAATTGTATTGCAGATACATACATACATATGTGCATATATCTCCACTGTTTTCAGGCAGAATTGTAACTCCATTAGCATTTATATAGAACAAACAGTGCCGATTTATTGTAAAAGAGAGTTCCGGATGCATTTCCGAACTTCAAAAAACCTTTTTGCGAGCCTATGCGAACGATTTTTAGATTGAGGTTATCGCGAGGTGACAAAAGACTGACCAAAACGAAACCCAAAACGAATCAAAAGAAATTAAATAAGAAAAAAAACTATGTTTTATTTTATTATTTTTATGTTATATGTACATATATACATAATTAACAGCAATAATTTCCACCAATTTTATTATCATTTTAATTTTAATCCTTTTTATCCTTTGAATTTGGGGCTTGTGAATGTAAATAAAAATCAGCTGTTTGCCAAAGCTGTTGAACTCTGCAAATTTTGTGTTCGTTTACCTCTTACGATATTTTTCTCTTGTGAGAGGATAGGTGACATTTTTCTCCAACACCTGGCTGTTGGAGGCTGCTGAGTAAATGCTGTTGGAGAAAGTACGCGAACAAAGCTAATATCTCAATTATCAAACTACGTAATCAGTCTTCGTTTTAAATGGCTGGTTTTGTAGATAATTATGCCCTCTGACTTAGCTAGAGGTCAATATTCGCTGAAATTACCACACAAGCTTATAAGATGGCTAAGAAAATCAAGCAGGGCAACATTTTTTCCAGAAACGAAAACGGCATTAGAAACGGTTTCATGAATTTATCAGCTGTTTGGCTTTACACAACATGTTGAGCTCAAGTAGCGAAGAAAACTTGTGATGGAAAAAATGGCGAAAAGTTGCCAACTGTTGAGCTGAGCGGAACTACTCAACAGTGCGTTTCTAAGAAAAACACTCAACAGTTGCGGAGCAGCTCTGTCTTAGAAACTCACCCATTGACGATTTTTTTGCTGAAATTACGATTTTTCTTCACAAAATTCGGCAACGCTAATATTTACTATGAAGCAGGGCCCCGGAGTAAAGGATTTTTTCGTTTGCTCTGCTACTGCTCCACTCCCATATTTTTTGCTCTGGGTCCGCTCTTAAGGCCGTTGGCAACTTACAATCTGGATCGAGAGGAAGTGTATATGTGTGAGTGTCGGGTGTTTGACGCAGATATAAAAAATTTTTGATTTTCGTCGCCGCGAGCAGATAGCGAGTACGTGTAGCACGACGGCTGCCGATTGCACTAACACACACTAAAAAAAACTCAAATTTGACTAACTCAAGGGCTTTAAAAGTTCAAACATTGGTGACTTATAAGAGCCTATACACACTTGCGACTCAATCGATTTAGTCGAATGTTGATTTGCATGGGAATGTATGGAAGCATTCACACTACATTCAATTAGTCGAACAACTGAAACAGTTGGATTTGCAGCCCAATTTCATTCCAACTGAAAAAGTTGGACAACTGCTTGATCAGCAAGGCGCCCTTCTACGTATTCACACTAGAGACAATTTAGTTGAACGACTACAACAACAACAGTAATATTCGTATTGGAAAGAGTTGCCATGCTGACAGCACTACTTTTATTTCACTTTTGGTAAATTGCAGAGATTGAATATTTCAATTAATATTTTCAAAATGTTTAAAAAAAAAAAACAAAAGGTTCGTTTCTTATTAACTAGAATTATCTAACTAAGGATATTTACTTCCGTTTTCATGTGTTTCTTGATATTGTTGTTCTCTTCAAATATGTCATTAATCGCATTTTAAAATAGAAATAATGAAAATGAAATTGCATGGAAATTATTAATGGCTAATTTTTACTATTTTTCCGTTTCTTGTACTATTTTTCCGTTTCTTGTACTATTTTTCCGTTTCTTGTACTTCTGTTCCTTCCGTTTTTCTCTTTTCATTTACTTGACAGCTAGTTGCTAATAGAAAGAAAGCCAAGCAATGTATGCACTTTTTGTTTATTTTATTATTTTTTATTTATTAATCAAGTTGACAGATGACAAGAAGGTGCTTTCATGTTAGAATGCAGATAAAGTGATAAAAGCAATTTAATAATTCATCACTTTATACGAAGAGCACTAATGTAAAATTTGCTGTGTAAAATGTGAACATTGGCAACACTATGTCATTGTCAATCGCACGACTATTTAGTCTCAAGTGTGAATCATGATACAAACAAACAAGGTAGTTCCATTTCATTTTGACATTGTCATTTTTGATTATAATATGGATTATTGACGTCTTATTTTAAGTCAAAAATTTAGAATAGCGTTGCCCAATCAAAATTTTTTGGATGAGGGTATATTTGAACAAAATATTGGGTATTTTAAATGAAATGGTGTTTTTCACATATGCTAATCAACAAAACAAATAAAAGACAACAATCAGCCGATGTAATGAGTATATTTTGACATTTTAAAAAATTAAAAAAAAGCTTTCCAAAGAAAATAAAAAAATAAGTTATTCATAAAAAATAAAAGAGATTTATGCAGTTATTAAAGTCGAAAAATATTATCAAAACGTCCATTATACAATGGGTCATATTAATAAAAACCAACAAATGCTTTTACTCAAGATTTTAAAAATTTGACAATAATTTGTATGAACCAAATTTCAAAATTTGAGTAAAAGGTCTGAAATCTTAAGCAAAAGCAAATGCTTGGCTTTTATTAATATGACCCAATTTTTGAAAACTGTTCGATATTTTATGAATAAGGTAAGAGTTCTTGCTTTTCTTTATATCGTCGCTATAGAAGAAAAAAGACGCAGTGTTTTGTTGAGGAAGTAAGACGCATTAAAAATATTTTTCGAAAGAAAGACTTTATTTTTTTTTTTTTTTTGATAACGAAGAAAGACGCTTTATTTTTTTACTATAAAGAAAGAAGCATTTAAATATTTTTTAGGAAAGAAAGACGTACCTATTCGATTTTTTATTTTCTTCGTCAATATTAATGCTAATGCGTCTTTATATATATATATATCAATATTCAAATTAAAAAATTCATTTTGTTGCAATCGATACCATGGTTACCATGGAAATAAAAAATAACATAAATGGAGGATTTTTAGCACTGAGTATGGCAGCACGAAATGTCATAATCCATATAATTGTCAGGTGGTTAATATGGCGACAAAAATTTGACGTTTACACTACCTTCTTTCTTGTATCATGGTGTGAATAGCTGCCACCGATTCGACTAAATAGTTGGCGTATACTACACTATAGTGTGAATACAACAGCCCTAAGAGCCTATACACACTTGCGACTCAATCGATTTGGTCGAATTGGACTGTTGTATTCACACTACTCCAACTATTTAGTCGTATCGGTGGCAGCTATTCACACTTGAGACTAAATAGTCGTGCGATTGACAATGACATAGTGTTGCCAATGTTCACATTTTACTCAGCAAATTTTACATTAGTGGTCTTCATATAAAGTGATGAAGTATTAAATTGTTAAAGTTTATCTGCATTCTTACATGAAAGCACCTTCTTGTCAGCTGTCAACTTGATTAATAAATAAAAAACAATAAAATAAACAAAAAGTGCATACATTGTTTGGCTTTGTTTCTTATTAAACTAGCAACTAGCTGTCAAGTAAATGAAAAGAGAAAAACGGAAGGAATTACGCTCATAAAGGCGAAACGAACAGAAGTACAAGAAACGGAAAAATAGTAAAAATCAGCCATTAATAATTTTCATGAAATTTCATTTTCATTATTTCTATTTTAAAATGCGATTAATGACATTTGAAGAGAACAACAATATCAAGAAACATATGAAAACGGAAGTAAATATCTTTAGTTAGATAATTCTTGTCTATAACTACACCATTTCCAGATGGATTTTAGAAAGCGTCAACTGGATTTTAGAAAGGGGAAATTGGATCTTAGAAATGTCAATTGGATTTTAGAAAGGGGAAATTGGATTTTAGAAATGTCAATTGGATTTTAGAAAGGGGAAATTAGATTTTAGAAAGTTCAATTGGATTTTAGAAAGGGGAAATTAGATTTTAGAATAGCCAAATGGATTTTAGAAAGGGAAAATTGGATTTTAGAAATGTCGATTTGATTTTAGAAAAGGGAAATTGGACTTTAGAAACTGTAAATTGGATTTTCGAAAATTTATATAAATATTAATTTATACTTTCATACGCAATAAAGAATTTCTATTCGAAAAATTCTGTGTAAAATTTATTTTAAACGCACATTCTGAAATCCAATTCGCGCTTTCAAAAATCCAATTTTGTTTTCTAAAATCCTTTTAACGCTTTCTAAAATCAAATTTCCCCTTTCTAAAATCCAATTGACATTTCTAAAATCCAATTTCCCCTTTCTAAAATCCATTTAACGCTTTCTAAAATCCATCTGGAAATGGTGTAGTTAATAAGAAACGAACCTTTTGTTTTTAAACATTTTGAAAATATTAATTGAAATATTCAATCTCTACAATTTACTTAAAGTGAAATGAAAGTAGTGCTGTCAGCATGGCAACTCTTTCCACTACGAATATCACTGTTGTTGTTGTAGTCGTTCGACTAAATTGTCTCAAGTGTGAATACGTAGAAGGGCGCCTTGCTGATCAAGCAGTTGTACAACTGTTTCAGTTGGAATGAAATTGGGCAGCAAATCCAACTGTTTCAGTTGTACAACTAATTGAATGTAGTGTGAATGCTTCCATACATTCCCATGCAAATCAACATTCGACTAAATCGATTGAGTCGCAAGTGTGTATAGGCTCTAAGTATTTCAGTATCGTTAATCTTATCGTAACTTTATCGCTATCCATGTAAGCTGTTAGTTGTGTCGTAAATCCGTAAACAGCTGACACTTGTTGAGGCAGATCCAGGAAGGTAGGCCCATAGGCATAGAATTCAGAAATTTCCCATGTATTTTGTTATTGTAATTGGTAGATTGTAATGTCAAAATAATATTTTTCCTTGGTTAAAATCTGAATTCGCTTGGGACTCGCCCATTACTATTTGCCATGATGTGAATTCCCTTTGATTTTGATATTATAATCTACCTTTGTAAATAAAAAGAGAAGTTTCTGAATTCGCCTATGCGCCTACCTTCCTATATCTGCCTTCACAAGTGTCAGCTGTTTACGGATTTAGGGTTGCTAACCAAAATCCAACTGTGCTGGGATTCTGTAACGTGTTTTGCGACCGATAATCGCAAAATCTACCGACACAAATATTTCCCTCGATACCTTTGCGATGATTATCGGAAACATCTGTCAAAATATACTATAGAATTCGACCGAAAAATCGTACAGAATAGCATAATCGCAAAAATGATCGCAAATTTACGATACCGATCCGAAAATTGTCGCACTGAACTCCGCTCTCGCTCCGATAAACAATAAGGTTGTTCTCTGTGTCTAATATTTTTGCCGAGATATCATGATATCTTGAGAAATTTGCCACACAGAGAGAGCGCACCTTTAAGAAAATAAAATTCTAACTGACTTCATTGTGAATTAGCATGTTAGTCATATTCTTTCCACTCTTTATACAACTGTTGTCGCTTTGCTTTGCTTGCTTCAATTTCGAATTAATTAATTTTTTATCTGAATAAAATAAAATACTTAAAATAAAAGAACTAGAAACATAAATTCAAACTCACTTCTCATAGAAGACCATTGTGAATGTAATAACATGGTTGCATTTCCCGTTATATTTTTCTCATGATATCACATATCACGGGTTGGGGTATGAGAAATTTGCCGAATCTCCAAATTTGACAAGACGTGTATTTTGTTGTTGTGCTCGGCAAATTTATCACACTTATGTCATCTCGGCAAATTTGCCAGGCCAAAATCACAGAGAGAGAACAACCTTAATATCGTTATCCATGATTCAAATAAAGAAGATTGTGCATTCAGCGGTACCGCTATGCGTTCATCCAAAATTTGACAGAATCAGCTGATTTAGTGACGTAGTAACATAAATTCTCTTTCACCCAGTTTCGTTTCCGGTTTTCTAATAACTACCCTGCAAGCGCCGTGATAATCATTTGACCAATCAATTGATGATCACATGTGATCCATCACTCTCCATCAAGAATTCCTATCACATTATTAAGGGCAATATGAAAAATGTGATGGAGTGAAGTGTATACGTGTGAGTTTGCATCTCGCTCCCACTTATGCGTAATCATAACGTATTTTTTCTTATCTTTATTCACTATTAAACTATATTTTTAGCACACGAAAGAACGCGATCAACTAGCTTCCACGAATTTGATTTTTTTTTTAAACGAATCAACCCTGTCCTCTCACATATGATAAAAAAGTGTGTCAATGTATTGGTGTGAAACTTTTGCATGTGTTAGTTTCCATCACACGGGTTTTGCTGGGTAAAGATTGTGTGCTATAAATGCAGCGTTGCCACTTTGGTTACTTTTTACCAAAATTGGTTACAATTTTTTCGTTTGGTTACGTGGTTACTTTCGGCCGATTTTGGTTACCATCAAGGTCCATGAATTGAGTGAGTACACCATGGAAGCTAGCGATATGCCTATATTATTAATTTTGGTTACCAGTTTCTAGTTTTGGTTACTTTTATTTTGTATTTTGGTAAATTTAAAATTTTTTAAGTGGCAACGCTGTATAAATGTGAAATTTATATTAAAAAACTATTTTAAATAAACAAAAATGAAGAGCCGCGTATTTATTTGTGTGAATAATAGTTCAATAAAGGTATTTTTTGCCTGTTTGCAAATTTTCTTTCTCGTCGATAACGTAGTTGGTGACGTAGTAACCAAAATGAACCCAGGCTCACGGATGAATATTTTGCTGAATATCGCACAATAAGGTTGTTCTCTGTGTCTAATATTTTTGCCGAGATATCATGATATCTTGAGAAATTTGCCACACAGAGAGAGCGCACCTTTAAGAAAATAAAATTCTAACTGAATTCATTGTGAACTAGCATGTTAGTCATATTCTTTCCACTCTTTATACGACTATTGTCGCTTTGCTTTGCTTGCTTCAATTTCAAATTAATTAATTTTTTATCTGAATAGAATAAAATAAAATACTTAAAAAAAAGAACTAGAAACATAAATTCAAACTCACTTCTCATAGAAGACTATTGTGAATATAATAACATGGTTGCATTTCCCGTGATATTTTTCTCATGATATCACATATCACGGGTTGGGGTATGAGAAATTTGCCGAAGCTCCAAATTTGACAAGACGTGTATTTTGTTGTTGTGCTCGGCAAATTTATCACACTTATGTCATCTCGGCAAATTTGCCAGGCCAAAATCACAGAGAGAGAACAACCTTAATCTTCTTTATTTGAATCATGATCGTTATCTACTTATGTACCAGTAATAGCGTTTGTTGAGTGTAGGAAAGCGTATGATTTGCAGGTATTTTACCACAAAAGAGCGAGAGGATCAGAGGATGTGAGCGAGAAAGAAGACTAGCTATTTGTAGGAATCCGCACACAGAATTTGTGTGGGTACTTTCCTAAAATGTGTCAAAATCTCTGAAGAAGAGGAAGAAATTGTAAACAGTGTTGCCACAGCCTCAAAAAATTTTGTATCACAAATTGATGCACATATGGTTTTTTTGGTATCACCGAAATATGTTTGAAAAAAAAAATTAAAATTAATAAAATATGCTGCTTTTGGGTTCTAACACCGAAAAATTTTTGAGAAAAAAATTTAAATTAATAAAGTAAGCTACTTTCGTGGTTTTAACGATATCGTTTTTTTTAATATAAAAATATAAAGATAATACTTAAATTTCACATGCAAATAAATATGAATACTTTGGTACTGTACCGACTAATATAAAAGTTCTATAAAATGCAATGGGTCAAACGAGCTGGGTGATCTAGTTACCAGAGCTGATTTTGGAATTGAATTGGAGTCATTGAATCAGTTCTTAAATATTTGTCGCGCTGCCCTCCTTTAATTCAAAATGCCTGCTATGGGCAGTGGTCCTACCAAAACTTTGATAAAAATAAAATTTGTTCTAAGCCAAAATAAAATTTATCTACGTATCATTCATATGTAATTGTGCTTAGTTGTTTTTCTTGATAAATTTAAGTACTCCCTGATGAAGACGATGAAGGAGTTCCACGCAGGATTACTGTGGGGGGGTACGTAGATTTTGCCCCAGAAAGAGGATTATGTGGTCTTTTCAACCAGTTATGCACTAAAATAAAGGTATTTTGAAAATACAAATATTTATATTTCGAAAACAATCGGCCTCCGGACTATTTCGACTTCAGATATAGGATCGGAGGACGGTGCAGCGCCCCTTTTATAAACGGTTTTACGCCCCCCTGGATCGGTAAAGGAAAGCGTGACCACGAGAAAAAAACCATAAAGGCATCAATTTGTGATACCAAAATTTTTGAGGTTGTGGCAACACTGTTCCTAAGCGTCATTTTTGACACTAAATAGCATTTCGCCCAAATGCGTTTGTTGAACTTTTCCTATTATTTTGAGTTTGACATAAAATAGCATTCTACCCAAAATCTCAACATACAGACCTAGTGATGGAAATTCCTGCAGGTCTATGGGCCATCTACATCGTCAAGTATGGCAATACTTTAATAGACGTCAAAATAATTCAGTTTTGGTTTTCGCCAGCCGTATGTAAATTTTATAAATAATTAAGGGCCTTATTTTGCAAAACGCAACGCGACGCAACGAGTCACCCAGAGTCACTTTTTGTCGTGTTCGTATTTTGTATCTCTTTAGGTGACTGAAAGTGACTGTAAGTGACTCGAAGTGAATGTGTTACGTTTTTTGGTGAGTATGTTACGTTTTTGGTATTTTATAAAACGCAAAGTGACGAAAACGCTCACTTTAACTGTCAAAAGAGTCACTTCCTTTTGTTCGAGTGAGCATTCAATATTGGTTAATTTGCAACGGCTAAAATTAGCCAATTTAAAAAAAACGGGGTATCAATCGACGCGTTTCAATCTCGCGAACCCGAATATGATGCTGAACAAATTTTTTCTTTGATTTAAATTAAACAGTTATTAATAAAAACGTTTTAACTTTACACACACACGAACACACAAATGCATCTTATTTTTTAACACTGAATAACACGTACATATGTATATTTATATTAACACACACATTTTTTTAATATGTTGCATATACTATGTAAATATTTTATTCAAAAAAAAACAAACTAAACAAAACACGTACATATGTATGTACATATGTATTTACACATAATGTCAACAAATAATTTTTTTATTTTTGTTGACTTCCCATTAAACACTGAAAAAGAAATTCTCAAACGTTGAGAAAATATTGTTTCTAAATTTGAGAATCAGCATATATATAAGTTGAAAATAAACATATTTTCAAGTGTTCATGAAGAAGCTCATAATTTTGTACAAGCTTTATATTAATATGTGCCGATAACTGGTATTTTAGCACGATCATCTGAGGAAGAAAACTGCATTTTCAGATTTTTAAAATAGTAACAACAAAAAAAGTTAGGAGGTCTTTTCTCTCTCCTGAAAAGTTACCAGAAATGGACTTAGCACATTTGCTCACGAAGCCAACGATATGTATTAATATACTCATGTGACTGTACAAAAGGCACCGGCGAAACTCACCCGCACGGGTAAAAGAAAAACATCACATCAGAGTACAAATATGTAATACATATGTACATACTAGAGCTCTCGATTTTTTTTTGAATATTTTCGAGTAGCCCGAACAATTGTTGTTCAAATGCTCGAACAGTTGTTTGTTTGTTTATTACCCGTATATTTGTACGGGCATTTGAACAATTCGGGTATTTTGAAGTTTGTTTTTTTCTTTTGTTTATTATTTTTTATTTTCTTTATATGTAGTTTTTTTTTATTTTTGTTTTTCCGATACACATTTTTTTTGTTTGTAAGCTCGAATGCTCGAATGTTTGTACGGGCATTTGAACAACAAACGGGCTTTAAACAAAAACGATTAGATCGAATTGCTCGATACCCGGGTATCTAGGGCTCTAGTACATACATCTATTTATTCCATTCCATTTCTGCGCTCATAACACAAACTCTCTCACTATCCCTCAATTTTTCTGAACTCTAGAGTACAAATATGTAATACATACATACATCTATTGATTGCATTCCCTTTCGTACCAACTTTGAAATTGGAGAAAATGAAATCTATCAAATTGAGAATCAGCCCGAAATCCCATACTAAAAATGTGCCCCAAATGAACCTCAAATTGAAAATGAAAAAAAAATGTTTATTGGGTTGCAAGCTGCCAATTTTCCAGGGTTAACCAATCAATAAAACAGTTCGATTAAAAAAAAAACACACCAAAAATTACTAAGGAAATGAAGAAAACTAGAAAAGTGGTAAATAGGCTACGTAAAGCGTTTGACAATCGTCGTGACTACGCAACGGAGCGAACGAAAAAACGTAAAAGCTTATAAAATACCAACTTTTAGGTGAAGGTGAAAGTGAGTGAATGTGAGTGACTGCGACGCAACGATTCACGGCGTTTTGTAAAATAAGGGCGTAAATTCCAACAAACTCGGCCTTTATGCAGTGAGTTTACAATGAATAATAAAGAAACAAATGAAAAATTAAAAAAATGTGCGTAAGTTCTCCATTTGTGCGACAGTATACGAACTAAAAACGAAAGAATATATATAACAAGCTCTATATATATATGTAGGTACATACATTCATAATAAAAACAAATAAATGAAAAGCGTAGCGTCAGCAAAATACTTCAAAGACAACAAATTAAGAAAAACAAAACGACGTCATCGGTTCTATTTGTAGAATTTCTATTGGATATTGCAATTGTTTTAATTATCCAAAATGTCAGCAACGAATGAAGTCAAAGTGGACATTAGCGGTCAAATGAATATTCCAGATGACCAACAAAAATCTAACTTTGATTTTACCAGGTACATCCGTCCATATACTTGATATTTTGAATTATTGGATACATATATGTACGTACATATGTATGTATGTATTTATGAACGCCTTCTACTTAGTTTAACTACAATAATACATGTAATTTGAATTTTGGTTTCTTCTTTGGAAGCTTTCGAAATTTCCAAAATATACCCAGTCCATTGGAGCTGATACAGGTTATACGTAGATCGATCCGGCCATGGTCGGAGTTTGTAAATACAGCCAATTTCAAGACTGCGGCGAGTATGCCACGTTTAACGAGCCGTTTTGTACGCAATCTCAGCTACTTCCAGAGCAATTACTTTTTCATATTTCTCATATTGATGATTTACTGCCTGTAAGTATTTTTATTCACAATTTTACCTACATATTTATTTGTAAATACATATGTTTGGAATTGTATCTAATAATTTATCTTAATTCCAATTTAAGCATAACATCGCCGTTGATTCTATTGGTTGTAGCTGCGGTGGCATTTGCATGTCACAGAATTAAAAAAGCGCAAACTCCTGTTAATATCTTCGGCCATCAATTGTCAATCAATCATCAAATCATGGCTGTGAATATTGCCTCCGTACCGATATTGTTTTTAGCAGGCGCTGGGGCGGCCTTGTTTTGGACGCTGGGTAGGTTGCATTTTGGCGGTGCTTGAAATTAATAATTAGTAGTAATTTATTTCATACTGTTATAGGTGCTTCCTGCTTTGTAATCTCATTACATGCCATATTCTATAATATCGATGCGATTGTAACTGAGGAAAACGAAGGATTCTTGGCCGAAGTTGTGTAAGCAATCTCGCAGCGCAAGCAATCAAATATACTTATGTGCATGCACCTATAAATGTATATATGTATAACTATGCAACTAAACACAATACACTAACTGCACGGTAATATTCGACATGTATAAAACATTCTGAATGCCACAGCCACGTTGGGCCTTAAACCATTTTATGATATATTTCACTCTATTGGTAATAATACATCGACCAGACTTTTCAAATCGAATTTCGTTTCGATTATTATAAATATTAATAAATATATATATTATAAATATTACTATATTTGTAAAAGCTTGTTTAGTTTCTGAGGAAAATTACCCAAAAATTATCCTGTTCAGCGAAAAGAAAATCTATGAAATTTATACCAAAATATCTAAAATGACAGGAGCATTTATGGAACACAAAATTTACGTTTATGAACGCTCTGCTTGTACTACAAAAGCAGGTTGCGCTTAAAACAAAGCCATAGCTTAATTTATAGTGGTGACTTTTACCCATGAGGAAACAGTTGGCACAATTCTTAAACTGTAGTAACAGACTATGTATAAAGCAACTAAACGGCGTTATCAAAAGCTAATGTGGTTGTATAGGAATTATCTGGTAGGTATTTTGCTATAATTTAATAAATAAATAACGTTTTTATATTCTAAGAACTTTATTCTGCTGTAATACCTCTTCCAAACTACTTACAAGCAACTTTTAATTGGAAGGAAAGGAATGTATAATAAATAATTCAAGTCTTACTATTTATTAAAAAAGAACTTTATTATAATTTTTTTCACACAATTAACCCCTTGCAAGGGCGTACTTAAGAGGCCACTGCATTGGTGGCTGCGGCTGACGTCGATTTTGCCATACGTTGTGCATATATACGCCGTAATAGTCGATTTCCGCATAGGAACGTAAATACTGCGATTGGAATAAGCAAACGTATTGTTTCAAACATATTTAGTTTTAACCAAAACACAGTGAAAAGTGCCAATATACCACCGAAGCCTGCATGGAATCCAAGTGTGCTTGGTGCAAAAGTAAAATTGGATACATTGATGCCCAGTTTAGCCCAGAAAATGAATAGCAATACTAGAGGGGTTAAGCAAAGACCGGTGAAAACATCGGAGACAAAACGTGGCGGACGTTTCTCTGGTGTACGGAACATATGTTCGATTTCCGGTAAGCGGCTGCGGATAACCGACTTCTTTGGTTTCTCTAAATAAATGTGCATGTATACATAAACAAAAACACTTTTTATGTTGACACATGTATGTATGTACATAAATATAGTTTACCTGTTTCGTGTGCTGCAAATTTCAGCTGTATATTCGAAACGTGCCATTGGAATGAATTCGAAATCGACGCGTCACCAATTATTAGATAAAGTTCATACCTGCCCGATTTGTAACCGAATTCCCTTGCGTGCGCACCAACGTCCATATCGAATTTATAAGCTTTATTACTGTCTTGCTCAGCAACAAATATTATTTCCTCTTTGGTCTCAACATTTGACAGACGAACAAAGGCTTGGTGAACAGTTATAACCTGAAGAGAAACAGTTAATAACCCGCAAACAAATTAGATATGCTAATGATTTAGACAAATGGCATATGTATGTACCTTTGAGGTACTCTCATCGATGAGTACAGATTTCAGCAGCAATTTCTGTGTGCTATCCGCTTTCAGCACATCGGACAGAGTTTGTGGATAAACTACACTTTGCTTCTTAACTGCGGAACTAGCGTCCGAATCGGCCACACCAATTTCCAATGAATGAACTTTTACTCTGCCAAGCACTTTGAATTGCAATGTTTGTGCATAAGTATTATCTGCGTTGATATCGGCCAAATAAATGCCACGCGTTGGCTTGTAGCTCGAAAGCTGTACTGCATAAGTGGTCTTGTCGGAAGACTTTGATATCAATTGCACCTTTTCCGCAAGGACGGTGTTATCCTTTTTCAAAAGTATCTTTGCGTAAATATTTTGTGGTGCCGTTGTAAGTGCTTTACCCAATAGATCTACTACAGCTATGTTTAGTACAGGATCATCAGCCTGTAGCTGACCATTTCCAATTAATTGTATACAGATTGGTGCAATTTTCCCAGCACCACTTAGTGTCTTTAGAGCTTCAATAAGCAAATGTGCTCCCTTTGCAGATTGTACAGAACGTCGATTAAGAAAATATGTTGCAAACTTAACAGCTTGATCGTCATTTAAGGGAGCGGGCTTGTTGAAAGCTTTTGTTACGTCAAATATTCCGTGTATGACCAATGCAGTTATGCTGAGCCCGCCCTCGAATTGCAGCATTCGTCCGTCAACTTCGTCGGCTTGTACGACAGCATCTTCAATACGATTCGCCACAAAAGCTGCACCACTGCCCAATTCTTTAGCTATGTTAAAAGCGTAACCTAGACTTGCAATTGAATCGTCTTTTCTTAGCAAGTCATTCAAGGTTTTAACCAGCTTAGCGACATTTTGCTCATCAATTTGTACACCTAAAAGCTTGTGTGTGGCAACACGGAAGTAGATCTCTTGAGTTGAGGCTAGCTCCGACTTAAATGCATTGTAGACTTTAGCCAATAACGCTTCAGGTAATTTGTCTTTGCAGTGTTGGTTTTTGAGGCAACCAATTAGGTAAAAATCTTTTTCATATTCCTGTGAAAAATTTTAGATTACGATAAGGTACATGCATACATACATATGTTAACTAAATTACTAAAGCGTACTTACGTTCAATTTCGACTCCGTGTGCAATTTTTGAACTTTCGCGCACAATGAAGTCAATTCTTTGGAATCGGTAAGTTTTAAATTGAGTGTTGAATAATAAATCGCTTGCATGTCGTGTGATTTGATACCATCGGCAAAAACACGCTGCATGCGGCTAAGGTCGTTTTGATCCAGATGTCCTGGAACAGTACGCGCTCCCATAGACGCAGGCCATGTTAACGACAACGTTGCACATATTAGTACTGCAGTACAAAAATTATAATAATCGAATTTAGCAACAAAAAGAAATATGTACATATGTTTACGCCAACTCTTAGAAGAAAAACTTGCAACATCAGCCGGCAGACACCCCTGCTCTATATTCAGCCGGCTTTTAAGCTACGTGAATGCTGCCATTATTATTGTGGTCCGCGGAAAACCTGAAATACTTACCCAATTTTAACATTTTAATACAAATATATCCTTTATAGAGAATTCGATTAAATTGTATATTTTGTTGAATTTATGCAAAATTTTCACAGAAAACTTTAAATTTGCTTGTTGGCCGACAGAACAGATATTACAGACACGTCAATGCAGTATTTTGGCTGAGAAAAGCGTTTATATGAGTGACCGGCTAGTTATACGCTCTGCTTGTCCTGCTTACGCTAATGTCAATTTTCTTTAAGATAATAAAGTAATAGATTGAAAAGCGCATTGTTGATTTCGAAATCACCATTAGGCGAGTTCCCGTGGCAGTGATCCAGATCCGGATAAGAAGTTAGCATGCAAATGCAACAAGATTTTTGTGATCCTGGTGTTTATCTGTATCAATTTCGGATCCGTATAGATTGCAATAGATTTTTTTGATCCAGATAAATACCAGGATCACAAAATTGTTGTTGCATTTGCTTGCAAAATTTGTATCTGGATCTGGATCACTGCCACGGGAACTCACCTATTAAGTCCATGGTTCAATTATAGAAGGTTTTCGCAGTACGATATACATACATACATACATACACACTCCATGTAAATTGTTTGTGTATTCTGTGGTGCATCTGTCAAAATCATAGCCCGCCATTGTAGAAATCATATTGCGTCAAGATCAAAATTGACATAAGTTTGACATAAGCACCACAATATTGTTACGTATTTGTCGATAGCTCGATTATTTCTATAGGGTTCGTATCGCTGAATTGTTAAATAAAAGTCTTTATTTACTTCTTAATTCACACTGCTTTATTTCACGACTAAAAAGTCTACACTTGTTTTACTTGACTTGATGTTAACACTTCTACGGTTAAATTACGACTGACTCCGGAGCGCCTGCTCGCCGCCTTATATAGTCTGTCAAACGCAATCTGGAAAATTCTGGCAACACTGGAAATTATCTGGTATCTTCTTCTAGTTCTGGCACTTTCCCTAGAGATGTGTTCAATCATTTTAGTGATGTAAGTGGAGAACCGATTATATTCGCCACACTGCCCTCCACCTAAGTCTGATCGTCCCGATCTGACACATTACTTGTCCCAAATGCTGCTAGCCTTTCCAGATGAACCACTTTCATTTTATTCCTTGGTCTTCCAATCGTTTGTATGCGATACACAACATCGTTGAGCCGTTTAATCACTTTGTAGGGCCCTTCCCAAGTACACTGCAATTTCGGGGACAAACCTTTCTTTCGCTGCGGGTTGTATAGCAAAACTAGATCTCCCTCAACAAAACCTTCTGAGTTCATTGCCTTGTCGTATCTGGCCTTCATCTTGTCACTCATGATCTTTGTTCGCTGTCTTACAAGTTCATGTATTTCTCTCATTTCCTCTTCCAGAACGTTGTTAGATTGTCTGGCATTTATTCCCGCATCAGCACTTATCCCAAATTTCAAGTCAGCTGGCAGTCGAAGATCACTACCAAAGATTACTTTTGCAGGAGTCTGACCTGTTGTATCGTGTACGGCCGATCGATATGCCATCAGGAACAGAGGAATATGAGTGTCCCAATCTCTCTGGAACTTGTCCACCACTTTTCGTAAATGTTCCTCTAATGTTCTGTTAAATCTTTCTACCATGCCGTCTGATTGTGGATGCAACGCAGTTGTTCGGGTTTTCCTAATACCCAGTGTTTTGCACAGCTCCTGAAACACAACTGATTCGAAGTTCCTTCCTTGGTCAGAATGTAGCTCTATAGGTGCACCATATCTCGCCACCCAATTGTTGGTGAATACTTCGGCTATAGTTTCTGCTTCTTGATTTGGAATCGAGTACACCTCCGGCCATTTGCTGAAGTAATCCATGACTACCAGTACATATTTGTTTCCAAGTTTGCTAGTAGGAAATGGCCCAGCTACATCCATGGCAATTCTCTCAAATGGTGCTCCTGAGTTGTATTGTTTCATCAGCCCATGACTCCTGGATTTGGGACCCTTAGCCTTTATGCACACGTCGCAGTTCGCAATCCACTCAACAACTGTCTGACGGCAGCCGACCCAATAAAACCTCTTCTTGATTTTCTCTACCGTCTTTGTTACTCCAAGATGACCTCCACTTGGACCATTGTGTAGTTCATTTAACACATCCGGTATTCTTTTCCTTGGAACAACTATCAATGTTTTAGAACTTTGACCATCTTCACTCTCCCAAACACGATGTAGGCAACCATTTACCAATTGCAAACTATTCCACTGTGCCCAATATGATTTGGCAACAGGACTTTCTGCTGACATCTCTTCTTTTGATGGTCGTTCGTTTTGCTCCAAACCAATCATTACACGTGCCAGATCTGGATCTTCTATCTGACACTTCCTTAATTGTTCCGCATTCCATTCGTCTGTAGATGTTATTGTCATTAGCCGAACATCTATGATGTCTTCCTTCTCCTCAGCTTTAGAGCAATGCTTGCATTCAAGATTACATGGTCGCCGCGACATTGCATCAGCATTTCCATGGGTACTGCCTTTGCGATGGTCTATAGAAAAGTCATAATTTTGTAGTCGCTCAATCCACCTTGCTAACTGACCCTCCGGATTTCGGAATTTCAAAAGCCATTTTAACGCTGCATGATCAGTCCTGACGTGGAATCGTTGACCATAGAGGTACTTATGGAAGTGTTTGATGCATTCTACCAATGCCAATAGTTCTCTTCGTGTTACACAGTAATTTCTTTCCGGTTTCCCAATTGATCGGCTGTAGTATGCGATAACCTTCTCCTGTCCGTCGATTTCCTGTGACAAAACACCTCCTATAGCATAACCACTCGCATCAGTATCCAAAATAAACCTCGCTCCTGGAACCGGGTATGCTAGCATTGGAGCAGTACAAAGCCGATCTTTTAACGTTTGGAAAGCCATTTCTTGTTCCTTCCTCCACTCAAAAGTCTTATTTTTCCTCATAAGCTCCGTGAGACTATTTGCTACGCTGGCAAAATTTGGTACAAATCGGCGATAGTATGTGCACAGCCCAAGAAAGCTTCGCAATTCATGTAGATTCCGAGGTCTTGGCCAATCTTTTACTGCTTCTATTTTTTCGTTATCAGTGCAGATGCCCTTTGTAGTCACTTTATGTCCCAAGTATTTTACTTCTTTCTTGAATAATGCACATTTCTTAGGACTTAACTTGAGACCAGCGCCAGCTATTCTTCGGAAAACTTCCTCCAAATTTTTGAGATGTTCATCAAAGCCTTTTCCCAATACAATGATATCGTCCAGGTACACAAGACATGTTTTCCAGTGCAATCCTTTCAGTACCTGATCCATAAGTCTCTCAAAGGTAGCTGGAGCATTACATAATCCAAATGGCATCACCGTAAATTGCCAAAGACCATCGCCAACACTGAAGGCTGTTTTCTCCTTGTCTTCCTCTTTTACTTCGACTTGCCAATAGCCGCTTTTCAAGTCCAGTGTTGAAAACCATTCCGTTCCAGATAGCGAGTCCAGAGTGTCGTCAATTCTTGGCAATGGGTAACTATCCTTTTTCGTTACATCATTCAGTTTCCGGTAGTCAACGCAGAATCTCATCTTGCCATCTTTCTTTTTAACAAGTACTACCGGAGAACTCCATGGACTGACTGATGGTTCAACTACCCCACTGTCGCTCATTTCTTGTATAATCTGGCTCACCATTTGACGTTTCGCTAATGGAACGCTGCGAGGAGCCTGACGGATTGGCCTTGCATCACCGGTGTCAATGTGATGCTTCACAATATTTGTCCTGCCTGGTTTTGTACCATCCTTATCAAATATGCTAGAATACTTGGCAAGTAATTCTTTCGCCTTTCTTTTGTGATTCTCCTGCAGTTCTTCTGTCCAAGCATTTATTTCATCTGAAAGATCTGTATTGCTAGTAGAAACTTCTCCTTGGGATTGTTCGCAATTCATGATGATGTCAACCTCTTCGCATTTTCCCAATATAGCACCTTTGGAGAGTTTGATTGGTGACTTGAACTCATTAAGTACTCTTACTGGTAGTCGTCCATCTTCTTTTGTCATAGCCAGGGTTTTTCCAACAAGTACATCGGATTTAGTTTCTGTTTCTGCTTCGACAACCCACAATTTGTTTGTCCCACAATCTCCATCAATCTTTGCCCAAATAATTGCCTCGGACTTTGGCGGTATCTGCTGATTCTCTTCCACGAGCACTTTCTTACTGCTGCATCTCTTATCGTAGCCAAAATTTAGCGGCACCTCCAAGTTTTTGTAACTCATAACCTTGTTTTTCATGTCAATCTTAATGCCTTGGTCGATTAGGAAGTCCACACCAATTATGACTTCATCAACAATTTCCGCCACTATGAAGGTGTGTAGTACGACAACATTTCCAATTACAACTTCGCATGTAACTTCCCCTAGGACTTGGGTATCCTCGCTTGTTGCCGTACGCAATTTTGCTCCATACAATGGCCTTATTTCCTTCTTTACCAAGTCAGATCGAATGATGGAATGAGATGCTCCCGTATCCACAGTCAACATTCGCTCCATTCCGTCCACCAAACCACCAATAGTAACATTACTCGTGCTTCTTCCCAACTGAGAGACAGAGATTATGGGGCATTCCATTGTGGGGACCAGCCCACGCCCCTTTTGGCTGGCCCGCTTTAGTTTAACGACTCAGTTGATTTGGGCGCTTGTTCATACCCATCAATATTCCGCTTGCGCCCATCGGCAGTGCTGAACTTACTGGAACTATTGCTGCAGTGGCGTGCTATATGTCCTATTTTTCCGCATCTGAAGCATTTCACAGCATTACTTTTCTTTTTCTGCATTTCATTCAACGCCTCCCATATTTTGCTTAGTAAGTCTGGCGTTTCCACTTCCACACGATGAGCCTTGTAAGTGGGCTTGCTTAATAGAGATGCCGTTTCCTGTGTCAAAGCATATGAGACCGTTTCAGCGAAAGTTCCTTTTGGGTTTGCATAGGTAGCCCGCTTCGTTTCAATATCTCGTATTCCATTGATGAAGCTTTGAATTTTCATTCTTTCGATGAATTCTTGAGGTGCTCCTGCGTTTGCCAAATGAGCTAGCCTCTCAATCTCAGAAGAAAATTCTTGTAACGTCTCATTTGGTTTCTGGAAGCGATTCTGCAACTCCATTTGATATATCTGCTTCCTGTGCTCGCTACCATAACGTCTTTCAATGGCACCCATAATTGCGTCATAGCTGTTCCTTTCGCCCTCGCTAACAGTCTGTAATATTTCTGCTGCAGGTCCTTTCAATGCTACGAACAGGGCAGCGACTTTGTCCTCCGCACTCCAATTATTTACAACTGCCGTTTTCTCAAATTGTAGCTTGAATACTTGAAATGGACCACTTCCATCAAACGACGGAGGTTTTATCTTCTGTGTAGCAGTTGAAGCGACTGGACGACTTAGTTGAATATCCTGGAGACGGGCTTTCAATGCTTTTACATCGTCCTCTAATTTTTCTTGTCTTTCTTCAAGGACCTCCTTAACTTGTATAATTTTTGCATCCTGTGCCTTGAATTGTAAGGACATGCGTTCTTCTTGTGCCTCCAACTGAGCCGCAATTCCGGACACCTGTGATGAAAGTACTGACTGTTGCAATTCCATTTTTGACGTTATCTGTGCCTGTTGTTCTTCGATTTTTGTCGACATCTGTGCCTGTTGATCTTCCATTTTTGCCGATATCTGTGTCAGCACAGCCAATATCGAGTTCATGTCTACGTTTGCTACTGACTGTGGAGCCTCTTCCTTCTGGGTTTCTTCCTTTTGCACCTCTTCCACATCATCGTTGAAATCAAACTCATCTACATTAATGTTATATGCTTCCATAGCTACTCTTAACCTTGCCTGTAGTTCAATTTTATTGCCGGTGGTACTCAGGTTTCTCTTTTCTAACTCCCTTTTAAGTTCTTGGATTTTCAGATCATTTAACTTTGCCATTATTCTTATTTCGTTATCCTTGTCTCGTTATCCTTGTTTCCTTATCCTTGATTCGTTATCCTTGATTCGTTATCCTTGCTTCGTTATCCTTGGTCCTGGAATTTATTTAACAATTCCAATTCTGACACCAATTGTTACGTATTTGTCGATAGCTCGATTATTTCTATAGGGTTCGTATCGCTGAATTGTTAAATAAAAGTCTTTATTTACTTCTTAATTCACACTGCTTTATTTCACGACTAAAAAGTCTACACTTGTTTTACTTGACTTGATGTTAACACTTCTACGGTTAAATTACGACTGACTCCGGAGCGCCTGCTCGCCGCCTTATATAGTCTGTCAAACGCAATCTGGAAAATTCTGGCAACACTGGAAATTATCTGGTATCTTCTTCTAGTTCTGGCACTTTCCCTAGAGATGTGTTCAATCATTTTAGTGATGTAAGTGGAGAACCGATTATATTCGCCACAATATGAATAAAAAAAAGTAGAAAAAAGTTAGCAATCAGCTGTTTAGTAGGTTAACCTTCTATAAATTAGCCTTGATGAAGTCTGTTCCCAATACAAATAATTTGTAAAAATTTGTACAAATGTCAACCACTCTTTGTCAAATCGCGTTCGTGGTGTACAAATCACATGAGAAATTACAAAGGGAAGAGGAAATTAAAAATTCTTGCTGGACGATTACCTTCGAGCATAAATTTGCAAGCAAGATAATCAGTCAGCTGATTGTGGCACATGGTTGTATTCGAGTCAAGAAATATATATATATAGCCAAGAAAAATTATAAATTTTCAAATTAAAAATCATAATTTAATTTAATTTGTTCAATAAGCGCAAACAGTAGATCAAACTTGTGGTTTTCTTTCGTAAGCAACGGCCCGGCTTCACATGCCCCCACAGTCGCCTCGTGAACTCCGCTGCACTAGACTAACGGTTTAGGGTAGTATTCAGAGTGGAACCCAGCAAAACCCGTGTGATGGAAACTAACACATGCAAAAGTTTCACACTAATACAATGACACACTTTTTTATCATCTGTGAGAGGACAGGCCCTGCAAGCGCCGTGATAATCATTTGACCAATCAATTGATGATCACATGTGATCCATCACTCTCCATCAAGAATTCCTATCACATTATTAAGGGCAATATGAAAAATGTGATGGAGTGAAGTGTATACGTGTGAGTTTGCATCTCGCTCCCACTTATGCGTAATCATATGATTTTCTATATATAGCTGAACTCTTTCCTCTCTCACTTTATACCCATCAATGTTGATGTAAATACCAGTCACATATGATCCATCAAGCGTGATATATTAATCCGTCAAATATGATCCATCACACTTGATATACGAATCTATCATAGCTGAGCCATCAAATTTGATGCCTGAACCTTTCAAAAATGAGCCACAAACAAATCTATCATAGTCTATATTTATTATATTCATTACACATGTGATCATCAATTGATTGGTCAAATGATTATCACGGCGCTTGCAGGGCCTGTCCTCTCACAGATGATAAAAAAGTGTGTCATTGTATTAGTGTGAAACTTTTGCATGTGTTAGTTTCCATCACACGGGTTTTGCTGGGGGGTTGCTTTTTTCATAATTCGTTTAAAAAAAAATCAAATTCGTGGAAGCTAGTTCAACGCGTTCTTTCGTGTGCTAAAAATATAATTTAATAGTCAATAAAGATAATAAAAAATAATAATTTATAATCGTTTTTAAAGAATAAAGATAAGTACATACATATTTAAGTCAAACCAGCTTTATTATGTACATTTACATAAATATATATTTTTTCACTTCAATTTCAGATGTCTTCCAAGAAGTCGACTCCATAGGATTCGAGAGAGGCGTATGCAAGACTGTCGTGCTTAGCCATCACCGCGAGCAGTAAGAAGTATATTTTTTGTGTTAAAAATCTAATTTTATTTCATATACATATGTTAATAATATCTGTGTAATGAATATAATAAATATAGACTATGATAGATTTGTTTGTGGCTCATTTTTGAAAGGTTCAGGCATCAAATTTGATGGCTCAGCTATGATAGATTCGTATATCAAGTGTGATGGATCATATTTGACGGATTAATATATCACGCTTGATGGATCATATGTGACTGGTATTTACATCAACATTGATGGGTATAAAGTGAGAGAGGAAAGAGTTCAGCTATATATAGAAAATCATATGATTACGCATAAGTGGGAGCGAGATGCAAACTCACACGTATACACTTCACTCCATCACATTTTTCATATTGCCCTTAATAATGTGATAGGAATTCTTGATGGAGAGTGATGGATCACATGTGATCATCAATTGATTGGTCAAATGATTATCATGGCGCATGCAGGGGAATGTTTTCTGGCACCCATTGTAAAATTAGATCTGGTACCGTCCTCAACTTCTTTTCGAATTTTTACAATTGTCTTTCAAATGCAGATTTACAGATAGAACAAAAATGAAAAAAAAAAATGAAATTTAGGAATTTGACTAGTTATTATGGATATTTTCCTTAATTTAAAAAAGGTTTTTAACAGATAATAATTAACCGTCGTTATTAAAAATTTTGGTGTGCCTGAAAACTTAATAATATGCTTTCCGCTATGCCAATTTCATTCATCCAAATTGCTCTGTCTGTTCTTGCACCGGGCGAGTAATAGAGTAGCGCTTCTTAAAATCCTTAGATATATCTCCATTTTTATTCCACAATGTTATAGCACTGGTATTATATAATGGATATATGTTGATTAGCTTCTCTTTTTGGTCCATGTCCTGCTCCGGTACCCTTTTGCAGTATTCATCAAAGTATTCGGTGTTTGTTTCCTCAATTTTTACATTCGCTAATCGGTCTTTAGAACGAATATATTCATCATAAAGCTCTTGCCAAAGAAGTTGTTCAAAACAGTGGGCACGTGTTGCTAACAAGAAAGAGAAATGTTAAACTGAATCACGATCAGCCACGTGGAGGCGGGTTATTTAGCGAGATGTTTTGCTAGATGTTTTGTTGGCGAAACAAGTTATGTGGAGACGGGCTTAAAAATGTAGGCGAATAACTTAGAGTTACATATGAACATATGTACATATGTAGGTATTTACCCAAGGCAGATCTGCCTTGGTATTTACCAACGAAAACTTTTTCCACTTACTTATCGGTTTTTTTAATTTTGGCGGTTTGAATTCATCCTTCATTTCACTAGATTGATCCCTCGTACACATTTTATCCTTCGTAATTTTGTTTGCAGAAAATTAGGTATGTATATGATGAAACAAATGTAAGAATTGGGTGTATGTATACAGAATACCTGCATTCAAGAGTTTGTTTAAGTAAATGCTTTTTATTACGTAAATTGTTTAACGATATACACAAATTGGTTGTCATTCATTGACTCAACACATATCGGTTACCAAGGGAGTGTGAAATGCATATACCTACTCAGTATAATCTATCTATAGATTTTAGAATTATCAATGTACATACATATTAGACATATACGCCGCCGATTGACGCCGCCGCCGCCGCGCCGATTACCATCATAATCGGCCGCCGCCGCCATAATCCGTGAAATCGGCGTATCGGCGCGGCGGCGTGCGCTGGCGCGCCATACACGTATCGAGCGAGATGTGTAAATATTTTCCTAGTTTTTCTAACTGCTAAAGTTCTTCAAAATTAAAAAAAAAAAAAAGGAACCAATCGACGTGTTTTGACCTCAGGAACACGAAGCTGAATGCGGAAATGTTTTGTTTTTTGCCGGTTAAAAGTTATTAACAAAAACTTTGGCTGTTCCCTACTTTACTAGCCTCAGTCCTAAAAAATTTAAGCTACTGGAAAATTTCAGTTCGTTGGCTTACATAATTTTTTCTCAGATACGGAACTTTTCTGGGATCTCTTCCATTTAGTCCTACTTCTCGAGGTCTTTTGCTAATTGTTCTACTCAAAACTGCACCATTTCAACCCTCTTTGATATCATTAGATGCCGAAAATGATCCCAAACATGCCTCCAGAATCGAAAACTCATAGTTTGAACGTAAGAAAGTTGCTGTTTTTGAGTAGCCCTCACAGTTGTCGAACCTCAGCCCTATAGGGAATATTAAAGAAGACGATGGGGGATCAAAAATGGAAAAATAAGCAAGAGTTATGGAAAAAAAATTAAAGAAGCTTGGTACTTAATACCAGTTGCAAATTGCGCTGATTTGGTCAACCCTATGCCACGAAGAAGTAAGGAAGTTATAAAAAATAAAGGAGCTTCAACTAAACATTAGTTTAAATCTAGCTGCAGCAGTAATATTGTAGTTTATTTGAAAAAAACAATCGAATTAAAAATTAAATTATTATACAAAAACCACCCCAGAGTCATTGAAGCATGTCCTCTCCGTGTAAGCATCAATATATGGTAATTATTAATAATAATAATACAGTGGCGCTATTATAACTCTGGCGAGTTTTATGGCCGAGCTTCTCTCCCAATTCGAGGTGTGCTCCTTTTTGTTTTTTCCTACTAATTGGGTGGACCTACAGTTTTATGCCGGCTCCGAACGGCGAATGCATTTTTTGTGAGAAGCTTTTTCATGGCAGAAATACTCTCGGAGGGTATGCCAACGACTGCCGAGAGGTGACCGCTGCTCTTAAAAAACCCAATAATTGGTTTTTACTAATTAGAAAAATTGTTTTGGTGTTTTGCTCGGACCGTGGTTTGAACCCGAGACCTCTGGCATAGCAGGCGAGCACTCTACCCACTGCACCACAGCGGCCACAGTAATTATTATTTGGTCTTAAAATGAAATAAATGGAGAATTGCAAAATTTTGTCCCTATTATTTTTTCCAACACTGTATATACATATATTTATTTTAAAGTGCCTTATATATATATAAATATGTACATATGTAAATATATGTATGCATGTTTATTATCATACAAAATAAGCAAATGAATTTAAATTTACCTTACATATGGATTTGTGTATATTCTTTAATATTTGTTTTCTTTATTTTATATTTTAGTTTATGTAACAATTGTTTTTTGCTGTTAATAAAAAAGTTTCAACAATTTAAGGTGGAAATTAGTTTATTTATTCCATTCAGCCAGCGCTATTAAGGTAACTAAATAAAATTAATATTTGAATAAGGATTGTGATTTGTAGATTTGGGGCAGGCGCGCCGGCGCGAAAAAGCACGCCGGCGTCGCCGCCGCCGCCGAAATGTTTTTGGAATAGCGCCGCCGCCGCCGGAATCACTGTCGGCGTATATGTCTAATACATATTAAGGTGGAGTGAAACTTTTTTTTGGAAATTCAATTTGTTCCAAAGCCAGAACGGAACCTTTCTAGCCCAGTAATAAGCCTGCAAAATTTTATTGACATACTCGCATGTTTAGAGGTGCCCCCAGCCCCACAAAGTTGAAAAAACAGCACGATCTGGTACAAATGTGAAATTTCTAAAATTATAAAATCAAAAAACACAGTATGAGGATTGATAAAGATGGCTAAGCTGAGTATTAAAGTGATTTTTTTTTTTTTGGAAACAACAACAACAAAAGTTATTAAAGGTCAAAGTTTATATTATGCATTTTTTAAATTGCAATTACTTAAAAACTACTGAATCGATTTCGAATATTTTTATACCATTCAATAGGTATTTTGATTCCCTTTAATTTGATATACATTTTATGTGGGTTCCATAACACTCCCCTGCGGGGGTCAACCCTCCTTTTACCCCCCCTTACTTTTCATATATCATATGTATATCAAATTAAAGGGAATCAAAATACCTATTGAATGGTATAAAAATATTCGAAATCGGTTCAGTAGTTTTTAATTAATTGCAATTTAAAAAATGCATAATATAAACCTTGACCTTTAATAACTTTTGTTGTTGTTGTTTCCAAAAAAAAAAAATTCACTTTAATACTCAGCTTAGCCATCTTTATCAATCCTCATACTTTGTTTTTTGATTTTATAATTTTCAAAATTTCATATTTGTACCAGATCGTGCTTATTGCTTTCAACTTTGCGCGGCTGGGGGCAGTTCAAAACGTCATCCTATCGCCATAAAATTTTGTGGGGTTCATTAACTCGTATAAAGGCAACTTTTCATTGCTGGTACGTTCAAAAAAAGAACAAAAAAAAATCTCCATATGACTTCACTCCACCTTAATACATATGTATGCACATTAGACCGTCTCGCAAAAAAGTCGTAATCTTCTTAATACCTATTAGTGTCCGACCGAATATTCGGCCAAGCTTCGGTATTCGGCCTATTCGGCTGGTATTTTTTATTCGGCTTCGGCCTTCGGCTGAAAAGGCCGAATAATCGAGGCCGAATAATAGATTTGTTTAATATCAAAAAAAATTGACTGGATTTTACGAATTTTTGATTTTTTATAAGCGACAGAAAATCGTAACTTCCAGATATATTTTTTTGTTATTGAACAGGCCTAAGATTCCGAACGATAACTTACGCTAATTACACTGGATCACAAAATGAAATTTGTTGTTTTTTTGTGATAGTTGAAGAATCTTTGGATGAATCAATTACTTTGGATTCCAGTGACCTCTGGGCATCCCATGATAAATCTGTAGAAGATTGCACACGCAAAGCAAAAACTAATACAAGTATTGAAGTGGAATTAAGCGAATACTTAGATCAACCACTTGTTCTTCGTAGTGTTAATATATTCCATTATTGGCATTCCTCAAATATTTTTAATTTAAAAAAGGTTGCAAAAAATATTTAACTGCTCCTCCAACGAGTGTGGCGAGCGAGCAATTATTTAGTACAGCTTGTCAACTATACACCCATAGACGGTCAAATCTCTTGGGGGAAAATGCAGATAAACTCCTTTTTTTGCGTACAACATAAAGCTTTTGAACTTTAAGTATTGAATTTTATTTACCTACATTGTTAAAATGTTATTAACATAAAGACTGAATTTTTTTTATTTTTGTTTACAACTATGTTTGTATGTTTTTTTGGAAGGTGTTTTGTTCGTTCAAAAAACAAAAAAAAATGAATTGTTATGAAATAAAAAAATCTCAAACTAAGTATATATTTTTCTTATTTTGGTATTCGGCTTCGGCTTCGGTTTTCGGTCGAATAAAGGATTATGCCGAATATTCGGCTACGGCTTCGGCTTCGGCCTAAAATTCCAGCTTCGGTCGGACACTAATACCTATGTATAATATGTTTGTGGAAGGCATATCCGAAAACAATTCTTTGAACCAACTTATATGTCGGCCAATTCCATCATAATAAAAGAAATAATGACCCATATCTTCGGCACAATATCGTATATTATTCTTGATAACTGTATATTTTCGGTACATACATATATGTATACTATATATATAATTTCGTCGTTCCATACGAAAACTAGCATACGATTTTTTGTGTCTGACGAAAAGGAACAAAATCGAGTTTTAGCTGACGAAAAGTAACAAGTTCGACTTTTGGCTGACGAAATCTATCAATTTCGTTTAAACAACAACAATTTTAATGTAAAAACAGTATATACTTAATTACTGATACTTTTCGTCAGCCAAAAGTCGATTTTGTTACTTTTCGTCGGCCAAAAGTCAAATGTTCTACTTTTCGTACAGAATTTTTTTATTGATAGCTTTCGCCAGAGATTTTAAATATGTTAGTTTTCGTATGGTACGACGATTTATACATGCATAAATTTACAAAATAAATTTATATACTTTTCACGCTTTATATACTTGTCACGCTTTTTTAAGCTATACAAAAAATCTGGTCTTCATAGAGATTACGTCAAGTACTCAGTCTTGCGGCATAGATACATGGCATTAAACAAAAAATGTTACAAATCCTACTTATGCAAAATGAAGAAAAAACTGGTTCACGATCCCAAATCATTCTATAACTTCGTCAACTCAAAACGTAGAGTTCATAGTTTTCCGTCCGCCATGAATTATAATAACACTGCGTCTTCTGATAGCCAACTTATTGCTAACATGTTCGCAAAATTTTTTAGTTCGAATTATTCTATGGACTCTCCTAAAAGTAGTGATTATCCGTTTAGACTTACCCCATCCAATTTAACTCATGTCTCAGTTATATCTCCGGAAGTAGTCTTAAATTCATTAAAAACCTTAAAAGATTCATTTAGATCTGGACCGGATTTCATTCCGGCTTGCTTTCTTAAAAAGTGTGCTGTAAATATTTACAAGCCCCTAACATCCTTATTTAACTTGTCTCTAAAAAAAGGTGTTTTCCCATTAGTTTGGAAGGAATCTTTTATAATACCCCTACACAAAAATGGCAGTAGGTCTTCTATTGAAAATTATCGAGGCATAGCCAAGCTGTCAGCGGTTCCAAAAGTATTTGAAGCAATCATTGTTAATTATCTGAAGTACTCTATTTCCTCATCAATATCGCCATCTCAACATGGGTTTTCTACTGGAAAATCTACCACAACTAATTTATTGCAGTTCACAACTTATGTTTCAAATGGATTTAGAGAAAATGCTCACACAGATGTAATTTACACGGATTTTAGTAAAGCTTTTGACAAAGTATGTCATTCATTGCTCATCCGTAAACTAGGTCTAATAGGTCTTCAACCCAGTTTTATTCGATGGATATCTTCATACCTACATGGTAGAACTCAAAAAGTTATTTTCAAAAATTGTTCTTCCGATGTCATTTTCGTTCCTTCGGGCGTTCCCCAAGGAAGCCACCTTGGGCCAATTCTGTTCCTGCTATTCATTGATGATATTTCGTCTGTAATAAAACATTCTAAGATCTTATTATATGCTGATGATGTAAAACTATTTAAATCATTTTCCTCTATAGAAGATAGATCTTTCTTACAAGCAGATCTTAACAACCTTGTTCATTGGTGTAAAGCAAACTACATGCCGCTAAACTTAAAAAAATGTAAAGTTATGTGCTTTTCTCGTAGAACAGTACAACCAGCTTCTTATAAAATATCACAGCATAATCTAGATCAGGTAACTAATTTTATCGATCTTGGCGTCACAATGGACTCCAAACTCACCTTTAACCTCCATATAAACTCCACTGTCAACAAAGCTAAAGCTGTCTTTGCATTTATAAAGCGATGGTCTAAGGAGTTCAATGATCCTTACGTCACAAAAGCTCTATTTACAAGCTTAGTTAGACCTATCTTGGAATACGCATCTATTATTTGGAATCCCCACTACCAGTGTTTTTCAGATAAAATAGAATCTGTCCAAAAGCAGTTCCTGCTTTTTGCTTTGCGGAACTTTCGTTGGGACTCAGATTACATTCTTCCACCTTACACTTCTCGTTTAAAACTCATTAATTTGCCTTCACTTTCTAGTCGTAGAGAGATGCTTGGTATAGTTTTTATGGTTAAATTAATCACTGGACTTATAAATAGCCCATGCCTTCTAAGTGAGTTATATTTTAACGTTCCATGTAGAGTATCGAGGCATTTCAAGCCACTATTTGTGAAACCTTGCAAAACAAATTTCGAATTAAATGAACCATTCCGCCGCTTATGCCATGACTTTAATAATCACTCCAGCACGTTTGACACTTCAGACTCGCTTTTTATTATAAAACAAATAGTTCTAGCCTCACTTAATAAATGATATACAATCAGCTGATGAATTTTGTTCTGTAGCTGAATAGTTTTAGATCTCGACACCTAACAAACCCCTTCCTGTACGACTCGGCACAAAAAAAAAAAAAAAACAAAAAAAAAAACATATCCGTGCGTCATGCGGATTGGCGCCCCTCGCGTCGGTCGGGCGGGATATGGAGGGTAAACCGTTGGGTATTATTATTATATTATTATTATTTTATTAAAAAACATACATATACATACATATGTGTATGTATGTATGTAGATATGTAATGGAGGCGCCAATGGCATGATTCGGCCGGGGTGGTACGTTTGTAAGTTGATATGTTTGTGTGTGTATGGGTATGAACATTTTCACATTAATTCAATTTTTTCTAAATTCATTTCACAACATGCACTTGCCGTTTCCGGTTTCAAGATTCGTACCAGGACTTCTTCATCCAATGGGACCGTTTACAGGGCTCTTTTAGCACGACAAATGACTCGTCGTTGGGTCGATGCGAAATTGAGTATTCCTCACGATGATCATTCCCCAAATTTGATGTGTTCTGTAGTACAGATGAACGTCTGCCGAATTTGGCCGCCTTTTTCGTTGCACAACTGACAGCATTCTCAAAACTAGTTGATGCACTATTGCCGTGCTGGCACCCCATGGATGCTTGCCGATGCCGTGAAGTCCGTCGCTTCTGCATGTGTGATGGCTTACAAGTCGCATCAGTCGACGATTCTGAATTCTTTCGCTGTGTAGCAAGAGGCTCGTATTTGGTGTGGAATACACGGCCGGTCCTTAACTCTTTGTTAGTAGCTGCCTCGGCTTGTCCGCGAGTAGGAGTACGCTCACGCAATTGATATTGGTAATGAGCGCGTCGATACTCAGGTGTTGTTGTTATATCCGTGACGGGTTCGTTGCATTCGTAACGTGGAGGTGAATACGATTTAAATTTATCTTGTTGTGATTTCTTCGAACTCCTTGCGTCCATTGCATTGGAAGTGAGCGATGATGTTGGCAGTCGAAAAGTGGAAGCTGGTTTACGTACGATCGGTCGCGAACGTGGAAAATCCAGAAAAGTATTTCGATATTCGGGATTAAATTCGATTTTACCTTTGAGACGTAGGTATGGTTCACGACATTTGCCACGTTCCGGCATTTGTTTGATCTGTGGATCACGGAAGCTCTCATAGTATTCTGGTATATCCTTTGAAAATTGGCCACTTGGGTGTAGATGGTCGGTGGTCTTAAGCGATTTTTCTTTTGACACATTTTTTGGTGGGTCACGAAATTGTTCACTATACTCCGGCACTTTTGCATCAACGATCGACGACACATCTAATACTTCAGCGCCGGATACACGTAAATTGTCTATTTTTTTAATGGGCGCACTCTTCGAATAGCTGTCATACATTCTGAAACTGTCACGATACTCTGGCACACCTCCAAATTTGCCTTGAATTTTCAGATGGCTTATTTGTGGTATGGAATGTGCTTTTTCGATGGGAAACTGTACGAATTGGCGTCTGTACTCAGACGGGGCGGTGTTGTATTTTGTGTCGATGGCGCGTTGTTGCAGATGACACTTGTGTAGATTTAGGGCGGCAGCATCACGTGCCATCTTATCTGCGACGAGCTTGTTACTGGCGGCGACTTCCTCAGCAGTTGGCTGGAGTTGTCTATCTGTCGACAAACTTTTGGGATCAAGTGTAAATGCCTCACGAGGCAATATTTTTGCAGTTCGATCGACCATCGGATATGAAATGTACGACGAACGATACTCGGGTTCCATATTCATACCACCGGTCATAAAGAGGTTTTCGGGATTTTTAACTGGCTGCGTTCGGCAACTGCATACGTACATATATGTAAATATATAACAAAGGTAAGTTATAGTCTTATTAGAAATCTCGTCTATACAATTTATGGTACATATTATGTACATATTTATGTATACATACATATATACATGTAATGTATGTATGTAAGTACACCTAAAGTGCAAAATAGCGCATTAAATATCAAACATTCGATTAAGTTTTGTACACACCCCTATTTTATTAATGAAACCAAAAAGGCATTTATTCTCATGTGTACATACTTACAATTCCCAATCTTCAGATGTAAACCAATGAAATTGCTCCTGATGTTCAGATTTATTTTGCATTAAGCCCTCTAAGTGCAATGACGTTGATCGCCTCAAAGGACTTGGCTTTAAACAGAAATTATGTTTCCGGAATTGACGTCTATACTCGCTTTTAAGGCAGCTAAATGGAAGCTCTGGCTCGTTCCTCGATTGCAGGCATATATTGCTTCGTGTGTGGAAATCTGCAGAAACATATAGTGCATTTACGTTTGACTATTAGTACTTTAATGTGTATGGATTTAGATATCACCGTATTCAACGAGATAATTGTCAAAGTCCTATTATAGTTACAGTATAGGGCTTTAGCAATTAGCAACAGAAATTTAGCGCGAAAACACTTAACTCAAGTCAAGAACTCGTAGGAATGTTAGTGAAGCAGTTATCCAATATTTTAAACAATTTGATCAAAATTTAAATTTTTTCTTTCATTTGCTTACCTGGGCGATGCCTCTTACGTCTGAAGAACTTTAAATCATCTACCGAAATGTATTCATGTGGATGTTTTATGGCGAAACGATTCAATAGTTTATACGAATCTGTTATGAGAAGGTAATAACAATAATTATATGTATGTATACAAATAATAATAATAATAATAATAATAATAATAATAATAATAATAATAATAATAATAATAATAATAATAATAATAATAATAATAATAATAATAATAATAATAATAATAATAATAATAATAATAATAATAATAATAATAATAATAATAATAATAATAATAATAATAATAATAATAATAATAATAATAATAATAATAATATTAATAATAATAATAATAATAATAATAATAATAATAATAATAATAATAATAATAATAATAATAATAATAATAATAATAATAATAATAATAATAATAATAATAAAAATAATAATAATAATAATAATAATAATAATAATAATAATAATAATAATAATAATAATAATAATAATAATAACAATAATAATAATAATAATAATAATAATAATAATAATAATAATAATAATAATAATAATAATAATAATAATAATAATAATAATAATAATAATAATAATAATAATAATAATAATAATAATAATAATAATAATAATAATAATAATAATAATAATAATAATAATTGTATTGTATTTATTGTATTAAATTCATGAAATAATAATAATAATAATAATAATAATAATAATAATAATAATAATAATAATAATAATAATAATAATAATAATATTCAGTAATAACCAGTAATAATAATATATGTTTACCTGTTAAATCTGGTTCTGAAAATGAGCGATTCCATTGAAAGTTATTACTGAAAATAAACAAAGTTTGGTTGTTTGGTAACGCTCAATAGTAATAAATGTGTTTGCTATAATTATTTCGGTTGTATACATACATACATACATATGTAGATACATATGTACAAATTCCTTTAGTCGTCAACACAAACTGCCTCGCAAATTCTGAAACTGTCTGCTAACGAATGCTTTTAAGGAAATGCAAATAAAAACATACCTACATATGTATGTATGTACACATGTATAATATGTAGGACAGGGCTATTTACTAACCTAGGTATATCGTGCCATCGAAATTATCATTCCTCCCATTATTTTGTGTAAAAAACTCTTCCACGGCATTTGTCTAAAATTAATTTTGATGTTCCGGAATTTGATTTTTTGGTACCACCAAGACGATTTGCAGAAAATCAAACATGGACCAAATTCGTGAAAAAAATAATCCGGCCAATATGCACATTAAATTTAAGCAAAATTTTATGCGGAATCAGTCGTGCCCTATGGCGTATGAGTAATGTTGAATTTTCTTAGAGTTGAATAAAGTAAAACAAAGCAAATCAAATCAAATACCATAAGTCATCGTTTTGGGAAATAACTCTTCCATTTACCAGAGATGTTAAGTAATGCAGTACTTTGTGACTGCGCAGTCTTTTGATTGGGGTCAAAATGACTGCTATTCATTTTTTGTCAGCCATGACTGGGAATTAAAAAAGTAAGCCTTCATTCTGACTGGTAAATTTTAACTGTGCAGTCACCTGGCTGCAATCCACCCCGTTACTGCAATCATTTGATTGCAATCATGAAATGATTGCAGCTACAGTCTTTTGCCATTCTTCTCATAGGGGTTACTAGGTTTTTAAAGATTCGATCCCTAAGTTTGAGACACCAATCTCTTTGGCATGAGAGGAGGGTTCCTACTTTATAATTGTATTAACCCTACAGGCACCATTGGAGTCACTTCCACCCAGTACTGAGTTGATACCACCTTAATGTAACGTTTTTTGCCACCATGTTAAACGTCGTCAATAAGCATTAATTTTTTTCGAAAGAGGTATTTCGATCGATTCAGTAGAACCGCAAATAAAACACACTTAACATTCCGAGGAATATAAGTTTTTCCCTTCCTGTGGTCTTTTACATGTGGTCCATTCTACAAAGATTTTTTTCTCAGGAGACCCCTAATGAAATTTTAAGGCGAATAATTATCTAGAACATTTTAGCCCTCTAGCGACCTTAAAATACTATTTCCTGACTGTATAAAAAGGGGTCAAAATAACCCTTTCTTAGGGGTGCTAGATGGTTAAAATGTTCTAGAAAATTATTCGGTATAAAATTTCAGTAGGAGACTCTTCAGAAAAAAACTTTATAAAATTAACCTAGAAACCACAGGAAGCGAAAAACGCATATTCCTCGGAACGTTAAATGTGTTTTATTTGCGGTTCTACGGCATCGATCGAAATACTTCTTTCGAAAAGGTTAATGTTTTTTGACGACGTTTAACATACCGGCAAAAAAAAGTTACATTAAGGTGGTATAAACTATATACTGAGTGAAAGTTACCCCAATGGCGCACACAGGGTTAATACAATTATAAAGTAGGAACCTTCCATAAAACCGAAGATATGAAAAATTGAATTTTAGCGACATCTAGCGGGGTCCAAAAAAAAATTTTCCGGAAATGTTTTCGAAAAAGAGATCATATGGGGCGAACTTTTTTTTCTCGATACGCTCTAGTGTACATATCGCTAGCTTAGAGTGCAAATTGCGTAAGTCCTTTTTTCAAACTTTGTAGGAGAGATAAAAACAAAAAATAAAAAAATTTCGAAATGAAAAAAAAAAATTTTCTGTTCATTTAAATATTTTGGACTTACACAATTTTCTTCGCTTTTTCGACTTACACAATTTGCGTATCACTGAATAACAACGAGTAGAAATATGACAAGAGTCACCGACTTGTTTAGCGCGGTGCGTATTTGATTTTTCTGGCGTTGTACATAAAAATACACTTTTTCATAAAAATGGACTTACGCAGTTTGCACTCTAAGCTAGCGATATGTATTTTAAAGATTTTATAAATTGACCATTTTAGGTATATGCAAAATAAATACTATTACAGCTAAAATACATAGAGAGCATATTTTTGGTACTAGTTTACTAAATGACTGCTTAAAAAATATCGCCAGTCATCAATGAATGAAAAAAATGAATGGTCAGTCGTACTTTCCAAAAATACTGGGGACTTCAAATTTTAAATCATTAGTCAAAAAAAAGACTGAAAGGCTGCATTCAAGACTTCAAGAAAAAGAATGGGACTTCAAGGGCTGAAAGTCACGATGATTGCAATACTTAACATCTCTGCCATTTACTATTAAGCTAAATTTCTCAAATTTTGTATTTGGAGCACTTAGAATCACCATTTCATGTAATTTTCTTTTAAAATGTCTCTCGTTCATGAAGGCCCTTCATTGAAGGGTGTGAACTCTTGAACATATTGACATATTCTCGGAAATAACGGAATATAACTGTTCAGCTGTGTAAGTGTAAAAGTAGGAAGGTAATCGCTTTATGTGCATTTTACGTGCTACAAATTTCCGTTCATGCTACTTAACTTTGAACATTCACAAAATGCAGTAGGTGCATATATACATAATTTCAAAAATATTTAGGTATTCTAATTTGAAACAGTTTAGCAATCACCATACGAATGAGCAAACGTACACTGAAGGAAAAAACAACGTATATCCAACAAAAACGACGTCAACTCAACAAAAAAACAGTCATGATAGTCAGCCTACCTTGAAAATTGTTGCATAGACTATAATAATTGTTATTTTCCCATTTTACAAATATTACAATGAAAACAACCGCATTTACATATATTTAACTAGCTGACCCGGAAAACTTCGTTCTGCCCAAAATAGATTTTTTTATTAATTTTATTTCAAAAATTGTTATTACACCGTTATTATTTTTAATAGAAAATTAACGATTTTTCACTACTTAATTGTGTATACAACTTCAAAAATATATGTATAATTTTAGTATTCAGTTTAAGGCTGCACGATACACAACATTTTTAGTTTTCTGTCCCGAAGCGTAAATAAATAGCGAGGACGGTTTTCCAACACGGGAACACGCCACATAGAGCTGACCATGTGAAAAGCATGGCATTTTTTAGGTTTATGCCGCATACTTCCAACGACTGCCTTGTGACTTGTTAATTGTCATCGCAAATGCAAGTTTCACTGGAAACTGCATACGTTTGAATTGGAAGGGCAAATCTGTTGAAGATAAGGGAATCCGGGGAAGAAAGCATTCTTCTCCCTTGAACGGGCCTTTCAAAATGCTTGCAACTATTAAATTGTCCATCAGCTTTGTAACAATCAGTCGTGTACCATTGCACAGTTTGGGTGCACTGAGATTGCGTAGCGTAATAACAACAGACAACTTTGAGACGCAAATGATGAGGAGGCATTGCAGGCAAATCCAGAGAGTTTATACCTTCACTGGGTAACTTACTACTTCGTCTTCATTTTCAACGCGATCAATAGATTTATAAGAACGTAGATCGCCCGGAATTTGATTTTGAATCGTCCAATTCAAGTCGTTGACATCAATATTTTTTGCTGCTAAAATTTCGCGTGCGGCTAACCATTCGTAGTTACCATAATTTTGAGCGATATTTGGATATACACTGCTAATTAGTTCATCCTTACTTGAAGCGAATTGGTAAATCGCAGTTGGAATCGATATAAATCCACTGCAAGCATCTATCGGAACTTGTCCATTGCCGATTCGCAGCAGCTCTTTTGAAAGAGCGTCTGCATTGCTATCGTGTTGCAGCAAAACTCGCATATTGATGGTCAATGAAATGGTTTTAACAAACCTCCACAAATGCGATGACTTCAGACATGCGTTTATCTCATCCGCCGCTGTTGATTTTGGAATCACGGGTAGTGTTTGTCTGAAGTCGCCCGCCAGCAATATCTTCACTCCTCCAAAGCAACGATCATTATTGCGCAAATCTCTCAATGTTCGGACGAGTGCTTCTAATGATCGTTTGTGGGCCATTGTCCACTCATCCCATATAATCAATTTACAGTTTTTGAAAACTTGTGTCATTGCTGATTGCTTTGAAATATTGTAAACAGGACTTTCGTGTATTTGCAAGTTTAATGGAAGCTTTAATTCTGAATGTGCCGTTATTCCACCTTCCAACAGTGTTGCAGCAATTCCGGTAGATGCTACGCCCCCTTTTCCCAAAACAACTGATTTTTTTTTTCATAAGCATACTATTGATATCGTTAATCTCCTGATCAACTTTCAGGTCCCAACCTTAAACGCTATTATAGATATTCAGCTTGAAAAATCAAGTTTGTATGGGAGGTGCCACGCCCCTTTTTCCGATAACCCCCACTTTTATGCGTGGGAATGGCTTTGATGTCATTTAGCTCTATACCAATTTTCAGCTCCCTACCTTGAACTCCTTTAGAGATAATCAGCTAGAAAAATTAAGATTAATTGACAGGTGCCACGCCCCCTTTTCCGATAACCTACACTTTTATGCGCAAAAATTGTTTTGATATCATATCGCTCTGTACCAATTTCCAGGTTCCTGCCTTAAATGTTTTTAGAGATATTCAGCTTAAAAAATTAAGGGTGTATGGGAGGTGCCACGCCCCCTTTTTCGATAACCCCCACTTTTATGCGGGAGAGTGGTTTTAATGTCATTTAGCTCTATAGCAATTTTCAGGATCCCGCCATTTATTCTTCCTGATATATTCAGCTTCCAACGCTAAGTTTGTATGGGAGGTGCCACGCCCCCTTTTATCGTTTATCTCCACACCAATTTCTAAGTCCCTACCTTAAACAATTTTAGAGATATTCAGCATGAAAAATTAAGTTTGTATTGGAGGTGCCACGCCCTTTTTTCTGATAACCCCCACTTTTCTCCGTGAGAAGGGTTTTCATATCACCTACCTCTATACCAAATTTCAGCTCCCTACCTTGAACTCTTTTAGAGATAATCAGCTTTAAAAATTAAGATTGTATGGGGGGTGCCACGCCCCCCTAATATTTTTTAATTTTCTCTTCGACTAAACCTTCGCGGGGTTTCAACAAACAAACCCCCCTAAGGAAGTATTTGATTTGGTTCAGCCGTTTTCAAGTTTTAGCGTTACAATTAAATACCAAATCATTTTTATATATACAGAAGATGACAACTCATTTTGGCATTATCTCGAGTTAGCCTATTTTCATTTCGGGCACAGGTATGTGGTACATACATATGTACATTAGAGTGGCCCTTATTTTCGAAAGTCGGAAATTTGCAGGTGTTACCCCCTGATATGTTTTTGTTTAATAAAAAAATAATACTCTGAAAATTTTGGCCCCATTGAACAACTCTAACCCGTGCCACAACGAGTTGAAGTTGAAAAATTGGCAACATCACTTTTAGTAAGCGCTTTTTTTTTTGGCTATGCCGCGATAAATATATGTATGGGCGTAGGTATACCCGAAAACCTAACTGAGATGTTTACAAGTTTAAACTTTCATGAAATGAATCAAAATACTTTTATTATTTTACCGTTACAATTGCTTGAGTAGCAAGAATCGTAGAAGATGTATGTACGTATGTAGATGACATTAAATTTTGGTTCTTACGTATAAAACAACATAGTATTAAAACTAAAAAATCAAACATTTCACTTTAGAATGGTGTATTAATTTAAAATTATAGTCTATATGCTTTTCTTGCAATACAAAAACTTTAAAACGTGCAACTGATGAAGTCAGTGTACTGAAGCACAGGCCACACATATGTAGGTACCTTTTTAGCACATGTGAAACAAATTAGTTTTTAACAAACATAGCGAAAGTGAGTATAGGTCGGCATTGGGAAAGTTTGTGTCCGTATCATGGTCATTTTACGCGTAGTCAGCGTAACTACCGTTTGAAAATGATTCAGAAATATAATATCGAGACGGTCCAGCACTGTTCTTGATAGAGTCCTTAATGTCGATTTCCCATTCATCTTCCTCGAGTCATTTTATAAGAATTTCATCCAAGGAGGCACTTAGAATATTAAAAATTTAAAATTTTCTACATTTGCACACCATTTTAGTTAAATTCTGATATAAAAAAAATAGTAAGAAAAGTCCCAAAATAAAATTTTGTCACAAAAATCACCTTCATAAGGTCCCTGGACTGTGGTATTTAGGTTCTTTTGTCTGTGGATTCCTAGTGAAATTCTATAGCGAACAACTTTCTATAACTATTTAACCCTCTAACGACCTTCGAAATAATATTTTTTGGGACTTTCTAAAAAAGGAGTAAAAGCGACCTCATCGTCGGGGTGTTAGAGGGTTAAAGTAGCCTACAAAGTTACAGCTATTGCAATTGTTTGGGGTTTTACTATGTGGATATTGGTCTTTCATTCTGTGTGAGAATTAAGTGCTGTTGCAAAGTGTTATAGAAAAAAATACCCAAATTGTCAGCAGCAAACGCTTGCGCAGTGACATAACTCCCAAATAAAGTAACTAAAAAAAAAAAAAAATTGAAAAAACTACAAATATTTTCATACCAAATAGAAATAATTTCGTTATGAAATAACTCACAGTGTGTTGGGACTTATTTCATTTCCTTCTTTGGGAGTTATTTAATTCCTTTTCTGTGGAAGTTATTTCATTGCTCCGCAAACGCTTTCAATGGACTTTGAAGAGAATTAAAGTTCTGAATTGTATTTCTTCTTTGTGTATGCATGTACGAAAATGTGCAATTACACTAATAGATGGCACTTATTTTTTAAAATTTCGCATATAAATATGTATGTACGAGTATATGAAAAATATACATTAAAAATTTCAATTTTCTCAAATTGTTTGTATACATACATATATGAGTAAATAAGGATCCATGACATTTCAGTACTTCAATATATAGAATATCAGTATCTTTTGTTTATAAGTCATTTATTTGTGGTCTAATAAATAAAAACCTTGTAATTTACTAAAATTCAAAAAATATAAGAGAATTCGTTCAATATGAACGTCCACCGAACCATATAACCCTTGGTTCATTATTTCAACACATTGTGGCACGGGTTAACGTTGACCAATCGAGCCAATATTAAACAGGGAATATTTTCTTCGTACATGAAACCATTTCAGGGGGTAACGTCTAAAAAAACTAGAAAAAAAATTTTTCCATAGGCGTAAGGGCCACTCTAATGTACATACATCCATACATACATTCATATGGATTGGTGTAGAACACATGCAATTACAAACACATTTTGAGAACTTTTGGAAGACTTGATGTGTTTGGCACTGCAAATTATGCACTACAAAGGATTAGACATGTTCACTTTATACCATGTCTCCACATAACGTGTTTCGCTCTTTTTTTCTGCATTTTCTCTCTCAATCTTGTTTCGACACGGAAACCAGTGCCGAAACTCGCCAATTTCCCTACAAATTTCTGAGCGCGAGTGAAGATTGAAACACTGTTTCATTCTGAATCATCTTGCCAACCTCGATGATCTAATTTTGTATCAAAAATCTATCGAAATCTCATACAGACCAAAACAAAAACGCAAAATATAAGCAAACATACAAACATTTAAGAAGAGCAAGAAAGAGAAATGTTAAACTGAATCACGATCAGCCACGTGGAGACGGGTTATTTAGCGAGATGTTTTGTTGGTGAAACAAGTTATGTGGAGACGGGCTTTTATTTATGCATGCATGCACATACATACATACATATGTATATATATATATATATGCCAGTTGAATTGCCTTCTTGGAATTTCGGTGGGAATATGCTTTGTTACAAGCATACAAAAATGCATAGAATTAGTGGGCAAAAAATCACTATCTGTTGTAGGTGAACGAAACAACAATCGTTACATAATAAGGATTAATAAAAATCGTATTTAAAAATGTGCTATTTCGAAATTCAAAACAAAAGAAATAATAAAAACTCAAATAAGAATGGAGAGTTGCTATTCACATTTCCACCATGTGCTTCATTTAGAGTTTATGCATCAAGGAATTCCTCCTCTTTCTCGGGTGCGAGAGTTTCAATGATTTCGAATTCACCCAGAAAGACAAAAATCAAGAACATGCCATATAAAAGCATGTTGAATACACCAATACTGCGACGGGTTGTGAAATTCGTTAACGTCGACCAAAATAAAATCGACATCGTTGCGATTAATTCAAAAATCACGCAATTTTCTCCAAATCTACCCTGGGCAACCTAACATAAAAAGTTAAAAGCTTTAAATATTGAAAATAAAAAACAAAAAAATAAATAAAATTGCACATACAATGATTGGAGAGTCCACTTCAAACGTTTGATATATAAAAGTTCCTCCGATAGAAATAATTGAATCTGAAATTACGAAAATGGGGACAATTTTTTTATACTAAGAATTCATCTAAAATTTAATCAGAACTTCATTGAACATTACTAAAAAAGGGGCCGCCAAAACAGGCAGCAAAACCCATTCGCGGGTATCCATGTCGTGCCAAAGCAATCGTTGCAACCAAATCGCCAATGCTATTGCCCCACGCTTGGAGTGTGCACGCCAGAAACGAATTACTTCGTTTTGTAATAATGCCGATGACCCGCAAGACCTCTACTGACTCGCTTGCCGAGTAGTAAATGATTAAGATTGAGCAGGCGACACCATACAAAGCCATGACCTAAAAGTTCAAGATGTTGAAAAATTGAATCGAAAATCATGTATGGCGAATAATAGGTGAAACTAACTCCGTGATATCTTGGTGGTAAATCAGTTCGTGTTGTAAATAACATGTAAACACAGATGGGAACGGTTAGTAGCATCGTAAACAAACAAGCCGGTATACCCAATAAAAATACTTCTGAAGCTACAAATGCATAACAATGTTTACATGTACATAGATTTATTGAATTTAGACTTACTGAATACATATACTGTGATTAGCGGCACCCATGGAATTTGCAGACAGTTCAATAATTTTGACCAACCATGAGATTTTCGTTCGTAGTCAACCACTGGTATCAAAAGTTGTAGAACAAACAATACTGGCGCTGTAATTATAATATAAAGCTTGCCAAAAAAAGAGCTTTCCGCCCACTCCGCTTTGTCAATGGGATTTATGGAATAAAGAAGTTGCTTCCACAAATTCTTATTGGGTTTGTTTATCATCGATTGATAGAATGACACGCGTGTCTTTTCCACATTAATAGAAACGCGAAAGGTGCGATCTATAATTTCTATGCCAGCTTCAGCTCGTAATTTTTCTAGTTTTGCTAAATTTCCAGCTATGGTAAAAAAAGAACTGCTGTTTTAGACTTTCATATGAAAGGTGTGTTAAACCGAAAGAGTTCGGTTGTACTATGTACGAATGTAATAAAAGAAATTAAAAATGTAGAAATTTCGGTATCGAAACTAAAATCCCAACTGCCAATGGTTTCAGCGCTGAAGGCACTGTATAAAATAAAATTGGACGGAAAAACAATTTCGGGATTTGACCACTCCACTTTTGCACTGATCTTTCGACCCTTAATAAGAGAGCAAATGATAGGCAAATATTATTTCGCCTGCCCAGCCATTGCAGTGTCTTTCATTTTCGGAGGCAGCTGTTAAATATTGCCGCAAATCTGTCTATAAAAAGGCAAAACAGTTCTTTGATCACATGGGCCACTCAACTAACCTAGCCCAACTTTATTCTTAAGGTGTTAATAATAAAAAATACACATGCATCATAAAATTCTGTTTAGATGTTTACCTGTTGCATATTTTGGATTCTTGAGCTTTAATTGCAACGCTATAAGTAAATCAGAAAATATATAATTATTTTATTTCAACTAAATATCGACTGCACAACATATACATTAGGGTGGCCCTTAAATTAATGAAGTAAAATCTTCCATCCGATTTCTGCAGCCTCAACCAATAGGTCGAGGCTAATATAGTCGAGTATACCACATATGTACATATTAATTATGGTCCCGATTGAAGTTTGCTAAGGCGTGTCGCACAGGGACGAGTTGCTGAGACTGTAGTATTTTAGATAATGGGTATTAAATTTAACTAGTATCGCCCGTTCCCGAAATTCGACCATGCAATTTATTTTTTCAACTTTTTATTGGAATAAATGCAGCAATGGCAGAAACTGAAGAGCGGATAATGCAGAAATTCGGTGAGTTGGTTGCTGAAACATGTAATTTGAAGCTTACTATTGCGGCAGTGGAGAAAAGGGTGACTGCAGTAGAGAACGCTTGTTCAGACGTGCTCAACCTGCGCAGAGAGCTGATCGCAGCGCAAGCCCAGGTCAGTGCTCTTGAGAGTAGTGCAGCTGCTACCGATCTGATCATTACCGGCATTCCAAAAGCAGCCAATGAGAGCCTGCCTGATCTCTTTTCCAAAATTTGCAGAGCAGTTGACCACAAAGCTCCTCCACTGCGCGACGTTTTTCGTGTGCAGAGTAAGCGAAATACAAAGAATGAAAGCTCTGGTCCAATTGTGGTAAAACTCTTTTCTGCGTGTGAGCGTAACCTTCTCTTAAAATCTGTTGCTGGGTACCGCAAATCAAAGAAAAGAGCACTAGCACTCTCTGATATTGATCTGCCTGGTTATGGGTCAATATATATGCATGAGAGTTTACCTAACAATTTAAGAGAAGTAATGACGTACGCCACAGAACTTAAGCGGAAGAAACTGGTAGCATCGGCATTCTCTTTCCGTGGCAAAGTATTTGTGCGGATTAAACCAAATGAAGATCCAAAATTAATGAGAAGCAGAGCAGAGTTAAATGCATTGATTGGGAAGTGACAATATATGTACTCATATGTCTATGATTGTTAATGTTTATATTTGTATTTATTTTGGGATGCTATTGTGTTTAAGTTATTTTCTCCATCATGCTATATGCTTCGTACTGTTCAATTTTTATGTCATTCCCCTATCCCTAACATCGTTTACTATACTCTTTCTATGCTGTTATCTTTTTCTAACTCTCTCTTTGGTTTTCTGTTACAATCACATATATTTTTTCTTTGTTAATTGTTTTGTTGCAATATTTGTTTACTTGTTATTTGTGGTCGTTCCTTCAGCAGCGAATGGATCATAATCCCAGTGGTAAACTCGCCTGTAGCATTGATGAAAACCATAAAGCGATGGTTAATATATTGTGTAGGCAGTCAAATGGGCTAAATATTGTGCACTTCAATGCTCGTAGTCTGAATAGTGACAAGTTGGACTACGTTCGGGATATTTTTGTAAATTCGAACGTTGACATTATCTGTGTATCTGAAACTTGGTTTTCACCAGATATCAACGATTTTTACTATAATATCCCGAATTACAATCTCATACGTGTTGACCGTATAGGAAAACGAGGGGGGGGTGTTGCTATTTATCACAAGTCTGTCTTAAAAATAAGAGTTCTAGCCGAAGCAAAAAACTGCGACACGGAATTTCTAATTGCTGAAATTTCTGATAATATATCAAAAGTATTGGTGTCATGTGTGTATAACCCGAATAGGAGTTTTTTCCTTGATACGTTTTTTGCTGAGTTGTCTTTGTTCTTGATCAATTATGAGCGATATGTTATATGCGGTGACTTCAATGTCAATATCCTAATAAATGACTCATACACGAATAAGCTATGGAATCATGTAACAGCTGCAGGCCTTACTATTGCAAATACGCAGATACCGACAAGATATGCAAATAATGCGACACCAAGCTTATTAGATTTAGTTATTGTGTCGAGTATTAATCATGTCCTTAAACTTGATCAAATTGGATTCATCTCTGACCATGACTTAATGTTCTGTACTTTAGATGTCATGTTTAATTGTCCGTCAGCAACTTTGTTTACCGAGTATCGTGACTTTAAGTCCGTAGACAGAGATGAACTGTTTATTAGCATGTCGCATACGGACTGGAATTCATGTTGGTTTTATTCTTCTGTAGATGAGAAGCTTGACTTTTTAAACCAAAATTTAAACTTTTATTTTGATTTACATGTCCCATTACGGCAAATTAGAGTTTTGAACAGATCATGTCCTTGGTATAATGGCAAAGTTAGGAATGTAATAAAGGCTAGAAATAAGTTATACGCAAGGTGGAAAAAAAGCAAAACTGAGTTTGATTGGTTACAGTACAAACATTTTCGGAATAAGGCTACTTCAATTATACGCAATGCGAAGAAGCTTTATTGTGAGTCTAAGCTCAATGCATTACTGCCATCTAAGAAGCTGTGGAGCAACTTGAAAAAATTGAATATACATGGTAGTAAAAATGCTGAGTGCCTAATTGACCCCGACACCCTTAATGACTTCTTTGTTAATGTTAGTAAAGGTGAAAACAATCCGACTGGTTACGAATTTGTCGGTAGTATTGGACCGCAGGTAAAGTTTCAGTTTAATGCTGTTAGTGAAGAGGAGGTTCTTAAATCTCTTATGAAAGTCAAGTCAGAAGCAACTGGAGAGGATGGTATATCTCTGAAATTTGTCAAGTTGATTCTTCCATTTATTATAGGGACCCTTACGCACATAATTAATCATTGCTTCACAACCTCGTGCTTTCCACTGGAGTGGAAAAGGGCTAAAATCATTCCGGTAGCGAAGAAAAATAATTCCAAAGAATTGTGTGACTATAGACCAGTAAGCATCTTACCAGTGTTTGCAAAAGTATGTGAATCCCTGATGGCAGAGCAAATTTCATCGTACATTAAAGATAATAATATTCTATCCCCATTGCAATCAGGATTCCGACCGAAACATAGCTGCTCCACGGCCATGATAAAAATACTTGACGACATAAGAGAGTATTATGACAATGGTGACTTAACTCTTCTTTGCCTGCTTGATTTCTCCAAGGCATTTGATTCAGTGAATCACAATATTCTTTGTAAAAAACTGTCATACTTTTTTGGATTCTCTGAAGGCTCTACCAAACTTATAGCGAATTACCTTTCTGAAAGAACTCAGAAAGTGGTGTGTAATGGTTGTGTGTCCGAATCTGTTTCTGTTGAACGTGGCGTGCCGCAAGGCTCTGTTCTTGGTCCTCTTTTGTTTAGCCTTTATATTAATGATTTATTTTCTGTATGTCAATATGTTAATGTTCATGCGTATGCTGATGATATTCAGCTATATTTATCAAGTCGTATTGGTCTTGTGGAAGATTTATGTTTTAAGATTAATAGTGATTTGTCTGCAATTTATAAATGGGCGTGTGAAAATGGTTTACGTCTAAATGCTAAAAAGTCTTATGTGTTACCTATTAGCCATAATACTATACATGTTGAAGATATCCCTGAACTAGTTGTTGATGATGTTGTGCTTTCGTTTGTCAATAAAGTTAGAAACTTAGGATTCATGGTGAACTCTAACCTAAGCTGTGTAGACCATGTTAATACTGTTGTGAGTAGGGTATATTATGTTCTACGTAGGCTGTGTATGTCGGCGTATTTTACGCCATTAGAGACAAGGAAAAAACTTGCTATTCAGCTTATCTTACCAAACATTACCTACTTCGAACATGTTTACAGTCGACTTGACTCTGTTTCTAATCACAAGATTGATGTTGTATTCAACAACATTACAAGATACGTTTATGGTATTAAAAAATATGACCATATTTCCTTATGGAGGAATAAAATTCTGGGATGTAACATATCTGACTATATTGCAGCCAGAAACTGTATTTACATCTTTAAAATAATAGAGTTTAAGGAACCTAAGTATCTATATGATAAATTAACATTTAGTAAATCAAACAGGAAGCACAATCTAATCATTCCTAGATTTGTTTTCTTGTCATCATCGCGGTTGTTTTTCGTCAATGCTGCGAGGTTGTGGAATTCTATTCCTGACAATATCAAAGCTGTTTTGAATGGAACGAATTACAAAAAAATAATTCTCAACTACTTTTGTAATAAGTGAATATGTGATTGAAACTTAACCTTTATTTCTGTTTTTCAATTTTAATTTTCTCTAATTCCTTCTTCTTCTCTTTTCACCTTTCTCACCTTTTTATACTCAGCTGTACTAGTACACAGAGTATTATAGTTTTGATTTCCTAACGGTGGATTGTAACAGAATGAAATAATCGAGATAGATATAGACTTATATATATCAAAATGATCAGGGTGAAAAGAGAAATCGATTGAGCCATGTCCGTCCGTCTGTCCGTCTGTCCGTCTGTCCGTCTGTCCGTCTGTCCGTCTGTCCGTCTGTCCGTCTGTCCGTCTGTGAGCACGATAACTCGCGCAAAAATTGAGATATTTTGATGAAATTTGAAATGTAAGTTGGTATCAAGACAGGAACGGATGGTATTGAAAATGGGCGAAATCGGACCATGACCACGCCCACCTCCCCTATATAGTAAAAATCGGAAATTTTGTATCTCGGTCACTAATAGTGCTAGAGTGATAAAATTTCACACACGTATTGAGCTCAGGCCCTTATGAAGAAATATGGTGAAATTTTGGAAAATGGGCGGTGCCACGCCCACTAATTAAGGGGCAAACATTGAAAGTTTTATGAGTCATAACTCAGAAACCGTTGAAGATATATCGATGAAATTTGGTAGGCGTGATATACTTACTTAGGCAAATGTTTGGACGAAAAATTGCCAAAATCGGTTGACGACCACGCCCACTTTTATATATGGGTATTATAAAGTGACCTAATAAAAGCATTTTAAGCGATATCTCTGTCAAATATAAAGATATATCATTGAAATTTTATGGAAGGTGTCCAACTATGGACATAAAACAAAAAATACAAAAATTTTGGAAAATGGGCGTGGCACCGCCTCCTTTTAGAAGCAGGAATATACGAGATTTCTGAGCCCATAACTCGACAAATAATCGATATATTATGACGAAACTTGGTCTATACACTTTCACTGCTTGTAGTAATACATGTTCGAAATTTTAGCGAAATCGGTTGACGACCACGCCCACTTTTATATATGGGTATCATAAAGTGGCCTAATAAAAACATTTTAAGCGATATCTTTGTCAAATATAAAGATAATTCATTGAAATTTTGTGGCATGAGTTCTACAATAGATCGGAAACAAAAAATAGAAAAATTTCGAAAAATGGGCGTGGCACCGCCTCTTTTCAGACAAAGGAATCAACGAGATTTCAGAGCCCACAACTCGACAAATAATTGAGATATTATGACGAAACTTGGTTTATACACTTTTATAACTTGTGTTAATAGACAGGCAAAAATTTATTGAAATCGGTTTATGACCACGCCTACTTTTTAACAAAGATATTTGTGGAACACCCTTTGGGAATTTGTAACAAGACTTCTTTGTAACTAGAAGTCATAAAGGAATGAAATTTTGCACAAAGAATAATATTCATATGCTTAGTTGGATGAATGATAAAAATGTTGAAAATGGGCGTGGCTACTCCCACTTTATACGGCACTCGCTTTATATAAAATACACCCTATATCGAACAAACGCAAACAAACAATGAAAGCATACAGCTGAGTATCTAATGTTCGATTCCACTCGAACTTAGGCTTCCTTACTTGTTCCTCCAATATTAGATTGTATTGCTTACAAGCATATTTATTTTTTGTTATATTTTTATTAATTTTTATGTATTAGATATATTTTTTAAATAACAAATCAATTTATGTAACTATTATTATTATTTTAATTTAAGTAATTATATGCAACTTAAAATCGATGATGTGATATAAAAGACCTAGTCTTAAAATTGCAACCTTTATAATTATAATAAAATAAAATTACCAAACTTAGTACTCAAAGTATTACAAAGTAAATAAAAAGCACCTCAAAGAAAGTAAATACGAATTAAGTAAAATTGAAATAAAAAGAAAAATATTAAAATAAAAAAATTAAGTAATAAATAAATTAAAATGAAAAAGCCTAACAGTGAGTAAAGTTAAATTAAAACACAAATTTTTATGAAAATAATTAAAAAGCACCTAAAATAAAATAAATGCGAATTAAGTAAAATTTAAATAAAAAGAAATAAAATCATAAATAAATGACAATAAAAAAGGCCTGATAGCGAATAAAGTGACATTATAACAAAAATTTAAATAAAAAATAAGTATAAAGCACACACACGGATATTATTTTATATATTTTTTTTATTGGCACACTCTTAGGTACAAAAGCGTGGCATCCATATAAAATACTTTAGCGCCAAAAATGGCTTCGGCAAAGTATTCGATGGAGGTTTTAATTTTCCATATATTTTTTATTGTAATTGGTTGCTCCTTTTTCTCTATATTATGGAGCATGGCACGGCCTACTTCTTACAGTTTTTTAGCTTTCTTGCGCTCTGGCGCTTATAGAACTCATAATAGGAAGGTTCAACTTGCGAATCACTCATAGAGACAATCAATTTTGAGTGTAATGCAATTTTTGAGTGTAATCCGAATGCATATGAAAAAGGGAGAGAGAGTGCTTTTAAATTAAAGCAACTCTTCAACTGTGTTTGCGATATTTGTAAACAGTTTTACGATATTTATTTCTCTTAACTAAAAACTTTATTTATTAATTAGAAACAAATTAAATAATTTATTGAAAAAATTATATGCCTATGCACTGCTCTTGACTCATACGAACACATCCATATCAATTTTATGTGGATATGAGTATGTTAAATGTGCTAAACAGTCTTCAAAGGATTTTCTGATATTTGACCTCTGTGCGAAATACCTTAGCCGTATCCAATCGGGGCCAAAATTTATATATGATATCTCTGACTATACTGTTCCCGATTGACGGGCTGAAACTGAATAAAATCTTTTGATTTTAAGCACCACCCTAATATACGTACTTATCGTCGTACCATACGAAAACTAGCACATTTAAAATTTCTGGCGAAAGCTATCAATTATAAAATTCTGTACGAAAAGTAGCACATTTCACTTTTGGCTGACGAAAAGTAGCAATAATTACTTATATACTGTTTTTACATTAAAATTGTTGTTGTTTAAACAAAATTGATAGTTTTCGTCAGCCAAAAGTCGAATTTGTTACTTTTCGTCAGCCACAAAAAATCGTATGCTAGTTTTCGTATGGTACGACGATATGTATGTACACAGCCATTGACACACTTACTTCTAATACTTTGCTTAAGCAGTAATTGCTCCAAAAATATGACTATTAAATACATTATATAAATTGACACGATCACTGAAATGTTTTTGTAAAGAAAATTAAAATACATGTGTACATAAATTTATTTAGTATCCCAGTAAACTTTCGGAGTCATAAAAGAATCAGAAAAGAATCCTAAACTGAAGTGTTCACACTCATTATGAGCTCATTTTGGAGTCCGAAATGTATGTATTTCTGTTCTTAATATGGGCGTCCGATATGAACCTAATTTCATACATCATATGAGCCTGAATAAGAGTCATAAAAGACTCCTATTGGACTCAAATTTATGACTATCTTTTTTCATTTTTTTGTGACTAGTAAAATAAAAAAATATGTTTCTTTTGCATTTTCCTTCCCCTTACCCAGTTCTCTTCAAACGCTTGCTATCCTCTTTTCCAAACCTTCTTCACCTTCACTGCTTGCTTTATCGTATTGTCTATTTTGTATTCTCCTCCTGATTCGAACCTGACATTAACCTGAAATTCAATCCAATGCCATTATATACTGGGACATTCAACATTATATTGAACTTCAGTGATATTTATACTTCCCCTTTTTCGAAACGGCATCTATGAATCACAATTATTTTAAAAAACAAAAAAAAAAACGTAAAAAAAATCTTAAGCTCATATTTCACACATATTCGGATTCATATCGGACTACGAATTATGAAGCTCCTGCTTCACACATATTTCGGGGTAATATATGATTTCAAAAGTTAAAGACTCATACAAATATTTCGGACTCATGTGCTGCAAATTATGAGTGCTCCGATAATTTTTGCTGGGATATAATGTACGAGTACACTTATGTATATGCATATGCATGTGTGTTTATATTTAGGTAAACAAAACTCACAAATCGCTTCCGTACGTGTAACAACACCATCCGACACAGAACAATAATCCACAAAAATAATCCCAAAGCTAAGGAAGCATGCATCGCGAAAAACATTATTCCATTGTAACTCAAATGGATATAATATAAATATTAGACCGGCAACAAAAAGCAAAATATATACACCGGCTCCAAATAAATCCGGAAACAAAGGTCCACTTTCGTTCATATTTGAAAAGGTGCCGATGACATCAGGTGAGCCATTCCCAAAGGCCAATAGTGTTACGCCAGCTAAATTCTCGTTAAGTCCCATTATCTTGGATACAACTTTTAAAGCCGGGCAAAAACTTGAGATTATAAATTACATAGTAAATGCTTTCAAAGTGAATTAAGTATGTATGTATCTCATTCACAAACATATGTACATACACATTTTCAACCGTACAGCCCAAAACTATATAGATCATAATGCATATAATCACTAAAAGCAATGAACACAAAAACAATTCCGTATAATTTTCTGGCCTCAAATGGCAGTAGAGCATTTCAATATAATTGGCAAATATTCCGTTACGATCACAATCTTTGGTTGCGCGCACATAATCACAACGATCCTCGTGGAACAAATATTGCACCACATTGCAACTTGGCTGGAATATATGTATGCAGTAATAAAGTCAATTCGCAATTTTATTATGATGCATTATGTGAAATTTCAATGGGATCGGTCTGCACTTACTGGTGTATTGAAGGCATCTGCGTCCTCCATTGCTCTCAAATAAACAAAAATATTTCAAACAGTTGAATAAACGTATATAAAAATCTTGATTCAAAATCCTAATTTTCAAAGTTAACAAAAAAAGAAATTAATGAAGCAACGGCTGTGATATGAAACAGTACAGTGATACACAAACATTTATCTATTTATTGAAAATATGGGTCAAACCTCTAATGGGCCCGTCAGAATTAATAATTTGCCGGCAATCCAGCAATCCGTTTAACTGACTGCAGAGTGGAATTACATGTATTTGAATGACGATTGACACTTTCAGTACTTCAACTTTGCCGTAACAAATATATGAAATTGAAGTATGTATGTGTCAGTTAAACGGATTGCTGGATTGCCAAAAAAGTATTCATTCTGACGCGCCCAAAGATGTAATGAAGGTAAAGCAAAAATGGGAAACCGCAAAGCTAAAAATATAATAGAAATGCGAATACATGCATCGAATAAGTATATAAAATCAGCTCGTCCAAATGGCTTTGTATCATTGAATTGTAACTAAAGTCATACTAAGCAAACGAATTGGAATCACAACAAACATTACTCATACGCACCGGTGTGCTTTTTTAGTGTGTGTTGACTTCTCCGCGGTTGACTAACTCTCTATTCACTAGTTGATATTTTAGTTTTGGAAATACATATGTACATATGTACATTCAAATGCAAAATATCATACTGTAAACAAATTAATTAAACAAACAAGGAAGTAATATGCATAGGTAACTGAAATTTACCTGCTCACATTGCGCCAGTCCTTGATGTCATGGCCCATTTTTCGCTATACGAATTGCCATTTACATACATATGTATGCACGTGCATATGTATGTATATAGTTATGTATGTATGTAAATATGTAGCTGATCACTTTGATTATGTTTGATATATGTTTATGTACACATCCATATACATATGCATTCATACATATATGTATATGTATGTATATCTATCTTTTTTTTATTCTGTCGACAATAAAATTGATAAAACTTATTGCACTCAGACACAGCCACACATGACGCACGATTTTTAAGCTGTCCGCATCTCAATTCTTTTGAATTTATCACATATGTTTTTACATGGTGCATGCATTTCTATTTATGTACAGTGGAACTTCCTTATAGTGAATTCGCAGGGGACCTGAAAATCGCTTCACTATAGTATATAGTATATATATATAGAGACTTCATTATATAGAAATTATTTTTTTTCTTTTGTAATTTTATTTAAAATAATCAGTAAGTTTGGTTTGAATTAGTACATTCTTCCATTTTTCATTTTCAACAAAAGCTTCCAAATCATTTAGACAGTTAAAAACATTAATCGGTACGTTACTCTTCTTCTCCACAAAGGTTTATTTTTTAGAATATTTGATAAAGTGCTGGGAAGTATTTCAAACTGATTAGCAATATATTTTTTTCGTATATTCCCTTCTTTAACTTTGTTAATAATTAATAACTTTTTTTCAATTGAAATGCTGCTTCGATGCGTCATTTTTACTTCAATTACTTAACACAACTGAACTCCTACTATGTATTTTAATTTTGGGATTCTCCGTATTACATTTCTACGTTTCGTTTATTTCTGATAATATGCAGTTACAAATAATTGAGTGTAACCGAAAACATATTTGAAAGAATTCACTATACGGAGACAAAAACGTATGAAGCTTGATTTTCAAGCTGCAAAATTTGTTCATTATATAGAAAACTTCACTATATAGAAATTCATTATAAGGAGACAAAAATGCACCGAAAGTAGAACCAAAAAGCTGTGTCTTCAAAATTACTTCATTATAGGGAGAGATTCATTGTATGAAAGCTCACTATAAAGAAGTTCCACTGTACTTTCCACCATTATTACAGTCTCAAAGTTAGACTATAACTGAAACCACACAAATCAATCAAGCACCAACACGTTTTCAACTAAACACGACAGTTTTGAAAACGCTTTTATTAGCGCTTCACCTGTATGTTTGCGTGAATGTATGTAAGCAAATGTTATGTATACGCAGTGTCGAACCTATGTCTATTTGCAACGCTCTAGTGTGTAGTGGCACTTAAGCCACTCTAAGCGTGATTTTATATTTTTAACATAATCACTTATTTGGTAGATATGTTTGTATGTACATATGTACATAAATATATATGTATATATATATATGTATGTATGTACATGCTTGTTTTATACGCGTGTACATAAATTTTCTCACATAAATATAATCAACATTTTAACAACATCAATTAACCAAAATAATACATATTGAGTTAGGCGCTAACACTTGTTCTCTACGCCAACTTCAATTACCAACTAACTTCTAATTCCTCTCTCTGTTAGCTAAATGTCTAAGCACCTGTATATTTAGCATATATACACATGTATGTACATATGTACATATTTACATGCATAGCAGTGATTTACGCTATAAATATCATCCTTTTACTAGTACATACTTCATTCTACATTTGAATTTCAAGGCTTTCAAGGTTTTCTTGGAACCACTTTACGCTCGATATGGATAGTTTATGGTGTGTGTGGAGGGTAATGAACCCTGCAGAAAACGAAATTAATTCATACACGCATGTATAAACCAGTCGCTTGTAGCAATAAAGTAGTCCCAAAGCTGCCACATTTCATATAACAAAATTGGTTCAATTAACATTGCGATGTCCTAGGACAGGACCACTACTAAATTGCTATTTATTTCAAATTTAAATATTCCTTAAATTACTAATTTCTCTTAGATATACATATATACGTATGAAAGGCATTAAGGCAATGGTTTTAGATAAGTATTACAAAATTAAAATAAAATAATTTAACATAAGAAAATTAAAAATTAAAATTGCATATGCTCACAGGTGGTTTCTGAATTGGTTTGCCGTATCTGGTTTATAAACTAGTTTGATGCGATCGAAAGACGGGCCAGTGGTGCAAATGTACCAAGTAGTCCAATAATTTTTGCAGGCAAGTTAAGGTGAACGTGTGGGACGACGACTGACCAACTTGACCAACATAAGTTCTCACCTGTCAGCATAGTTGGCACTCCTTAAATGCTATTAGTGAACACGCAATCTAGATGCATATGTATGTATGTACATATGTATTTCGTATGTATGTGCATACAAAAGCGAATGCAAGTCTAACGGTTTCTGAAGCACACATTAATGCAACAAACTTATGTACGTAATACATATGGATGTAGTACTTACATATGTACCTACATATGCATATTTGTAGTATCAAATTCGACGGGCCATTGCATGCAATTGAGTAATTTGCAAATATCTGCTTCAAATGACAACAGAAAAATTAAAAACGCAAGTGTTTATGCATTTGTACACTTAAGTGCGATATTGTGCAAAAATTAGGCAATACGAGACCAAGAGAAATTATACAACTTACCGCAAATTTGTCTATTTTCATTATTGAGTTAATACTTAAACACTACATAGTTTCCTGGGCAATTTAAACTGAAAATAAATAATTAAGGATTAAGCAGATTAGCATAGACACAAACGAACATGTGCGTGAAAGCAACATTTCTTAAGTTCCTTGAAGTTTTAAGTTTTTTACTGTGTAATGCTTAATCTGCAAACATGCAGCTTATAGTTATATTTCATACCCAAAAATACTAGGTATACTAGCAAATGCAGATGTACATAACTATATATACGTAAATACGTAGATATATATGTACATATATATATGGTATGATGCAGGAACTTTAACGTAACACGCAAATCTTGCGAAACTAAACAATGCCTTATCATTTACAAAAATCGACAATCATTTCTGGTATACATAATTTTTGGGCTGGAATAAAAAGCACATTTTGTAGTTAACCTGCATTACTAGGTCAAGGTTATGCTATGTTAATATGTAAGTGTATGATTGCAATGATTTTATGGGTAATTATTAGGGCAACAGAAAATATGCCCTAAAAAATTCGTTTTTAGCGCTAAAAATATGTCCTTAAAAATATGGTTTAAGCGCTAAAAATATGCTCTTAAAACTTGGTTTAAGCACTGAAAATATGCCCTTAAAATTTTTTTTGATATACTTAATAAAAAGATATACGGCATGGTAGGTTGTGTGCTCCCCTTTCATGCAAGAGATTCCAGGTTCAAACCCTGGCCCGGACAAATATCAAAAATTAGTTTTAAATAAAATTAGAACACTGTAATAAAAATATTTTTATTAAAGGTACATATTTGTTTTTATAGGTATAAAACTGAAATAAAAAATTCACATTTTATTAAATTATAATACTTTTTGTAACAAAAAATTATTTTTATTAAAGGTACATTTTATTGGTACAAAAGACGAAATAAAAAAAAATTCACATTTGCGAAACACATCTTCGTTACCAAAAGAAAACAAGTATTTTTACATACGAAAATCTATATATATTAGGGCGGGTCAATTTGTACTGACGGAAAAAACCTACTTTGTTTCGGCCACAGCTGTATTCTCTGGTCAACTCTGAACACAAAAGTCTAAAGGAGCAAAGTTGTAAAATGAAGTTCGACCCTCTGCAATTACGATTTTAGATAGTCATACCTAAAATTTTTTTTACATTTGTTAAAAAAAATGTAGTTGAAGATACTCAAATTAAATTTTGAGATTTATTTGAGTTGAACCCATCCGTCGGCCGACACATTATCACAAAATTTAATCAATTTGGGTAAAGTTTACAAACGACAAAGAATTCACTATCAGAGATCTTAAACTTCTTTCCTAAATATCTCGAAATCAAAATTTATTACGAATATTCTGAATACGTCATTGTATGCTACAGGCAAAAATTAAGTTGACGTGTTTCGGCGTTTCACTTAGATATTTCAAACTTTTAAGATATACTTGTTGTAACATAAAATAATTGGGAGAAATTCTAAAGAAGGGGTTTGGAAAATTAATGTATTTCCCTAAAAAATAATCAAATTGCATATTTATTTATTCAAATTGATATTGCAGTAAACTACAAATAGAAAACTATGTCGATTGTCGCGGTAAGTTTTTAAACGTAGAAAAAGATCTTTTCACGTCAACTGAAGGTATCGGGGCGTATTTAAAAGCAAGAATTTCAGTCACTGTGTAGCGTGTAGTGCTACACGTTCAATATGAATATTGTGATATTGAAGATATTTTACTTCCGTCCTTTTCGCACTTTCACTTTCAATTTGTTTATTGGCAATATTGCGATCCGGATCGCGGATTTCATAATTTCTAAACATTTTGCGATCCAGAATCGCGAGCCATCAATACTCGATGCTACACTATCAATATGAATCGCGATCCACGGATTTCATCAATATATATTGAACAATTTTACGAGCGAGATGGAAAAATACGACGAAATACTATGCTAAAATATGAATTTATAGCAAAATATGCCAAAAATATGCAAATAAGTCAAGATATGCAAAAATAAGCCTTTTGACCTAAATATGCGAAAATATGCCCTAACAAGTTAGGCTTATTCTCTTCGTCTTGAGCTAAAACTCCGATATATATTTATCATATATAAATAGGACTGTAACAGAAAAATATGCATTTGCATATCTTCTGTTGCCCTAGTAATTATAGTACATTGGCGCGCTATGGAATAGAGAGATGGTCGAAATACCTTCAATTTTTTTTGTTTGTTTTTTTTTTTTTTTTGTGTAAGAAAAAATTAAGAACACATTGCGTACTGGGGTAGAATCTTGTTCTAAAAATATATTAGAACTAAATTGGACTATTATTAAATACATATGTACATTAGACCGGCCCTTAAAAATAAATTTTAAAACGTCGGGCTTAGAAAGCTTCCTTTTTACCTAAATACTTAAAATATAAAATTTGGTGAAGATCGCATAAGATTTAGTGGCCGCGCACATCCGGCGAAATATACATAAAAGTACTTAAAATATAGCTATTTAATAGCTTGCTTTACTCTTAATCAAATGCAACCCCAATTAGTTTATTACCCGTCCGACATCAATGTCCAAAAGATATCTTAATTTTATCTAAAATAGGTTATCTTTTAGAACTCAGAAAAATATTATAATTAATATTTGGGTAAAAAGCAAGCTTTCTAAGCCCGGCGGTTTAAAATCGGAAAATATTTGATAAAATAAGGGCCGGTCTAATATACATACGAGTATTTACATACATGTATGTAGGTCGTGCGGAACCCCCAAATGGCAAATTAATAAACTACATTTCATTGTTAAATTTTTTTATTAAAACGTGTGTGGTTTGTATGCCTTGTTTATTTTTTTACAATATTTTGTATACATTTTGCAAACAATTACGCAAAATAAAACTATTGACAATATAATACAAAAAATGAAAATAGTCATACACTTTTGTTGCAAGTACGTTTATCTATATGTAGGTAGGTGCATGTACAAAGATGTACATATATAGGCATGTATATTTATACAACATATGTTGTTACATGATTGGAAGATTGGTGCTTATTAAATTTATTACTTTCAAATATATTTACACAAATGTGTATGGTGATCAAGCTTTCGATAGACCTTCCCAACGATCGGGCACTGTATAAAAATAGCGATCCATGGCATCAATAAATCTTTGCTTATAACGCTCTGGATGTATAACAGTTGGTAATTTGCCCATACCACCCAACAGACCAGTTTGTTTAACAAATGATTCAACCTTTTTATCGAACGTAAATGTGCGAATGTAATCTAATCAGAAATAAGAAGTTTGATTTGGATTAGTATAAAATTTTATTTCTTTCGTTTCTCAACTTACGCATAACTAACTACTTACCAATTATACCTAATACCAGTACACTATTTTTATTATCCAAGCCTACCAACAGTGAATAGTCCATGACTTGATTTTTCTGCAAGAAGGTGGAATCTCGATTGATAGCATCTTTTAGCACAGCTTTGCTATGTGACAAAATGTACAATGGCTTTGACCAAGACACTGCAAAACGACAAATAATGAAACGTGATAAAAGGAAAAAATTTATGAAAAAAGGCTAATTGCAATTGGTTTAAGTTCATTTCATAATATGAAATTCATATAAATAACTTACTTTGCACCAAATTTTCATCCAATAGCACAATTTCACCATGTTGATCAGTGGGATCCACCAAGCGATTTCGTTCCGAACCTTTCAAGTCGAATTTGTTCTTTATATCACAATCGAAAAAGAGATTTTCCATAACCAGCAACGATTTCTCCACAAAGGAACTGTGTTAAAATAGTGAAAGAAAGAAAAAGCACAAGGATATAAAATAACGAAAAAACACAGGTTGGCATTTTTTTATGGGTAAGGGCTGCGCATAAACACAACTACCTTAATACCCAAAATAATTTGTGCGGTAAAAGTGCTGATTTTAGCGCGGCATTTTCAATGAATTTTTTAAGCTCTATTGAAGTAAAGGGGCTTTCTTACAGTTTTGCGCAATGCAAATAAATCCTTTTGGTACTTTTGAGAGAAATTTTGATTTATGTCAATTTTAAATGAATTTCTTAAATTTCCCTTTTGGGATATTTTATGGGATTTTTTTTTAATTTGCTAGATTTAGAAGTGCTTTTGTTGGTCAGTAGTGTCTAACATAATTTAAGCCGAAATTCAACACATTTTCTTTTGGGATATTTTATGGAAAATTTTTTTATGTGTTAGATTTATAGTAGATTCCCTGCATTTTTGCGCAATACAAAAATTCCTTTTGGCACTTTTGAAGGAAAATTTTAAGTATGCTCATTTTAAATAAATTTCTTAAATTTCCCTTTTGGGATATTTTATGGTAATTTTTTTTTAATTGTTAGATTTAGAAGTGTTTCGGGCCGTAATTAGTCTTCAACACATTTTAAATGAATTTCTATAATTTCCCTTTTGGGACATTTTATGGGAAATTTTTTAATTTGTTAGATCTAAGGTAGTTTTCCTGTATTTTTGCGCAATACAAAAATTCCCTTTGGTACTTTCGAGCGAATTTTTTATTTATGCCAATTTTAAATTAATTTCTTAAATTTTCCTTTTGGGATATTTTATGGGATTTTTTTTTTAATTTGCAAGATTTAGAAGTTTTTCTTATGGTAAGAAAACATAATTTAAAGGGAAATGCAACACATTTTAACTGAATTTCTTAAATTTCCCTTCTGGTATATTTTATGAGGATTTTCTTAATTTATTAGATTTAGAGGTTTTTGATGTAAAGTAGTATTTAACATAATTTAAAGCGAAATCCAGCACATTTCATCAACTTTTTTATGAAATTGTTATAAACAATTTTGTACTTGAGCTTGGCACCCACTTCCAGACAAGGTCAATTTCACTTACTCCTTTTTCTTGATTGTCACATTAAATACACCAAAAATTTTCGCTAGCAAAGTTGGTTGATTTTGTTGTTGGCATGTATTGATATATTCAAAATAATTCGGAGCAAAATTTTCAAATATTTTAATGTCGGTCTTGGTCATCTCCTTCAAAACAAAGCGATCATCTATAATAAACCCAAAAAAAAGGAAAACAAAGACCATTCCAGCATTAAAAAGTAGTTGAACGTTAATTCATTGCCGTCGACATACCCAACGTTTTGCAGAACCTAGAACCAGACTTGCCGCCCCTTGCCTCCCACTGCACACTGCTGCAGAGTGAGCGTGCCAAATAGTTGCGGCATTTCTCAATTTCCGTTTGTACTAACGCTTTGTCATCGGCATGGCGACTGGTATTCGCTGTGTTCGTTTGCATGACAATGCTTGCGTCGCTGGGCTTACGCACCAATTCCATCTCCGGACCGCTGCGACTTTGCGATACCTTCAATTCTTCGCGTTTCTTACTCTGTTCCAGCTCTTTATATAACGATTTCTCAATAAGCGGCGGACGCAGCGTGTTCGCTCGCATCAAATCGAATTCTTTGGCGAAATATATTTTGCAAGTGTATTGTGTGCCATTATCATGGAATGTTAGATCGATATGCGAACTATTCGCTTTCAATTTGTTACGCTCTTCATCTGTGTTATTGTTGTTGTTGTTGTTGTTAATATTGTTATTGCAGTGAGCTTCCGTTTTCTCATTTCCATCGCTTTCCTGTGAGCTAAAATTTCAGGCATTTATATTATCTTCCATCTTTTTAATTTTTAAGTTTGTATGCTCACCTATCAAAATTTTTCCGCTTCAAGTTTGGACTGTAATTGGTTTGCACGTTTGATGCGGTCGCGCCATTTCCAATCTCTGCATTCGTTGCCTGTTGCGCTATTGTACCGCCACTTGCACTCGCATTACCACTGTTGTTAACCAATCCGGCCATGAGCCGTTGATAATCCGCTGATGTGAGGCAATAAGCAATCAGCGAACTCAAATCTTGATCGTGCACCAGTATTGGGAATGCGCCCATGGGCAGCGTGTAATGTTCTTGTGTCGAGAAGGGCGACTGCAGCAAATTGGCTGGGCCCGCCGACGGCAACAGCTGCGTAAGTATCTTTTTAATCGACTTTTTGTCTGTGGTTGTCGTCGCTGTCGTGGGGTTAAGTAATTGCTCTGTAGATGACCTTTTCTCAACGGCCATCAAATGAGTGCTGCCGCCGATTGAATCCGTTTCAGAATCGATAACATTATCATCTACATTGCCAGTACTTACATCATCATGCAGGGAGGAGGGAGTGGCGTGTGCACGATTGTGGTTATCAGGTACTTGTGGTGATGCATCACAATTATCCGAACGCAAATCTTCTGTGCAAATAGTACCCGAATCGGCGCTGGCTGTCTGCGGGGGTTGTGCTTGTTGTTGTTGCTTAGCTGCAGCCTTCTGGGCCAACGCGATGTCGTGCACCCGTGGCCCCCACAACTCAATGCTTTCGGCGAGTACGCGCTTTGACATGAGCAAGGCATCATTCACATCGTACACATTGGCCTTGGGATCGGTGAGTAGTGTCTGTACAATTTCGATATGTTGTTTAAAAATGAACTGATCCTTGCTAAGCGCCGTTTTCAGATTGACCACCAACGCCAAGCTATCATCCTCGGTGGCAAGGTCGGCGATTCGCTCGTGAATGCGTGTATACACTTCATGTCCTTTCATGGAGAAATTCTTAATCTCCTCCATGTACTTGAAGTGATCCAATACCTTTGGCGGTTTCAATTCCAGCACCAATGCAGGCAAGCCAATATTCCATACCTCGATGGACGTGTATTGGAACTTGGCGCCAACTCCGCGGTATGTGAAGTAGTGCACGTAGTCGCGATGTAAGGAGTGCTGGCACTGATTGAACTGCTCAGTGCAGCTTGGCGTCGCTGCCGGCGAGTTGCTGCTGCCGATAATTAAACGCTTCTTGTATGCATGACCATGAAATCTGAGTTCCAGGTACTTGGCAAATGAGAGCGATTTGCTGCTTTCGTAAAGCGGAACACTTGGCGTCATTTCATTGCAAATGGTGCACCAAGCCGTGAAGTAGATGCGATTCGGATCAGTTTTTATATTATCCTCGCTGAGGAAGACCTGCACACAGCCCATCGAATGCACGTACCTACAGAACACATTACAAACATACACACATGTAAACATTGAAGTGGTTACTTAATAGGAATGAACAAATGCACAAACTAACCGGCGCACATGTCCCAACATCGGTAGGTTGCAAAGTCTACAGATGGAATTCAAACGGCAACAGTAACGCTGCAGAAATTGTCCGAGCATGATATCGTGCTGACCATAGAACTTCATGTCCAACAAAGTCGGTGGCGCACAAAACGACGGGGCCGATTTAGGATTCAAGTAGAAACTGCAGAATAGCACCGGCAAGCGTTGATGGTTTTCTATGTCCAATGCATCCTTATACAAATTCTCCTCAGCCACTTTTTGCGGCATTTGCTTCAATACCTTGAGCACTTGAAGATAGAGAGTAAAAAAGGAATTACACCAAAAACGTTAACAAAAGAAAATGAAAAATTGAGTAAATCACTCAAATTACTTTTCTTCTTTTTCGGATATCGGCCGCCGTATGCCCGGAACTCTGCCAGCAAAGTTTGTATGTCGCGATTTTCACACGGTGTAGTAATTTTCAGTTTCAAAAATGCATGTGGCGGCATCAGTTGCGTTTCATTGTTGGCCTTCTCTGCCTGCTCCAAACTTTCGCGACGCTCTAAATGTGGATTACTACTTACTACGTTCGACCACAATTTCGAATAGTACAATTCGGCTGGGAAGAGTTGGCGCAATGCACATTTGCGCCCTTGTTCGGTTTCCAAATAAGGCAGCGGAAAGCTAAGAAATGGACTAACCGACAGCAAAGTGGAACTGAGCGCTGTACGAAAGCGATTGTCGTAACGCATCTCAACTGCCAATTCCTCTACAGGACGATTGGCATCGATCTTATTTGTTGTGTGGTCTGTTGAGCGCAACGGATCGGTAAAATCGGCAACATTTTCGGATACCGATATTATTTCTTTGCGTTGTAGTGGTGCTTTCTCCTCGCTTTTCCGCTGTCTTAACGGTCTGACTTGTACAGTTGATGATAAGAGTACAGAATCTTCATCATCTGTTGATAGATCATCTGGACTGGCTTCTTTGGAATTAAATATGGGTGGTTTAGGAGCTAAGGGCTCAGCAAACTCATCCAACAGGAAGGCCATTTCTAAACGCCAATTATAGCTGCAATAAAAAAAAATGAAAGCGTGAGTAGCATAAGTACTCATGAATATTGATCTCTGTAAACGGTTTTGAAATGGGATTTTTATCCCCTTTTGGGTTTCTTGGGATTAAAATCCGACTATAATTTCTTTTATGACTTTCTTCTTATTGTCACTGCTACTATTTTGTTGTTGTTTTTGTTTGTTTTTTTTTTGTTTTGTTTCTTGTTTAGGGTTTTGATATTGATATCTGTTTTGATTTTGATTTTGATTTTGATTTTGATTTTGATTTTGATTTTGATTTTGATTTTGATTTTGATTTTGATTTTGATTTTGATTTTGATTTTGATTTTGATTTTGATTTTGATTTTGATTTTGATTTTGATTTTGATTTTGATTTTGATTTTGATTTTGATTTTGATTTTGATTTTGATTTTGATTTTGATTTTGATTTTGATTTTGATTTTGATTTTGATTTTGATTTTGATTTTGATTTTGATTTTGATTTTGATTTTGATTTTGATTTTGATTTTGATTTTGATTTTGATTTTGATTTTGATTTTGATTTTGATTTTGATTTTGATTTTGATTTTGATTTTGATTTTGATTTTGATTTTGATTTTGATTTTGATTTTGATTTTGATTTTGATTTTGATTTTGATTTTGATTTTGATTTTGATTTTGATTTTGATTTTGATTTTGATTTTGATTTTGATTTTGATTTTGATTTTGATTTGATTTTGATTTTGATTTTGATTTTGATTTTGATTTTGATTTTGATTTTGATTTTCATTTTGATTTTGATTTTGATTTTGATTTTGATTTTGATTTTGATTTTGATTTTGATTTTGATTTTGAATTTGATTTTGATTTTGAATTTGAATTTGAATTGGAATTTGAATTTGAATTTCATTTTGATTTAGATTTTTTTTGTTTTTTTTTATTGTTTTGTTTTTTCTGTTGTTTCCTTTTTTGTTTTTGTTGTTGGTTTTTTTGGTCGTTTCTATTTTAGTTTTGTGGTTTTTTTTTCTTTTTTTGTTTTGTTTTTTTTTTATTTTGAATTTTTTTGATTTTGATTTTAATTTTAATTTTAATTTTAATTTTAATTTTAATTTTAATTTTAATTTTAATTTTAATTTTAATCTTAAATTTAATTTTAATTTTAATTTTAATTTTAATTTTAATTTTAATTTTAATTTTAATTTTAATTTTAATTTTAATTTTAATTTTAATTTTAATTTTAATTTTAATTTTAATTTTAATTTTGATTTTGATTTTGATTTTGATTTTGATTTTGATTTGGATTTTGATTTTGATTTGGATTTTGATTTTGATTTTGATTTTGATTTTGAATTTGAATTTGAATTTGAATTTGAATTTCATTTTGATTTAGATTTTTTTTGTTTTTTTTTTATTGTTTTGTTTTTTCTGTTGTTTCCTTTTTTGTTTTTGTTGTTGTTTTTTTGGTCGTTCCTATTTTAGTTTTGTGGTTTTTGTTTTTTCTTTTTTTGTTTTCTGTTTTTTTTTTTTTGATTTTGAATTTTTTGTTTTTTTTTGTTTTTGTTTTGGTTTTTGTGGTTTTTTTTGTCCTTTTTTGTTTTTTTTCTTGTTTGCTCACTTATGAATACTTTGTTGTTGGTTTTTTTTGGTTGTTTCTATTTTTGTTTTGTGGTTTTTGTTTTTGTTTTTCGTTTTTTCTTTTTTTGTTTTCTGTTTTTTTTTATTTTGAATTTTTTGTTGTTTTTGTTTTTTTTTTGGTTTTGTTTTAGTTTTTTTATTTTTCTTTTTGTGGTTGTTTTTGTAATTTTTTTGTTTTTCTTTTCTTCACTTATGTATATTTCATTTCGATACAATGACATTTATTTACATCTCTCCAGTTTGGTACGACAACAAACAAATATGTTTGCTTATTAATATATATATATAGATATATAGATTATTGCCACTCACCGTGCATAAACCAGAAATGAAGCGACCTTCTTCACCTTAGCCAACTCCTTTATAGCGCCGCCCCTTAGTAGGCAAGTGAATCCACGTGGATTATTAAGCTTTTCGAAAAACATAAGTGTCTTGTTGCCGTCATTGCCATTATTGAAACTTCTTATATAGAAAGCATCACAGCAGCCCAGCTGGGGACGAGCGATATTCGACTCTATTGAAGTTACGATGTCACATTGCAGTGTACGCGATATGCGTTCCATAACAGAGAGTTTTACGTCCAATACTAGAGTGATGCCCTGCGAGCGTAGCATATCCTGCGCCACGCCTGCAACATTCTTATGCACCAACACCACATTTGGCTTGAAGCTCATAATGCGATCACATACACGCCTTAAATATTCTTTTTCTTGCAGTAACACGGTGGAAATACTGACAAATTTACCCTCTATTCGTTCGTAGACGATGGGACATTGCAATAACAGAATGCGCGGATGTTCGACACGCGTTGCCATATCCTTGTGTGCAACGTTTTTTGAGAAAACTACACCGCCGACTATGGTACACTCCTGTCGCTTGCCACCCGGTATCTTTTTGATGTTAACGTAATTTCTTATGTCCATCAGATCATTGGTGCAATATTCGGGTTTGAAATGATTGGCTGCTCGACAGCATAACGACATCAAGACCTTCGACCAGCTCAAATCTAGATGGAAGGTGCGTAACATTTGCGTGAGTAACTGCTCCTCATAATCACAATAAGATTCTAAAAGTTTGCTTGTTGTTGTTGTGGAACGCATTGAATATTCTAGTTCCATATCTTGCATTGAATGAAAACTTGTGGACACGTCGATGGATTTAGGCGGTTGCGGTTCACCGTTGTTATCATGCCGCTGATTTGTTCCGGTTCCAGGCGCCATAATGGGATCATTAATTTTTGTCGTAGTTATATTTTTTCTGCGGAAAATTATATACATATTGATAAGCTGAAGCATATGCAATTATGGTATGCAGCAGCAGTGTTTCGCAACTTACTTATGTAATTCTACAAGTTTGTAATGAAGATTTTCGTCAAACTCAATTTGTTCGGAATCGGGTACTATCGGTTGAAGAAAACCAGCAGCTAACAATGCATTTAAAATGGCGATCGCTTGCACTTTATTCGACGACTTGCTATGCGTAATTAGATATTCGACAAGATATGTGCCAACGTTCTGATTTGGAAGTGAGCGTTGCATTTCCTCATGCAGTGTTATAAGCGAATTGGACTGTTGCAAAATATTCTTTCGATCGTCCACTGACAAATTGCTGCGAGAATGCGTAGCAAAGCGTTCTTCTTGATATCCAACGGAAACTTTTCGAGCTAAGGTGGTACGCACAGGCAACACATCCGTTTTGCCAATTTCGTTTTTTTCTTCAAGCTTCTGAGTGAGATCTTGCTGCAAGGCTTGCAGATCGGCGTGCAAGTCTACAGCAATATTTGGAGACTTTAAATAACTAAGTACGATCTTAGAGCAATAGTTGCAAACTTTCAAATCACCTATGTTTAAAATAATTATTTGCATTATTTCGATTTGTGATAATTTGCGTAGGAGATTTCAGCTTACCCGCGCACATAATAATTTTACCCGGCACCACCTGATTACAGCATTTGGAGCAAAAGATTTGGCCACATAGGCGACAATGATGTTTGCGTCGAAATGTGGAGAATTTTTGTGCGCAGTCGTAGCACTCCTTGGCCTTCGAATCCGGCATCCAAAAACGATGCAGTTCGGTGTCTTTATAATTGCGTAGATCCTGCAATATTATACAGGCAATATGCTTGGCAAAGTCAGCTAAGTAATTGGCATTTGAATAATAAAAACCTACACTATTTTTTGTGGCAATCAGATTGCTCATACGCTTCAGTACGTTGACCATGGTGCGTCCTTCATTGACGTCCGCTGGTAAATCCTGAATGCGTTCGTCCGCCTCACTATTGTACTCATCCACCGTACCGCCATGCTTGCTTGCGTTGGAGTTGCCAGCGGCGTCCTTGCTCATGGGTAAATTTTTAAGGCTCGGTGATTGCTCCTTCTTTGTCAATAAATTGGCACTAGAAAGTAGAGTTTCAAAAGTGAATTGTTAATGAATGAAATGTGTAGCGAAGAGAACATACTTGGGGACTTGAGCTGATGCGCCATCGTCAGTACTAGCAGTTGTTACATCATTAACCGTATTATAGCTTTGATTATAAACATTTTGAATTTTGCTAACAAAACGGCCGATAAAGGAATCGGGTTCCTCGTCTTCAAAATCTCTAGCGAATTCGGTAAGCTTGGTGGGTGAATGTAAGTGTTGATTCATTTTATTAAAAATGTAAAGTGTTTGCGTTTTAATTGTAAATTATAGTTCTTTTTTTAATATTGTAATATAAAAGTTAGATAGTTGGCGCATTAAATTGATCATTTAACGAAGACTCTGGAGCCAACGTGCTCAACGCCAAATCACTCCACTTTTGCTCCTGCAAAAAGGAAGATAAATTATACTTAGTTAAATAAATCTGATGATCGCGAAGAAATAATTTCGTATTACATACCTGCTCACTGAGTGTTAGATGTGAGTCACCGCCATCGGCCTCCGGATCAGGTAATTTATCTGCGGGCACAAGTATTTGATCAAATGGCAAAAGTTCTTCACGCCACTTATTATCGACAATATCCAGTAATCGACCCTCGGGTAGGGGCTGAAATCAAACATGAAATGCGAAATTTTGTTTTAATTCTGTTACACCTTATATTAACTAGCCCTTATGGCATGTTAAGAAGCTTAGTCTTAAAATTAATTTCACCCAATTAGACATCCGATATGTATGTATATAGGTTAATGTAAATATCTAACAAGATGTTATCTACTGGACTCGTAACTTTTTTCTAATTAGCTAGGCATATATGAGTAAACATACATACATACATAAATCCATGTAGTTGGTGGCACATAGCTGATAACACTGGATCACAAAATGAAATTTTTTGTCTGTACTTTCAACGTGACTATCCTACCTATATGTAAAATCGGTCGCTGATTCCGAAAATCGGGTTCATTTTTAATTCTATGGGAAGGTTTTTGAGATATCGGCAATTTACCGTTATTTGGCCAATTGCTCCACTTAATCCTGTATACCTCTTTAACGCAGTGAGCTATCTTCTTTGGAGTGACACCATACGAAAGAAAATTAAATTTCCTTTTCATGGCTGCTATAACATTTTTCCCTAACTCTTATAGTCTCTGAAATATTAACGATTCAATTTGATTTTTTTCGATTTTTTACGATTTTTTGAAGAAAAAATTGACTTTGTCAGGCAATATCTTTAAAACCAATGTTTTCACCTTCGGTTTTACTCCTTTACGTGAAGCTCCATTCTATTGGGAAAAAGATAAGCTATCAACGAAGAAAATCCATGGTAAAATGGAAAAGTTATAGGCGATCAAGTAAATACACCCAAGTCGCGCAATGCCTCTGCACGGGTATATTCTATGCATATTATACCAATACCTACACATCTGCAGTAGCAGCACATTGGCAGCGCAGTAGGTAACAGCGCATTTACGGGTATAACATGCATAGAATATACCCGTGCAGAGGCATTGCGCGACCTGGCTGTATTTACTTGATCGCCTATAACTTTTCCATTTTACCATGGATTTTCTTCGTTGATAGCTTATCTTTTTCCCAATAGAATGGAGCTTCACGTAAAGGAGTAAAACCGAAGGTGAAAACATTGGTTTTAAAGATATTGCCTGACAAAGTCAATTTTTTCTTCAAAAAATCGTAAAAAATCGAAAAAATTCAAATTTAATCGTTAATATTTCAGAAACTATAAGAGTTAGGGAAAAATGTTATAGCAGCCATGAAAAGGAAATTTAATTTTCTTTCGTTTGGTGTCACTCCAAGGAAGATAGCTTACTGCGTTAAAGAGGTATAAAGGATTAAGTGGAGCAATTAGCCAAATAACGGTAAATTGCCGATATCTCAAAAACCTTCCCATAGAATTAAAAATGAACCCGATTTTCGGAATCAGCGACCGATTTTACATATAAATAGGATGGTCGCGTTCAGAGTATTTTTTGGCTGTAGAGCAGTGTAATTAATATCTTGTGATTTGTAGGCACGAAAGTACGTACATATGTACATATATACGTATGCATAATCCAAATGTCCCTAATTAGACCCATGTACATATTTTGTATTTACATCCATATGTACATGTTTGCTGCCTCGAATTTCTAAGGAGAAATTCATCAACTACAAATGTATGTACATGTTTTTAGCGTGTTATTTAATTAACAAAAAAATTTAACAAAATTATTTCTAAACAATAGCATATCAAATATCTGTATATTCCCTTACCAAACTGTCCATTACTATTATATGTATACCAGATATGAAGTGCAGTTAAATAACAAGTTATACGGGTGTAATATTTTGTTTACATAAAATGTAAAACCACCTCGGCTATCTAGCCAAAAAAAAAATTTATACCTCAAAGAGATTTTACAAAATTGCAAATTTTTATGGCAGTGTTTTGGAAATTTATTTTGACAGTCAGCTGTTATCTCTCTGAGGTGATACCAGATAGCTGAAAAACGCCCACGCTAGAGCGGATGCCATATTATTTGAAATGTGCTTTTTATAGGCCATTTACATATACGAGATTATCTACTTTTTTCGAGGTTGACACAAAATCTTCGATTGAAATTCGAGGTTTGCCGTACAAAAATCCGCTACCAAAAATTCGCGATTTAAAATGAATCTCGAGATTATCACGATAGTTTTCTCAATGCAACCCTGTGTTCTTCGTGTTATCCATGATGAAATAATAAAATGGTGGACGCAGCAGAGGACGGCTATTTTGTTTTTGGAAAAGTAAGCTGTCAAATTATCGTCTTTTGTTTTGATTTTGCCCTCTTGCACGTGTTATTCGTGGAAATAGCTTGTGTGTTCGCTTGTATGTTCGCTGGCGTTTTTTCTGTTTTTGACAGTTTTATCTACGGCCGTTCAACGGTAATCGCCTATTCCCTTTTCAGTGAAACGACCATATTATTATTTGGTCATGGTGTTATCTATATTTTTTTGGCGAATTTGGGAGAAACGTCAAAATGAGAAGTAAACAAAATGGACGCCAGTAAGCATGGTCCAACAAGAATCGTATCGCAATAGTAAGTCGCTCTTCTTCTTTCTGTTTTATAGATTATGAAATGATCGTCTTTTTTTTAATTATACTTTCTTTAACGTGTTAATCGTGCAAAAGCTTGTGTGTTTGCTAGCGTTTTTCAAGTTAAATAAAAACAAAATATCTGCTTTTTACATTCGTGAAAACAGCCATCGAACGGTAGTTGCCTATTCTCTTTTGACTGCTACGACCATATTATTATTGGGTCATGCAGGTAAGGAAAATTGACAGTTGACAATCCCTCTCCCAGCAAATCTAGATTTCATGTTATATGTAAACGGGTAGATTTGCGAATCGAGATTTTCTGATAATCTCGTTATATGTAAACATGGTATTAGAGCCTATACACGTTTGCGATTCAATCTATATAAATTGGCGCAAACGTCAAAGCTGTGTGATCGATAATTATTTTGCTCCTTAATTTTGTGCTTTAATATTGTATAATAATTTACTTTAATTTAAAAGTTCTTTGCGAAAAAGTGATTAATTTAGTGCACTACAGAAGCAATAAAGTTAAACGGAGTTTGGTTAATTATTTATTGAATATTTTTAATTTAAAATTTCAAGTGTGATTGCCGAGTCATTTTGCATATTGTTGTTGCAGTTGTGTGGCTAATCTTTTTAACATAAATTGTTTTTGTGTTTTTTGCGTTCTTTATTTTGCACTTTTTCATTTACATTTTTATATTCTCTTTCTCTTGTCACAGCTGTTTGCGTCTGCTCATAACCTAACTATAGAAGGTCCATGCAAGGGAGAGGAGCTCTTCTTACGCGAGTTTGTAGCTTATGTCAAACTATTGTCTTTTGTTTTGATTTTCCATTCTTGCACGTGTTTTTCGTGGAAATAGCTTGTGTGTTCGGCTGTGCGTTTGTGTGTTCGGTTGTGTGTTCGCTCGCGTTTTCTCTGCTTTTGACATTCTTGAAAGACGCCATCTAACTGTAATCACCTATTTTGCTTCACATAAGAGGACCTGTATAGATTGGTCATGCGTCTGCTTTTTAAGCGTCTTGCTGTGCATCTCAAACTGCTCACTGTCATATACACTACACTACTTTCCAAACTGTCACTAACTTACTAACTTTACAGTCTTTCAAACTGTTCGCAGCTATTAACCCTTTCGGTTCTATCATTCGTTTTGACACTTATTTAATTTCTCTCTGATTGTTTACTTTTATTATCTGTAATAGAATTTTATACTCTAAATATGTCTTGCATTTATAAAAACTGTTCTGTTAAAAGTGAGTCCGAGCGTTTCGTGTCTTGTTGGCTGTGTGATGGGTTAGCTCATATAAAATGTGCAGGCATAACAGGCAGAATGCTGGATTTGATTAATGACAGAAAGGGCTTGCGTTGGTCATGCGTGAATTGTAGGTCGACCGAAGTAGATCTCTCTAAACTTTTCAGTCAAACGAGGAGTGGTTTCTCTGAGATTGGAAAAGAGCTACTTTCTTTGACTGAAAAATTCAAGCACTACGAAAATCTGTTTAATTCATTTAAATGCCTAGAACTCTCTTCTTCATCATCGGCATCTTTACCTCCTTTACTTGGTACGACGGGTGATTCCACTTCTGGACCACGTAATGTGCCAATGTTGAAAAATCTTCAGTTAAATCCTGTACAACCACAGGAGGAACTTATTGACTTAGCTTCACCGAATCCGCATACTGTGGGGTCTTGTTCTTCAAAGGACTCATCTTCTAATTCTAGGTCTTCTAATGTACCTCTCGAAAGTATTACGGTACAATCAACTATGCCCGAAACGACTGAACCAATTGTTAATAAGTTGGTTGTCGTTCCTCCGAAGAAATCAATATTCGTATCTAGGTTTGATAAAGACACAACCGCGGATGATCTAAAGGGCTATATTTCGTCCAAAATCTCTACTGGAAATATTTTTATCAAAAAATTCAACTTTTCATACACAAGAGACATTTCTTCTTTTAAAATTGATGTATCTCCTCAAGATTATCAAACTTTACTGAACAGTTCATTTTGGCCACCTGGTGCTTTTGTTCGCGAGTTTGAAAACAGGCCTAAAATACATGGTCACAATACGGCGAAAATTTCTCGTACTGCTTCAAAAAACTGAGTATAACCTTAAATTCCGCATTAAATATTTTCTATCAAAATGTCAGGGGCCTGAACACCAAATTAAGTGATTTTTATTTAAAAACGATTGACTGCGTCTATAATGTAATTTCTTTTACCGAAACATGGCTTAAGCCTCATGTTTTCGATTCTGAAATCTTTTGTAACCATTATCAGGTATATAGAAATGATCGCGTAAACAGAATCGGCGGTGGTGTCTTGTTTGCTGTAAAGTCCTCATTACATTCTGAGGTGGTCAGTACACCTAATATTGGTGGTGTGGAGTCGATTTGCATTCGAATTAAGCAAGGAAAGGATTGGATTTATTTATTTGCTTGCTATATCCCGCCAGCCTGCAATATAAGCGTGTATATGGAATTAGCATCTGTGCTTAAAGATGTACACGCGCTGATGAACTCCTCTGACTCTATGCTTGTGTTAGGCGATTTTAATCTTCCGTGCATTTCTTGGAGCGTTTCAGAGGAGAATATTATTCCGAACTCATCGAGATCGGACATGAATAGCTTTTTCGATCAGATTGCCGATCTTTCCCTCAACCAGGTGAACATATTTCAGAATGCGTTCGGGAAAATCTTAGACTTAGTTTTTGTAGATGATAGCTCTAAGTATGTCCTTCACCGCTGTGACCCTCTTGTTCTACCGGAGGACTTATACCACCCTTCTCTAGAGATTACATACGAAATTGTAAACAATATTAATGGCTGCATTTCTAGTTCAGCTAACACAAGTACATATTATAATTTTTCCAAGGCCAACTTTAAAAAACTTAATCATGAGTTAGCTAGTTTAACATGGCCAAAATTCAATAACGATGTCGAGCAAAACGTTTTACTTTTTAATAAAATTATTCATTGCCTATTTGAAAAACTTGTGCCTAAACGTGTTCGTGAGTACAGTGAGCCATTACAACCTTGGTTCACAAAAGAGCTTAAAACTTTAAAAAATAAGAAATCCCGATTTTTCAAATCATACAAGAAATCGGGCTTGCATGCCGACTACTTAAAGTATGCTGAGCTTAGACGCCAATACTTTGTGTTAAATAAAAAATGCTATAGAGCTTATATACGTAAAATTAAGTCTAATTTTATTCGTAATCCAAAATCGTTTTACAGTTTCGTAAACTCCAAGAGAAAAGTTAATGGGTTTCCGTCTGCTATGAGATATCAAGACAACACTTCAAGTGATAGTCAAGAAATTTCCAATCTTTTTGCACAATTTTTCAAGCATAATTATTCCAACATAGAAGAACTTCCATTTCGTAACTATCCATATCGATTATCTCCTAATACATCAATTTACAAACCATATATATCTGCAGATGACGTGTTATCAGCTTTATTATCATTAAAAGAGTCATTTAGTTATGGTCCTGACCAGATACCAACATGCTTTCTAAAAAAATGTGCCATAAACCTGTTTAAACCACTAACTGCATTATTCAATAGTTCCTTAGAACAAGGCATTTTCCCTATGCTCTGGAAAGAGTCATTCATTATCCCCCTTCATAAAAGCGGGAGTAGGTCCTCCATAGAAAATTATCGAGGTATAGCAAATATTTCGGCTATTCCTAAATTATTTGAAGCAATAGTTACCAATAGATTGTCTCATTCAACGTCCTCATTAATCTGTGATTCCCAACACGGGTTCTGTAAGGGTAAATCAACGGTCACAAACCTACTGGAGTTTACCACTAGTATTTCAAATGGATTTTCTCAAAACTTGCCCACTGATGTTATATACACGGACTTCAGCAAAGCATTTGATAAAGTCAATCACACCTTGCTGATTCTTAAACTTGATCTTCTTGGCTTTCAGCCCAGCCTTTTGCAATGGATATCTTCATATCTTTTAAATAGGACACAAAGGGTGATTTTCAAAAATGCTTACTCGTCTATTATTAATGTTACTTCAGGAGTTCCTCAAGGCAGTCACCTTGGCCCGATTCTGTTTTTGCTATTTATTAACGATATAACTACTACAATTAAACACTCAAAAATTTCATTGTATGCGGACGACGTAAAGCTTTTTAGATCAATCTCTTCATTTGATGATAGAACTTTGCTTCAGGAAGATTTAAATTCCTTAGTTTCTTGGTGTGACACTAACTTAATGCCACTTAACCTCAATAAATGTAAATTCATGCGCTTTTCCCGGAAAACCGTACAGCCAGCTTCTTATGCAATAAATGGCTTAGGCCTCGAACAAGTAAATGAGTTTGTGGATTTAGGTGTAATAATGGACTGCAAACTTAGTTTTAACATTCATATTAATGCTACAGCAAATAAGGCAAGAGGTGTCTTAGCGTTTGTAAAACGTTGGTCAAAGGAATTCAGCGACCCATACATAACTAAAACACTCTTTACAACTTTAGTAAGACCTATATTGGAATATGGTTCCATAGTTTGGAATCCATACTATCAGATTCACTCTGATCGCTTAGAGTCAGTCCAAAAACAGTTTTTGCTTTTTGCTTTAAGAAATTTGCCTTGGGATTCTGGTTACAATCTTCCACCGTATACTAGCCGTTTAAAACTCCTTAATCTTCCGACTCTTGCAAGTCGACGAGAAATGTTAGGGGTAATATTTATCGTTAAGCTCTTGAATGGCTTAATTCTTTCTCCTTTCTTGCTAGCTGAAATAAACTTTAACATTCCTTCTCGTTCAACAAGACACTTCAACCCTATCTACTTAAAGCAGTGTAAATCAAACTTTGAATTAAATGAACCTTTCCGGGGTTTATGTAAGAGCTTTAATTCCTATTCCAGCTTTTTAGATATTTCGGACTCACTTTTCATTATAAGGGAAAAAATACTGTCTTATCTTAACATATAGTAGCGATTATTCTGTTATAATTCTCAAGACTAACTTCAATTGTACTATACTCAGCTGATGATTTTATTTCTCTGTAGCTGAGCAGTTTAAGATCTCGACGCTTAACAAACTCCTGCCACTCAACACCTCGGCATTTTATGTAAATAAAAAATATCCGTACGTCATGCGGGTGCGCCTCTCGTGCGGTCGGGCGGGATTGGAGGGCGTGGGTTATTATTATTATTATTATTATTATTTACTAAATAGTATTTAGGGCCTTTTCACATTACTCGAAACGATTCCGCGTTGCTGTGTTTTTCACACTTGTGGGAATACTTTCGGTGCGTAATCGGCAGAAAATAGGAAAACAAACATCGAATTTTGCAAAACAAAATTTTTAACTTCAACAAATCACTCAATAATAACAATAATGTCTTCTAGTGAAGACGAAGACATTATAACTTGCTACATTTATAACCGAAACGAGTTTCTTACTGACTTTGTTCTTCTTCTTTTATTACGCCGCAAAAATGTATTCAGTAATTCCTCAAATTTTACTGACCGGTCTTACCGCGTTGCGGTATACCGAAATTAATCCGCTCCGATTTCTTGTATGCAACACTAATGTGAAAGTGCCAATTGAAATACATGTGGTCAGTAAGGTTTCGGTATACTTTCGGTAAGAGCGCTTTCACATTACTCGGCGCGGTATCGGATCGACATTTTTGGTTTTTACAGAAAAATATAGATTTATTCGTAATAAAAATTAATTACTTTATACAAATTTCCATAATTAAAAAAAAAATTAAGGCAATCTGATTGGTTTTCTTCAATCCTTTTCCAACACTGGTATTATGGTTTTCATAAATCCTTTTATTACATTAAAATGCAACATTGCCTTAGTTCTGAGCGCACTGCCACACGAATAGAATAAGTGCATTCATTGCTCAACATAATCTACTATTCTCCGCCGTAGATGATCTTGTAAAGTGTATAAAAAGCAGTTTCGACGATTCTAAAATGGTGGCAGCTTTATCGCGTGGAAGAACAAAAGCACAGAGCTGGGCGATAAGGATTACATGTGCAATCGATTACACATAGGATTACGATTACATTAATCGTAATTTCAAGTTTTTTACGATTACGATTACAGTAATCGTAATTTTTGTAACGACGATTATGATTACAGTAATTGTAATTTCAAGTTTTTGACGATTACGATTACAGCAATCGTAATTTTTGTAACGACGATTACGATTACAGTAATTGTAATTTCAAGTTTCTTACGATTACGATTACAGTAATCGTAATTTTTGTAACGACGATTACGATTACAGTAATTGTAATTTCAAGTTTTTTACGATTACGATTACAGTAATCCTTATTTTCTGTAATCTTAAATTACAAAATTTAAGAATTACATGTAAAAAATTATTAAAATTGCTTTTTGATACTAAACGGTGTAGGGAGGAAAATATGCTTAGCTCTGAAAGAAGTGCTAAAAACTACAAATAATTATGTAAAGCTTGCAATTTCACACATATTATATACATTTTGAAATATTTGCGGTTGAGATAGCAGATTTTAGTGGGCTGGAGACAATGGCCTCATGCATAAAAAACGAGCTGTATCTCACACTAATTTTCTTCGTAAAATGTGGATTTTACATGTATAAAAATATGTATTACAATTGCTAGATTTTACTAAACAAATTACTTAGGTTTATCTCATAACAAAATTAAAAAGTAATAAAACTAAACTGCAACTTTTGAAGATGTAAATGACCATAGCTATGAAAAGCCAATATTAGATGAAAATTTTTTTGACTTCGGCGGTAAATACCTAACTACATATCTATATAACAACTTAATATATATTTTATTTAAAACTCAATATACCTTTAGAAAACACGGATTTACCTGAAGTGCTTCCTGGTAGTGGCTCAAACATTATAGGAGAAGCATTTTGATGTGTAAACATCTTTGCTGTAGCTACGAGTAATTTCGAAAAACAGGTAAAGTTTACGCGTAAACATGTAAATGCGTAAACGAGTAAACATGTAAATGCGTAAACCGTAATGACCTTGGCATTGTCAGTGGTAGGTAGGTAGCTAGGCATGTACTTACAAATGCTTGCATGCATAGTCGTGCAAATGCAAATATCAGCAACAACAGCAACGAAGCGAAGCGAAGTTGTTGTTGTTGTTTTCTGCAACAATGCGACAAATAGGCAAAATAAAAAGGGCCAACCTGTTTGAACATGTATGGATATGCATCTGAGCAATATTGGTATCAAATGAAAGGTTTTGAGCAGGACTTCGATATGAAGCTCTTTTCATTGTGACTCCTAGGCCGGTTCTCCAGATATGGGTCAAAACGAGGACCCGGATGATCCTTGAATGTTTCTGAGCAAAATTGGTATGAAATGAAAGGTTCTGAGCAGGTATTCTATACGGAGATCTACTCTTTATGATTCCTATGTCGGGTCCCGAGATATGGGTCAAAACGATGACCCTGATGATCCTGGAATATTTCTGAGCAAAATTGGTATCAAATGAAAGGTTTTGAGCAGATCTTCTACACGGAGCTCTACTCTTTATGATTCCTATGTCGGGTCCCGAGATATGGGGAAATACGAGGACCTGGATGATCCTTGAATGTTTCTGAGCAATATTGGTATCAAACGAAAGGTGTTGAGCAGGGATACTACATGGGTGTCTATTCTTTATGATGTCTAGGTCGAGTCCCGAGATATGGGCCAGAATTAGGACTGGATGATCCTTGAATGTTTCTGAGCAATATTGGTATCAAATAAAAAGTGTTGAGCAAGGCTTTCACATAGAGCTCTATTCATTTTATGAGTCCTAGGTCGGGTCCCCAAATATGGGTCAAAATGTTACCCCGGATTAACCCGGAATGTTTCTGAGCAATATTGGTATCAAATGAAAAGTGTTGAGCAGGACTTCTATACGGAGCTCTACTCTTTATGATTCCTAGGCCGGGTCTCCAGATATGGGTCAAACGTGGACTCTGATGATCTTGCATGTTTCTGAGTAATACAAAACAAAAGAAAATAAAAAATCAAAATTTAAAAACCAAAAACCAAAACAAACAAAAACAACAAAATAGTAGCAGTCACAATGACAACAAAAATTACAAAAACTATAGTCGCATTTTAATCCATAGAAAACCAGGAAAAAAAGGAATAAGGAAAAGGGAATAAATATCCGATTTCGAAACTGTTTACACATCAATGTTCATGAATACTCGTTATTCACGCTTTAATTTTTTTAAATATTTGAACGATGCTGATAGTAGCCATGGCTGTTGTAAAAGATATCCTCTGATAAAGAAATCATATTTAAGATTCAGCACCCCGCTTACATCGTCAGCACCTGTGGAAAGGCTATTTTCGTTGGCGGGCATTATAAACAGTCCTCGACGCCATGCACTTTCCGATGTTTCTTTTGAAAAATTAGTTCTGCTTAAGGCTAATATTGAATATTATTGAATGTAAATTATCCAAACAGCAGTCTTAATTTTGTATCTTTATTATTTCCGCTAATTTTCTCTCTTCTTAATACACATCCCAGTTTTAATTGTTTACTTAATGTGTGAGAAATAAACACATATGTATGCATGTATGTAAAAATTATTATTATTTCTTGAAAAATGATGTTGGGTAAGAATATCACTGTTTTTTACACATTGTAATCCCAGAAAACGAGAACAGTAATCGTAATTTCAAGTTTCTTACGATTACGATTACAGTAATCGTAATTTTTGTAACCACGATTACGATTACAGTAATCGTAATTTCAAGTTGCTTACGATTACGATTACAGTAATCGTAATTTTTGTAACGACGATTACGATTACAGTAATTGTAATTTCAAGTTTTTTACGATTACGATTACAGTAATCGTAATTTTTGTAACGACGATTACGATTACAGTAATCGTAATTTCAAAATTTCTAAGATTACGATTACTGTAATCGTAATCATCTTGTAATCGTAATCCTTATCGCCCAGCTCTGCAAAGCAACAAGTATTATTCAAAACGCTCTTGGGCAGTACCAGGTATAATCGCTGTGCCATACTCCGAACAACTAAATTTTCATTATGCGTTGATGATATACATAAGTAATATGAAATTACTCAGAATATATTGTAGTGAGAGTATGTATAAACTTTTCAGTGAAAGACTTTTTTTTTGGCTTGGTCCGTGTTGAAACCTGCGACGCTATCAATTTACATAATGCGATAAAACAGTATTTCATCGAAAACGATGTGCCTTATGAAAACAACATGATTGCATTTGTCGCAGATGGGGCAAAAAATGGATGACGATTTTTATTTTTAAATTGACGATTTGGGACAAAAAGAATCTGGCAACACTGAGCACTGGCCATGATTCAACAATACAGGTTTACGCATGACGTCATACCTTCATACATAGTGGGGCCAGAAGTGCCATGCAAAGAGGAATGTAGAAGAATTTGACAGATGTGGCCCCTATGGAAATGCTAGGGTGCGTGTGTGTGTGGAATATGTCAACAAAAAAATGCTTGATCTCGTGTGTGCATGGAGGAACAATAAAGGAGAATGCATAACGACATACCTTCATACATAGTGGGCCGAGAAGTGTCATGCAAAGAGGAATGTAGAAGAATTTGACAGATGTAGGGGCCACACAAATGCTAGGGTGCGTGTGTGTGTGGAATATGTCAACAAAAAAATGCTTGTGTTCGTGTGTGTTTATGAAGATTGAAGAAGAAGTCAGCTGATCTTATGCATTCTCCTTTATTGTTCCTCCATGCGTGTGTGTTTATGAAGATTGAAGAAGAAGTCAGCTGATCTTATGCATTCTCCTTTTTTGTTCCTCCATGGCACTGGCCAACCTTTTCTGTCAAAAAAAAAAAACTTTTCTGTCTTTTGCGATTTTGTTTCGTTTCGCCTGGTTTCGCTTTCGTATCGCCGTTCTTCGCCGATTTTTGAGACCAATCAAATAAGATTTTGTGCAACATTTTGTAAAAAAATAAAATCTATTTCTGTGAAATATCAAGCTGATTTTTAAGCCGGTAAGTAAATGCTAATTAGATATTTTAGAAAACATTTACATTGAAAACTGTTCTAAAATACAAAATTGCGTAACATCAGATATTCATGCTCATATCGATTTTCGAGTTGAACATATCTACTTATGTACATTTTTTTTTGTAAATGATGTATGGGAAGGATTTTATGTGAAATCTATAAAAACAATATATATTAAAATAGCATATATTTATGAGCAGTTATGTATATGTCTCTGTATAATGCCAGTTTAATTTATTAGAATTGGTTTTTGTTGTGATTCTTAGTATCTACGAAAATCGCAAACGCGTGGACCTGCAGCTTGCGACAACGTTAGCAGTGGTACACATACTTATAGAAGTGAATTGGTAAAATGATGCGCGTGTGGAAAACATGCCCAGCAGCGCAAGTTGTTAAACGTGCAGCTTTAAATAATACTGGTTTGAACGGTAATGCGAGTATCCGGAGAAGTATTACTAACCTGGGAAGGCATGGCAACCAAGTCGTGCCTAGCTCAACTTCGCGGCGCACCAAAGTAATGGCTGCTCCGAATATAATTCAACAACAAGAGCATAAGTTCAACGAAGGCAAAAATTATTATGGCTTTGAGTGCATTCGCGTGGAATCAGTGCCGGAATTCGGTATTATGTCATATACATTTCGTCATATCGGATGCGGCACCGAGTTGTGGTATATAGATCGAAAAGACACGAACAATGTTTTTTCCATAAATTTCCGCACAACGCCCTTCGATTCTACCGGTTTGCCTCACATTCTGGAGCACAGTGTTTTATGCGGTTCCAAAAAGTATCCAGTTCGTGATCCATTCTTCAAAATGCTCAATCGTTCAGTAGCCACTTTTATGAATGCTATGACTGGCCCGGACTACACAATGTATCCCTTTTCTACAATGAATGAAACCGACTTCAGGAATTTGCAAAAAATTTATTTGGATGCAGTGTTCAGGTGAGATTTACTACTTCTACATAGCTGCCGCTGATTTGCTTGAAGAAATGCTCTTTTGATTTTATTGTAGACCGAATTTGGAATATTTGGATTTCCTTCAAGAAGGCTGGCGTTTGGAGCACTCAAATCTGCATGATAAATCCTCGGAATATGTTCTGAAAGGTGTAGTTTATAATGAGATGAAGGGCGCATTCTCTGAGAACAGCTCAGTTTTCATGCAAAATCTAATGAATAACTTATTACCCGATCATACTTATGGCTATGTTTCCGGCGGAAATCCATTAGAGATACCGAAACTAACTCATAAAAATCTGGTCGACTTTCATACCAAATACTATCATCCGAGTAATGCACGAATTTACACCTATGGAAATTTCGATTTACAAAAGACTCTGGAATATGTAAACAATGAGTATCTTAGTCAACATAAAGGCATTGATAATTCGTACAGTCGTATACCAAGCCAACCACGTTGGGATAAACCACGCAATGTCCATATATCTAGTCGTTTCGATAATATGGGTGCACCTTTCGAAAAGCAAAACCAAATTGCAATTGCACTGCTAATGTCAGATGTAACGGATGCCCAAGAAACATTCGTACTTCATATACTATCGGAATTGCTCGTAAGGGGACCGAATTCTTCGTTCTATAAGAGTCTCATCGAACCCAATTTCTCTGGTGGTTACAACCAGGCGACTGGATATGATCCGCAAATAAAGGACACATTCTTTTGTGTGGGTTTGCAGGATTTACGTGTCGAGGATTTCGCACGAGTACAAGAAACATTTGATAAAACCATAAAGCAGGTGATTGGCGAAGGATTCGAAGCCACGCACGTCGTAAGTGTTCTACATAACATCGAATTGCAATTGAAACATCAAAGTCCACAATTCGGCATGGGTTTGCTTTTTAACTCTACGCCATTGTGGAATCACGAAGGAGACGTGGTGTCCAGTTTGAGAGTGTCAAATATGATTGCCAATTTCCGCCACAATATAGCAAAAGATCCAAAATATTTACAGCGAAAAGTTGAGCAATACTTTGCCAGCAATAAACATCGCCTTACATTGACCATGTCGCCAGATGACCATTATGAGGAAAATTTCAAAACTGCTGAGTTAGAGCTGCTAAAGCAGAAAATTATGGCACTCGATGAAACGACGCGTCAGGAGGTGTACGAAAATGGCATAAAGTTGGAAGAAGCACAGAAGAGTCCACCAAGTCTGGAACTGCTGCCATGTTTGAGTTTAAGTGATGTTCAGGAAATGCCAAAAATGCCCTCTATAGATGTGTTGCGAATCGCCAATGTGCCGACCCAGGTGTGCCATGTGCACACAAACGATATATCGTATCTAAAATTGCATTTCAATGGCGCCAACCTAAACCAAGATGAGGTGATGCTATTGCCACTTTTCTGTGATATAATAACCGATATGGGTACTCAAAACTATGACTACAGAGAGTTCAATAAGCAGGTACTGTCGAAGACGGCTGGCATTGATTTTAAGCTACATTTCGCAGAAAATATTTACAATAGTAAAACTTACCTTCTCGGTGTTTATATGACCACGCACGCGCTAGACAAGAATGCAGCCGGCATGTTTTCGCTATGCACTGAGCTGCTCACCAGGTTTAAACTAGACGACACAAAGAATTTAAGCATGTTGATTGATAATTACGTGTCCAGTATCTCCGTGGGTATTGCCGCTTCGGGGCATTTGTATGCCATGCAAAGCTGTGCTGGCTTGGTTACGGATGCGGCGAAGCTAAAGTCTCAACTTACTGGCGTAGAGCATATTGAGTTCATGAAGAACTATGTGCAGCAGCACACAACTGAGCAAATCAAAGAAAAGCTCAAACAACTTGGTGAGAAATTGTTCCTAAAGAATGTTGTACGCTCTGCTCTCAACACTTCCGAAGAGTTCTATCCGACGCTGGTGAAGCATTACGAGGAATTCATTGGTAATTTGCCAATTAATCCAGATGCGAAAATGCGTGGTGAACATGATATTAGTCTGCTGAAGCCCAGCCAACAGCATTTTGTGATGAACATCCCTGTCAATTATTGTGCCAAGTCATTCTACACGGTGCCATATACGCATCGTGATCATCCGACACTGCGTGTTTTAGCTAAATTAATAAGTGCCAAATATTTGCTGCCGGTGGTGCGTGAACAAAATGGCGCCTATGGTGCTGGCGCCAGAATCGGTTCCGATGGTATATTCAGCTTCTTCAGTTACCGTGATCCAAATTCAATAAAAACGCTGAAGGCATTCGATAATACATACAAATGGCTGACGGAGTACAATGCCGAATTAACTGAACAAGCGCTATTTGAAGCAAAATTGGGTGTGCTGCAGCAGTTGGACGCGCCTATAGCTCCCGGCAATGTCGGCATTGACTTCTTCCTCTATGGCGTGTCACAGGAAATGTTTGCCAAATATCGTGCACGAATGCTGGCCACCACAGTCGATGAGCTGAAGGCAGTTGTTGAACGTTATTTTAAGAATGAACCGGCACATTTTGGTAATTGTTTGCTTGGGCCAGAGAATAAGGATTTGGAAAAAGAGGCGAATTTGAAATGGAAAATAATCTCCTAAATATTAATTACATACATATGTAGTTCCTTAACTAACGAGAACATAAGCTGGCGTATGCGCTTTTTAGTTTTAAAATTATGAATTGCGTATATGTATATGTATGTATGTCCATTAATTACTAACGAATTGTGTTTTTTTTTTTTTATTAAGTACTTGTGTGTATGGCTAATTACGTAGTGCTTTACTATGAACTCCTGGCTTGTAGTTTCTACATAGCATGTGTAAAACTATAAATGGGAGTGTTAAATCTACTTGCCTTTGTTGTAACCATATACGCATACACTGGATTACATTCTTTTTTTGTTTAATTGTTATCCCATTAATATAGACAATATTGTAATTTTTATAATATGTTGATAATTAAGATATTTTATGGAATGTTAGGCAATATGAAATAAATAAAATCATCACATACATACATACATATGTATATGTAAACATAAAACTCCATTGTATATTCTTTCTGTTGTTGCTCGAAGTGGGAATACACACGCACTTCTCTAGGTGGTTGTTGGTAACACAGGCCGGGAAATTTTAACTTGTTTTCCTCAGTTGCATTTGATAGCTGATCTTGGTGTTCTTGGTGAGAAAATTACGCGTACATACGTACTTGGATTTTTTCTATCACCCTCAGTGTTTTTGATAACTCCGTTTTTGTTAATTTAAAAAACAAAGTCGAGTTTCCTTAAGTTTTGATGTGTTAACTTTTTTATTTTTAGTACAAGTGATTTCGAAAAAAGCGTAAACGACCTTTGTGTTAGTGCGCTAGAGATGGCCGATCCCGTGATTTTTGAGGAACGGAGTGATACGTCACTGTGACTTTTCAGTCACTGTGATTTTTTCAGTGACAGTGACTTTAGCAGCAACCAAGACTTTTATTGACTTTTTAATAAAATTAAATGAATGTGTTTAATCGAATTATATTTTTCAAGTCCAGTAATAATTAATAACTAGCTAAGCTTTTCCAGATGGTTTTTTAGTGTGAAATAAAAGTTTTTCCTAATAAAACATAACAAAAATTTACATACATATATCAATTGGAATATAACTGCATTTTACTTAGTACCCTAAAAATGCGCTTGGATATCTTTAACAGAATCAGTTGAAATCAATTTAAAACATTATTTAAAAAAAAAAAATAAACAAAAAACTAAATTTTTGAAAACTGAAATTTTCATGCTTTCAGAATACGTGATTTTGTCACCGTGATTGTATGAAATCAGTCACTGCAGTGACCAGTGATTTTTAAGGAACGGTGACAAAATCACAGGTACGCAAATATTTGCCAACTCTAGTTTACACATCAACGTTCATGAGTACTCGTTACCCACGCTTCAGTTTTTTTTTTTTATATCGCCAAAAATAAATTTACTATATGAAACATTATAATTACATTTGAAGGACAGTAATAAATAAGCTCCGATTTAGAGATTTCCGCTTAAAAAAAAAAAGTTGGATCAACGATCAACCAACGATATTCTGACATCATTCTCTTATTCCACCTTCCTTGTTTCCAGCCTTTTCAAATCCTTGTGAAACCTTTCGCCTTGCTCTTCACTTACTGCTCCCGAGTTATCAGGAAAGTAGTCCAAATGTCAAGTCGGGCTCATCGGATATCCAATTTTACAAAAATTTGCAATTATTTGCTCCACAATTTCCTCATAATTTGGACTTTTGTGGTTTCCTAGAAAATGTATCACTACCTCCTAACAGATTTCCAGGTTTCTAACTCAATTCCACTCAATTTTTCATCGAAAGCGCTTTGTCTCCGAGCTAAGGGATTCGAAAAAAAATGTATAAATCTCCTACGTTCATTAACCCTCTTCTTACCAGAAATTAGGTCGCAAATGACTCAAAAATCCACACTTTTTTAACACGCTTTTATTAGCTTCACCTGTATGTATGTATTGTATGTATGTATGTAACTTCACCCCATCCTAAAGTTGTAACATTAGGCGCATTTCTGTCGTACCCAAGCATGAAAAGAATACTCGCTTATGCATCAAATTACCTTCAAAGCAACAACACCAACTCGACTATTTTTAAAATGTGTTGTTGCTTTGAAGGTAATTTTATGAATAAGCGAGTATTCTTTTCATGCTTGGGTACGACAGAAATGCGCCTATTATTATATCTTTCAAACATTCACTTTTATTGTGTTCTCTCTTTATTTCTATTCTCCTCCGGATTCGAAACATGACATCAACAGCCCAACGGCATCATATAGTAGGACATTCAACATTATACTTCATGCTTCATTGCGGCTTTTAAGTTATCTTTCCTCAAAATAGCCTCTATGAATTTCAATTCACTCCCGTATAAAAGCCAATAAGTAACAAGCTTTCAGGGTACGGAAAAACTCACTCACGAACGCTCAAAAATACATTCTTCTCAAATCACAAACAAATGTTCAAAGAAAAACGTATAACCACTCAAATAGCGAGCGAACTAACGCACAACAGCCAGCGATCGCTCATAGCGATGGCGATAAACTCAATGCATAAATTCACTCAAAAATGAAGCTTGAAGCTTTCTGTTTTGGGTTTGTTGTATTTGCAATGAAATCAGCCGCATGTACATACATACATACGTATGCAAAGCAAGAACTGGTTTTGTTTGTAATTCATTTAATAGTAAGTGCTGAATCAACGAAAAGGAACCCTAATTCTATAATTGCATTTCACGTTTGAAAGCAATTTTTATACAATGTTTTGTAAACGTGAGGTGAAAAAAATTTCTCTAAAAATAAAAAAAAAAAAATAAAAAAAAAAAAATGCGCCACTCGGGACTCGAACCTGAGCTCCTTAGTCCGTAGGCAGCATACCTCACCATTACGCTACAAACGTATTCGGAACTTTGTTGTCTAAATTCGAATTTATTCAATCAGGTTTCTTTTTTTTGTTCTTTTCAAATGCTTCACCTCAACTTCTCTTCACTTTCAGATTGTAAAATATAACAAAACGTTTGGGAAATTTTGTATTTCCAAACTAGTTTGGAAAACCTTGAATAAAAGGGTTTGGAAAATATTGCATAATAAGCTAGTTTACTTCACTGCATATTGGGATTTTTGGTAGAAGTTATAAATACATATGTATGTAGATCTATTTCGGAGAACACCACATCCATTAATCAGACTTCTTTTTAACACGCTTTTATTAGCTTCACTTGTATGTATGTATGTATGTATGTATGTATGTAATATCTAGCTGCTGCCTAAATATATGCAACATATTTACTAATGAGATTAGGTTTTAACCACCGCTATCTTCCAGCAGATGGCGCGTGTGTATTTATATTTTTAAAATATTCACTTATTACTTTTATTCTTGCGTCCGCATAAAACATCCTTTAATGAAAAATTTCACTAAAAAGTTAAAAATAAATAATAGCTTAAAAAAACTAAAAAACACGCTTTACTCTTAAAAATCGTACTAAAAATTGAGAAATAATTTAATTAGAAACAAAATGATGAACGAAAATATAAGTATTTAAGGAAAAACGTGGGGGTGCTCAATAATATTTGAACATGAAAATATTCGATTCGTACAACTAGTACAAAAATATACCTAGTTGCGAAATTAAAGAGTACGATATATGAAATCTCAAAAAAGTCAAAATAAAATTATTAGTAAAGAAACACCGATTTTAAATATTTTTTGACATACTGAGCACCCCACGCTTTTCCTTAAATACTTATATTTTCGTTCATCATTTTGTTTCTAATTAAATTATTTCTTAATTTTTAGTACGATTTTTAAGATTAAAGCGTGTTTTTTAGTTTTTATAAGCTATTATTTATTGATAATAAACTTAGCTAATTAATTTATATTTGAAGAGTTTTTTACTCAGAAAAAAGAGAGGAATCCCAATTTCGATGGCACGATATACATACATAGGTTAATAAATCGCCCTGGTCTAATACATACATACATACATGTGTATTTAATTTTCAGCCATGGCTTTACCCACTGGGTTCTTAACTCCCAAGGATTACTTTCGCGATGCAATTCATTTTCTTCAAGCGCATTCCTGGATTTATTCCAACGCTAATACGCGCTTCATAAGTGCTGGAGTTTTAGAGCAATTTCCAGCAGAGTATCAAGAATATTTTCTAAATCTCGGCAATAGTGATTTAAATAAATTTCCCTTCCTGCACGAAAACGATTTGAATTGCGTTACCCAGCCCATGGCCTTGCGACGTTTTCGCTCAACACTTTGCCAACTAATACCCAAAGAGGCCTATAATTTACGCAGTGATCTGATTAAAGAAAAGCAACCAAATTTACCAAAACGTCCACAACGCAAAATGAGCGCCAAGAAGCAACATGAAATAACGGAATTGTCCAAAGTCATATATAAAACTTGTCACGAAATGTCCTTATTACTAGACTTTGGTGCCGGTTTGGGTTACCTCAGTGAATCCCTATTCGCCCTCAATTCGCAATGGGGCATTCTCGGCCTGGAAGCGGATGAATATCGTGTAGCGGCTGCTCGCAAACGTCTGCAACAACAACTGCCAGAAGCTGGCAAACAAATAATGTATGTGAAACAGTTCATTAACGCGAACGCCGGCGATGCTATTGAGCAGCATATAGCGCGTGGCTCATTCGCCGATGGTGCAATGTTGGGGAACAAGTGGGCGATTATTGGTTTGCACGCTTGTGGCGACCTGGCAGTGGTGTCAATTGAGTTATTTTTCAAGTTAAGAGCGGTTAAACGTTTGGCCATTATGCCCTGTTGCTATCACAAACTGCAACAAACTGCCGATGGGCACTTCTCGAACTTCCCCCTAAGCGCTGCATTGAAAAGTGTAACGGTGGAGGCAGGCGTAGCTATCGAAAGTTACTTGAATCGACCCTTTCTACGTTTGGCTTGCCAGGAAACCAGTGCACGTTGGCGTAATTCTACCGAGGAAGAGCATTCGGCGCATGGCAGGGAAATGTTTTGGCGTTCCGTTGCTGATGCTATTATTAACCATGAAAGGGAAATGATTTCACTTGTGGATAAAAGCCAACGACCTTCCACAGTTAATTGTGATTTGAAAAGTTTTGCAAATTTTTGTCAAATATATGAGGTGAGGTCAAAGGATGCGGAGGCGCATAATGCAACATGTACAAGAAAAATGTGGAATGCGGAGCACGAAAGGAGATTTAATGAAATTGTTGAACGATATGCTGGGAAGGGGCTGAAATTGACTGAAGCTTTAACTTGTTTGCAAACAACGTTACAGGTCAGTAAATATTTACGTATGTACATACATACGAGTACCTACAATGCATTTAGCTTTAATATTAGAAAACATTGCCAAATAGCGATAATAGAGTTTCTAAATTAGTTATTGGTAGTAATTACCCATTCATGGTAATTACCATTTCGTCTACACCTCTTCATGATGTTGAAATTATTACTTTCTATCTACATATTTACATACATATGTATGTACATACTCATAGTATAAATATGTATGTATTCTAAATTCTTATTTCCCTAGAAACTATGCGAAAACATTGTGCTTTATGACCGAATATGTTACATGCAAGAATTGGCAGAGGATCGACCACATTTGAAAGTAAACCTGCAATACCAAAAAATTTTAGATGAGCAGCTATCACCGCGTTGCTACGTCCTAATTGCCGAAAAATTTGAGCCTTAATGATTGTTATGTTTAATAAGGAAATTGCATTTAAAAAAATTATATGCTATTGATAAGCTAACATAGTACATAACATCATAATCTGGACCGATTTTAAAACGAAGAACAGATTGAAGACATGTGTCATTTTTTTTTATATAAATTTGTTGGAAAATGCTGTCACAATCACCATTGAAAAGCGTATTGATGATTATGGTGAAATTCGGTGTGAGTTCTGCAATTGTGAAGCTGTTTGGCTGCAAGTGAGGTGAAAGCAGCTGAAGTTGCCTCAGAACAATAAAAACAACAAAAATTAACTACATACTAAAACTTTTATTAGCACCATCAAGATAACAAATAGAGAGGAAGAGTAAGAGGAAGAGGTAGAAGCTTAATGTATACAAATGTATATATAATACGGGAAGGAGGAAGGTAAATGGAGCCTGAAGTTACGTGGTACACATACTATGCATTGAACGATAACTCATTGCACAACAAAAATTTAGAAGAAGGATACGGAAGAGTGATGTATTGTGCAACGATTTTCCGTCATGCTTTGTCAAATTTGGTTTGGCGACAAACCACTTTCGAACGTTCGACAACGAAAAGAGACACTGAACATGACACATATTAGCCGAAACCAGTTTGTGTCCAAACCAAATTTGACAAAGCATGACGAAAATCGTTGCACAATACATCATATTCTTAACCTGTCGGAAAAACAAGCAACCAAAAATTAATAAACTGAAGTCTTAAGAACAACAACAAAACAAAATTAGTAGGTAGTGGTTGCAATAATCACAACAAAAATTATAAAAAAAAAACTAAGTATAGTCGCACTTAGTCCGAAGAGAAAAAACAAGAAAAACTGTCGACAGCTTTTCTCATTTGAATTGAAACGCTAATAAATTTTTGTTTTGCAAGCGGTTTTCTTGTAATTTATTTTGTTTTTTTTTTTGTTTGTTTGTTTGTTTTACATTCATATGCATGTGTGTACATATTATAAAACATATAGACATATGTATGTATACATTATCCAACGGATCTAACTGCTCCTCGAACAATAAATTGATTACTTATGTATGTAGGTATTTCTTTATTTACATCTTTAACATACATACATACTATCGTATATCATATATATAGGCATACAACAATGCATTTACATACATACATATATAAGTATTAACTATTAAGTCTTTATAAAACATCAATTTGCGATCAATTTATTTATGTTCATATGAGATTTGTTGCAATTTGCCAAAAAGTTTATTAACATTTAAATCAGAAAGAAGAAGTAAACGAATGTCATTTTATTAAATTGTTCAGATGTCTATGTATGTGCATTCTAGGGATTCCAATCCCGGGATCCCGCCCTTTTTGACTCCCCGGAAATCCCGGGATTGCTAGAATTTCATCCCGGGATTTTCGGGATAAAATAAAAAGAGAATATTGCCCTATTATAGCAAAGAAAAATTGTATTTTATATAATTTTTATTGGTCTCAGATAGCGTTTCCTATTCTGAACGTAAATGTTGCATTATTACATGGCAGCATTACCAACATGTGCCCTGTGCCCTATGAAAATGGTACATTTTTCATGTGATAAATGAAACAAAAATAATGCAACCCTTTTGTGCTTAGAACAGAAAATGTTGCCCCTTAGTCGGGCCAGTTTTACATTTTGTCTATAGAACAAACAGCCCTAAAAAAATGTGTGGAAGCTTTGTGGAAGAGAATAAAAAAACTTGGCAGTCCGAAGAAAATGCAGAATAAGTTTGACATTTTTGCCAGAATAAAAAAAGCAAAGTAAGGATTAATATTTTTGATTTAATAACACTACAAATAATTTAAAAAAATACCAAGAATCTCAGGTTTGGGGGAGAATAGATATGGGCCTGCTGAGCTCAGAACTATTTTTTTTTTTTAATTTTTTGTATGGTTAGTTTTTTTTGGTTATCACTTCATTGAAAAATTATTTTCGCGGGAGTCACAAATGGGATAATCACAAGCAGTACCTCGTTCGAAAGACAATTAAAATTGTCGATGTACAACTTGTAGTAATTGGACATTACCTCGCTGAGTGACAGCTGGTAGAAATCAAGATTTTATTAATTACTTGCGATTTTTGAAAAAATTTTGATTTTAAAATTAAGCTTTTTGTAGGAAGTTGTAAAATTCAGGGAAGTTTTATTCTTTTAAAAATTAGTCTGCTTAATTGTGGTTATCGCATTTGTGATTTCCGAGAATAATTTTTGAGTGAAGTGATAACCAAAGAAACACCAAATTACCGTTATCTCAAAAATCTAACAATACAAACCATTAAAAAAAAAATAGTTCCCAGCTCAGCAGTCCCATACCTATCCTCCCCCATACCTGAATTTTTAGATATTTCTTGGCTGCAAACTAGTGTAATTAAATTTTTTTGTTGTGAAATACGCGTTGTAAGGAAACGTATGTTAGGTATTTTTAAAATCTTTAGAATTCTTGTGGTAAAATTCATTTGATAATTTCTATTTCCTGATTTTTGGCCATTTATTTCTCAAAGGTTTTCGCAATTTCGTCCCATGAAAAGTAAATAATGGAAGAAAATGCAAAAAAAAATTCAAAAATAAAATTAGCAAAAACCAGGAAAAAGTTTAATTTTATTTTAGAATTTGACATTATGTATTAAAATAAAATACGCAGTTGTATACTCGGAATTCATCTCAAAATTTTTGCATCGGATTTTTAATTTTTTTCGAATGTTGCATTAATTTTCAGTATTTGTCGGCAAGCTTGGAAATATTCGCTTAAACGAAGTACGTCATTAAATTCTAAAAATTTTTATTGGAAATTATCAAATGATCACAAGCTTTATTATTAATATCCTAAAAGTACCAACTGTAAAGGCAAATGTTTTGTATGTAATTTTCTTTGTTGGTTGCGTTTTTTAAAGTAACTCTTATGAGTTTACGTTCCTATTTTATTTTGTTACTAATGAAATAATAATTACCATTTTTATTCATTCATTTTTTTATTTGCACTTTAAAGTTGTAGCGTTCCTCGAAATATATATTTACTTTTTTCAACCCCAAAATGTGGGAAAATAATTAAAGTCCAAATCCCGGGACAAATCCCGGGATCCCGGGATTATAAAAAGAAATCTCGAAAATCCCGGGATCGCAAAAATCGGAAAAATTGGAATCCCTAGTGCATACTATATAGGGAAGTTGGGGTGGTAAACATACAGGGTAGAACGCTGATCGAAAATTTTAAAGTAGGTACATACATAGTATACATATGTACGTACTATATGCGGGAAATTAATTTATTTTCAAAGATGTATGCACATATATACATATGTACATATAATATTTTAGTAATAGATTATTTACAATTTTGTGAGATTTATGAATGCATATTGTATGTATGTACATATATACGTATGTATTTCTTGGTGTAAATTAAAATTTACCCAGCCCTTTCGTAAATTTTAATTTCAAGAATTTCAAATTCACATTCATATGTATGTATGTGTTTATGTAGTATAATTGTTGCTAAAAATATATATGTATGTACATTAAGGTGGAGTGAAAACATATGGAGATTTTTTTTTGTTCTTTTTTTGAACGTACCAGCAATGAAAAGTTGCCTTTATACGAGTTAATGAACCCCACAAAATTTCTGGCGATAGGATAGGACGACGTTTTAAACTGCCCCCAGCCCCTCAAAGCTGAGAGCAATAAGCACGATCTGGTACTAATATGAAATTTTCAAAATTATAAAATCAAAAAACGATGTATGAGGATTGATAAAGATGGCTAAGCTGAGTATTAAAATGAATTTATTTTTTTTTTTTAAACAACAACAACAACAAAAGTTATTAAAGGTCAAAGTTTATAATATGCATTTTTTAAATTGCAATTACTTAAAAACTACTGAACCGATTTCGAATGTTTTTATACCGTTCAATAGGTATTTTGATTTCCTTTAATTTTAAATACATTTTATACATATATGAGAAGTAAGGGGGGTAAAAGGGGGGTTGACCCCCGCAGGGGGGTGTTATGGAACCCACATATAATGATATCAAATTAAAGGGAATCGAAATACCTATCGAATGTCATAAAAATATTCTAAATCGGTTTTGTAGTTTTAAAGTAATTGCAATTAAAAAAATGCATATTATAAAGTTTGACCTTTAATAACTTTTGTTGTTGTTATTTCCAAAAAAAAAAAAAAATTCACTTTAATACTCAGCTAAGCCATCTTTATCAATCCTCATACTTCGTTTTTTGATTTTATAATTTTAGAAATTTTACATTTGTACCAGATCGTGCTATTTTTTTCAACTTTGTGGGGCTGGGGGCACCTCTAAACATGCGAGAAGGTCAATAAAATTTTACAGGCTTATTTCTAGCCTACAAAGGTGCCGTTCTGGCTTCGGAACAAATTGAATTTCCAAAAAAAAATTTTCACTCCACCTTAATGTACATATATGCATTCATTTGACTTTTGTTGCATTTATTGTTGTGTTTTACCTATTAAAACATTTAAAACAATTAAAAATTTAATGCGTATGCTTATTTAACACATATGCATGTATGTACATTATATATATATTTATATATTCTCAATTGCCCCGTTTTTTAGTCTTCATTAATTATCTGCATTAATTCGCCGTTTTTTGTTTTCTGTTTAAGACATTTACGTATTTCTGTTTCGCATTTTTCAAATTTAGTTTAAGCCATTTTAATACGTTTGTATGTAGGTAAATATATACTTATGTATATTGCAGCAATATTTCCTATTATTGCTATTGTAAATTATTAAAATATTGCTAAAGGTCATGCAACTTTTTATTTTCTCTCTTCAACACTTTGTGCAACCGTCAATTGGTTTATGATGTTGTTAATCTCTTCGCTAGAAAAGAAAATAGAAATAGAAAAAGAAAAAGCAAAATAAAATCAGCTCCAAAGAAGAGAAATATGAATATACAGATGCACACTGCAGGTACATATCGTCGATGTCTTTGCAAAACCGTCCATCGAATAACTGCCAAACCGCTCATCTACCAAGCCCCAAATTTTAAATGGGACCGAAAAGCTGCACGGAAAATACTATATTGATGTCCATAAATATGGATGTGACATCAATATAGTTTTCTCCGTGTGTGCTTGCTTTGCCATAGGGATGGTGTGATAGTTGTTAATTCGTTGACCGTTATTATAAAAACTTATTACTAAAATCATGTTTTTACGATTTGTATATGTTGCCATCAATGTCTGTAGCTAAGGCTTTCCAAATCTCATTTTTGCCATAAATATCAAATAGGCGCTTTTGCAAGTGTTCGATGGGCGGTTTTAAAGAGGCATCGACATACATACATATATATTTAAGGAAAGCGATTTCACCAAACCAATATAATGTGGATTATTATATTACAAAAATCATTGTGACAACAAATCAAGAAATTCTATACAACTCAATGCCATTACTTCTCATACACAAACATACATACATACGTACATACATACTCACATATTACGACAGCGATAGTAATTCCTATAGCCAATATATATGCAGGACATCATTGATGGCGATTGCAATTGAGATTGCTGTTGCTGTTGCTGCTGTTGTTGTTTTTGTTTTTCTAACAAACTTTCATTTGCATCGTATGATTTCTTACCACCGCCGTTCGCACGTTCATGCACAGTCAAATCATCTGCGCCGTTAACGGCGGCATCATCGATACCCTTTGGATTTTGTTGTTGTTGTTGTTGTGCGTAAGGTAAAAAGGGTTCAACGGCTGAGTTACCTTCAGCTCGTTTGCCATAACGAGAGCCAAGAAAGAAGCGATCATTGCGTGGCACCACATTTAATCGACGTATCTTTGAAGAGCTCAGTGCGGCTCCGGATCGACCATAGCGACTGCCCACGAAGAAAGAGGGACGCTTATGTGGAGGAAATGGTTCTGTGGAAGAAAGTTGAAAAATGCTGAGTTGTATAACTATGTAAAGACCCATCTTCGTTGAGTAATTGTAAACTGTTCATTTTCTTTATTTTTGATTCAGAACGTTCGGCTTGATTCACTACAATGACTTCGGAAGTCATTTAAGTGACACTATGTAAGTACGCATGCCTTCAAAACCCGCCATATTTAGATGGGTATATAAGTACAGGAGACATACATATTTTGTATTTGTGTAAATGTGTATGAATTCTGTACTCTATGTATCAAATCCGTCTAGTGCCACTATTGAGTATGAATCAATTAACTATGTAAAATATAAGGAGCTAATTTACTAAATTATTTTACTAAAACCGATTGCTTGTTTCATTATCTACATATAAATCTATTTAATCTATTTTAATAAATAAATATTCCTATAATATATACGCACCATAGTTACTTTTGTCCAAGGCCGCAATGCTGGAAAATTGTTCAGAATCATCATTGCCAACGCCATCCCCACCACCACCACCAAGCACTGGTTCAATTGCGAAGTGTGCCAGAACAGCGCATGTGACCAAGAAGACGATACTCTTGTAGGCGGATACGGACTCAGGCATCTTTTGTGTCATCGCAATTGTTAAGGCGGGTAAAGGCAAAAAGCGCGAAAACCAAAGTGTTTGTTTGTTGAATAAAAGGCGGCGTTTTTAGTTCACCCTTTTTATTTACGAGATACCTACAAAACAAAAAAAAAACAAAAACAAATACGAATTAAATGTATTTCGGTTGGTCTTTTCTTTTTCTTGGCTTGGAAAGCAGAGTAATGATAAAAATGTAAATAAGGCATGAAATTAAATAACAATAAAGATGAACAGATTTAAAATTGCATTTCGCGGCAAAAGGCAATAGAAACAAGTAAGAAAGCCTAAGTTCGAGTGGAATCGAACATTAGATACTCAGTTGTATGTTTTCATTGTTTGTTTGCGTTTGATGGAAACACGGCGTATTTTATATAAAGCGAGTGCCGCATAAAGTGGGCGTAGCCACGCCCATTTTCAACATTTTTATCAGTCATCCAACTAAGCATATGAATATTATTCTTTGTGCAAAATTTCATTCCTTTTTGACTTCTAGTTACAAAGATGTCACGTTACAAATTCCCAAAGGGTGTTCCAGAAATATCTTTGTTAAAAAGTAGGCGTGGTCATAACCGATTTCAATAAATTTTTGCGTGTCTATTAACACAAGTTATAAAAGTGTATAAACCAAGTTTCGTTATAATATATAAATTATTTGTCGAGTTATGGGCTAAGAAATCTCGTATATTCCTGCTTCTAAAAAGAGGCGGTGCCACGCCCATTTTCCAAAATTTGTACGGTTTTTGTTTTATGTTCGTAGTTAGACTCCTGCCATAAAATTTCAATGGATATATCTTTATATTTGACAGAGATATCGCTTAAAATGTTTTTATTAGGCCACTTTATAATACACATATATAAAAGTGGGCGTGGCCGTAAACCGATTTTGGAATTTTTTCGTCCAAACATTTGCCTAAGTAAGTATATCACGTGTACGGAATTTCATCGATATATCTTCAACGGTTTCTGAGTTATGACTCATAAAACTTTCAATGTTTGCCCCATAATAAGTGGGCGTGGCACCGCCCATTTTCCAAAATTTTTGAGTTTTTTGTTTTATGTACATAGTTGGACACATGCGACAAAATTTCAATGATATATCTTTATATTTGACAGAGATATGGCTTAAAATGTTTTTATTAGGTCACTTTATAATATACATATATAAAAGTGGGCGTGGCCGTCAACCGATTTTAACTATTTTCCGTCCAAACGTTTGCCTAAGTAAGTAAATCACGCGTACCAAATTTCATCGATATATCTTCAATGGTTTCTGAGTTATGACATATTAAACTTTCCATGTTTGACCCTTAATAAGTGGGCGTGGCACCGCCCATTTTCCAAAATTTCATCAAATTTCTTCCTAGGGGCCTGAGCTCAACACGTGAGTAAAATTTCATTGCTCCAGCTATATTAGTGCCTGAGATACCAAATTTCCGATTTTTTCTATATAGGAAAAGTGGGCGTGGTCATGGTCCGATTTCGCGCATTTTCAATACCAACCGTCCCAGTCTCGATAACAACTTGCATTTCAAATTTCATCAAAATATCTCAATTTTTGAGCGAGTTAGAGTGTTTACAGACGGACGGACCGACGGACGGACAGACGGACGGACGGACATGGCTCAATCGATTTCTCTTTTCACCCTGATCATTTTGATATATATAAGTCTATATTTATCTCGATTATTTCATTCCGTTACAATCCACCGTTATGTGATTAAAACTATAATACTCTGTGTACTAGTACAGCTGAGTATAAAAACGTGAAAAGGATTGGAGTGCGATAAAGTAGAAGACAACAACACACGCCGCAGGTTGTTTTCTTTTTGGTTATGTGTTGAGAAATTCATGCACACACAAGTCCTTTCGCTGAAAGATTAAGCATATACATAGGTACACCCCAGTGCAAAAATGCGTTATATTATTTTCTAGCGCAAAAACGAACTTTCGTACAAACAAAAGACGCGAAAACTCGAAGCGCAAAAACATGCTGACAAAACTTTTTAGTTCGTTTTTTCCCCTAAGATAAAAGGGCAAAAACGAACTAAAAAGCTTTGCCGGCATGTTTTTGTGCTTCGAGTTTTCGCGTCTTTTATTTTTACGAAAGTTCGTTTTTGCGCTAGAAAATAATATAACGCATTTTTGCACTGGGGTGTACATATGTACATATGTACCTGCGGCCATACATATGCATGCATATGTGCGCTTCTGAGGGTGTTAACGGAAACTGTTGTTGCCAGTTTGAGTCTTCTTTCACTTTCTTTCAATGTTTTAAACTTTTCTCAATATGTACATACATTACGTACATATGTACATACATATATACAAGCATACATTCACATGTACATATACATACATATGCACACCTCGCCCGTGGACACCAAGAACATTCATTTCACACGTGGCCCACATCCATTAGCAGCAATTATGGCAGCGTCAATTTTTATTGCCAATACCGCAAAGGTCACGCCATCATTGTAGCATGACAGATAATATTTTTTATAAAACATACATATCTACATACATACCAAGTAGAAAAAGGAGGCAGTAAAAAGCACTCACAACAGATCTACTCTTCGGTATCTAAAGGGTTTACCATCTTGATGTTTACGTTATTTATTTTTTATATGAAAATTGTTCGAATTACAGGCCCTTTGTGCTTATTTCGCTAAAACCTTGCACACTCGAGGTACTGTGTTTTTGATATGGTTAGAAGCTGTTCTTACCATTTTTCTTCCGAGTATTATATTAAAGTGCAAAACACCTACGCATTTTTGTATGTATGTATGTAGTGTCCCAAACATTTTATCATTTATAAATCGTATACTTTAATGAATTTTTGTAAACCTTAACGCTTAACTTAGGATGATCAGCTGGCTGAACGGACTTTTATCGCAACCACTTTATACGGTAGCCTATGTCTAGGCTAAGAAAATTTTGCCAATGCTGAAAGCTGCTTTGTTAAGAGAAAACCATAAATCACCTTCGCCTTTTTCTACTCCCCAGCCCTTTTTAGTATGCGATTTCGATACAATTCAGTAGAGCAAAATGTTCAACACGCCGCAACAGGTGTTATCGATATACCACCGCGTGCCGTGAACCTTGCCTCTGCACAGCGACGAAACAGACCGTTTAAACAGACGTCCATGGAAGGCGGCATTGTTGTCATTAATGTAACCATTATGGCTGCCGTAATTCAATTACCACCCGAGTGCTGTGCAATCAGGCCGCAAGTATGAAAAAGTCAACGGAACGCGGAAGATGCGGCATACATATGTAAATACATACATACATACTACGTAGGTGAGCAGCATTTTTCTTTTGTTTTTTACTCGACTGCCGGAAATTTACAAAGAGAATTTTAAAATACTCCAAATTGATCGTTTGTGGCCACAAAGCATTGCAGCCATATAACGGTCATAAATTTAAAACACATGCCTTTCAATGCGCCATGGCGTATGAGTGACATTCTGTCGGTTTGCCAATATGGTATATGTCGCTAGCTTAGAGTGCAAACTGTGTAAGTCCTTTTTTATGAAAAAGTGTATTTTTATGTAGAACGATAGAAAAATCAAATACGCACCACGCTAAACAAGTCTGGGATACTTGAAATATTTCTACTCGTTGTTATTCAGTGATAAGCAAATTGTGTAAGTCCAAAAAACCAAGAAAATTGTCTAAGTCCAAAATTTTACATGAACAGAATTTTTTTTTCATTTCGAAATTTTTTTATTTTTTGTTTTTTGTCTCTCCTACAAACTTTGTAGTACAAAGTTTGAAATAAAGACTTACACAATTTGCACTCTAAGCTAGCGATGTACATATGTATTTAATAAAATGGTAAATGCATATACCCACATACATACATATGTACATATGCACTATGTATGAGTTTTAATACAATTTAAACAGGTAATGTCATTATAAAATACTATTGAAATCGAAACCTTTTTGCTCAAAATACAAACATATGTACATGCATATGTATATATGTGGCCCAACCTTTACATATATACTTATGTACATACATACATACTTATGTATATGTATTAAATACATATCGGCATCGAAGCAATTGATAAGAAATATAAGAAATGAGTAGGGTCACTTGTGAAAGCGAAGTTTTCTAAATTGTCCAAACAATTTTTTTCGAAGCGCGAGAGTTCCATTTGGTTTTTTTTCTTGGAAAAGAAGCTGGAGCTGGCGCTCTGTTTATTTATCCACCACTGAGTATTTGATAGAAAATTGCTAAAAGTTGCTAGAGCGTAGTAAGGCACCCCCTTATACAGCTCCTAAAGTGAAAAGAGAGTATTTGATATGTACGAAAAAATCCTCATAAATGTTGGTTACTATCACGTATGTACGTATGTACATATGTACATACATACATATATACAGATTTCTGTTCCTACATACTTATAATAATCTACATATCGTTGGCTTCGTGAGCAAATGTGCTAAGTCCATTTATGGTAACTTTTCAGGAGAGGCAAAAAACCTCCTAAATTTTTTTATTGTTACTATTTTAAAAATCTGAAAATGCAGTTATCTTCCTCAGATGACCGTGCTAAAATACCAGTTATCGGCACATTTTAATATAAAGCTTGTCCAAAGTTATGAGCTTCTTTAGGACTTAGCACATTTGCTTTCTATGATTTTGTTTTTTTAGGTGGACTTAGCACATTTTCTCACAAATTATTATACTCAACTGTACGTAGTAAAATTGAAATATTTTGATGAATTTTGGTACAGAGGCTCCTAACTAGACAGGGAAGGTTGGTATTGAAAATAGGCGAAATTGGATTATAACCACGCCCACTTTCCCTATATATTATATATCGAAAAACACGCAAAAAGTGATAATGGATGAAATTCCATCCATGCAATGAGCTTACGCCATTATAAAGAAATAAATTGAAATTCTCGAAAATGGACGGTGCCACACCCACTTATGAAAGGATAAATTCCAAAAGTTTTATAAGTCATCAATAACTCAGAAACGGTAGTAGATATATATAGCTGAAATTTGGAAAGCGCGATTTACCTGCTAAGGCAGACGTTTGGACGAAAAATTGTCCAAATCGGTAGACGACCACGCCCACTTTTATATATGGGAACTATAAATGGAACTAATAAAAACATTTTAGGCAACGTCTTTGTCAAATATGTAGATAATCATTGAAAGTTTGTGGCATGAGTCCAACTATGGACAAAAACCGAAACCATAAATATTTTTGAAAATGGACGTGGCATCGTGAATCTAAGACATTTCGGAGCCCATAAATCGACAAATAATTAAGATATTATGGCGAAACTTGGTGTAGTACATACATATGTACTTTTATAACTTGTAGTAAAATTTTAGCAAAATCGTTTTGTAACCACGCCTACTTTAAAAAAAACTTCTAAAATTCTTGTGACGTGGCATCTTTGTAACTAAAAGTCATAAAGGGATGAAATTTTGCACTAACAAGAATATTTTAGGCTTGGTCTGATGAGAGATAAAACTGTTGGTAATGGGTGTGGCCACACCCACATTATGCTGGAACCCCTCTATATAAAATAGGTGCACCGCGTTTCGATCAAACGCATACAATTATAATAAAAATGTAAGAAGTACAGCAAACTAGTTTGCATATCATATTGGTGGGAAATCTAGCCACTCCCGCAAATTATTAACGTTTACAGTCCCAAGCCAGGCTTATTAAAGCAATGTAGTAATAATTCTATATAATTCTACAAAATTAATTAAAAAAAACCAATAATTTCTTATTTTCGCCTGGACTTAGCACGTCGATTTTTGAAAAAAAAAAAAATTTTATGGACTTAGCACATTTGCATAACACTGCATTACACCATGAAAAACAGACATTATGGTAACTTCTTTTTGGCAGACGATGTATTTTTAGTTGTACGATCTTACTGCATTAAAATCTCAGTTTTGATAAAAATTGGACTTAGCACATTTGCTGACGAAACCAACGATATAATTAATTCGACGATAATGAGTATTAACATACCTGATTGAAAGCTTTTTCATTTAGAAAACAGCAAAACTATTTAGGGCATCTACCTTTAAATTAATTTAATTACACACATTTGGGTCAACAAAGCAATGAAAAACCGAGACAGCTTGGAGTGATTCATATATATGTACATATATATGTATGTACATATGCAAATTCACAAAAACATAGGCACATATGTATGTATGTATTTTGTACATTTGTATTTATATATCAATTATACTTATGTTACATTGCGGAAATACCCAAATGAGCAGCTTTTCATGAGTGTGTATGTAGTGCGCGTTAACGCATGCATGTATGGACATGTGTACTTACATATGTCAACATGCAATTTGTTTTCGGGAAAGGCCACTACTTACTTCAGTGGGACTTATTACTTGGTAAAACTAACCCATTAAAATCCATACATGCCTGTACATGTGTATATTAGCTTGTTCGTGCTTTGTGCGTATTTTCCATGAAATCCTATCTACATGTGTAGGTACAATCCATGTGGGAATAATCATTTGAAGAATAGACGCATCAACAGGAACACACGGACACTCCTAAAACCAGACCTGGGTAATATCAAGTACCAGTACGACTTGTGACAAGTACATTTTAAAAGAATTGTACTAGTACAAGTACAAGTACTTTCAGAATATTCAAGTACTAGTACAAGTACAAGTACAAAGAATTGAATTTTTAGCAAATAAATGTATGTACAAATGAATGTACATTCAATTCTTTTCAATTACTTTGAAGTATTTGCTAAAAATTCAATTCTTTTTCAATTCTTTGTACTTGTACTTGTACTACACCTTTTCCAGTTTAAATTCAGAAAGTTACAATTGAAGTTCAGAAAATTACAATTGAAGTTCAGAATTTCTAATTGAAGTTCAGAAAATTACAATTGAAGTTCAGAATTTCCAATTGAAGTTCAGAAAGTTACAATTGAATTTCAGAAAATTACAATTGAAGTTCAGAAAGTTACAATTGAAGTTCAGAAAATTTCAATAGAACTTCAATTGAAAATTCTGAAATTCAATTGTAATTTTCTGAAATTCAATTGTAACTTTCTGAACTTCAATTGGAAATTCTGAACTTCAATTGTAATTTTCTGAAATTCAATTGGTACTTTCTGAACTTCAATTGGAAATTCTGAACTTCAATTGTAATTTTCTGAACTTCAATTGTAACTTTCCGAACTTAAACTGGAAAAGGTGTAGTACTTGAATATTCTGAAAGTACTTGTACTTGTACTAGTACTTGAATATTCTGAAAGTACTTGGTACGGACTCATTACTTCAAAATCAAAATATAAAGTATTTAAGTACGTAATAGTCCAATTACTACTCAGTATTACCCAGGTATGCCTAAAACCATTTTACAGGTTAGAGGTATATACACACATATGTACATATTATGAATGTACATATGAACATGTACCTACATTGTACATACATACATACATACTAGTATATCTACATGGCCATTAACAATTTTCTGACTGTAAAATATTTACATACAACGTTAACAAATTAGATGACTCTTGTGTTTAGTAGCCACAGGTATATATGTACATGTGTAGACCCACCTACGTATGCCCTGTAAAAATCATAGGATTATATGATCCATTTTGTGGTAGGTAGGAGTACTTTCAAAGTGATCATAAACATAAACCCAAGCAAGCGACTCGTTTATAGGGATGCAAATTTTGAGGACCAACATCGATACATCGATGTTCGATGTATCGAAAAAATTAACATCGATTCTAAAAAAACATCGGTAGAAAACCATCGATACATCGATATTTATCGATGTTTTTTTTAAGCTAAATTGTTCGAAAATTACATGACTCCGGTGGATGTGATGATATTTATAATTGAAATTGGAATTTTCATGGAAATTCGACCCGTAATGTGGAGTCACATTACCAACCTGTAGATTTATTATGTTTATGTATATATTACCACTGACTAAAACAAGAATGATAGGGTTTATATGGAATTTGGCTGCTAAGCCGATCCCTCCTTTTGATGTAGCAAGATACTGAAACATAATATTAATATTTAATAACCCTAGGTTCATAAAATATAGCGCAAATTTTATTTTTTATATTTGGTTTTTGTATTTAAATTCAATACCATTTCATATGAGTGGTGTTATAATTATTCAAATCAATAGTATGCTTAACTCATGCATATACAAATAACATAAAAACACAACAAAAAAATAAAGTAAAGTTACAATTCCAAAGTTAAACTTGAAATTCAAAATTTTTGTACTCACATATGTACTATATGCACTTCAAGTAGATTAATTATTACAAATAGAATCCATTATATGAAAAGCAGTATACCCAGCCATAACCGCCAAATAAACGTAAGCAACAGAAATAAAATGATAGTAGTAGTTTTTTTTTTTTTGAAAGTGTTTAAAAGTATATAAATTGATTTGCTTCAGCCATACCTTCTCAAGGCTTTATCATAGACCTTTGAAATTTAGGCAGATGGTGCAGATTATAGGCTATCTTATCCAAAATGAAAATCGGAAACTTTTCCACTTACGTGAATTTGGTGGTTATGACTCTATACAATAGTGTACTTAACGGACAAATCTCTAAATAACAAAGTTATAATAAAAAATAAAAAAATAAACGACATCACTTACAAGCCCAATTAAAATTCAAATTTTACGTATTTCTACGCATCAGGGTTGGGCGTTTTTGTGTTTTTATTCTTCATTCAGAAAAGCTTAAATAATGAATAAATTTTTATTCACGTTATTAAATTTTTCTTGCTAGTCACACAAGTAAATGATTTTTTCTTCTTCAAGAAGTGATTTTTTCGAATATTTTCTCGAAACGAATATTCGGTTGGAATTCGAGAAAAAAAACCATTTACTTGTGTGACTAGTAAGAATAATTGAAAACGTGAATAAAAATTTATTCATTATTCAAGATTTTCAGAACGAAGAATAAACATTAACAAATTTTTGTTCTTATTTTTTCGCTATTAAATTATTCAATGAATAATGCCCATCTCTGGACGCGTTCATCATATCGGTCATACCAAAAACTGAATGTGTTAGTCTACCATGTGACCGATGATCTATGCATATCAAATTGATTAATTATATATTACAAATATTATCCATTGTGTTTAAAAACAATAGTTTGGATAATCTTTTTCCACTTAGACGATTGCGTGCTTGGGTTATGGTTGCCCCTGCCTTTGAAAATAACCTTTCAGACGGCACAGACGTAGCAACTATAGGCAAGTACTGAATAGCAACTTTGTACAAATTTGGGAATAAAGTTTTAAGATCTTCCCACACTTCTATCCCATTTTGTTTAATATGCAATGGGTTTACGGGAGATTTGAGATACATCTGCACTTCACTGGACATATATCTCTCAAATGGCGATGCCGGCTGTTGTCGCTGTTTTAAATTATGAAGTGCTAAGCGGTTGTGGTACTCCCATAAGTCAAACTCTCGTGGTTCATGAAATTCCGAGTCACGCCGATCCATGGAGGCATTTTCAGGTTCCATTGTAACATCTAGACGTTCTACGAAAGCATTCAATGTATTTATTACGGCACATTTAGCCAAAGGATCTTGTAGGTGTAACGTTTTAAACCTGGGATCCAGAACAGTGGCCAATGCGAGAATAGAGTGATGTTCCAACCGATTAAATCTTTTATCGATCTGTTTTTGAAGCTCGTCTCTGAGTTGAATTGTGCAATTATGTTTTGGACTTTTAGTGCGAAGCACGTCTCGAACACAGTTTACTAGTGGTATTACCTTACTCACAGTCACGTAATTTTCAGCGGATAACTCCTTTGTTATTGTTTCAAAAGGCTGCAATATTTCAATCGTCTCTTTTATAACGTCTAATTCATTTCCAGAAACCATTGCCGGTGTGTCTGATCGGGAAAGCAATATATCTGTGACGAATCCCGCTAACTCAAGGAATCGTTGAAGCATGTAAAAGCACGAGTTCCATCTCGTCTTCACATCAAGTATCATTTTTTTAATTTGACCTTCTGACACCCCAGCTTTCTTTTGCTTCTTTCTCAGCTCATCACTAGCATTAACGGATCGTTTTATATATTTTACAATATTCCTGACATGTGTTATTACAGATGAAACATGGACCGAGTTATCAATAGCATTTGTTACAACCAGATTAGTAGAATGCGCAAAACATGAAATAATTTTCTTTTCCCCAAAGAGTTCTCTACTTAATTTCAGCATTGTACTATCATTGTCGGATACCACAGCCATAACTTTTTTTTCGCAAATTCCCCACTCACTAAATATGTCTGTCAACTCTTTTTTTAGGTAGTCCGCTGTATGGCTTTCTGTTAACTCAAAAATTCCTATTGTTCCACTTACATGTTTAACGTTTTCTAAGAAATGTATAGTAACACCAACAAATGACTTGGTTTGCATTTCTTCGGTCCACACATCATAAGTGAGAGAATAATAATCAATTTTCTGGAGGGATTGCTTAAAAATGCTTGACATTACCATGTATTTCTCATCTATTCGAGCTTTGAAAGTTTCTCTACTGGGAACTTTATAAAGTGGCACGATTTGTTTCATGAGCTGTAAGAAGCCTTTGCCATCCACAACTGAAAATGGTTTGTTATCAAGCACAATAAAGTTAACTATTGCTTCGGTGATTTTTTGATATCGCGCACCATCTTTGCTTGTAGTGCTTTTAAATTTTTCGAATAGGGAACTCACAGTGGGTTGCACAAACTCTGTATGTATAGTATTTTCAGACGTTGGATGACTTACTTCATTTGAATTTTCAGATGTTGAAGGAATGTTTCGCTCCTGTGCTTCAGAATGGCAATCCTGATTTTCAGCGGCGAAATCAAGTATGTTCGTTTGCCTTATTGTAGGTTCCGGGTCTTCTTCCGACTCATAATTTAATTCGTGACCGTGGATTTTATCTAAGTGACAACGCAAATTCGATGTATTGCCTGAAGTCCGCAGAATTTTGTTGCATAGTTGACACCTCGCTGAGTTGGAGCTTAATTTGCGAAAATAGCGCCACACTTTACTTCTTTTTGGCATATTGACCTTAGAAAAACTGTTAAAAATGCAAGTAATTGACAATTTGTAAAAATTTTTGAAGTGGCACACAATTTTTCGAAGGTCCAGTTTCGCTGTGAAAATAGAGATGCCGATGTTGAAATATCGCCAGAGTTGACATCGATGTATCGGCGATTTTTCGATACTGAGTAATTTTCAAACATCGATGTTAAAAATCGAATTTTCGTTCGATACTATCGATGTTTCAAAAACATCGATGTATCGTTTGCATCCCTACTCGTTTATCTGCATCGGCTCGTAGTTAGCCGAACATTGCTACAAAAACCGAATGTATGTATATCGCGATAACGACGAAGCAAGTGCGTACATTTGTATGTATGTATGTATGTACATATGCCCTGTAAAAATCATAGGATTATATGATCCATTTTGTGGTAGGTAAGAGTACTTTCAAAGTGATCGTTTATCTGCATCGGCTCGTAGTTAGCCGAACATTGCTACGAAACCCGAATTTATGTATGTATATCGCGATAACGACGAAGCAAGTGCGTACATTTGTATGTGTATGTATGTATGTACATATGCATGCTCGTTTGAACGTGCACGATTTAGTAATAAAAAGACATTGAACGCGATACAACATGTTGGTGATTGCGCTAGAAAAATTTTATTATTTTATTTTTATTAAATAAAAGCTTACTTATGTATGTATGTAATGCTAATAATCAAACTGAATTCGCAGTCGTTCAAATCTGTTCAGAGATTATTAAATTTCATTAATTTTAGTACCTACTCCATGAATTAATCCCATGTAGGTACTCCATGGATTAATCCCATGTAGTTACTCCTTAGATTACTCGGGTGTCATGCGGAAATCGGGGTATGTGATCCTTGCCTAGGACATCGCCATGTTAAATGGACCATATTTTTTATATGAAATGTGGCAGGTTGAGGAGTACTCGGTTGGTCCATAGCGAGTACTCTATACACGCGTGCATGGAGTACTCGGCTTTTTTGCAGGGTGTATGCATGCTCGTTTGAACGTACACGATCTAGTAATAAATAGACATTGAACGCAACACAACATGTTGGCGATTGCGCTAGAAAAATTTTATTATTTTATTTTTATTAAAGAAAAGCTTACTTATATATGTATGTAATCCTAATAATCAAATTGAATTGGCAGTCGTTCAAATCTGTTCAGCGATTATTAAATTTCATTAATTTTAGTACCTACTCCATGGATTAATCCCATGTAGGTACTCCATGGATTAATCCCATGTAGTTACTCCTTGGATTACTCGGGTGTCATGCGGAAATCGGAGTATGTGATCCCTGCCTAGGACATCGCCATGTTAAATGGACCATATTTTTTATATGAAATGTGACAGGTTGAGGAGTACTCGGTTGGTCCACAGCGAGTACTCTATACACGCGTGCATGGAGTACTCGGCTTTTTTGCAGGGTGTGTACATTTACATACATGTATATGTGTGGGTAGAGTTTGATCAAAGAAATTTGACAACAGAAATAAAAAAAGGCCGTTTAGTCAAAAAATCGTAGATACGTTGCTCTTGCATCATTTTTTTACGATTTCTCTTATTCTATGCAAACAAGCATTATGTTGCAAGTTTATTGGAGGCAAACGTTACACCACACACAATTTCACAATAGCACTTTGATAACGAAATGGTGTCAAATAGTTTGTATACGCGTGCAATTTGAACTTTGCTTGGACCCTTGTTATTTCCTTTTGCTTTTTTTGTTTTGTTTTTTTGTTTCTTCTGTGTTGTGGTTTTGAAACCACAAAAGCCAGTGAGATATGTACATATTTACAAACTCGTGTGGAAATAAATATGCATACATATTTATACATACATATGTACATATCTAATTTTGTAATTTTTTTTTCACGATAATAATGACTGAAAATGTACCAAAAAAGCCTTTTTTGTTGTAAGCAACGGATGATGATGTCGAGAGATTTTCCTAATGATTTGATACGTGCATATGTATGTGTTCGTACCCGCACAGTTATGCGTATGGATGGGTTTGTGCAACCTTTTAACAACTCAAAAAAAAAACAGAAAAATTTATAACTTCTTTACCCCAACTGTAATTAATTGTCCATTAATATTTTATGTTGGCATGGCATATGTACATACATACATATCTACATATGTAAATCGGTATTGGATTATGTGTGTTTGATTCCATTTTTATAGTGATTTAAAACGTTTATACATTTGTAATAAAAAGGTATGATTCCCAAAAGTTTGCGTAGGTACTTATTAGATATTAAGGATGTTTCAGAAATTGTAAATTTTTAAACTTTGTTAATAGCACTGTTTAATGATATATAATTATTACGAATTTTTCCTAAAAATTTACAATTATCCCTAAGAAAATTACACTTTTTAGGAAAAATTCCTAATACTGATTTCACACAGGCGGTTAATAGAGTAATTATCCACATTTTCTTCATTAAGTCAATAATGAAGCTCGATTTTCCATACAGAAGTTCAATTCTTAATGGATCCATTACTAATTAATTGAATTTTTAATCGAATAAAAATCCAATGCAACTCTGGGAGGTAAGTTCGTTTTTTTTAATTTTGAAATTTTCAGTGTCAACCGTCAATTAGTTTTGGCATGAATTTATTATCCCAGCAAACATTCTCATAGCACTCATAATTTGGAGTCGGATATGAATCACAAACATGTGTGAAATATGTGTGAGCTTAAGCTTTAAACAGAACCGATCGCCGGACGTGTTTTCGCGTGGTGCGGCGATGACATTTGTTTGCGAATATCGCCCAGTAAAACAGAATCAATGCGAAATTGCCATATACATATTTTTATTATTATGATGTGTCCTTACTTCTTCAATTGACTCTTCTCTTCTGTACACATTTTAAATTTTTTCCACTATAAAGCAAGCAATGAAGGTTCCACAATGGTTGCGTTCAGAATCCCAACGGTTGCGCAACAGTTGTCTTTTTATCTTCTGAACGCAAAGTTGAGTAGTTGAGTATTTCTGATCAACACAACATGATGTAAGTTTGGACACTTTTTTCCATCATAAATTTTTTATGCTCACTTCGGACAACATGTTGTGCTTACAATTTTGACATATGTACAAAAATATAAATACCTACATAAATTTACGAATTTTTGAATGTAATAAAATGTTTCAAAGCATCGAAGCTATTGCCGATTATGTTGGGGATAGGTAATTATAATAATAATTCGTTTTTTGTCTGTATCAGCTCGTTCAGAAGGCGCAAATTATATAACATTCCGCTCGGCGTTTTGCTCAACAGTTGCGACTTCTGAACAAAACCAATGAAAGAGGAGAATAATCTGGGATGAAGGGAGAGATAGGATGAAGAGAATTGGGTGAGGGGAAGGAAAATGCAAAAACAAAAGAATTTTTATGACCCGAATGTTTACTGGGATTATTTATTCAAAAATTGTTGTCAATAACAACAAATTATTTTATAAAAATTTACACCTCCTTGTTAATTGAGTATGTGTGAAACACAAAAATTTATTGTTAAATTATAAATGTAATGTACTACATTAATTTTCTGTCTGAAATCAGTATAACAATTTCTTTTATTGAACACAGATAATATGAAAACAATGCAAAAACAATAAATTTGCGGTTTTGACAATTTTTAGTGTTAAATAAATTTTTGTGTGGCAGAAGCACACTCATTCACCCGTATTGGTACTCCTCTATTTTCTATTCGTGTCTTATAAAATATTACTGCACTTTATTGTGAGCTTATGTATGTACATAATGTCAGGCCCGACGAGAGGGGGGGGGGGGCTGAGGGGGTCAATTGCCCCGGGCCCGGGCTTTAGAGGGCCCGGGAATCTCAAAATGATATCCAAGTTTTTGCTTACAGAAAATAAACGAACAACACCTTTAATCACCTTTCGTAGATAGCAATCATTTTAAATTTCAACAAATTTTATAAATCTCTTAAAGTGTCTGCACCCCACTTAAGGAATTGTTGGTTTTTGGCGTCGACTTTGCAGCATAAATTTGAATTCGTTTTCTGTTGCAACAGAAAAATTCGGTATGATGCAAATTCTTATACAGCGATATGGGTATATCCTGGGCGTTGCGGACGGTATGTTCGCACGATTTTTTGAACTTTTGAGGCAGAAATATCGCGAAATATTGTATCGTTTTATGATAAAAGGAAAGATTTAGGCCACAGCTAATGATTAAAGTATGTTAGCGACAGAAATTTAGTTTAATGCCTCTGTTTTAGCCACTTAAACTGCGTTCCGGACGCTACAAATACACGTCCTTTTTTTTTTTTTGAGTGGCTAAAACAGAAGCCTGGCATAGCAGGCGAGCACTCTACCCACTGCACCACAGCGGCCATGTATAGATAAATTAAAGTTCGTAACTATATATTCATTGAATTTTGATTTTGAGAATTTGTTCATTTAGTATGGGGGCCCTTAGTTATTTTGACCCCGGGCCCGGATTTTCTCTCGGCGGCCCTGTGTACATATGTATGTATGTAGCTGTAACAATGTATTTAGTCATTTTATTTTTCCATCTCGTAATCATTAATTTTAATTTCTATTTGGCGTTACATAGAAATTAAGCCCTCGATACAATTACTACCTCCACTTGTTGCCCATAAATCTAGGTATCAAATACAAAATCTAAACAATTTTCTTAAACGAGTACTGGTGGGCTGATGTTTGGCAAATATAATAAATTCTAATAGCACACACGGCTCTGGATGATGCTTAGCCAATAAAATAAAATCACTAAATTCCAATTAGAAAAAATCAGTTCATTTACCCACATACGTGCATACATACCGCCGACGTGGATATACCGAATTAGTCAAAGCATTTGAAAATGGGGGAGGAAAATCAATGGACAGTAAAATTCCTCAATTTGTTAATTATTTGTTGCGGAAAGTCAATCTCAAAATTACCCAGAAATTTTACAAACGTAAACTAAATTTAATTGCACTCTATACCCCTTAAAACATGCTGTGAAGAAATATGTATATACATATTAGACACATATGTATGTATACACCGACAGTGATTCCGGCGGTGGCGGCGGCGTATATGTCTAATACATATCCATACATACATATATATGTACATACCCGTTACGGATACGTGCAGGAGCTAGGCCTCCTCCAGCCGTCAATGCGCGTGGTACGAAGCTTTGGCCTCCGCAGACCACCTAACACTGACCACTTTTATAAAAATATATGGGTGAAGCCTTTTAAGGCAGACTGAGGGCAATAACGCGACCATTAGGCACTGCGAGCCTAGTGCTCAACCCACCTCCCGACGGTAGCTTGACGGTAGTACCGGGGAGTTCGGACAGTAGGAGATTTAGTTCGGGTTAGAGTCCCACACTGACGGGGTAAAGGCTTTCGATGCTTCCTCCTCGTAAAATCAAAAACCCACTAAAGTAACAACTTAACTGCCATTTCCGACATCAAAGTTTCTTTACATGAAAGCATGCACGATAACGATAAATTGATAGGTACGAATGTGGCTAATAAAAGAATTCCAAATCATTTGCGGCCAAATATAAATTTGTTCCATCAATATTATATAGTAAGTAATACCTTGATTTGTAACGCCCACTAATATTACTAGTTGCCATTTCTATGAATCGCTTTGTTGGCAAATTAAACATATGTACCTACACACTTACCTACATACCTAAAATGAAATTAATCGTTTACTAAATAAATATGTATTGGTTGAATTTATGTATGTACATATGTATGTTGGCAAGTCTGCGCGTTAACACTGCACGTACGCAATCCAAAAGAGGCGCAAAACAATAATGATGATCCTTGTTAAAAAGCATAAATTTGTTAGCGTAGTATTTGCCATAAAAACAAATAAATATATGTATGTATGTATTCGTATGTATGATTGTGCTTTGTTTTTTCTTTTTTTTTGAATTGAAATAGATTAGATATTTTTTTTTAGGGCAGAAGCAATTTGTGTTTACATATGAATACGTTGGTTGCGTTTATCGTTAACAGAAATGTCTAAATCAAAATTTATTTTGGGACGTGGGCATCATAAATATTCAAAAAACGGCACCGCCAACTATGGGAATTAGTCAATGTGAATAATCAATGCAATCACCTGCTCTACATACAGCAAATATACATATGTATATTGCAATACCCGGTAGTGCCACCACTATAATTCCAACAAAAAGTGTTAGGTAGAATCTAAATTCAATACCTTAGCCCAAAATCAGTACATTTTTTATAAAATTTGTGTAAAAGTGTAAAAGTGTTATATTCGGTGTGCGGTAGCTAATATACCTACATACATACATATGTACATACAAACATACGTGCTACATTGTAGATATATGAATTTTGAGTCAATTTCCTACTCTGTTACTGGTATAAGCTACTTTTTGCCGATATTTTTTTTTTTTTTTTTTTGAGATTCAAATAAAGACACTCTACGGTTTACCCACAAAAGCTGAGCGTTTCCCCCACCAATGCGGTGGGTAAAACCAAATTCAAAGACTTGAAAATAGAGTAATGGTAATAAGTTAAATATGCTCTGCTGGTTTTAACGGTACGCAACCTTTTTGTAATACATAAAATCACATCTTTCGAAACTCTAAGTTAATTTTGTCAACACTTCAATATGAAACCAATTTAGGACCTAGTATGTATATATATATGTATATATATATATATATATGTACATATGCATATTCATATAAAAAAGCCGCTAAGTCCACTTGCATATTTACATACATACATACATATATATATATATGCGTATACAGTCGAATTGTATGTAAATGCTTAACGGATGAATGATAAGATGCAGATTGACGCGTGCTGAGTGATCCGCTTGCAGAGGAAGTTCATAATTGTATTAAATTGTTAAAAAGTTGTGAAGCATTTTAATTGAAACTGTTGCTAGCGAATAACAAGTAGAAGCAGATAAGAAGCAGCAAGAGAGGTATTATAATTAAGGCGTAGCTGCTGTATCAAGTAATTACTTATGTTTACTCTTTTAAATAGATACATAAAGAAGTAGTGTGTGTACGGTCACAAAGCATAGTTGCAATAAATCTTTAATTTTTTTATTTTAATATGTAAGTACTCTGTTGAATTTTTAAGGAATATCTATTGTGGTGAAAACCATATAGAAATATTGAATCACAACAATATTAAGCTATTTATACGCATATGCTTGTACGTATGTGTATGTAGTCTCTTGAAGTAAAAACTAGTAAGATAATCTGCCTTCATACAGACATACATAATTATGTATATGATCCACAACTCATTGCCGGAAGGTAAATTTAGTGAATTTCCGTATATACGTAGTTTATAGTGCACACCTTGACACATGCAACAAATGAGCACATACATAAGTATATACATGTATTTATGTACATACCTACATACATACATATATAAATAAAAATTCACAGTTTTAATTTGTGTATGAAAACTTATAGCGACCGAAAGTCAAGTGCACTTGAAATGCCACCCGCTAAATTTCAATGCCAAATATCAAGATTTTGAAGTGGAATAATGTGCATTTCTTTGACAGCATTTTTTTAACCGTGCTGATTTCAGTATATAAGAAAACATTGAAATTGTCAGGACAGCGGGTGCAACAAATTAAAATTTATTTTACCGCACTATTTTTCATTTTTTAACACGCTTTATTAGCTTCACCCATGGAGGAACAATAAAGGAGAATGCATAAGATCAGCTGACTTCTTCTTCAATCTTCATAAACACACACGAACACAAGCATTTTTTTGTTGACATATTCCACACACACACGCACCCTAGCATTTGTGTGGCCCCTACATCTGTCAAATTCTTCTACATTCCTCTTTGCATGACACTTTCTCGGCCCACTATGTATGAAGGTATGTCGTTATGCATTCTCCTTTATTGTTCCTCCATGGCTTCACCTGTATGTATGTATGTATGTATGTATGTAACTTCATCCCATCCTAAAAGTTGCAAACGTTTAACTCAATTATTATTTTTTTGAAGCATTCACTTTACTTTTATTGTGTTCTCTCCTCTATTATTTCTATTCACCTCCGGATTCGAAACGTGACATCAACATGTGATTCAACCCAACGACATCATATAATGAGATTCGACATTATACTCTATGCTTCATTGTGGCTTTTATGTTACCTCTCTTCAAAATAGCCTCTATGAATTTCATTCAATTCACTCCCGTATGCAAGCCAATAACAGAGAACGTAGATGAACAGAGAAGTTGCAACCACGAATAATCGTGGAAGCCAGAGACCCAACAAAATTCTGTTAGTGCATCTGGTGAATAAAAAATTTTAATTCAACACAGCTGGCTGTTAAAATAACAGAAGTAGAACGAGTTCGTCTGTAGAAAGGAATGTTATATTAAATTTCTGCACATCTGCTGATATGGCTCATTATTCCTCCCATACACCAATTCCATCGTTGCACTAATTTCCCAAAACCGCTGGTGTTTTAACTATTGTCTTATCGAATTTGAATTATAAATAAATTAAAAATAAAAAAAAAAATCAATTAAAATTAATTTCAATTTGACTTTACTGGGACTCGAACCTGCGCATCAATGCATTTTCTGTATTAAAAACCATACAACAATGCACCAGTTTGCTACAACCGGTGAGTATTTTTACAATTTCCACATCGATTTTTTAATTATTTTAAAATTTTCGAAATTTTGAAAATGTAAAAACATTTTGTTGTCAATTTCATCTTGTTGATGGCCAACCCATCAACCTCGTTGATGAGCAACGATCAACCATCTCTATATCTATGCCAATGAAATTTAATTGTCACCCTCTCTGAACAAATAGATGATGCATCAATACATATGTACATCTATTGAGCAATAATAAATTGGTGGCTCATCAAACCCCTCATCTTGGTGTATCGGGGCACAGCAGTTGCTAGACTCTGATGACTGATCAACGAAAATCCTACTGTCCCCCAAACATATCAAAAAACAACAATAATAATATTGTTGTGTACACAAAAGCATCTATTGAATTATAATTTTTTAGTACAGAAAGATATGCACATAGAGGCGCAGGTTCGAGTCCCAGAAAAGTCAAATTGAAACTAATTTAAATTGATTTTTTTTAATTCTTAAATTTATTTATAATTGAAATTCGATAAGAAAATTTTAAAATTACTTTGCTGTTTTAGGAATTTGGTGCATTGGTGAAATCGGTGTATGTGAATAAAACTAAGAATATCAGCAGATGTGCACAAATGTAAAGTAACATTCCATTCTACAGCGCGCTGCTAATTTTTCAATTTTTCTCTCAAATCTGTAATTCACCATCACTCAACTCTGGTAACGTTAACAAGATGCAATAAGCAAAAGCAGAAAAAATGCAGACACAACTAATTGCTGGAAGTAAAATGAAATCCCCCAAATCGCGTTGCTTTGCTTAACTATACAAGCAAACACGGCTCAGCTGAAAACTGAAGCGAATGAATCGTGTTCTCGTTTTTTACTCGGCTGGCCGAGTTTGCTAATTTACTTTTCGTTAGCAAAAGCAAAGCAAAGCAAATGCAGCAAAAGTAGTTAAGCAATTTCAAACCCTGGTTCAAATTCTATTTATAGCACGGTTGCCGAACTTGGTAATTACCAAAATAGGTTATTTTTCGCTGTTGGTTTCTTGGTAACTTTCACATCTGTTTGGCAATTTTTGTTTTCAAGAAGTTGTTTACTATTTTTGGTATACAAGAAAAATATGGAAGTGATTATAGGACAATGAGAATATTTTGGAGCGCTGACTGTTCATTGTGAATATGCACAGGCAAATAAAGAAGAGCATATCTCCGACTAAAAACTGAAATAGTTTTGCTTCGATACACATAGTACATATTAGTTGATATTTTTTCGTTTAGGCTTCACCTTGAGCTCTTATGACCAATGTTTTTTTTTTATAAGGAAAAAATGTATGTGAAAAATTAATATTTTTGGTAGAAGTTATAAATACATATGTATATAGATCATCCCTTCATCAGACTACTTTTTACTTTTATTCTTGCGTCCGCATAAAACATACTTTAATGAAAAATTTCACTTAAAAGTTAAAAATAAATAATAGCTTAAAAAAACTAAAAAACACGCTTTAATCTTAAAAATCGTACTAAAAATTGAGAAATAATTTAATTAGAAACAAAATGATGAACGAAAATATAAGTATTTAAGGAAAAGCGTGGGGTGCTCAATAATATTTGAACATGAAAATATTCGATTCGTACAACTAGTACAAAAATATACATACCTAGTTGCGAAATTAAAGAGTACGTTATATGAAATCTCAAAAAAGTCAAAATAAAAATTTTAACTAACAGCGATCTTAAATAGTTTTTGACATACTGAGCACCACCCGACGCTTTTCCTTAAATACTTATATTTTCGTTCATCATTTTGTTTCTAATTAAATTATTTCTCAATTTTTAGTACGATTTTTAAGATTAAAGCGTGTTTTTTAGTTTTTTTAAGCTATTATTTATTCTTATTAAAGGAACATTATTATGGTTGTGCATATATCTACTTACGTATACATATTTATGAACATGCAATTCATAAAGGGAGTCTTTTATACACAAGAGAGAGACGTTAAATTTACAGGTTCAATTGAAAAGAGTATGGATTACTGTATTTAAAACACTTCTATATTAACTTAATTTCATAAAATTGGGCAAGTTCGAAATTAATTTTGGTGGCATGCCCTAGAAGAGTTTTTTTTTCATAGAATTTGATGCAGTATCCGAATTTGCTAGAAACAGTATAGCTTAGAATCAGCCCATACAAGACTCTAATGTACATACATATATACATGTATGTATGTACTTACTAATCCATATACACACGTAAAATATAATGCATTTTCTTTGGCAAATGTGAGATCTACTGTAGGTACTACACGTCGTATGAGTAATATTTGTAGATCGAAGAAATTAAGTACATATGTACGTACTACGTAGGTAGGTGTTACTAGGTACATCTATAATACATCATTTTTAAAAGTGGTTGTTAAATGTAAAATTTTCTAAAATAAGCTTACTCATATACAAATGTAATTACATATGTATATAGATAAGTATACCTATATCGTCGTTTAAAGTTCAAAATCGCGTATCGACCAAGTTCAATAACGCGCAGGTGACATTTTTGCCAAAAATCAGATTTCCCCAAAAAACCATTTCCTGGCGTGCCCCGTCATCCATTAGTACAAGAATCTTGACATTCGGAAAACGCGTCCCCAGAAATGCGGTTTTGTGGAAATCTCACTATTGGCATAAATGTCACTTGCGCGGGATTGAACTTGGTCGATATGTGGTTTTGAACTTTAAACGACGGTATGTATGCATATGTGTATACTTCACTATAGATTTAATTAAACCTCCATTTATATCTCGCCGATAACAATTTGCATCACGTTCTTTTTATAGAATGAATTGAAGGAAAGCCCACAGAACACGTTAGGAATGGTGCAGTATTTTATTACTTTAGTTAAATTTAGAGTGTACGAATGCTCTATTTCGTATTGCTAACCAATTTTACATACATACCTATGTATGTTTGTGTGTACATATATGTATATACCCTGTAGGGAAAATCTCTAGTTCCGAACTAGGTCGCTTCTAGTGCATTTTTCGCCACTACTAGTGCGAGCTAAATCTCTTTTGCATGTTATCAACTGGCGCATTTAACACAGCGACGTCCTAGGCGGTGTCAATTGTCACTCTCTGCATTACATTTTCCATAGTTCCGAACTAGTACTAAATTCTACAGTTTACACTAGTTCGTTTATTGGTACAATTTCGATAGTTCTGAACTAGCTAGAAGTACCTACAAATTCTACAGTTTTACATCTGCCGCTTAAGTGCAGCATTTGACACACTTCATACAAGTGGCGCGATGGCCGACTGGCTAACGCATGTGCCTTTGAATCTGAGGGGCGCGGGTTCGAATGCTGTCGGTGTCAAGGTGGATGATAATTTTTTTTTTTTTTAATTTTTCTTTAATAATATTTTTTTATTTATTTATTTAATAAAAATTTAAAATTATATTTAAAAAGTAATAAAATAAAAAAAAAATACAAATAAGCCTGAGGGATCGGAAAAGCATAACTAGGGGAACATTTCATTTCATACAAGATGCAAATAGAAAACTCTTTATATAAAATGCTTCACTAAACATCTGAGAATTGCAGAAATATACAAGGCCGACGGCAATTGTACGAACGAAAAATTTTCATAGAATTTTTGTCACTTCGAAATTGCATACAAATCAAAGTCTGTCTTATAATGGTCACTCAATTTACTCCTTCTGAACTGGTGAGGGTCTAACTACAATTCATCTAGTTCCCTTTTGACACCTTTTCGCTAGTTCGGAACTAGAAATTTTGATCACTAGTTATTGAGTTCCCTGCAGGGTATGTAAGTGGAAATTCGTGTATGTACATACATATGTGTGTATTTATGCACTTGCAGTTAGTAATTTATGTGCAATATATCTGTTCTCATATCTCGTTTATCTTAGTGTTTCTTTAACTTTAATATTTTATTTCACTATTTAAATTGGAGTTTGTATGTACATACGTTTGATATGGATATATCGGATTTAATTTGCCTAAAAAAAGACAAAACTATAATAACGTGGGTAATGAAGCACGATATATCGACCATTTTATTCTATAGGGAGTTAACTCGAAATTTTCGATTTCTGGGATTTTTGCCATATATTTCAATAATGGGCCATGCCTTTGAGTTCAGTCTTATAAAATACTTAAAAAGATAAAAAATAGATACAAGTGATTTTGTTGGTAGCCGTAGAAGTAAGCCCGTTCAAATTATAAAAGTTTGTTTGCGTTTTCCCAAAAAAAAATTTTTTTTAGTTAAATCTTCTCTTCCAATTGGATGTGTGCTCCTTAATATTTTTTTCTACTACCAATTGGGCGGACCTATAGTTTTATGTTGGCTCCGAAGGGCGAATGCATTTATTTGAGAAGCTTTTTCATGGCAGAAACACATTGGGAGGATATTCCGTCCACTGTCGATGGGTACCGCTACCAATACTCTGGTTTTATTTAATTAGAAACTTAATTATTATTATTAATCAATTGTGTTGTATTTCCTTTTTCTAACTGAATCAGATGTTTATAAGAATTTTAATAACATAAAATGCCAGCAAAAGGGAGAAAATAAAATTATAACTAGTACAGCTGAGTATAAAAATATAAATTATAAAAAATTTAAAAATAGTCAAAATAAAAACCAAATCGAATAGCATACTAAATAAAGATGGGCTTCCAAGTTGTATTTGTGTTATTCTAATTTGTATGGTGGAAAATCAACCATGCTGATGCAACCTATACTTTACAATGTTACAATACTTTACCAGAGACTCATTAGAGACAAGAATAAATCTGAGGAATTTTTTTTTTTAAGAAGAACCGAAACGAAGTAATGCAAGCTGGAGATTTTCATGTGCAGTCTTTGACCCGTAAAAAGTTTTGAAAACACCTCACCAGAATAGTGTAACTTTATTTTATTCACGAGGGCATACATACATATATGTGTACATATGTGAGAGTGGCACCCTAAATGGATACTGCTTTTGGTAGGGAGAAGCTGACAGCAAACGAGGCTGGAAAAAAGAACACACTCCTGAATTAATCACTATTGTGCTAGTTGTGCGCGTCAAACGCACAACCGAGCTTTGCTACCTACGGTATTATATTTCCTTGAAATCTCAAGTTCTATCAGCAATATAAAAATCACATATTTATTACCTGGACATAGTCCACTGTCATGTGAGAAATATATAAATAAATAAATCTACTACTACAACTAGTCCACTTTCAAAAGTGTCTATATGGATTTTTTTTCGAGATTGAGTTTTTGGTGGATTACGCACCAGTAGTTAAATGTGTACAATGTCCATTATAAATTTATTGCAAAATTCTTCCGTATTCTGAAAAAAGCATTAAATAAAATATGTTTCATTTATACACTTTCAAAAGTTTCTATCTAAAATAGGTCACTCATACGCCTTGGCAAACATTGGTGTCGCCACATATAAGGGGCGCTCAAAATTCGTAAACCATTTTATTTTCAACAGAATCTCCTTGGTCTATGCTATAAGAGTAAATTTAAAGCGTCATAAACAGTGTTATAACGTACTGATGACTCTTTGTTTTGAAGAAGTATTATAATAGTTTTCTTCTTTCTAATTGGCGCGTAACCATCTAGACAATTTTAAGCGAGTCCAATAAAGTGCGTCATTTACTTCTGTTTCGTGATGCCTAGCGCCAATTGCAAATGCCAAGGGAAGCAAAGTCGGGCTACCTGAGGAAGGTTTTATAAGAGAAAACCTGGTATTATGCGTTTAAATTTCTAAACTAGCTATGTGAAAAAAACCGTCACAAAACTAGCTACATATGTGAAAATTTACTGTATCAAAACTAGCTACTTATGTGATATACAAGAAAAATTCACATAACCACTTTTGAGAGTGGACTACTCAAATATACTTTTGCGATTCCCAATCACGGTACTTTGGACTCAACTCCACGGGCCAGGCGCAACGCTAAAAAATTATAATAAATGGACCTCTTTCCCTACATAAGAACCACTTGAAATAGAAAGTACAAAAAACGAAAACATCAAAACTTTCACAACGAGTATTTAACTCTGCAATACGAAGGATTGTCTTCCTGAGAAAAACTAAGAGAAAGACTAAGTTGAATAGATTTTACATATTTACAAAATACATACATATTTACGTATTTCAAAAGCAGCTTTCAAGTACATATTTTAATTTCAAATAAAGATAAAACATTAATTATTAAAGTTCTATAGAAGTTACTTTAATACTATTTCACTGCTTTTTCCCGCTTGCACGGCCTACCAAACACAATCAGTAAAAATGTCCAAAATATCATTTTAAAATAAAGATCTCATTATCTCATGAGACTTACAATGTTTATGGACAAGAAATTTCCAGAATTAAATTAAAATAAATAAAACGAATACAGCACAGAGAGTTTAATTTTACCGACGGCCTTAACGAAACAGTTTGCCATTAAATAAAGTCAAATAAAATCAGAAAAGAAAATAAAGTGCGGTATAATTCATAAGACCCACTTATTTTTTTTAATAGCAGAACATAATTTTCAAATTCGGTTTGTTTTCTGATTTGCTCGATTAGTTGTGTTGTGTACTTTTCTAATTGGCCTAATCCATTTTTAACTTGATTTATTCGGTTCGGTTAAATTCAATTCTGGTCAAAAGATTTGCTTACCATCCACTTTGATGTAAAAAAAACACAGAACGATGTTTGCACTTTTTAATCGGTTAATGGGCTTTAGAGTTCAGCTAGTAGATGCACCTTGATTCCAATGCTCACAAATATGACTTTCTCTGCTTCGTCTTCCTCGACGAAACTCGATCAACACGTAAAAAAAACTTAAATAATTTATACAATATCTTTTATAAATTTTATTTCGTGCGTAATTCGCTTTTTCCCGTCGCTGAGCACGAATAATTGACTTCAATGGAAGGAACACCTGTAGGAGTGTTCGATTCCTTTGCGATTGCACTGCACTGAAACGAATGAAAGAATGTTGGTTGTCTGTCATGGTTTGCTTTTATATATTACCAATGCCGACAGCCGAACAACAACAAAAACGGCAATAGAAGCAACAACCGCAATACAAAAGGCAATAAAAGAAGTAGAGTCCGAAGTGGGGGAACTTTGACAGCTAACAGAAAGTAAGCAACACTTACCAATACATTCATGTGTATGTATGTATGTCTGTATGTGATATAAAATAGCAGTAACAATACCAATAGCAATGCTTGTGAAAGGAACAGTCGCCGTCGGCGCAGGATCTAAACGATGACATCGAGTTGCGTAGCATACGAGTCATGGAATGCGTGCAAACGATGGTATTCGTCGTTTCGCACAGTTTTGCAAACATACATTTCCTTTCACACACATATATATGTACAAAGACGTCCATGCAGACAAATAAATACATGTAAATATGTATATTTGGAAGTGTTGGACATGCAGAAACTTTTTCGGGTTCAATTCCTTGTGAGCAGGTGCTTCATATGCACTATGTGTGTGTTGAATTTGTGTAGGCGTGATTATGGCGTTTCTTGGGCTTTGCCAGGTTGTTGGAAACAGGTGAGAAACAATCGGAAATAATTGTATATGCTGTTTTTCCTCTCTATAAATAAATGTCCGGATCTTGGCGATGAATTGAAACGTTTTGATGGCCCATCATTAAGCTAGATTTTAAAATTCCCGAAAATAATCTTGCATGTACAGCCATACATATATATATGTACATACATGCATTCAAAAGTATTTAGTGCATGTGCATATCTACATATGTACATATGTTTGTATGTACATCTGCCTATAAATTGTATAATTTGATTTATTCATCATGAAATTGATTTTAGATTCTCCCGCTACAGTAAGGCTATTTTTTCGTGGTGTAATTTATGTGTATACAAATGTACAAATGTATGCATATACCTACCTACATACATAAATCTCATTTTGGGTTTTGCCTACACATATCCCTTAGAACTGAAATGTAATGTATTAAGTGCACAGTAATAAAAAAACACAATTTGCAAACATACATACATACATACATACATACATACATACATACATACATATACTACATACCTACATATCGCTAGCTTAAAGTGCAAATTGTGTAAGTCCTTTTTTAAAACTTTGTAGGAGAGACGAAAAACAAAAAATTACAAAATTTCGAAATGAAAAAAAAAATTCCGTTCATGTAAATATGTATTTTGGACTTACACAATTTTCTTTGATTTTTGGACTTACACAATTTGCGTATCACTGAATAACAACGAGTAGAAATATGACAAGAGTCACAGAGCTGTTTAGCGCGGTGCCTATTTGATTTTTCTAGCGTTCTACATAAAAATACACTTTTTCATAAAAATGGACTTACACAGTTTGCACTCTAAGCTAGCGATATGTACATTAGGCCGTCTCACCTTATAGGGACGCGAAAATAAAGTTCGCCGTACGCCCCCGCATATGATGTCTTTTTGGAAAACATTTCCGGAAAAGTTTTTTTATTTTTTTGGATGCCGCTAGATGTCGCTAAAATTTATTTTTCTCATATCTTCGGTATTTATATTCCGATCTCTAATTTTAATACACCAATGTCTTTGGCTTCAAAGGACGCCTTATACTATGTAATATTATTAACCCTATGTGCGTAATTGTGGTCACTACCACCCATACTTCGTTTATACCACCGGAATCCAATTTTTTATGCCTGCATGTTAAACGTAGTCTAAAATCATTAATATTCTGCAAAATAAATATTTCAGTAGAACCCGAAATAAAACACGTTCAACATTCCGAGGACTATATGTTTTTCGCTTCCTTGCGGCATCCAAAAAAAAATAAAAAACTTCCGGAAATGTTTTCCAAAAAGACATCAAGTGTGGGGGCGTACGGCGAACTTTATTTTCGCGTCCCTATAAGGCGAGACGGCCTAGTGTACATATGTACATAAAGCAAATAGAACTCTAAATATGAATGCAATTGATAAGTAATTCATTTTTGTAATATATATGTATGTTATAGGTATTTACCTTTTATCTAATCTTAACCATTTACTCATAGCCAAATTTTTCCAACAAAGTGTTAAATGTACATATGTACATATGCATTTGTGATTGATAATGTCGTCTACAGCTTTTTCTTATTAATGTGGTGGTAGAAGTTCTAAGTACATAGATCTATATCGGAGATAACATCTCATAAGACCTCCATTTCTTGACAGTTAGTTTCCACCGAGCTTTGAACCTTGGATCGTTGGATTGACAAGCTAATGCATGTCACACGCATAAATATGGATAATCCTGTCTGATACATAAGCTATGGATATCATATCAATATAATGGGTATCACATCAAAAAAAAAAAATTGTAATATATCAATCCCTAACCGCCAAAAAAAGTGTAACCAACAAAATTATCGTTTTTAGCTTTTTTATGGAAATCAACTCCCAAAATTTCATAGCGGTGAAATGTGTCGTTTCGAAGTTAGAGACTAAATAAATTTCAAACTTGTACACAAACTGTATGCAAAGAAAATTAAAAAAAAATTTTCTTGTAAAATATACTTTTTGTTGGATACACTTTTATAGCGGCTAGGGCTCGATATAAAGAAATATGGATAGACATCCATAGTTTATGGATCATGCAGGATTGTCCATATATATGGATGTGACATCAATATAGTTTTTTTCCGCAAGTATATGCTAAGTTTTGGATGTTGGCATTCCTGTCACTAAGAACAGATAAGAAAATATTACCCGTTATTGGTTTTATTTTCCTATTTAAACTGTGCTCGCCGAGAGAAAGGGGCCGCCGTGTTGTAGACAGAATTAGAGAATTCCTAGAAAAAAGTAGCTTAAAAAATTTAAATGAACCTAAAGCTACAAAATATGGAACGTAAACCAAATTTTGAGGGAAGGCATTAACAAAGGGCTACATTCCAAAAATGCAATTCCATATGTATATATTAATTTCATCATAATTAGTGCATATTATTTACATACATACATGCATTCATACATATAATTACATGGTGTCCTCTTTGATTTAGAACACTTAAGAATCTGCGTTGCATTGAAAGCAAACAGCAAAGTTTTGCAAACAATTAAAAAGTCATAAAGAACTTTGCGTTTCTTGGTGAACAATAAAAAAGAAACACTTAAGTAACACAGTGAAAGATGAGCAAATTCATGTGTACATACCCTGCAGGGAAATCAATGACTAGAGAACACAATTACTGGTTCAGAACTAGCGAAAAGTTGTCAAAGGTGTCATTTGCCGTCGGCTTTGCATATCTCTGCAATTCTCAGATTGATTGTTAGTGAAGCTTTCATATAAAGAATATGTACAATTTACATCTTCATTTAATTAAATTAAATATTCCCGTAATTATGCTTTTCCGATGCCTCAGGCGCATTTTTAATTTTATTTACATTTTTTTCTAATTTTTATTAAATAAATAAAAATAAGAAAAATTATCATCCGCCTTGACAGCGACAGGATTTCGCGCTCGCTAGGTTGAAAGTCACACACGTTAAGCATTGTGCTATCGCGCCACTTGCTGTAAGCATATCAAATCCTGCACTTACATATGTGGCTGATGTAAAACTGTAGAATTTTTAACTAGTTCAAAGCTATCGAATAGGTAATGCAGTGGTGGATAATTTACACCGCCAATGACATCGCCATGTCAAATTCGCCAGTTGCTAACATGCAAAAGAGGTTTAGCTCGCACTAGTAGTGTTGAAAAATGCACTAGCTGCGCACCAGTTGTGAACTAGAGATTTTCCCCACAGGGTATGGACATACATGACATATTGCAAGTTAATATTTGCACTGATGCATCATCACCTACATAAGTGTTTGTGCATGAATGCATCTATGGAAATATATGTATAAATGTATGAAAAAAGTTGACAAAACAAAAAAAAAACGTTTATTATTGACGTCAGTAATTTCTTTTTCTTAATTTATTCATTAATTTGTTGTACCACAATTAAATTGTATTTGAAAATTGCACTGCGAGGGCGAACGGTTATTACAAGTGTTCCAATTGAGGTACAGGGATATGTATTAGGGATCCAAATCTTGTGAACTTATGTACATATGTATGTATATATATCAAAAAGTAAATAAGATGTACAATTAACTCATTACGTTGAGGAGTTATTTCTATTAAATATACTTATAGTGAAAGAACTTTTTTGCTTTGGAGGCTTCTGATTTATTTATGTATATATAATATTAATAATAATAATACAATGACGCTATTATAACTCTGAGTTTTATGGCCGAGCTTCTCTCCCAATTCGAGGTGTGATCCTTTTTTGTTTTTCCTACTAATTGGGTGGACCTACAGTTTTATGCTGGCTCCGAACCATAGCTAACTAGATACGAAACTCTTCATTTCGTGAGAGCGCTGTCAAAATGCGCATTTTTTATAACATTTTTCATTAGTGCCACTCTGTTCGAAAACTGAAAATGGGTATTTTAGATATTATTTCTAGGAATTTTTCGGCTTCCTTATGTTATTGAAGAGTATAGCAATAATAAAATTTTGTTTATACCAAATTAAGATAAGGATATAACCACAAAAGTGATACACAGGATAGTATGATTTTCCCACATTCCGAATATTCGTGTTCGAAACCCAATCTCAGACAAATCAAGAATAACGCACAAAAAGTGGTGAACGATAATACATGTAGTTGGGTGGTATTTTTAAGAAATATTTTATTCTATTTTGCAATTCTATTAAAATGTGAATATATTAAAACTGAAATATAATAATTTTTAACCGGATATATATATAAATCTACAGAAGAATCGCTGCCCGCGTTCCATCTCATTAACATATTTTTTATAATTTTAACTGAAACACAATTTTTTCCAGTTGAAACAGTAAACTTTACTGCATATTACACACAAGCAATACAATTACCTCTGTATTTTTTATAATTCCTTATTATTTCAACAAAATTGGGCACATAAAACAAAACATCAAAATCCACCGAAAGTGACAATTTATTTTGGCGCGTTTTCCCTTGTGGCACCTGCAATTTGCACAAACAGCTGATCGGCCGGGTTTTATGTTGTGTTGATGCTGGCAACAAAGCCACATTAGAGCCGTGGGAAAATCATAAAAGTGAGAGAGTAAAAAAGAGTTTCGTATCAAGTCATCTTTGCTCCAATGCATTTTTTGTGAGAAACTTTTTCATGGCAGAAATACACTCGGAGGGTATGCCGCCCACTGCCGAGAGGTGACCGCTGCTCTTAAAAACCCAATAATTGGATTTTTACTAATTAGAAAAATTGCTTTGGTGTTTTGCTCGGACCGTGGTTTGAACCCGAGACCTCTGGCATAGCAGGCGAGCACTCTACCCATTGCACCACAGCGGCCACGTTAGTTGTTCATTAATTTTTGTTAAAGGAAAAAAATAAGGAGCATATTATATAATGAAATACAGAGCAATGTACATACATATGTATAAGGACAAAAAACGTTCTTCCGCAAATATGCCTCGATTTTGGCACGAATGTTTCTTGAATGGAGTTTTCAACTGTAAATTTAAGCCCAAAAAGAGTTTTTTTCACGCAAATCAAGATTTAGCCTCTTGATTTTTCTCTAGATCCTAAGTATCCAGCTAGACACTAAGAGCGCTTTCACATTACTCGGTGCGGTATCGGATCGACATTTTTGGTTTTTACCGAAAGTATACCGAAACCTTACCGACCACATGTATTTCAATTGGCACTTTCACATTAGTGTTGCATACATGAAATCGGAGCGAATTAATTTCGGTATACCGCAACGCGGTAAGACCGGTCAGTAAAATTGGAGGAATTACTGCAGACATTTTTGCGGCGTAATAAAAGAAGAACAAAGTCAGAAAAAAACTCGTTTCGGCTATAAATGTAGCAAGTTATAATGTCTTCGTCTTCGCTAGAAGACATTATTGTTATTATTGAGTGATTTGTTGAAGTTAAAAATTTTGTTTTGCAAATTTCGATGTTTGTATTCCTATTTTCTGCCGATTACGCACCGAAAGTATTCCCACAAGTGTGAAAAACACAGCAACGCGGAATCGTTTCGGTAAGCTGAAAACACCGAGCAAAAAATGTCGATCCGATGTCGTACCGAGTAATATGAAAAGGCCCTAAGTATGTAATCTGAAAAACTACTTCCGCGAAATAGCACTCCATACATACATATATATTGGTGTTATCTCAATTCTGTACATATCGTCGTACCATACGAAAACTAGTATACGATTTTTTGTGGCTGACGAATTTCGTTTAAACAACAACAATTTTAATGTAAAAACAGTATATAATTACTGTTACTTTTCGTCGGCCAAAAGTCAAATGTGCTACTTTTCTTACAGAATTTTTTTATTGCTATGTAGCTTTCGTTAGAAATTTTAAATGTGCTAGTTTTCGTATGGTACGACGATATGTAAAATAGCAACAAACCTGATGCAGTAACAGATGCCGAAATCACTAAAAACGTCAGTGAATTGTGCCTCTTGCTAAGGTCAACGTATAAATTGTAATGACCTCAGGCCAATTGATACCCTTCCAGTAATTGGGAGCGTAATTGAATTAAAGTATACCAGAAAATAAATTACTCACAAAGGAACAGTCAAGCTTTAGGGAGCAACACAAAACGGAATCGGCTTTATATCAAAGATTGGCTAAAAACAATTATAATAATAATACAATGGCGCTATTATAACTCTGACGAGTTTTATGGCCGAGCTTCTCTCCCAATTCGAGGTGTGCTCCTTTTTGTTTTTCCTACTAATTGGGTGGACCTACAGTTTTATGCCGGCTCCGAACGGCGAATGCATTTTTTGTGAGAAGCTTTTTTCATGGCAGAAATACTCTTGGAGGGTATGCCGCCCACTGCCGAGAGGTGACCGCTGCTCTTAAAAAACCCAATAATTGGATTTTTACTAATTGAAAAATTGTTTTGGTGTTTGGCTCGGGCCGTGGTTTGAACCCGAGACCTCTGACACAGCAGGCGAGCACTCTACCCACTGCACCACAGCGGCCACTCCCGCGCCTTTAAAGTGCCCCAAAATTTTTTTTTTTCTAATAGTTAATAATGGAATGCCCAACAACATTATACAAAAGCGCGATCCGACCGTGATCCAGAACATAAAAATTGCGAATAATGTTTGCAAAAAAAATTATTGGCAAAAATAAGAAATGCAGTTTGATAGAAGATACCATCTTTTATATATATGTCAAAATTTAGCAAAATCGGTTTGACTAATCGTGAGAAAATCGGCAAAAACTGAGGAACTTCGAAAAGTTTTGATAGCTATAACTTTGAAAATAATTCGAATTTCGAAAAATTGTTAAATACGTATTTTTGTTTAAGCGTTGTGAGCCATACTACCCACTTTCATTAAAATACATGGCCGTCGAAAAAATTTTAGGTGGCCCACTTCAAAAAATTCAACTCAAATGTAATTGAAAATCTCCAATTACAAGTAATTGTAATGGAATCACAACAATTACATTTTTCTTGGGTTTGAGAAAATTTTATTGTATACATACATAAGTATGGTTTTTTATTTCTGCTTTTGTTTTTGCAGCCCAAAAATAGCCGAAATTTCATAAAAATGTGGGTAAAGGTTTCCAAAATGCTCTTTCTGATGGTGATTTTTGCAAACCACTTCGAATGTTGATTTTAATATGTTCTGGTGATTTCATTTCAGTGAAAGTTATTTCTTAAGACAAGAGCATTGGACCTGATGCAAAAAAAAAAACTGAACTCCAGAGCGAGTTGAGTTCATGCAAACTGCATCAGCTCGAACTTGTTTAGTGTGCAGTTTTAAAGGGCAGTTCAGCATGGCGGCCGGATGTGGTTGTTGTATGAAAAGGGACCATAATGACATGGTCGTAGCAAGCAGGACAGAAACGCAATTCTGGAATTGGGAATTGAAAAAACCAATTCATAATTCAGAAAAGAAATTAAGGCCGAGTTGCTAAAACACAATTCCAAGAGAGGGCGTAAACGCCAGCCATTTCACGAATAACATGTGTAAGAATGTAAAATCAACAACCTACAAAACAGAAAGAAGAAGAGCAACTTATATTGCATTCACGATCGTTATTGGGCCATAAGAACAACTACAAAATCAGCTGAGCACAGCTGTTCGACCTGTTTTAAACACATCCCAGAGTCATTTCACTGTTCTCCTTACACAATGTTTACAATATACCACTTTGAAAAAATTTAAAGGTCGACTAAAATGGTGTCCACCATAACCTAACTATAGAAGGTCCATGCCAGGGAGAGTAGCTCTTCTTCAGCGAGTTTGTAGCTTATGTCAAACTATTGTCTTTTGTTTTGATTTTGCATTCTTGCACGTGTTTTTCGTGGAAATAGCTTGTGTGTTCGGTTGTGCGTTTGTGTGTTCGGTTGTGTGTTCGCTGGCGTTTTCTCTGCTTTTGACATTTTTGAAAGCGGCCGTCTAACTGTAATCACCTATTCTTCTTCACATAAGACGACCTGGATATAGATTGGTCTTGGTGTCCACCATCAGAAAGAGCATCTTCAAAACATTTGGTTGAGTTTTATGAAATTTCGGTTCTATTTGAGCTGCAATGACGGGTTTTCGTATAAAAAGACTTTCAAGAAATTTAATGATCGACTAAAATGGTGTCCACCATCAGAAAGAGCATCTTCAAAACATTTGTTGAGTTTTATGAAATTTCCGTTCATTTTGAGCTGCAATGACGGGTTTTCGTATAAAAAGACTTTCAAGAAATTTAATGATCGACTAAAATGGTGTCCACCATCAGAAAAAGCATCTTCAAAACATTTGTCGAGTTTTGTGAAATTTCGGTTCTTTTTGAGCAGCAATGACGGGTTTTCGTATAAAAAGACTTTCAAGAAATTGAATGATCGACTAAAATGGTGTCCACCATCAGAAAGAGCATCTTCAAAACATTTGGTCCTTAATTTATATTAGTACATACGAGTCCTCTTTATTTGCCTATAGGCTACTTTTTAATAATAAATAAAAATAAAAGTTTTAATTGTGCACGTATATTTTGAATAACCCTATGCGGTCGCGTTATCACAAATAGATGTCGCGCTTACGATTTTATATAAAACAGTATTGCCAACCTTCATATATGTTGAAGCATTTTTTTTTTCAGAATTTCGATAATAATCCGCAAACGGTGGAATTTTTCTAAGGTAAATTATCGTGAAAAATTTAATGCATCCGCATATATAAAATGTGCATTTGTACAAAAATCAGTTCGTCTATTTATAAATTTCTTTGCTAATTTGTTGCTTTCGTGCAAATTTAAAGTGTTCTACTTAAATTGCATTGGTAAAGTTGTGCGATAAAATGGTTAATGGACGAACAATTGCTTGCATTCTATCAAGGAATTAATTGAATAATACAATTATTTTAATTATTATAGAGTCCTCAAGTAAAATGACCGCTGAAGTTACTGAAATCAAATCTGATGGAGCTGCCGCTGCTGCTGCTGTTGGAGATGCGAAGCCAGCTGAGGTGCGTATCGAGGACGATGCCAGCGATTGCGGATCAGAAGACAGCATTCCGGAATTGGAGGATGCTGCTGGTGGTACAACACAATTGGGTGGTGGTGCTACCGGTTTACCAGTAGATTTGGTGTCAAAGGCCAAACAATCGCGGGGTGAAAAGAAAGCACGCAAAATAATGCTTAAACTCGGTCTGAAGCAAATTCAAGGTGTTAATCGTGTTACAATTCGCAAATCAAAGAACATTCTATTCGTAATTAACAATCCCGATGTATATAAGAACCCTCATAGTGACACATACATTGTATTTGGTGAAGCGAAGATTGAAGATTTATCGCAACAAGCGCAGGTTGCTGCTGCTGAGAAGTTCAAAGCCCCCGAGGCGGCCAGCATTGCCGAAACACTGGGCGCAACCACATCGGTAGCACCTATCGCCGAAGAAGACGAGGAGGAAGTAGATGAAACTGGTGTCGATGAGAAAGATATTGAGTTGGTGATCACACAGGCTAACACAACCCGCGCCAAGGCCATTCGTGCGCTAAAGAAGCACAATAACGATATCGTCAATGCCATTATGGAGTTGACGATGATCTAAGCGATCGTGTGACATTTTAATGACGCGCATTGGCATGAATGTTGAAACAGTGTACCCGCCTTACCACTTAATTGAGAGAAATTAATAAAAACAGCACTAGCTTAAAAAATTACTAAAAATACGATTTTGTTTACTTGATGTGTTGTTAAATGTCTGCCAACAAAAAATTATTTAAATAGTACGAAATCATACAACAGTTGAAGAAATGCTAAAAGACCTTGCAGAATTATTGACAGTTGGTAATCAACTGGACATCCCTTTTTCGGCGTGTTAAAAAACCTAAAATTAATTTCTTTGCCTCCTTTTGAACATTTTCGGCAAAGCCGTTTAATATTGCGGTAAAACTTTACATCACATCATACTTGATTAACACAAAATGAACTGGTTTCTTCTTCACAATAAGCTTTTAATAGAATACACAAGTTCTTAATTAAGTACATAAATAGATACGAATAAATACAACGAAGTCTGTAATATTTTTTGGCATTTTAAGTGGAGATTCAGGAACACATGGAAACTAACTTTCAAGTTTAAGCATGCGAGCTTGACTACGCGACTGCAAGCGTATATCAGCTGGTGGTTGCATCCATGGCTCACCGTCTGCTTGCAAGGGACAAGTAGCTTTGACGGTAATCTAGAATTAATTGGGCTTTAGCTATTTAAACTTTTATTAAAATGTATATTCTTACTCGTATTTGTTTGGCCTGGCCAATGCGAACTGGCTTGCTAATACCACACTGTAATTGGGCCATATGAAACGAAGACACAAGGCCAAACACCTCCATCACACCATCGGAAAATGAGTTGTCTACTTTTGTTTTCGCATCTGCATTACTAATTTCTAATAAAAAAAATATTTTTTAATTTCAGCAATATTTCCATAATTAGCTAAACATTACCACATAGTTTACAGCCCGCACCCCATGAATCAATGTTGAGAAATATAATTGATTGCAATTCAGGTAGCTCCACAAGGTGACCATCCAAATATAAGTCCAGTTTTTGCTCAATATTTTCACAATCGCGTTGAACAATTTGTTGTGTGCCAAAACCGAAGTAAATTAACTGGAAAGGAAATTCTCTTACATTGCAATTTCGCTCTTGCATGATGTAATTTCGTTGTACCTTATTAAAAATCCGACTACTTAATAAGTAAAATCGAGATTCTCGAGTTTTATGGAAGTTATAAGTGACCAAAGCATCCACTCCGATGCTGAAATAATTGTAAACATGTATTGTCTTGATTGGATGACGTTGAATTGGCAGACGATAATGCAGCTTCTCAATTTGTAAATCGAAACGATCCAAATTTACTGAACGAGCTTTTTTGATCTGAAATCCAATCATGTATATTTAAACAGTGTATATGAAGATATGTACATATATATTTTATTTTTAGCGTAGGTACTCACATTTCTAAGTATTGAAACTGGGTCTAAAGCTGAAGGTGGCTCTGAACCCCATCCCATCACTCGCGAAAGGTCATTACCTGTACCCAATGGCATTATGGACACCGCAGGTATAGGCTGTAAATTTAATTTTCATTATATACATATTAGTACATATCTTATATTTGTGCGACATTTATAAGTACCTTTATATTTAATGTATAGATTGTATTTAGCACCCAGCCCACTGTTCCATCGCCCCCAGCAATCAGTATACGACAAGGTCGTGGGCGGGTCTTAACAGCCCATTGCATGGCATCTTGAGGTCCGCGAGAACCCAGTTCCATCACTTGCAGTGGATGAAGGTACCCGCGTAAAAGGGATACCACATCCGAAGCCGTACTACTGCCAGACTTGGTATTGGCGATTACTATTAGGGGCTCCCAGTTCTCAATATTCGGTGGTTTAATGCCAGCTAAATGCAAACGAACCGATTCACGTGTCCGTGCGGCAACGATGCAGTATGGTGGAAAGATCATATCTCTAAATTCACCCAAATCACATTCTTCTCGTGCATCTATACGTTTATAGCAGTTATTGTGGTAACAGCGCTGACACCATGCGCAACGCCAACCAAAAAGTCCCGCCGTTGCGTGATAATCGATTTCTTCAGCACATACAGCACACACAACGGCCACAGGTAAATTACCACGCACCCAAAGGTGGCGCATGGACTTTTCGTTTCGCAGCCATTTGTCCTTGCAGCGGTAATTGTTTTCGATTTGTTTGGTACAGGCGCTTACCGAATGAGAGCAAACGCCACAACAATCGCAGAAAAGTCCAGCCGAGGGTGTCAATAGCACCTCGCATGCATTGCAATAACATGGCTTAAGCAAACATTAATTAATTTAAAAAAAAAGGAAAATTTGCAATGAAAAGTTTCCACATCAATACCTTTTCCAGTATTTTAATCGATTTCCAGCTGTGTTTCGTTTTGCCTGGTATACAAATAACATCATCTACCAATAAACTTCGACAAATGGCGAATAAAGCACATAATGCTAATAAAGATCCAATTAATGCTTCCGAACTTAATTCAAAACTGCTTAATTCAATATTCATTTTGTTAATTTATTTTTTCTCTCAAGCAAAAAATCCAAGAAATGTCCAAGAAGATAAGATAAAGCATAGATAACGCACTCAGCGCTCTCTAGGGTTGGGCGATATATATCGATATTTTTAAAATAGTACAGCCGATAATATCGATATTTTGAACTACCGTGCACCGATAATTTTTTGCCATTTCGAGCCAAATTCGATATTTTTCATACATTTCTGATTCGTTTCGAATTTAACAGCAGAAATTTTTTTATACCCTGTTTACATATAACGAGATTATCAGAAAATCTCGATTCGCAAATCTACCCGTTTACATATAACATGAAATCTAGATTTGCTGGGAGAGGGATTGTCAACTGTCAATTTTCCTTACCTGCATGACCCAATAATAATATGGTCGTAGCAGTCAAAAGAGAATAGGCAACTACCGTTCGATGGCTGTTTTCACGAATGTAAAAAGCAGATATTTTGTTTTTATTTAACTTGAAAAACGCTAGCAAACACACAAGCTCTTGCACGATTAACACGTTAAAGGAAGTATAATTAAAAAAAAAAAATTTCATAACCTATAAAACAGAAAGAAGAAGAGCGACTTACTATTGCGATACGATTCTTGTTGGGCCATGCTTACTGGCGTCCATTTTGTTTACTTCTCATTTTGACGTTTCTCCCAAATTCGCCAAAAAAATATCGATAACACGAAGAACACAGGGTTGCATTGAGAAAACTATCGTGATAATCTCGAGATTCATTTTTTGCTCGGTATATTCAGCTTACCGAAACGATTCCGCATTGCTGTGTTTTTCACACTTGTGGGAATACTTTCGGTGCGTAATCGGCAGAAAATAGGAAAACAAACATCGAAATTTGCAAAACAAAATTTTTAACTTCAACAAATCACTCAATAATAACAATAATGTCTTCTAGCGAAGACGAAGACATTATAACTTGCTACATTTATAGCCGAAACGAGTTTTTTACTGACTTTGTTCTTCTTCTTTTATTACGCCGCAAAAATGTATGCAGTAATTCCTCAAATTTTACTGACCGGTCTTACCGCGTTGCGGTATACCGAAATCAATCCGCTCCGATTTCATGTATGCAACACTAAGGCACTCTGCACACGGAGCGTACTGCTTTAGACGCGTATTAGATACTACAGACGAAAGCTGTACGCTTTGATGTCGCGCACGTATATTTCAATTGAGGGCTGCACACGAGTCGTCAGCTTCATGCATTCGTCAAAGTATGCTAGCTACATGTCGCTTGGCGTAAAGCAGTGCTGGTAGCTAGGCGTACTACGCTTAGAAAACAGGAAGAAGAAGATGTTTGTTTACATTTTTCCACTTGGTGGAATTTATGAAAGCAGTAAAATTTGTGTAAAAAATCGGAAATAATGAGTGTATAATGAAAGAAAATTGAAGATTCCGTAAAATTTTTCATCTTTTCTATTTAAAGCTTCGAAATTTAAAGCAAATGCCGTATTATTAATTTGTTTGTTTTGTGCAGCGAAGTTTCATGTCGCTTCGTGTGCAGATATTGAGGCGTAGGGAAATCGACGCTACATAAAATGTCTCGTACGCGTCTATGACGATACGCCTCGTGTGCAGAGTGCCTAATGTGAAAGTGCCAATTGAAATACATGTGGTCGGCAAGGTTTCGGTATACTTTCGGTAAAAACCAAAAATGTCGATCCGATTCCGCACCGAGTAATGTGAAAGCGCTCTAACACGTTAAAGGAAGTATAATTAAAAAAAAAAAAAGACGATCATTTCATAACCTATAAAACAGAAAGAAGAAGAGCGACTTACTATTGCGATACGATTCTTGTTGGGCCATGCTTACTGGCGTCCATTTTGTTTACTTCTCATTTTGACGTTTCTCCCAAATTCGCCAAAAAAATATCGATAACACGAAGAACACAGGGTTGCATTGAGAAAACTATCGTGATAATCTCGAGATTCATTTTAAATCGCGAATTTTTGGTAGCGGATTTTTGTACGGCAAACCTCGAATTTCAATCGAAGATTTTGTGTGAACCTCGAAAAAAAGTAGATAATCTCGTATATGTAAATGGCCTATAAGAAGTGGCATAACGTATTGTGGAACGATCCTCCGTCATCCCTTGTCAAGTTTGGTTTGGAGACAAACCGGTTCACTGAAGATGGCGCATATTAGCCGAAACCGGTTTGTCTCCAAACCAAACTTGACAAGGGATGACGGAGGATCGTTCCACAATACATCATATTCCTACCCTGTCGGAAAAACAAGCAACCGAACAGTATTTAAGTGGTATAACCACGGGTGCTTGAATTTACATTACTTTCTTCTTCAAGCAATTCTTAATGATTTTTATGTTTATACATCAGGATTCGTAGAATATCTGTAGATCCATCCAACTTTAACAACAAATATATAGTAAACTATAAGTCTGCGGCAAGTTTGGATTCCAGTTTTGAGATCTGTGAGAGCACCTCTAGCCCCGTGAAGAAGTGGTTTTTCGCGGGACTTGGTTCCTTAATGTGAAGCCAGCCCTTTCGATATATTGATATATCGATGTTTTTACACGGCATAAATCGATGTTTTTTAAATATCGATACAATATATATCCATATATTTTTCCAATTTGCCCATACCTAGCGCTCTCTCGCTATACAGGTTTCTTCTTCATTCCGCGTGAAATATTAGGTCTGTTCGGTGAGTGCACTAAAAGTGTAGAACGGTGTAGGACAAAACCATGATTCAAATAAAGAAGATTGTGCATTCAGCGGTCCCGCTATGCGTTCATCCAAAATTTGACAGAATCAGCTGATTTAGAGACGTAGTAAGGCTGTGTGCCAATCGGTAGAAAAAATGAAATTTTGACATAAGGGAGTAAAATTTTGGCAGTATTCGTGGTGAATTCTAGTGTCATAATTTTACCTAGCTCAATGGGCTAGGTAAAATCTTGACATTTTGTAATTACATACGTATACAAGTAACACATATATTTAAAAACAAAATAACATCAGATTATTACATGAATAAATTTCTTCTGTTTCCATCAATATTGCCATCAACAATTATATTAATTTTACGTTTTAAAATTTTATCGTTGCCCGTTTTCGCCCAAAAGTTTATCTTTGTAACTGTCAAAATTTTCTATTCAGTTTGGCACAGCAAAATTGTGTTTTTTTTCCTCAACATGGAAAATTTTTCTACCTCATTTTCCCATAGAGAAAAATGTTACCGATTGGCACACAGTCTAACATAAATTCTCTTTCACCCAGTTTCGTTTCCGGTTTTCTAATAACTAAAGATTATGTGCTATAAATGTGAAATTTATATTAAAAACTATTTTAAATAAACAAAAATGAGGAGCCGCGTATTTATTTGTGTGGATAATAGTTCAATAAAGGTATTTTTTGCCTGTTTGCAAATTTTCTTTCTCGTCGATAACGTAGTTGCTGACGTAGTACCCAAATTAAACCCAGGCTCACGGATGAATATTTTGCTGAATATCGCTGAGTGCACAATCTTCTTTATTTGAATCATGGTCATCACCCATGATTCAAATAAAGAAGATTGTGTATTCAGCGGTCCCGCTATGCGTTCATCCAAAATTTGACAGAATCAGCTGATTTAGTGACGTAGTAACATAAATTCTCTTTCACACAGTTTCGCTTCCGGTTTTCTAATAACTAAAGATTGTGTGCGATAAATGTGAAATTTATATTAAAATACTATTTTAAATAAAGAAAAATGAAGTGCCGTGTATTTATTTGTCTGAACAATAGTTCAATAAAGGTATTTTTTGCCTGTTTGGAAATTTTCTTTCACGTCGATAACGTAGTTGATGACGTACTAACCAAAATGAACCCAGTCCCACGGATGAATATTTTGCTGAATATCGCTGAGTGCACAATCTTCTTTATTTGAATCATGGTCATCACCTACGTTATCGACGAGAAAGAAAATTTGCAAACAGGCAAAAAATACCTTTATTGAACTATTATTCACACAAATAAATACGCGTCAGGTCATTTTTATTACAAGCTTTTATTTAACTTCACTTTTTGTATGTCGTGGAATTTTGCAACGAATATTTAAGATACTTCTAGTTGAGCTAGGTACTTGAAATTTGGAACATAGTTCAGGACCCGAAGACAATGCAATGTGAAATAAAAAAAAATCCGATAGATGGCGCTGGTGTCGAGATATTTGTAAAATTCGTATTTACCGACCGAATTTGTTCATATTCGGTATATATATTGCCTATGAGAAAGTAAATACATCTGTGGAAAAAAATCGCCGCTAGGTGGCGCTGGTGTCAAGTTATTTGTAAAATTCGTATTTACCGACAGAATTTGTTCATATTCGGTATATATATTTCCTATGAGAAAGTAAATACATCCGTGGAAAAAAATCGCCGCTAGGTGGCGCTGGTGTCAAGATATTTGTAAAATTCGTATTTACCGACCGAATTTGTTCATATTCGGTATATATATTGCCTATGAGAAAGTAAATACATCTGTGGAAAAAAATCGCCGCTAGGTGGCGCTGGTGTCAAGTTATTTGTAAAATTCTTATTTACCGACCGAATTTGTTCATATTCGGTATATATATTGCTTATGAGAAAGTAAATATATCCGTGGAAATAAATCGCCGCTAGGTAGCGCTAGTGTCAAGATATTTAGAAAATTAGTATTTATGAACCAATTTTGTTCCTATTTTGAACACGTATTACGAAGTAATCTATTCACAAAAGAGTATAGTAAAACCACTTAAAAGACTCCACAGGAATTGGATAATAAAAAAACTGGCTGAGCAGAAACCATCAAAATGTAAAATATAGTGCACTTCATATTAAAAACTGTTGGACTATATTGATAGTGGGAGTGTTGGCAAATATTAGATGTAATATGCATTGTAAAACTAAAAAGGCAAAAATAAAACAAAGTAAAAAAAATTTTTTAAAAAGCTTTTATTTAATATTAATATAAAAATTTACTAAAAAGGAAAAAAATAATTTTTTTATATTTTTGAACAAGATTTATATTAGTCCTTAGTTCATTTGGATCTTAATTTCAATCTAAGCATACATTTAACGTATTTCTTCAAAGCATTTCTGTATATGTATCAACATAAATAAAAGCGCGGATACTCATTAGATATTCTTGTTATAAAACAGTATTGGTGAAATGTAAGGAAGCGATAAAAACTTTAAATTCCAATTACGTAAGATATGCATTACGTAAAGAGCGCCCGCGCTTTTATTTATGTTGATACATATACAGAAATGCTTTGAAGAAATACGTTAAATGTATGCTTAGATTGAAATTAAGATCCAAATGAACTAAGGACTAATATAAATCTTGTTCAAAAGTATAAAAAAATTATTTTTTTCCTTTTTAGTAAATTTTTATATTAATATTAAATAAAAGCTTTTTAAAAAATTTTTTTTACTTTGTTTTATTATACTCAGCTGTACTAGTACACAGAGTATTATAGTTTTGATTTCCTAACGGTGGATTGTAACAGAATGAAATAATCGAGATAGATATAGACTTATATATATAAAAATGATCAGGGTGAAAAGAGAAATCGATTGAGCCATGTCTGTCCGTCTGTCCGTCCGTCCGTCTGTGAGCACGATAACTCGCGCAAAAATTGAAATATTTTGATGAAATTTGGAATGCAAGTTGGTATCAAGACGAGAACGGATGGTATTGAAAATGGGCGAAATCGGACCATGACCACGCCCACCTCCCCTATATAGTAAAAATCCGAAATTTTGTATCTCAGTAACTAATAGAGCTGGAGTGATGAAATTTTACCCACGTATTGAGCTCAGGCCCTTATGAAGAAATATGGTGAAATTTTGGAAAATGGGCGGTGCCACGCCCACTTATTAAGGGGCAAACATTGAAAGTTTTATGAGTCATAACTCAGAAACCGTTGAAGACATATCGATGAAATTTGGTAGGCGTGATATACTTACTTAGGCAAATGTTTGGACGAAAAATTGCCAAAATCGTTTGACGACCACGCCCACTTTTATATATGGGTATTATAAAGTGGCCTAATAAAAACATTTTAAGCGATATCTCTGTCAAATATAAAGATATATCATTGAAATTTTATGGCAGGAGTCCAACTATGGACATAAAACAAAAAACACAAAAATTTTGGAAAATGGGCGTGGCACCGCCTCCTTTTAGAAGCAGGAATATACGAGATTTCTTAGCCCATAACTCGACAAATAATTGAGATATTATGACGAAACTTGGTGTGTACACTTTTATCACTTGTGGTAATAGACACGCAAAAATTTATTGAAATCGATTTATGACCACGCCTACTTTTTAACAAAGATATTTCTGAAACACCCTTTGGGAATTTTTAACGTGAAATCTTTGTAACTAGAACTCGTAAAGGAATGAAATTTTGCACAAATAATAATATTCATATACTTAGTTGGATAACTGATAAAAATTTTGGAAAATGGGCGTGGCTACGCCCACTTTATGCAGCACTCACTTTATATAAAGTACAACGTGTTTCCATTAAACGCAAACAAACAATAAAAGCATACAGCTGAGTATCTAATGTTCGATTCCACTCGAACTTAGGCTTCCTTACTTGTTCTTTATTTAAAATAGCTTTTTAATATAAATTTCACATTTATCGCACACAATCTTTAGTTATTAGAAAACCGGAAACGAAACTGGGTGAAAGAGAATTTATGTTACTACGTCACTAAATCAGCTGATTCTGTCAAATTTTGGATGAACGCATAGCGGTACCGCTGAATGCACAATCTTCTTTATTTGAATCATGTTGTTATGGATACGCATTCTATACGAGTGGAGCAGCAATGCATGGCGGTCGGCATGATCTAGGGTTGCACTGTGGCTAGTCATTGTCGGCTGGGCGGGGTTCTTGCCTACATTGCTGTCCTGCGCCATAAACAGAAAAAATTCATATCATGCCTTTTCAAACCAAAACGAGTAAAATCACACTAAAACAGCATCCGGTTTGGCCGGATGCCACGGACGGACCGTTGAAAAATTAAAAAATTCAAAATAACCCGAAAAATCCAAATTCAAGAGGCCAGGCATCAGTTAAATTTAAACAAATGCAAACCGAGGGAAAATGTCGTTAAAATTTGAATAAGAATTTTGAACGTACATATGTACGTTAAAGTCAGACGGACGTTAGCAAAACATTTAAACCGAAATTTAAATCGGACGGAAATACTGACAATCGACGGAAAAATTTAAAAATAGATGAGCGCACGTTAAATTTAAATAATCGCGGACGGACGAGAAAATAATCGTTGCACCAAAATGTAAATTTGAATGTACGTAGAAATCGATATGCACTGAATTTGAATAACCACTGTCAAAAAAAAAACTGTCAAAGTGAATTTAAATTTGAATATATATATATCGCAAAAAAAAATCGTTAAATTTGAATTTAATTTGAATCAACCGGAATGACCGATTATTAACAGGCATCTGAAAATACATAAAAGAAAGCTGAAATTTAAAATATATGAACAATCACAAAAAAAAGTTAAAGGCCGAACTCACAAGGGGGTGGCGTTGCTGATGTTGTTGCAGCGCCGGTGCGTTTTGTCCCACCCTAATCCATGGTTACTGTCGCACCCGAATATCAGTAACCCCTTACCTGTGGTGCGCCGCTGGTGTTGTTGCAGCGCTGGTGCTTTTCGACCCACCCTCATCCATGGCCATCGGCGCACCTATATTTCGATGACCCCATAATTATTATGCGCTGCTGGTGTTGTTGCAGCGTCGGTGCTTATCGACCCACCCTCATCCATGGTCATCAGTGCACCTATGTTTTGATGACCCCATATCTGAAATCCCTATGCCTTTTTAAATAAGGGTAATCAGCATTCCCATTTAATTTTTAACAATTTTATTTAAGATTCATTCCTCTTAAAATCTAAATTTTACCTTCCCTTCATTATTTGCCGTATTACAAAAAAAAACCAACATTTCATAAATTTGACATTAATTTGTACCCCAAATATTAAATGGTCTAGCTTTGTTTTTATTATATTGCGTATCTATGTATATCTGCATTTGCCAACTATTTCCATATACCGAATTCGATTTTTAGCAATTCCATATACCTATGTAATTTATGTATATGTATGGGCGAGCAGATTCACATAAATAGGCATATATGTACACACATAAGAATATTAATTTTAAATAATTAGAAAAAAAATGGAGTTAAATATAAAGTAAAAAAAAATTTTTTTGCTTACGACCTAGGCGCCGGTGACTGGTGTTGACGTTGTTGTAGTTGTTGATGCTATGATGACTGTTGCTGATGCTGTGGTGGCTATGGTGGTTACTGCTGCGATGCTGATAAAAAATTTTGTTGTTGCTGTTTACTTGTTATTATCATCGTAAAAAAATTTTTTTTTCCCCCTTTTTTTTTTTTTGTTTACATACGAGTTTATTAGTAGATTTAAATTCTCATGCTTCTCATTACCATGCCAGCCATAAGCCAAATTTCAACGTCACAAAATGTTTGCATTGTTCTTTTTCCAAGTGAAATTTTTCGTTTTTTTTTTTTTTTTTTTTATTTTAATTATAGATAGTATTTTTGTTTTTATTTAATTTTATTTATTTCTTTTTTAAGTTTTTAATGCCAGTTTTTCTGCATTTTTTTATGTTTACAACCCTTCGCTGAATATAGCTATGTATGTATGTATGTATATAAATGTTTTTTTCTGCTCTGCAATTATCATTCGAAATTTCATTGTTTTTTTTTTTTCAAAGAAATTTTTCGCAATTTTGTATATGTATTTCTTTTTGCTACGGTTCTGTAGCACAAGTAGGTTACATGCGCTAGCTATTCACCATGCAAGTGTGGTGACCGAAAGTTACATAGCGTTAAAATTCACTGTTTTTCAAACAGATTATGTTGAATTCTTAAACTGTGTTAAATTTTTTTACCTAATTTTTACACTTTCTTCGCTTAGCACATTTTAAATGCTGCTTTTCGTACTTTTTTTTTGTGAAGTATATAGTGCAGTTTTGCCGGTAGCAAATTGCTACTAAAAATAGTATGGGTACACATGTAAAATTTCGTAAAAGTCTCGCCTTAAAAGCACAGCAAATAAATATTTAGTTAAATTTTAAATTAATTTTCAACGCACGCACAACTTAGAAAAATAATTCACGCATTGTATTTTATTACAATTTTTGATGCTTTTTTCGAAACCGCGCAAAAAGACTACGTTTCGTGACCGACCAATTTGACTGACTTTTCCCAACTAACTACCGCTGTACTAAAATTTTTCTATCCAAGCGTGCCTTCCACCTTTTTATCTATTCAGTTTGGAAGAGTACCGTTTTCTTTCGTTTATGTATGCATTAGGGTGAAAACAGAATCAGAACGTAACGACAAGACACTGCGTCAGCGACAGTCTGTCACGATTAAAATATATGCGCTATTATGGAAGCGATTACAATAAAGTCTACGCGTCGCAACGTCGTCCAACGACAAAATTACGTTGTCATCAACTTAGACTGATTTCTAATTTCGGTGACGAGGAAGAGTTGTCGCTGCGTTATGAAATATGAAAGTTTTGACAACTCAATAATTCTGACGAGCTTTACAGAAAAAAAATAAATATTTATACGCAATCAAACGTAATGAAAATCTAATGCATTACATTAATGAATTTAGCTATTTAGCTTATTGTTTTGCGTTGAAAATTTATGATCTAAGCGAAAGAAAACCTCTAATTGTGACTTAAAAATTGTAATGTGGCTGCAACAGGCATATGTAGTGACAATCGTTGACACTTTTATCATGCTTTAATCGCTGAACTCGCACTGACATTATTACGTCCAGCGTCTGTCGCTGTCGCACCGTCGCGTCGCCTCGATTTGTCTTCAGCGTAAAGTGGCGTGACTGCCGCTTGTTCAGTGGCGTGATTTTACTGTAATTTGGATGTCCATATTCTGGTGTGACGCTAGCAATAACATAAGCGAGATGGAATGCGGTTGCCATGACACACAAAAAAAATTACCAAAACTTTCGGAATAAAATGCCTCAAGCATTTTCCCCATGAAACTATCTCAAAAAAGTCGATTTTATTCGTGCCCTAGTAAATTTGCTACTGTAAAATTCTATTAGTGTGCGTTGGGAATATTAATAGACATTGTTGTCTTACGATCGAATTATAAAAATGGTAAGAGACAAGAAAATCTGATTAATAAAACAATAGTATAAATATGTGGTAAGTAATTAATTAATTTTCTGTGAACTATGTAAAATTTTAAAATTGTATGGAGCGCATGAGAATATTTTATAAAATATGCACTTGAAAGTACCAAGTCACCGAATAACCACGTGTTACGTATTTTCACATTACGAAGTGTTCATGGCAACCCTGGAAGAACCAGTTTGTCCATCACCAATACATGTGCATCTCCCGCCATTGGAACGATTGTCAAGGTTGAGATGGGAAGTTTCTGTTAAGCTTTCCCCATGAGAGGCCTATTTATAGAGGTTGGCTCGAAAGCTTGCCTATTTGCAAATAAAAAAAATTTTCATGCCATCTATAAGGATTGAAATCTGAAGAATGAATCAAAACCACATAACCATTTAGAAGAATAGAAAAAAAAACAATATAAATCTCGGACACAATTACTTATTTAAAATTTGTTTAGACTCTTAGTGGAGGAAAAGGAGAATTAATTACAGGATTTTGAATAAAAAAAAGGTTACATTTAAGATATCTAGTAACTGAATAAGAAAATTCAAATTTTAATAATTGCCAGAACACCACCAGTGGTGAATGAAATTTATTCGAACAAGGAAATGACTCCTGTCAAAATTGTCAGCTGTTGCCATCGAGACAACCTCAAAAATCACCCTCGTTTCGCAGTGCGGCCACCTGTTACACTAGCCCATAGCTCAAACGTACCCGGTTGATGCGAGGGAGAATCGCTCTTCTTCTTCTTGGCATATGTCAACTTATTGTCTGTTGCTTTGATTTTACAATTTTGCATGCCTTGTTCGTAGAAGTAGCATGCTAAGCTCAAGGTTTATCCAAAGAAGGTTATATTAGTTACGTTTTGATGTGTGCGTTTCCTTTAAATAAAAAAAAATGTCAACGTGAAAGAGGAGAGAAATTATTTTCAAAGTAAAAAGATTTTTTTCCCAATCGGTTCTATCTGACGTTCGCACTTTTTTTGCACACGTACCCAATTGCAATCGGCTTATCTGCCGCGAAATCCTTCTTTAAACAATCCCTGCTAAGTTGTGTGTTCACTTCTTTTTCCCTGCTTTTGACATTTGAAATAAGCCGCCTAACGTCAATCGCATATTCTGCCTCCCATGCGACGACCTGTTTAGTTTGGCCACGCGTCAACCATTCTTCTTCACCATGTCAGCACGTCGGCCATTATGAAATGGAAGTTATTGGAAAAGTACTAAGAAAAACTACTAAAATAGTAGTGCTGCCACACAGACAAAATTAAGCAACCGAAATTAACCCGTTTATGATCGATATCAGGATTGATACCGATAGCAAACCATAACAGGCCTGCTTCGCTTCGAAGACCTGACGAGGGAGCGAACAGGAAAAATGGTTTGCCTGTAAGGTTGTTGCGATAATACTCAACTGTTAACTACGTGGGGCACGACTCACCCCTAGATAAGAGTCTCAAATTCTACCACAGCCAACCGGGCAACAGAGGCTCCATCAGGTGATACCAAAAAAAAAAACGTATGCTATATGAACGTGCAAACTAGTAGTGTATGAAAATCCGAGAATAATTGAAAGTCAGGTATAATAAAAAAATTCATTTGGTAAAAAAAACCAAAACGCGTAAGTCCGGTGTTGCGGTGATTCTCTATTGGCTTAGGCCAGAGAAGCCTACTCCCCCTAGGAGCCCTCCTCCTAGGTGCCGATCTTGGTCGGTCTTAACAACCTGTCCCCCCCGGCTGATCCAACCCCGCACGCTGGACCCAGGACAGGCGGTCTTGAAAAAAGACCCTTGGTCCGCTGGTTTCTCGCCCCCCGGAATGGGCTTTAAAAAAAAATTAAATTATTTTGTTTCCTATTTTAAGGCTTCGCGGCCTTAGACATTTTTTTACAGAAGAACGCGTCTAAACTCCGAATACAATCTATGAGCTGGTCTATGGTCCCTAACCTCTCGAAGCTGGACAAAAAAAAACTTTAACAGGAAAATCATCAATACTCCGTTTGAATAGACATTTTTGTATTGGAGAACTCGTCAAAACTCCGTAAGGTTAGGCATTTGATATAGGAGAACTCGCCAAAACTCCATAAAACTAGACATTTTAATTTGGGAGAACTCGTCAAAACTCCGTATAAGCAGACCAATTGGAATATGGACTGCTAGATGGTCCACGGTTCCCGATGGGAGCGCTTGTGATCCACCTATTATTATAACTGCTCGGGGAGAATACTGGGCGAATTGTCCCCGACCGCCAAGACGCCCAGCGGAGTCTTATTGAGGACGGATATCAGAAGCGTGGAATCGTCCTATTAATCTCCCTGTTAAGTCTTCTAAGTCATACAGTGCATTGCCAACTTTCCCACGAACTCGACACTCAAGATATTTTGGCAGGAATTTCGCGTTTATGCCCTGTTTGAAGTTACTCAAGGCAAAATTTCTTCTAAATACCTCTTGACCTTCCCTATAATTCACAAGCCTAGAGCGCTTATTGTAAACCTGCTTGACTCTATCATTTGCCTGTGCTAAGTTTCTACGGATTTGCTCGTGGATTCCTGGTAACTTGTCAGCTTTACTTACTATCGGTACGCGATCTTCTTTGAGGCTATCCAATTTCTCTAATAACTTATACGCGGATGCGTGTTGGACCATATTCTGACCATATAATGCAAAGTACGGAGAGCACTGAATTGACGTATGAAAATCACTTCTCAGAACTGCTAGAATTTCGGGTATATGTTTGTCCCAATCCGTATGATCCTGCTTATCTTTTAGGAAAATTCTTATCTTGGAAACTATCTCTCTATTCACGCGTTCGGACGCATTAGCTTGTGGGGAATACACTCCTGTTCTAACATGCGTCACACCGTACTTCTCAAAGAACGCTTTCATTTCTTTTGAGATGAATTGTTTCCCATTATCGCTGTGGATATATTCTGGGACCCCTATAGCTGGAAAAATCTCTGTACCGAAGTAGTTCATTACATTGATAGTTGTCGCTCTCTGCATTGGCTTCAGCCACACATACTTGGAAAAATGGTCTAAAATAATAAAAAGAAACTGGTTCCTACGTTTGGATCTCGGATAAGGTCCTAAGAAGTCGCAATATAAGCGCTGAAAAGGTCTCTCTGTAACAAAAGTACTTCCTATAGGTGGTCTTGACTGCTGATTCGTTGCTTTTACAGCCTTGCAAGTGTCACAATCCTTCACATAATCTCTAACGTCCCTAGCTTGTTGTGGCCAGAAGTATTTCGACCTAGCCCGTTCCAATGTCTTTTGCCAACCTCCGTGATAACTCCTAACTGCGTCATGTGCCATTCGTATTGCTTCCTCCCTGAGTCCTTGGGGTAACCACAACCGCCATAACGAGTCTTCTTCGCCTTCCACACCTTTTCGAAACTTAACCCTTTTAAAAATCAAACCGTCTCTGACGCACAAATCCGGGAGAGCCTCACCGTTTACTGTGATTGTTCTGATAAGATCCAGATACTCATTGCCTCTAAATTCGGATGAGTCTAAGTCTATTTCGCAAGGCGCGGGAGATGAAGTCAACTCGTCAACGTCAAAACGCGACAGAGCGTCTGGTACTACATTCAGAGCCCCCTTACGATGCTGCATTTCGAAATCATATCTCTGTAGTAACAGTGACCATCTAGCTAACCTACCACTAAGGTCTTTTTGCGTCATCAACCATTTAAGGCTTGAGTGGTCCGTGATGATACGAAATGGCAGCCCTTCAACGTAGGGTCTGAAACGCTTGACGCTAACAATTGCGGCGAGGCATTCCAGCTCGGTGACTGTATAGTTGCGTTGAGCATTATTTAATTTTTTTGAAACGAAAGCTATTGGATGCTCTGCACCATTATCATCGACCTGGAATAACACGCCTCCTACTCCTATTTTGGAAGCATCACATTGAATGACAAATTCTCTGGAAAAATCAGGTTGAGCTAAGACTGGAGCGGAACTCAGAGCTACTTTAAGTTTTTCGAAGGCTTCTATTGCTTCTGGAGTGAGTTTGAAAGGACCAGGTGACTTACGTAAACAATCTGTCAAAGGGCCTGCTAAATCAGCGAAATTGGTAATAAATGCCCTGTACCAATTTGCCATACCCACGAACCTGCGAACCTGTCGAGGAGATTTGGGAATGGGGAAATTCTGCATTGCCTCAATTTTCTCTGGATTCACTTTCAAACACCCACTGCCTATAACATACCCTAAGTAACGAATTTCTCTCTGGCAAAATTTACTTTTACTCACATTGATTGTAAGGCCTGCACTCTTCAAGCACCTCGCAACATCTGCTAAAAGTTTGATGTGGTCGTCAAAATCCGCACTACATACCAACAGGTCGTCCAAATAAACAAAAACATGTTCTCGCATATACGAGGGAATTGCTTTGTCCATGAGTCGACTCATTGTTTGCGGCGCGTTACACAGCCCAAAGGGCATGACTTTGTAATGGTACAAGGGTTTACCTGGCACCGCAAACGCTGTCTTCTCTTTTGACGACTCAGTTAGTTTAATTTGGAAGAACGCATCTTTTAAGTCGATGCCACTAATAAAGTGCGTATCCTTTAGTCGGCTTAATAACCCGTTGATATGCGGCAGCGGATATGAGTCTTTCTTCGTGACTGCGTTTACCTTCCTAGAATCTATGCAGAGTCTAACCTTACCAGGTTTCCGTACTAAGACAACTGGGCTACACCATGGCGAATTCGACTCCTCGATGACTCCCATTTTCAATAATCTATCAATTTCGCTGTAGGCTTCAGCCTGCCTTGGTGGCGAAAGAGGAAAATGTTTACTTTTAATTGGGACTGCGTCACCCGTGTCAATATCGTGCTCCACCAGCTGTGTTTGCCCTAGGCCTAATTTTTCAAACGACGGAAACATATCAATAACTTTTTGCAAATCGTACTTCTGGGATGGAGTTAAATCATGAAAATTGGGACCTTCATCTATATCTTCCTTTGCTTCTAGACAAGATACACTTGGAAATATTTCGGGAGCTAAAGCAAATGCTTTCCAAAAATCTACTCCGAAATAGGCTTCCTGGAGAAGCGAAGGAACAAGGTAAAAAGATATGGATTTTGTTGTATTTTTGAAAGTGACAGGCAATGAACTGCAACCTATTATCTTCTGTTTGTCGCCGCCTGCTGTATATATGTATTCGTTCATTTCCTTATAGTTGAGATTGTTTTCTTCTATAAATTTCAAACAGTCCTTACCCAGAATAGAGACATTGGCTCCTGAATCCAATAACCCCACTAGTGATCCATTTCCTATCCTCACCCTAATCATTGGTCTTTCATCGTCTGTAAGGACGAGTGTGGTGCTTTCCAAAAGCTTTCGCACCTGGACACGTTTGCTATATCTCTTCCTACACTGCAAAATTCTTTCGGGTGGATATGGTTGGGAATCATTCGTGAAAATATTTGACCTAACCAATTGATAGTTCTGTTCTCTTTCTTCTAAACTGGGTCGGAAAATGGTCTGACAACTAACATTTCTAACTGAAGCTTTCAAAATACGAATTGGTCGAGAATTGGTTTGTGACGAAGTCGGGCTATCTGAATCCGAACTATTCGAATTATCCGTACTATCAGGGAAAGTTACTATTGGTGTTTGTTGACTACTCGCGGATCTGGCCGAAAGTGGACTAGGCTCAGTACTCGCGATGATTGGCTGGGTATTGACTGAAGTGGGGGCTATAGTCCCGAACGAGTTTCCCCCTCTCTTTTCTCGCTCGGATAACGGTTTCCCTGACCACGGTGGTCGTTGGGACACTTCGGAGTCAACACTCCTCTCTGACCGCATTTAAAACAAAACTGAGATTTAATTGGCTCCTCACAGTATATATAGGAGTGACCCATTGTCTGACAATTCCAACACTTAATCCCTGAGTAGTCTGGCTTACCCATGCGACGATAATTCAGTGCTTCTATCTGTGGATCTACTATATAATCCTCACTTTCAACCCTACAATCCGGAGCTATGGCACGCGCTTCGTTTACGCTCGGCCTATGGTAATTTGACACTAAGCTCCTGCTCTCTTTCAGCACCTGCTCGCCTCGTCGAGATACATCGCGAAGGTCATGCAGGTTCCTTACACTTGCGTTAAAGAGCATTAATTTCAAATTACCATTAACGTTGCGTTTGATGATATCAATAAGCAAGGCCTCAGACATGGGCTCTCTAAGTCTTGCGTTTAATGCCAGAATGTCCGTGTGGAAAACATCGTATGTCTCATTCACTTTCTGCTTACGTACAGATATTTCCATCATCAGCTCGTGGTCCGTTTTCATTGTACCGAATTCCCTTTTTAAAGAGTAACTCAAAAATGGATAGTTTGCGTTGGAATTTTGTTTGGTAAATAACCAATACCATTCTTCGGCACGTCCTGACAAAAAAAGGTGAAAACTGGCCATAATCTGATCTTCCGAACATTGTGTGCGCTCACGCAAGGTGTCCAATTTAAACAAAAAATCTGAAACGCTACCAGTACCGTCATAAGAAATCTTCCAGTCTTGTGGTTTCACAACAGTATTACTAGGTATGGGAACAATTGAGTTGTTAACAAAAGTCTGCGCTTGGTTCGGCTGCTGTCTAGCATCATTCCTAGTATCACATCTAGCATCACTCCTAACAAAATCCGCCGCCGTTCGAGAGGCTGCGACTGCAGCGTTCAAGGCATTCACATTTTCCCTAATAGCTCTCATTTCATGGCGCAGCTCTTCTTGTGACGTTCGGAATAATTGGTGTAGAACGTGTACCCACGAATTCAAGGGAGACACTTCGGGATGGGTCTCTTGGTTGGAAGCCCTATCATTGTAAACGTCTGGTTGTAACCTAACTTGTGGTAAGGCGCTAGCCTCGTCTACAGTATTTGTCGCGCATTGCTCAGGCGGATCCGGCATATTCCTAATAAGACTGTCTAGATCGAGGATATTTGCACTAGTCGGTCTATCATATTTTCCCGAACGGTCATTATTTGGGACATCCCTGAATGGATCGACTGTTGCCTGGGTGACTATTGGTGAATGCATTACTAAAGGTCGGCTCGCTGGGGGTTTCGGAGTTGCACCTCCACTTCCTCTTCCTCTATAATATACCCCGCTACCTCTGTTTTTAGAACCACTACCTCTAGTCGAATTCCTCGTTTGCCTGCGTTCAGCCGACTGCTGACTATTCTGCGACATTTTCAAAAAAAATCGAACGTCTGAGCGCTTCAAAAAAAAACAAGGCACGCTTGAACGGTTGTATGAAATCTAAAGCAATTAACTGTTTGAATAAGTCACGTTTGGTGTTAAAGCTCAAATGCAATTATTTGTACAATTACTGAAATTTAAGTCTTTATCTCGATTCAAAATTAGATCGCATCGAAAAGAAATTAACAAACTTTGGTTTTGTGTTTGATCGAGCTTTCAGCGAATATTAATGACGAATATTTGCTTATTAAATCTCTATACCGGTACAAAATTATGTCACATCCGAAAAAGTAATAAAACTTTAGTTGTCGCGTTTGGTGGAATAATTGTAATAATTATTTGCGATCCAAAAAAAAATTATCTTAAATTTTGCTAACAATATCGCTTCAAAAAGACTTCGCTTATAAAAAAATATTTGTATAAATAAACGTGTTCATATACGTGTATATGTAAATGTAAAAAGATATACAATGCAAAATATATATATATATGTTCGTTATTCAATGGGAATGCTGACCTCCCATTATAAAAGGCACAGGTTACAGAATAAAAAAAATTTATAAACCCCCTTGAAAAACACAAAAAAAAATCGAAATGTTGCGAAATACTAACCTATCTCCGCCGCAATGAAAGGAACGGTTTCAATCCGCTATCCCCAGACTTGCGGAGATAGACGATACATCCTTCGGTCTCAGCTCAGCTCACCGCCATGAAGTGGTGCTAAATGTTCCAAGGCACCCAACTCAGGCATGAGATGGACTGAGGCCTGCATCGCATAACAAAAGAAAAAAGACAGAACAAAAGAAATTTGCAAAATACCCCCCTAATCTCCGCCGCAATGAAAGGAACAGCTAGAGGCTGCTTTCCCCAGACTTGCGGAGATGAAAAGTACTAACTCAGGTCTCAGACCAACCCATCGCAATGAAAGTGGTGATAAGTGCAACCAACTCAGACGCGGAATGGCTGAGGCCTAAATTGCAAAAAAAATCACGAAAACAAAAAAATAAAAGGACGAATTTTCCTCATGACCAACATCCTTGGCTCCGCCGCAATGAAAGGCACGGTTTGAAGCCGCTACCCCAGACTTGCGAAGAAGGATTTGTTAGCTTAGGATCCAACTCAACTCATCGCAATGGAGGCGGTGTTCGAATCACCACCCCAGACGCGAGATGAGCTAGGCCCCAAAAAAAAAATCCGATACACAAAACTGCACAAAAGACATATTCGGCAAAAAGAAATAAAAATAAATACTGAATCTAGCGGACATGCCCCTCGGACGACAGTGAAAACAAATTTAATATTTAAACTACAAAAAAAATTAAGTGCGTTAAACACTGCCTCTCCGGGTGAAATGCAAAAGAAAAAAAACAGACTGAGTGACGTGAAGTCGCGTGGAGCCCTGAGCCACTGACATCAATGACTCTCCAATCATCCCGATCAATCTCATCATCCCGCCGCAACGCAGTGGCGGCTACTGAGGCTGCCAATCTGGGACTTGCGGAATAATGAAACTTCACTGAACGACCAGAAAACCACCGAAGCCAGCAACCCAAGGCACCACGTTGGGCGCCATCTGTTATGGATACGCATTCTATACGAGTGGAGCAGCAATGCATGGCGGTCGGCATGATCTAGGGTTGCACTGTGGCTAGTCATTGTCGGCTGGGCGGGGTTCTTGCCTACATTGCTGTCCTGCGCCATAAACAGAAAAAATTCATATCATGCCTTTTCAAACCAAAACGAGTAAAATCACACTAAAACAGCATCCGGTTTGGCCGGATGCCACGGAGGGACCGTTGAAAAATTAAAAAATTCAAAATAACCCGAAAAATCCAAATTCAAGAGGCCAGGCATCAGTTAAATTTAAACAAATGCAAACCGAGGGAAAATGTCGTTAAAATTTGAATAAGAATTTTGAACGTACATATGTACGTTAAAGTCAGACGGACGTTAGCAAAACATTTAAACCGAAATTTAAATCGGACGGAAATACTGACAATCGACGGAAAAATTTAAAAATAGATGAGCGCACGTTAAATTTAAATAATCGCGGACGGACGAGAAAATAATCGTTGCACCAAAATGTAAATTTGAATGTACGTAGAAATCGATATGCACTGAATTTGAATAACCACTGTCAAAAAAAAAAACTGTCAAAGTGAATTTAAATTTGAATATATATATATCGCAAAAAAAAATCGTTAAATTTGAATTTAATTTGAATCAACCGGAATGACCGATTATTAACAGGCATCTGAAAATACATAAAAGAAAGCTGAAATTTAAAATATATGAACAATCACAAAAAAAGTTAAAGGCCGAACTCACAAGGGGGTGGCGTTGCTGATGTTGTTGCAGCGCCGGTGCGTTTTGTCCCACCCTAATCCATGGTTACTGTCGCACCCGAATATCAGTAACCCCTTACCTGTGGTGCGCCGCTGGTGTTGTTGCAGCGCTGGTGCTTTTCGACCCACCCTCATCCATGGCCATCGGCGCACCTATATTTCGATGACCCCATAATTATTATGCGCTGCTGGTGTTGTTGCAGCGTCGGTGCTTATCGACCCACCCTCATCCATGGTCATCAGTGCACCTATGTTTTGATGACCCCATATCTGAAATCCCTATGCCTTTTTAAATAAGGGTAATCAGCATTCCCATTTAATTTTTAACAATTTTATTTAAGATTCATTCCTCTTAAAATCTAAATTTTACCTTCCCTTCATTATTTGCCGTATTACAAAAAAAACCAACATTTCATAAATTTGACATTAATTTGTACCCCAAATATTAAATGGTCTAGCTTTGTTTTTATTATATTGCGTATCTATGTATATCTGCATTTGCCAACTATTTCCATATACCGAATTCGATTTTTAGCAATTCCATATACCTATGTAATTTATGTATATGTATGGGCGAGCAGATTCACATAAATAGGCATATATGTACACACATAAGAATATTAATTTTAAATAATTAGAAAAAAAATGGAGTTAAATATAAAGTAAAAAAAAATTTTTTTGCTTACGACCTAGGCGCCGGTGACTGGTGTTGACGTTGTTGTAGTTGTTGATGCTATGATGACTGTTGCTGATGCTGTGGTGGCTATGGTGGTTACTGCTGCGATGCTGATAAAAATTTTTGTTGTTGCTGTTTACTTGTTATTATCATCGTAAAAAAATTTTTTTTCCCCCTTTTTTTTTTTTTTTGTTTACATACGAGTTTATTAGTAGATTTAAATTCTCATGCTTCTCATTACCATGCCAGCCATAAGCCAAATTTCAACGTCACAAAATGTTTGCATTGTTCTTTTTCCAAGTGAAATTTTTCGTTTTTTTTTTTTTTTTTTTTTATTTTAATTATAGATAGTATTTTTGTTTTTATTTAATTTTATTTATTTCTTTTTTAAGTTTTTAATGCCAGTTTTTCTGCATTTTTTTATGTTTACAACCCTTCGCTGAATATAGCTATGTATGTATGTATGTATATAAATGTTTTTTTCTGCTCTGCAATTATCATTCGAAATTTCATTGTTTTTTTTTTTTCAAAGAAATTTTTCGCAATTTTGTATATGTATTTCTTTTTGCTACGGTTCTGTAGCACAAGTAGGTTACATGCGCTAGCTATTCACCATGCAAGTGTGGTGACCGAAAGTTACATAGCGTTAAAATTCACTGTTTTTCAAACAGATTATGTTGAATTCTTAAACTGTGTTAAATTTTTTTACCTAATTTTTACACTTTCTTCGCTTAGCACATTTTAAATGCTGCTTTTCGTACTTTTTTTTTGTGAAGTATATAGTGCAGTTTTGCCGGTAGCAAATTGCTACTAAAAATAGTATGGGTACACATGTAAAATTTCGTAAAAGTCTCGCCTTAAAAGCACAGCAAATAAATATTTAGTTAAATTTTAAATTAATTTTCAACGCACGCACAACTTAGAAAAATAATTCACGCATTGTATTTTATTACAATTTTTGATGCTTTTTTCGAAACCGCGCAAAAAGACTACGTTTCGTGACCGACCAATTTGACTGACTTTTCCCAACTAACTACCGCTGTACTAAAATTTTTCTATCCAAGCGTGCCTTCCACCTTTTTATCTATTCAGTTTGGAAGAGTACCGTTTTCTTTCGTTTATGTATGCATTAGGGTGAAAACAGAATCAGAACGTAACGACAAGACACTGCGTCAGCGACAGTCTGTCACGATTAAAATATATGCGCTATTATGGAAGCGATTACAATAAAGTCTACGCGTCGCAACGTCGTCCAACGACAAAATTACGTTGTCATCAACTTAGACTGATTTCTAATTTCGGTGACGAGGAAGAGTTGTCGCTGCGTTATGAAATATGAAAGTTTTGACAACTCAATAATTCTGACGAGCTTTACAGAAAAAAAATAAATATTTATACGCAATCAAACGTAATGAAAATCTAATGCATTACATTAATGAATTTAGCTATTTAGCTTATTGTTTTGCGTTGAAAATTTATGATCTAAGCGAAAGAAAACCTCTAATTGTGACTTAAAAATTGTAATGTGGCTGCAACAGGCATATGTAGTGACAATCGTTGACACTTTTATCATGCTTTAATCGCTGAACTCGCACTGACATTATTACGTCCAGCGTCTGTCGCTGTCGCACCGTCGCGTCGCCTCGATTTGTCTTCAGCGTAAAGTGGCGTGACTGCCGCTTGTTCAGTGGCGTGATTTTACTGTAATTTGGATGTCCATATTCTGGTGTGACGCTAGCAATAACATAAGCGAGATGGAATGCGGTTGCCATGACACACAAAAAAAATTACCAAAACTTTCGGAATAAAATGCCTCAAGCATTTTCCCCATGAAACTATCTCAAAAAAGTCGATTTTATTCGTGCCCTAGTAAATTTGCTACTGTAAAATTCTATTAGTGTGCGTTGGGAATATTAATAGACATTGTTGTCTTACGATCGAATTATAAAAATGGTAAGAGACAAGAAAATCTGATTAATAAAACAATAGTATAAATATGTGGTAAGTAATTAATTAATTTTCTGTGAACTATGTAAAATTTTAAAATTGTATGGAGCGCATGAGAATATTTTATAAAATATGCATTTGAAAGTACCAAGTCACCGAATAACCACGTGTTACGTATTTTCACATTACGAAGTGTTCATGGCAACCCTGGAAGAACCAGTTTGTCCATCACCAATACATGTGCATCTCCCGCCATTGGAACGATTGTCAAGGTTGAGACAAGACCAATCTATACAGGTCCTCTTATGTGAAGCAAAATAGGTGATTACAGTTAGATGGCGTCTTTCAAGAATGTCAAAAGCAGAGAAAACGCGAGCGAACACACAACCGAACACACAAACGCACAACCGAACACACAAGCTATTTCCACGAAAAACACGCGCAAGAATGCAAAATCAAAACAAAAGACAATAGTTTGGCATAAGCTACAAACTCGCGTAAGAAGAGCTACTCTCCCTTGCATGGACCTTCTATAGTTAGGTTATGGGTTGAGATGGGAAGTTTCTGTTAAGCTTTCCCCATGAGAGGCCTATTTATAGAGGTTGGCTCGAAAGCTTGCCTATTTGCAAATAAAAAAAATTTTCATGCCATCTATAAGGATTGAAATCTGAAGAATGAATCAAAACCACATAACCATTTAGAAGAATAGAAAAAAAAACAATATAAATCTCGGACACAATTACTTATTTAAAATTTGTTTAGACTCTTAGTGGAGGAAAAGGAGAATTAATTACAGGATTTTGAATAAAAAAAAGGTTACATTTAAGATATCTAGTAACTGAATAAGAAAATTCAAATTTTAATAATTGCCAGAACACCACCAGTGGTGAATGAAATTTATTCGAACAAGGAAATGACTCCTGTCAAAATTGTCAGCTGTTGCCATCGAGACAACCTCAAAAATCACCCTCGTTTCGCAGTGCGGCCACCTGTTACACTAGCCCATAGCTCAAACGTACCCGGTTGATGCGAGGGAGAATCGCTCTTCTTCTTCTTGGCATATGTCAACTTATTGTCTGTTGCTTTGATTTTACAATTTTGCATGCCTTGTTCGTAGAAGTAGCATGCTAAGCTCAAGGTTTATCCAAAGAAGGTTATATTAGTTACGTTTTGATGTGTGCGTTTCCTTTAAATAAAAAAAAATGTCAACGTGAAAGAGGAGAGAAATTATTTTCAAAGTAAAAAGATTTTTTTCCCAATCGGTTCTATCTGACGTTCGCACTTTTTTTGCACACGTACCCAATTGCAATCGGCTTATCTGCCGCGAAATCCTTCTTTAAACAATCCCTGCTAAGTTGTGTGTTCACTTCTTTTTCCCTGCTTTTGACATTTGAAATAAGCCGCCTAACGTCAATCGCATATTCTGCCTCCCATGCGACGACCTGTTTAGTTTGGCCACGCGTCAACCATTCTTCTTCACCATGTCAGCACGTCGGCCATTATGAAATGGAAGTTATTGGAAAAGTACTAAGAAAAACTACTAAAATAGTAGTGCTGCCACACAGACAAAATTAAGCAACCGAAATTAACCCGTTTATGATCGATATCAGGATTGATACCGATAGCAAACCATAACAATGTATTTCATATATGTCATCTTTTTTATATTTTTGTACAGGGGATTCCTTAAATTCCATAAAAACTCTTTATTTTTTACAAGTTCAATTCATTTTTCAGTTTCTTCGTCCTTCATTTCGAATTTCCGTCATTAAAAAATTGAGCTGTCACACTGTAGCGCGCTACAAAGTTAAAGTTAACTCTACTTCTACTACAGCCACAACTACACGCTACAGACACAGCTACACATTGTGGGCATTGCAATGCAATTGTACTGTTTTAACTTTTGACAGCTCTTACTACGTACTACAGCCACTGTACAGCCACACCATTCTGGGCAAGCAGTTACCTACATTGGAAATACTTGGTAGCTCTGAAAAAGAAATAAACTGTCAAAACCCATGATTCAACAATAAAGGTTTTCGTATGACGACATACCTTCATACATAGTGGGGCCATAAGTGTCATGCAAAGAGGAATGTAGAAGAATTTGACAGATTCGGTCCCTATGGAAATGCTAGGGTGCGTGTGTGTGTGGCATATGTCAACAAAAAAAATGCTTGTGTTCGTGCATAACCTAACTATAGAAGGTCCATGCAAGGGAGAGTAGCTCTTCTTCAGCGAGTTTGTAGCTTATGTCAAACTATCGTCTTTTGTTTTGATTTTGCATTTTTGCACGTGTTTTTCGTGGAAACAGCTTGTGTGTTCGGTTGTGTGTTTGTATGTTCGTTGGCGTTTTCTCTGCTTTTGACATTTTTGAAAGCGGCCGTCTAACTGTAATCACCTATTCTCCTTCACATAAGACGACCTGTATCATGATGCAATAATAAAATGGTGGACGCAGCAGAGGACGGCTATTTTGTTTTTGGAATAGTACGCTGTCAAATTATCGTCTTTTGTTTTGATTTTTCCCCTTGCACGTGTTATTCGTGGAAATAGCTTGTGTGTTCGCTTGTATGTTCGCTGGCGTTTTTTCTGTTTTTGACATTCTTATCTACGGCCGTTCCACGGTAATCGCCTATTCTCCTTTAGCCGCTACGACCATATAGAATTATTGGATCATGACAAGGCAGATCTATAAAGGTATCAGCACGGCGGCCATGTTGAAAATCTCTCGTCTAAAACGTCAAAAAGCACGTACGAAAATGTAAACAAGACGGAAGTAAACAAAATAAAAGCAATACGATTTGACAATTTAGCCAAAATGAAAATGAATCAGCTGCTGAGCTTATATTACCGGTATAGATCTGCCTTGGATCATGACCTGTATATAGATTGGTCTTGTGTTCGTGTGTTTATGAAGATTGAAGAAGAAGTCAGCTGATCTTATGCATTCTCCTTTATTGTTGCTCCATGGTCAAAACCCATGATACAAACAATCAAGGTAGTTCCATTTCACTTTGACATTGTCATTTTTGATTATAATATGGATTATTGACGTCTCATTTTAAGTCAAAAATATAGAATAGCGTTGCCCAATCAAAAGTTTTTGGCTGAGGATATATTTGAACAAAATATTGGGTATTTTAAATGAAATGGTGTTTTACACATATGCTAATCAACAAAACAAATGAGCCGATGTAATGAGCTTTTCAAAGAAAATAAAAAAATAAGTTATTCATAAAAAACAAAATAGATTTATGCAGTTATTAAAGTCGAAAAATGGTATCAAACCGTCCTTTATACAATATTTGAAAACTGTTCGATTTTTTATGAATAAGGTAAGAGTTCTTGATTTTCTTTATATGTATTATTTATTGCGTACGTATAAATATATATATCCATATTTGGTTTCAATGTTTTATACAAGAATATTTCCACATTTAAAAAAAAATATTTATTAAAAAAATTGTAGTAGCAGTTGTAAATTGAATGTAAATTTAGTTTAAATTTTTATGTTGCAATTTTCTTTAGTTTTTACTTACGTTACTAAATTTATTTTCCTTTATTTTATTATTTACCTAATTCTGAAATAGATTCTTCGCAAAAAAAATTTTTTAGTACCTTTTTCATCTAAATTAAATTTTGTATTTACTAATAAATTTTGCATATACGCATGCCATCGACCGCATTTGTATTTCGGTTGCAAGTTCATAAGTCGTGCCAATATTCCTAATTTCTAAACCACTGAAATTTTTCAATGAAATTCACAGGAGGTGTAGTGGGAATGTAGTACCTATGTACTATATTCCACAAACTTGCCGCAACTTATTTTAAGAATAAATCTTATTTTTTATATAATTATTTTTGATCTGATGTTATGAAGAATTTAACACGTAAATGTGCGTATTTATATATATATACATATATCAATATTTAAATTTAAAAAATTCGTTTTGTTGCAATCGATACCATGATTACCATGGAAATAAAAAATAACATAAATGGAGGATTTTTAGCACTGAATATGGCAGTACGAAATGTCATAATCCATATAATTGTCAGGTGGTTAATATGGCGACAAAAATTTGACGTTTACACTACCTTCTTTCTTGTATCATGGTCAAAACCACTGTCAAAATCTGTCAAAACCATAGTGTAAAAGGTCTAGTGAGCCAGCTCATCGAAAAATCGATTAAAAAAAGTCGATATATGGTCGATGTGCCATCGCCAAATGTGAAAATGATGGGCAGACCAGCATGGCGGCCATTTTTGAAGGGCAGTTCAGCATGGCGGCCGGATGTGGTTGTTGTATGAAAAGGGACCATAATGACATGGTCGTAGCAAGCAGGACAGAAACGCAATTCTAGAATTGGGAATTGAAAAAATCAATTCATAATTCCGAAAAGAAATTAAGGCAGAGTTGCTAAAACGCAACTCCCAGAGAGGGCGTAAACCTCAGCCATTTCACGAATAACATGTGTAAGAATGTAAAATCAACAACCTACAAAACAGAAAGAAGAAGAGCAACTTATATTGCATTCAAGATCGTTATTGGGCCATAAGAACAACTACAAAATCAGCTGAGCACAGCTGTTCGACCTGTTTTAAAAATATCCCAGAGTTATTTCACTGTTCTCCTTACACAATGGTCAAAACATTCTCATATTCCGATCTCACAGCTCCACGTGTTGTTCATCTTCAAATTTCGTTTTTATTTAGTAGTGAATAAGATAAATTATTTCATAAAAACAATGGGCCGTAAAGCAGACTTCAGTGAAAAGCCGAAAAAAGGGCCCGGACGCAAGGCACGAAAACAAGGTCCACCAACATTTCCCAAAAAGTCATTTGGTAAGTAAATGTACAAAACATTGAAGAAACCGCCTTTGATGCTATCTGTAACTTACTTAATTTGGTATTACAGCTCCTGGTAATGATAAAGACGATAAAAAATTAACACATAGACAAAAGCAACGATTGGCTAAGAGGGCACAAAAGAAAGAGCTACTAAAGGCCAGACAATTGAAGCAGAAACCAAAATCAGAAACTGAGGATGGAATCAGAACCAAACAAGGTCATAAACTCTACAAAAAAGGGAACGAAAATTTTGGGAATCGTCTTGCTGCAAAGCAAATTAATGGCAGCTCAGCCGCTCAAGAAATGCCGCAACATATTGTCAAGGTGAAGAAGGTTGGCGTGAAGCAGAAATCAGCTGGGTTCAAGGACGACAATAAGGATTGGCTGACGCCGAAAAAATCAAAATTAATAAGAGAGAAGGAGGATATGGGCGAGAATGAGGAAGATGACAGTCAGAAGGAAGACGAGGCAGGTGAAATCGAATCTGAAGATGGCTTAAATGAAGAAACTGAAGATTCTGCAGGGGAAGAATCTGAAGATTCCGCAGAGGAAGAATCTGAAAATGAGCACAAAGCAGATGGTTTTCTTAAGGTTGGGAAATTAGCTGATATGTCGGACGAGGATGATGAAGACACTAATTCAGATGATGATTTTGATATATCCGATAAAGAAGAAGAGAAAGAATCTAATTCAAATATTGATGAAAATGAAGATACGGAAGGTGAAGAGGATGAAAATGAAGACCTTTTGCCCATAGAACGTGCAAATAAGAAACTAAAGGCGCGTGAAAGAAAAGAGGCTAAGTTAGCAGCCAAGGAAATGCAATTATCCATTGATCAGCAAGAAATTTTTAAATTTCCAGATGAAAATGACGAAGAACCAAAAGAAATAACACTACAAGAAGTACAACAACGTATTAAAGACATAACCTTGGTGTTATCCGATTTTAAAAGATATCGCCAACCTAATCGGTCTCGCGCAGAATATTTAGAACTTCTTCGACACGACCTCTGCATCTACTACAGCTACAATGACTTTCTGATGGGAAAATTAATAGATATTTTCCCAACAGCTGAGCTAATGGAGTACTTGGAAGCGTCTGAAGTGAGTATTCACTCATGCATATATGCACACATGTTTTATTTATCACTAATTCAATTCAACATTTAAGGTACCTCGTCCGCTTACAATTCGTACAAACTCGTTAAAAACTCGGCGCCGCGACTTAGCAGCAGCATTGATCAATCGTGGTGTTAATGTAGATCCATTGGGTAAATGGACTAAAGTTGGCTTGGTCGTTTATAATTCGCAAGTGCCACTTGGTGCTACCCCTGAATACTTGGCTGGGCAATATATGATTCAGGGCGCATCATCCATGCTACCAGTAATGGCATTAGCACCACAAGAGAACGAACGCATTTTAGATATGTGCTCTGCACCTGGTGGGAAGGGTTCACACATTGCTGCAATAATGAAAAATACAGGTGTGCTCTTTGCGAATGATGCTAATCGTGATCGCATTAAAGCCGTTGTTGCCAACTTCCATCGTTTGGGTGTAATTAATGCCATCGTCAGTTGTGAAGATGGTTGCAAATTTCGCAATATTATGACTGGCTTTGACCGCATTCTATTAGATGCGCCGTGCACTGGTACTGGTGTTGTTTCCAAAGATCCAAGCGTTAAATCAACAAAAAATGACGTTGATGTGCAGCGTTGCTATAATCTGCAACGAAAATTATTGCTAACTGCCATTGATTGTGTGGATGCCAAATCAGCAACAGGCGGATATATTGTATATTCCACATGTTCCATACTTCCAGAAGAGAATGAATGGGTAATTGATTATGCGCTCAAAAAGCGAAATGTAAAACTTGTACTAACTGGTCTAGATTTTGGTGTGGAAGGTTTCACCAAATACCGTCAATATCGTTTCCATCCCAGTCTCAGCTTGACACGCCGTTATTACCCGCATACACATAATATGGATGGTTTTTATGTAGCAAAACTTAAGAAGTTTTCGAATACCATACCAACTACAAAGGAACAGCTAGCGGCGGATGAAAAGGAGTTGGATGATGCGATAGCAAATGCCAGCGCTAGGAAAAATGAGAACGCTGAGACTGTTGAAGCGGAAGCGGAAAGCGTAGAAAACTTTGAAAACCAGCCGCGCAAATTACACGGCAAACGCGCGGGAAAGCCAAATCTTTCGGAAGTAGAATTGGATCTAAAGAAGCAAAAAATACAACAAAGTAAGAATAAATATATTGCAAACGTCTTTGAAAAGCCCTTAAAAGTTGGTGGTAAAAAGGAAAAACCGGAAAGTAAAAAAACTCAAAATGATAATAGTGAAACTAATAATACAAAGAAAAAATTAAGCACAGACATGGAGAAACAAAAACCTAAAGAGCAAAAGGTAATGTTAAATGGTAACAAAACAAACGAATCACAAAAAGAAAAACATTCAACGACTAAAAAAATCAAGGCGCTACAAGGAAAGACAAAAATTGATATTGCAGAATTACCCGAGCCGTTTAATATGAAACCAATGCAAAGGCAGAAATCAAAGTTAAAACGTATTGGCCAGTTAAAGAAGGACAAACATAGCAATAAACTGCAGGATAGGCAAGGAAAGTTTGCTAAAAAACAAAAACTTAAAAAATAAATAAGATAACTGATATATTTCATAATCATACATAGATACATATATATGTACAATGCATAGATTTGTAAATTAAGTTTGAAATATTTAAATGTAAATATATACGATAAAATTAGTTTTACAAAAAATATATTTTTATTTTATTTTAATCAATTAACCTCAATAGAAGCGAGATTTTCCTTACTATTTCGCATCTTTTCCTGCTGGGCACTGTTTAACTGTTGCCAATGCGTTCCGACGATCTGTTTCGTTTCCACTTTCATTTCTTTCGCATTAAATTTTTACTGCTGGGTTGGCCGGTACAACCGGAAATGAACACATATCCAATACATTGCCGCTTATCTACAAAACAAATGCAAACAGAAGATACGAATTTAGGTATATAGTACCTGGATGACCGAGCTTATCTCGGGCTGCCATTTTTTCGCAGGTCCTCGCAAGCGAAATAAAAAGTGGAAAAATTAAACTTTTCAGAAATCCGACTGGCTTGGCCGTGATACCTCTACCTCTTCATGTCCTTCTCCCTCTACTTTTCTTTTCCCTTTCTCTTTATCTTTCATCCCCGTTTCCTTTTCTTTTCCTTTCCTTTCCTTTCCAAATCGCTCTCCCTAACCCCTCCTTTTCTCTCACCCTCCTATTCGTTCTCCCTTCCCCTCTCCCAATCTCTCTCTCACCCCTTCCCTCTCCCGTTCTATATTGGTTTCCTTCCCTTCTCCCTTTCCCATTTCCATTACATTTCGACTTTCTTTTTACTTTTCATGTTCCCTTTACTTAAGAAACCAGGATGAGCATTACATCGAAGAGATCTCTATATTGAAGCCATGATTCCCAATTTTCGGAGTCATCTATGTTCAAGTCCCCACTAAGACCTTTAATTTGATACCAATATCGCTCAAAAATATTCGAGGGTCAACCGGGTCCACGTCTTGACCCATATCCGGGGACCCGGCCTAGGCACTACAATTAAAATAGTTCTATTTCAAAGTCCTCATCAAGACCTTTGATTCGATACCAAGGGCGCTCAAGAACATTTGATGTTCAACCGGGCCTACTTTTTGACCCATATCTCGGGACCCGGCCTAGGTATCACAATTAAAAGAGTTCTGTGTTGAAGTCCTCATCAATACCTTCCACTTGATACCCATATCGCTCAGTGAAATTCGAGGTCATCCGGGTCCACGTTTTGATCCATATCTCGGGACCCGGCCTAGGCATCACAATTAAAAGAGTTCTATGTTGAAGTCCTCATCACGACTTTTCAATTGATATCCATTTCGCTCAGAGACATACGTCGGTCATCCGGTTCCACGTTTTAACCCATATCTCGGGACCCGGCCTAAGCATCACAATTAAAAGAGTTCTATGTTGAAGTCCTCATCAAGACCTTTCATTTGATACCCATACCGCTCAGAGGCATTCGAGGGTCATCCGGGTCCACGTTTTAACCCATATCTCGGGACCCGGCCTAGGCATCACAATTAAAAGAGTTCTATGTTGAAGTCCTCATCAACACCTTTCACCTGATATCCATATCGCTCAGAGACATTCGAGGTCCATCCGGGTCCACGTTTTAACCCATATCTCGGGACCCGGCCTAGGCACCACAATTAAAAGAGTTCTATGTTGAAGTCCTCATCACGACTTTTCAATTGATATCCATTTCGCTCAGAGACATATGTCGGTCATCCGGTTCCACGTTTTAACCCATATCTCGGGACCCGGCCTAAGCATCACAATTAAAAGAGTTCTATGTTGAAGTCCTCATCAAGACCTTTCATTTGATACCCATACCGCTCAGAGGCATTCGAGGGTCATCCGGGTCCACGTGTTGACCCATATCTCGGGACCCGGCCTAGGCATCAAAATTAAAAGAGTTCTATGTTGAAGTACTCATCAATACCTTTCACTTGATACCCATATCGTTCAGACATTCGAGAGTCATCCGGGTCCACGTTTTGACCCATATCTCGGGACCCGGCCTAGGTACCACAATTAAAAGAGTTCTATGTTGAAGTCCTCATCAATACCTTTCACTTGATACCCATATCGTTCAGAGACATTCGAGAGTCATCCGGGTCCACGTTTTGACCCATATCTCGGGACCCGGCATAGGTACCACAATTAAAAGAGTTCTATATTGAAGTCCTCATCAAGACCTTTCATTTGATACCCATATCGCTCAGAGACATTGGAGGCTCATCCGGGTCCACGTTTTGACCCATATCTCGGGACCCGGGATAAAAGTTAGCAAAAAAATTAAATTTTTCGGGAGAACACCTCCGAAGCTCCCTGCATACCAAATTTCATGAAAATCGTTGGAGCCGTTTTCGAGATCCTGATTATATATATACATATATACAAGAATTGCTCGTTTAAAGGTATTATATAGCATTGACAGACGGCAGCGATAATCCCGATTACCGCAACACTTAATGCGATTAAAATATTATCCTGACAGACGGCAAGTATTGCGGATTAACAAAACAGCTGAAGGAAGGTAGGCGCAGCGGCGAATTCAAAACCTTCTTGTTTTATTTCCAAAGGTAGGGTAATGTCAAAATCAAAACGAAATCACATCATGGTCAATGGGAATGGGCAAGTCCCAAACATGATCCAATAAGAGCCTATACACACTTGCGACTCAATCGATTTGGTCGAATTGGACTGTTGTATTCACACTACTCCAACTATTTAGTCGAATCGGTGGCAGCTATTCACACTTGAGACTAAATAGTCGTGCGATTGACAATGACATAGTGTTGCCAATGTTCACATTTTACTCAGCAAATTTTACATTAGTGGTCTTCATATAAAGTGATGAAGTATTAAATTGTTAAAGTTTATCTGCATTCTTACATGAAAGCACCTTCTTGTCAGCTGTCAACTTGATTAATAAATAAAAAACAATAAAATAAACAAAAAGTGCATACATTGTTTGGCTTTGTTTCTTATTAAACTAGCAACTAGCTGTCAAGTAAATGAAAAGAGAAAAACGGAAGGAATTACGCTCATAAAGGCGAAACGAACAGAAGTACAAGAAACGGAAAAATAGTAAAAATCAGCCATTAATAATTTTCATGAAATTTCATTTTCATTATTTCTATTTTAAAATGCGATTAATGACATTTGAAGAGAACAACAATATCAAGAAACATATGAAAACGGAAGTAAATATCCTTAGTTAGATAATTCTTGTCTATAACTACACCATTTCCAGATGGATTTTAGAAAGCGTCAACTGGATTTTAGAAAGGGGAAATTGGATCTTAGAAATGTCAATTGGATTTTAGAAAGGGGAAATTGGATTTTAGAAATGTCAATTGGATTTTAGAAAGGGGAAATTAGATTTTAGAAATGTCAATTGGATTTTAGAAAGGGGAAATTAGATTTTAGAATAGCCAAATGGATTTTAGAAAGGGAAAATTGGATTTTAGAAATGTCGATTTGATTTTAGAAAAGGGAAATTGGACTTTAGAAACTGTAAATTGGATTTTCGAAAATTTATATAATTATTAATTTATACTTTCATACGCAATAAAGAATTTCTATTCGAAAAATTCTGTGTAAAATTTATTTTAAACGCACATTCTGAAATCCAATTCAAGCTTTCAAAAATCCAATTTTGTTTTCTAAAATCCTTTTAACGCTTTCTAAAATCCAATTGACATTTCTAAAATCCAATTTCCTCTTTCTAAAATCCAGTTAACGCTTTCTAAAATCCATCTGGAAATGGTGTAGTTAATAAGAAACGAACCTTTTGTTTTTAAACATTTTGAAAATATTAATTGAAATATTCAATCTCTACAATTTACCAAAAGTGAAATAAAAGTAGTGCTGTCAGCATGGCAACTCTTTCCACTACGAATATCACTGTTGTTGTTGTAGTCGTTCGACTAAATTGTCTCAAGTGTGAATACGTAGAAGGGCGCCTTGCTGATCAAGCAGTTGTACAACTGTTTCAGTTGGAATGAAATTGGGCTGCAAATCCAACTGTTTCAGTTGTACAACTAATTGAATGTAGTGTGAATGCTTCCATACATTCCCATGCAAATCAACATTCGACTAAATCGATTGAGTCGCAAGTGTGTATAGGCTCTAATTCTATTTTATTATATTATTTTATATTATATTATATTATATTATTTTATATTATATTTTATTACACTCTACCAATTACAATAACAAATTACATTCAAAATTTCTGAATTCACTTATGCGCCAACCTTCCTAGATCTGCCTTGGGTTCTTCTTTTTCTTCCCTTTCATTCACAATAGACATTTTTCACCAGGATTGTCATTACAAAATGCTCTAATCCGCTAAAATTTTGAGGACTAACTCAAGAGATATTCCGGATTACCTCCAGTTAATTCTCAAGTTAAGTCCGAATTAGCTAGATATTCCGGATTATCGCTGCCGTCTGTCAGTGCTATTAGATAGATTAGATACCCTGCAAAAAAATGTGCGATCAATCCCGAAAGCGATTTGTCCTCGATTGATCTCTTTCGAGAACAATCGGTCCACAATTATTGAACCCTAAACAAATGTCATTCACGATAGTGCACCTAGCGGGCGTGTGGAATTCATAATATGGAAACTCATTTTATACGATACGCTTGCAAGCGGCCGATAGCTATCGTATGACAATCCATAATAAGGGGGTTAGTCCCCGATTGTTCCCGTACGGGTATAAATGTAGACTAATTGTAGACCAATTGTTCCCGAACGGGTATAAATGTAGACTAATTGTAGACCAATTGTTGCCTAACGGGTATAAATGTAGATTAATCGCTTTCATCCCGAACGGGTATAAATGTAGATTAATCGCTTTCATCCCGAACGGGTATAAATGTAGATTAATCGCTTTCATTCCGAACGGGTACAAATCTAGATTCCCTAAATGTAGAAATTTTACAAAAATGTGCAATGTATTAAAAAATTGTAGAACAACCGGTAAAACGAATTGAACACCCTTTTTTTTTAATAAGAATTTTAACAAAATGTTGCCTAAAATATCCTATGAAAAAATCCTTTACATTACGCTCTTATAATGCATACTCAAAACTTACAATTTTTTAAATTTATTTATTGAGATTTTTTTACAAAAGTAAAACATTATTTAAATATGCATGAACATTTACAATTTTTAAGGAAAAATCTACATTTGTACCCGTTCGTGCTGAAAGCAATTGATCTACATTTGTACCCGTTGGGGATGAAAGCGATTAATCTACATTCGTACGCGTTCGGTATGTTAGTGATTAATCTACATTTGTACCCGTTGGGGATGAAAGCGATTAATCTACATTTGTACCCGTTCGGTATGTTAGTGATTAGTCTACATTGGTACCCGTTCGGGTATACAAGTTGAACAATTAGTCTCTTCATAGGACATGCTCGAACAAATGCGATCAATACACTCCATATAAAGGGATGTAAAATTGTATTAGTCGCATGCTCCCTTGCGATTGATCCCGGACACGCCCCGGATTAATCGCATTTTTTGCAGGGTAAGATGTTATATCCATGCTTGTATATACATACATATATATAGATTGGAAAGTAGACTTATAAATATGCGAGGTGTCTGTTGCTCTTCGAACGTGCGTGCTTTTCATTTCATTTTTTTAATCATTACGATCGCAAGCATGTCGGCAAAAAGTAGTTTAAATGCGGAAAACTTAGAGAGGGGACAGTGTAGATTGTCAAATGCAGCAGTGTCTAAAACTACGGACGACTGTGGCATGTCGCAGCTCGCAGAGTCCAACGGGGACATTGCTCGGTACGATCACTATCGGCTGTATAAGGTCGAAATTGACACTGATCAACATGTTGACTTATTCCAAAAGCTGGAGCAGCAAAGTGATAGCTTAACTTTTATAGGTCATGCCCGCGAGGTTGGACAAAAGCTGACAATTATGGTTGCTGCACACAAAGTACCAGATTTCGCCGATTTACTACACACATACAGTGTAAAGCATCGCATATTGGTAAGCGCAACAAATTTTGTATGTTCTGTATGTTGGATACATATTTAATGTCCTTTCAGACGTATAACTTCCAAGATAAAATAGATCGGAATATGAAAGAAGTTCTACCCGCTGACACGGCTGGCTCTGCATTCGATTGGAAGCATTTCTTTCATTTGAAAACAATCTATGCATGGCTGGAATATATCGCGGCACAACATCCCAATGATCTCACGCTCATAGACATGGGGAATAGTACAGAAGGCGTTCCTATTAAGGGCTTGAAACTATCGCGAAATTCTTCAAATAAAGCCATCTTTATTGAAGGCGGTATTCATGCCCGGGAGTGGATTGCACCAGCTGCAGCTACATATCTCATCAACGAACTCTTGACTTCCAAAGAGAAGGACATACAAAACTTGGCAAATAAGTATAATTGGATTGTCTTTCCTTGCGTGAATCCGGATGGCTATAAGTACACATTCGAACATGACCGCATGTGGCGCAAAAATCGCCAATTATTTGGCATATGTCGCGGTGTTGATTTGAATCGTAACTACCCGGATCACTGGAATACCACCGGCGCTAGCGGTGACCCCTGCCGTTACGATTACTCTGGCCCAAGTGCAGGCAGTGAAGTCGAGACTAAGCGTTTAACTACCTTCCTAGAGAACCATGTGGAAAAAGAGAAAATTAGATCATACATAGCACTGCATTCATATTCGCAAATGATTATGTTCCCGTTTGGTTATACCAAGGAGCACGTCGCAAACTATGATGATTTGCAAGAGTTTGGACAAATTGCCGTTGGGCGTATACGTGAATTGACTGGCAGTAATTATACTAGCGGTAGTTTAATTGAAACGATTTATCCCTCCAGTGGCGGCAGTATGGATTGGGCATACAGCAAGATGAAAGTTCCGATTGCATATACTTTTGAGTTGCGTGGCCCGCCAGATAGTTCGGATATGTTTATACTGCCGGCTAATGAAATAGAGCCCACGGCTCAAGAAGCCTTTTCAGCTATAAGAGCAATTGTGGAAGGTGCCAACGGCAAGGGTTATTTCGACTAATATATATGTATGTATGTACGTATTCATAACTTCTGTTATATAAACACAAATCGCACATTTACTCGCTTCGGGGTACAAAGGCTGTACTGATAAAAATAATATCTTTATTTGAGAAGAGATAACACTTAACTCAGTCGTTAGTACAGTATAATAAATACTTAATTTCAGATACGTAAAAAGTATATACTGATCTATTTCTTTGTATCCAAATATGTTCTCAATTTAATGAAAAAAAGTACAACGAATCAGTATATATCATCTGGGCTTAAATGCACACGTTATATGATTGCGGGGCGAAAGTCGTGGATCGAAAACTGCGCTAACGCTTACTTGACACCCTGGAAAATATTGACTTTAAGTTAATTTTTATGGGTGCAATTATTATAGCAATGTGATCAGCTTACGATTCTCCAGCAGAAACAGAGCACGATCATATAATATGATGCTTTCAATCAAAGGTGCAAACATCAAGCGAAGAGTATAAAAAATAACAATTCTTCGCCAATGGCGCAAATCGTTTTGTGTAGCTGTAGTTTGTAGTTCGTCACGTTGCAAGTGGCTGGCCTCCAATCCTTGTACTGCTTTATAGAAGTAGCTAAAAATAAATAAGGAATATCTTACATACCTACTTCATATCTGTAGGAAAATCTGTAGTATATACGCACTCTTCGAACTGCATGCCATGCACATGTTTTACACTGCGCAATCCACAATGTTTCAAATTGGGCCAGTGCTTTACTATAATACGTTGAGCGGCTGCGCGAAAAGAGTGCACTTTCAGGTGTTCATAATCCCCTTTAGCCAATCGATCACAATACAACTCCATGGCATGGCAGGATATCTCACGCGCCTCATAACTCAAATACGCCAACTGCTGTAGTCGCTGCATGTAACTGCTAACCGGATATCCGGTCGGGTCCATCCCTGACTGATTTTCGGTGGTGGTCAATTTCATGTAACAACAACTAGCAAAATTGAGAAACCGAGCCTGTGGACTACTGAGAAATATTCTCATTAAAATTACAGCTAGATCACCGCAAGGATGCAACCCCACGATGCCAAAACGGAAATTGGTATCTGTTCTATTTAGAGATTTGGCAATTATATTGATAAACTCTTCGGGCTGCATGTCTGCCTTTAAGCATAAAGTAAGATGCTGTGGCCGTCGAAAAAATGTGCGCTTTATTGGAGGTAAATGCTTATTAGCGATTGATTCAAATTGATTGTCTAAACAACGCGCTTGTTCATTTAGTTCGGATTGCATTTCTATACAGCATACTTTAATGCCATGCGCGTAACCAAGTACTCGTGCAAGATGGCCCAACCCGGCACCAAAATCAATAACATAATCCACAGTTGACATGCGAAAGCTATGTTCACATAGAGATCCCATCAATTCAATTTCATGGCGTTTTTTTGGTTTGACACACTTGTTGAAAACATGCTTTAGTTTGGCGTGGGTAAGTAGAGGGCTACGGCAAGCAGTCTGGAATGATTATAAAAATTATTAATGTATATACGTACTACGTATATATAACGACCTTTACCAGATCTACTTTATTGTTCTCTGCTCTTCTGGGCACGCACAGCAGGCGTAACAGGCGTTGCAAAGTTAGGAGTGTTAAGGGCCAAACTGTCGAATGAGTCCGCTCTGCGAACTCATTGTAATTTAATAGCGTACTAAGATTCTCAGGTGCTATATTTTCTAATTGTGATTGCCAACTCCTTGGTATTTTGTCCCAATGCTGGTCAACATAGAAATCCTTGACACAAATGTCCTAACTATTAATTTATCCGATTCTTATTCCAAATTAAATTGTTTCTTACCAAAATGTATGCATTTATAAGCCAATCATAAAGTCGTACAATTTCCAAACATTTGGACAATTTGAACCGCAAGACTTCCGAAGATGTTCCGTTTTCCATAATAGGAGATTCGAGGTCAACGCACAGGAAGATTTCCTATTAGGCCACTTTTTGGTTTGTCAACAAAAATGATGTAAATAAATAACAGCTGAGAAACACCTATATTGGGTGAGTTCCCGTGGCAGTGATCAAGATCCGGATAAAAATTTTGTATGCAAATGCTACAACAATTTTGTGATCCTGATATTTATATAGATCAATTTCGGATCCGTATAGATTGTAATAGATATATTTGATATAGATAAATATCAGGATCACTAAATTATTGTTGCATTTGCTTGTAAAATTCGTATCCGGATTTGGATCACTGCCACGGGAACACAGCTAATATGCTCAAATAACCTGGCGTCGCCACAAGACAAAATTTTGTGTACGCATACGTCGCTTAAACAGATATGGCAAAAAGAGACCGCCTACATATGAGCGCTTTCACATTACTCGGTGCGGTACGGGATCGACAGTTTCGGTTTTTACCGAAAGTTTACCGATAGCTTACCGCTTATCTCAATTGGCACTTTCACACAAAAGAACAAGATCAAAGTCAAAAACTCGTTGCGGCTATAAATGTACCAAGCTATAACGACTTCCTGATCGCTAGAAGACATTATTGAGTGATTTGTTGAATTTAGTAATTGTATTTTGTAAATGTCGATGTTTATTTTCTATACATATTCATATATTTCTGTTTCTGAAGCAATATCTATGGACCTAATATAATACAATGGCGCTAATTTAACTCTGACGAGTTTTATGGCCGAGCTTCTCTCCCAATTCGAGGTGTGCTCCTTTTTGTTTTTCCTACTAAGGGCCTTTTCACATTACTCGGTACGACATCGGATCGACATTTTTTGCTCGGTATTTCCAGCTTACCGAAACGATTCCGCGTTGTTGTGTTTTTCACACTTGTGGGAATACTTTCGGTGCGTAATCGGCAGAAAATAGGAAAACAAACATCGAAATTTGCAAAACAAAATTTTTAACTTCAACAAATCACTCAATAATAACAATAATGTCTTCTAGCGAAGACGAAGACATTATAACTTGCTACATTTATAGCCGAAACGAGTTTTTTACTGACTTTGTTCTTCTTCTTTTATTACGCCGCAAAAATGTCTGGAGTAAGGGCCTTTTCACATTACTCGGTACGACATCGGATCGACATTTTTTGCTCGGTATTTTCAGCTTACCGAAACGATTCCGCGTTGCTGTGTTTTTCACACTTGTGGGAATACTTTCGGTGCGTAATCGGCAGAAAATAGGAAAACAAATATCGAAATTTGCAAAACAAAATTTTTAACTTCAACAAATCACTCAATAATAACAATAATGTCTTCTAGCGAAGACGAAGACATTATAACTTGCTACATTTATAACCGAACCGAGTTTTTTACTGACTTTGTTCTTCTTCTTTTATTACGCCGCAAAAATGTATGCAGTAATTCCTCAAATTTTACTGACCGGTCTTACCGCGTTGCGGTATTCCGAAATTAATCCGCTCCGATTTCATGTATGCAACACTAATGTGAAAGTGCCAATTGAAATACATGTGGTCAGTAAGGTTTCGGTATACTTTCGGTAAAAACCAAAAATGTCGATCCGATACCGCACCGAGTAATGTGAAAGCGCTCTAATTCCTCAAATTTTACTGACCGGTCTTACCACGTTGCGGTATACCGAAATTAATCCGCTCCGATTTCATGTATGCAACACTAATGTGAAAGTGCCAATTGAAATACATGTGGTCGGTAAGGTTTCGGTATACTTTCGGTAAAAACCAAAAATGTCGATCCGATACCGCACCGAGTAATGTGAAAGCGCTCTAATTGGGTGGACCTACAGTTTTATGCCGGCTCCGAACGGCGAATGCATTTTTTGTGAGAAGCTTTTTCTTGGCAGAAATACTCTCAGAGGGTATGCCGCCCACTGCCAAGAGGTGACCGCTGCTCTTAAAAAACCCAATAATTGGATTTTTACTAATTAGAAAAATTGTTTTGGTGTTTTGGCTCGGACCGTGGTTTGAACCCGAGACCTCTGGCATAGCAGGCGAGCACTCTACCCACTGCACCACAGCGACCACCTATGGACCTATCCACAGTATTTATGCGTGGAACAGCATTCTGAGTTGGCGGCCTTCGGCCGCGCTTTAAATAAATAACCTTCTCTTTCTGGGGTAGAACCCATGGACCCATCCACAATACTTTTGCGTTGAACACCTTCCTACGCGGTTTTTCATTCCAAAATTTTTTTTTATTATAAAATTTTAGGAAAATTCAGAAATTAGTGGATGGTTTTTCAACAGCAAATATTTAGTAAATCATTAATATATGAGTAAAAAATTATATATATATCGTCGCCCGGATAAATTATTGTCGTATGTTGCATTTAAAGACTTTTGGGAAAACAGGTTTGAAGTTTGGAATTGTATTTCTCCAAAACGTCTCATTAGTTTTTCTCCAAAGTCTGGCAGAACGCTACTAGGCCACAAAATTCTTAAATTATTTTAGTTTTCTTATATATTGTTTATTATTTTGGATTTTATAAAGGATTTTCTTCAGTAAAATTTTGTCGTATGTTACCTTTAGCAACAGTTTTGCAGGGAATTTGTATGACGTACGACAAAACGTGCTCCCAATTTGAACTAAATTAAAGATTTTTTACATTAGTTAAATATTGTATTTTATTTCTCATAAAAGTAAATAAACTAAATAATTCACAACAATTAAAAACACATTGGAAATTAGACGAAATCGCTTGCGACCTTGCACAAACGACAAAATTCTGCTCAATATCTCTTAAACTAAAAGAGATAGCAAAAAACGGATAACGTCATTCGAAAGATCTTGATTAGTTTAGTATAACTGTATTATTAACTCAATTCGGCCCAAATTTCACATACGACACTAATTTATCCGGGCGACGATATATATATATATATATATATATATTGGCCCGGCTAAGGATAGCAGTCTAAGTGACAAATAAAGTAATAAGCTTTTAAAGAATTGAATTAAAAATTGTTCAGCGAAGTGTCGCGCAGCTGCAGTTATAAGGCCCTTGGCAACTGGCATGTCAAGCAGTGTTATGTGTGAGTGGATTTTTGCGTGTGTTAAGGCCCTCGGCAACTTACAATCTGGATTGAGAGCAATTGCATATGTGTGAGTGTCGGGTGATTGACGCAAATATCAAAAATTTTTTTGATTTTCGTCGCCGCGAGCAGATAGCGAGACGACAACAAGTACGTGTAAGGGTGAAAACAGAATGGAGACGTAACGACACGACGTTGCGACAACGACAGTCTGTCAAAATTAAAACCCATGCGTTTTTATGAAAGCAATTATAATAAAGACGACGCGGCACGACGTCGTCCACCGACAAAATTACGTTGTCGCCAACTTAGACCGATTTCTAATTTTGGTGACGACGACGAGCGGACGACGAGTTGCCACTGCATTATGAAATATGAATATTTTGACAACTCAATAAATCTAACGAAACTACAAAAAAAAGTAGAAGTATTTATACACAACCAAATGTAATAACAGTTTAAAGCATTAAATTAATAAATTTAACTATTTAATTTATTATTTTACATTAAAAAATTACGATCTGAACAAAAAACTTTTTAGCTGTGAATGAAAAACTGTAATGTGGCAGCAACGAGCCTTCTGTAGGGGCGGTCGTTGCCGCATTTATTATGTTTCATCAGTCGCTGGCTTCGCACCGACATTTTTACGTCAAGAGGCTGTCGTTGTCGCAATGTCGTGTCGTTACGTCCCGGTTCTGTTTTCACCCTAACACGACGGCTGCCGATTGCACTAACACACACAAAATAAAAACTCAAATTTGACTAATAGGCTCGTCACATAGCATACGTCAATCCGTCTACGTCGACGTATGTGACTGACAGCTCGGTAAACTATGGGCATTTAAGAGCCTATACACACTTGCGACTCAATCGATTTAGTCGAATGTTGATTTGCATGGGAATGTATGGAAGCATTCACACTACATTCAATTAGTTGTACAACTGAAACAGTTGGATTTGCAGCCCAATTTCATTCCAACTGAAACAGTTGTACAACTGCTTGATCAGCAAGGCGCCCTTCTACGTATTCACACTTGAGACAATTTAGTCGAACGACTACAACAACAACAGTGATATTCGTAGTGGAAAGAGTTGCCATGCTGACAGCACTACTTTTATTTCACTTTTGGTAAATTGTAGAGATTGAATATTTCAATTAATATTTTCAAAATGTTTAAAAACAAAAGGTTCGTTTCTTATTAACTACACCATTTCCAGATGGATTTTAGAAAGCGTTAACTGGATTTTAGAAAGGGGAAATTGGATTTTAGAAATGTCAATTGGATTTTAGAAAGGGGAAATTGGATTTTAGAAATGTCAATTGGATTTTAGAAAGCGTTAAAATGATTTTAGAAATCAAAATTGGATTTTTGAAAGCGTGAATTGGATTTCGGAATGTGCGTTTAAAATAAATTTTACACAGAATTTTTCGAATAGAAATTCTTTATTGCGTATGAAAGTATAAATTAATAATTATATAAATTTTCGAAAGTCCAATTTACAGTTTCTAAAGTCCAATTTCCCTTTTCTAAAATCAAATCGACATTTCTAAAATCCAATTTTCCCTTTCTAAAATCCATTTGGCTATTTTAAAATCTAATTTCCCCTTTCTAAAATCCAATTGACATTTCTAAAATCTAATTTCCCCTTTCTAAAATCCAATTGACATTTCTAAAATCCAATTTCCCCTTTCTAAAATCCAATTGACATTTCTAAGATCCAATTTCCCCTTTCTAAAATCCAGTTGACGCTTTCTAAAATCCATCTGGAAATGGTGTAGTTATAGACAAGAATTATCTAACTAAGGATATTTACTTCCGTTTTCATATGTTTCTTGATGTTGTTGTTCTCTTCAAATGTCATTAATCGCATTTTAAAATAGAAATAATGAAAATGAAATTTCATGAAAATTATTAATGGCTGATTTTTACTATTTTTCCGTTTCTTGTACTTCTGTTCGTTTCGCCTTTATGAGCGTAATTCCTTCCATTTTTCTCTTTTCATTTACTTGACAGCTAGTTGCTAGTTTAATAAGAAACAAAGCCAAACAATGTATGCACTTTTTGTTTATTTTATTGTTTTTTATTTATTAATCAAGTTGACAGCTGACAAGAAGGTGCTTTCATGTAAGAATGCAGATAAACTTTAACAATTTAATACTTCATCACTGTCGTTGTGCAACACTGATTTGCCAGTAGGTGGCAATGCTGTTTCGGCGAACTAGAGAAACAAAGAAGAACGAAAAATAAGTAACTTGAAATATAGAAGACGGTTCGCTACTAATCGACAGGCGAGTAAAAAATTAATTTAATTGTTCGTAGTCAGTGCAGCGGGTAAGTGACACCAATTTTGAAACACGCCACCACGCCACCACGCCACCACGCCACACGCCGCGCCATATCGTCAATACATCACCAATGCCAGCATCGACGCGCCATCGTCAGCACCGTATTGAAGTACCAAAAAAATCAAAGCAAATAGACATACATAATTAATTTGTGACAAAAGTGCTAATAAAACAACACATATCTATTACTCAAATTTCATACTCTAAATTGTGCGTTTTATTTGTTTCTATATTGGTCGCCGTCGCCAACAAAATAGTTTTCAAAATTGTCTCAAACCCGCTGCCATACATATGTGAGTACGTGTGTCAAAGAAAATCTTTGTATCTATCGTCAATTCCATTTGCAAATCATTTGGAATTAACTGCTCATTGTCAAGTCGTCATTTGGAGTCAATTGCCCATCGTCAAGCAGTTATTTGGAGGTGTACCGATATTGCTGTTCATCGTCAAGCCGTTATTTGGAGGTCTACCGATATTGCCGTTCATCATAAATCCGTTAGTTGGAAGTCTATTGTCTCCATATATATTGGAAAATACCAGTAACTGTTGTTTCGGTGTATGTGTTCATGTACGGACTAGTACATAAGCTAGAACCGTTTGCATATGTACATATGTATAAATACATGTAAATCAAAATTCCGCTAACCGAAAATCTGCACGTATACCGGTGGTGGTTGAAGGCAGAGCTGCCAAAAGAATGGATATAAGTTATAGAGGTATATAACGAGCACGTACATTTTTTATTTTATTAAATTGACAAATCGAATTAAATTAACGAGCATTGCTGTATGGTTGTGCGAATATTTAAGTAACGACGAAACAATCAACAACCTATTTGCCAACAATTTATAATAATTTTGGGAAAATGGATACAAGACGGACTAGGAGAAATAATGACGAAAGTCAATCTGACTCAGATACAGATGTCACCGCTATTAATATTGGACAGCATATATATGCAGCACAACAGCCGCCTAACGTTGGAAACGATGCATTGACGTCCTTGGTAGCCAACATCGCAGCACTCACCGCAAGTGTGCAAGAACTCCGTAATGAAACCAGTCGCAGCCAGCTCGACTTGCAACAGCTACGACAGCGAGTCGAAAGCAATATAGCAACACCAGGAGTACAACCGCCAGTCAATCAGCCGCCACAATTTACATCACCACCAACTCTGTCCGTAGCACAGCCGCCTATGCCAAGAAATGCTTTCCAATTTGTAGAGGGATCCGCAGCCAAGCTGTACCCATTGCCAACCTTTGATGGTAATCCTGAGGATTGGCCACTATTTTTTGCGAATTTTACGGATACTACGGCAGAGTTCGGATACAACAACAGGCAAAACCTCATGCGGTTACAAAAAGCGTTGCAAGGCAATGCGAAACGTTCTGTTACATCGATGCTTATATATCCGGATGATGTGCCTACTGTCATGAAGGAGTTAGAATTCAATTTTGGTCGGCCTGATCTTTTAATACGCGCACAACTGCAAAAGGTTCAACAGTTTCCTGCCATACATGATAACCGTCTTGATCACATTTTGGAATTCGCTAATCGGGTGCGCAATATATCAGCGTTCTTTAAATCAGCAAAATGCGAACACCATTTGATGAACCCGACCCTATTAGAGCAACTGATATCGAAATTACCGTCGTCCAAGCAATTCGAGTGGAGTAAATACGCTGCCAACATAACCCCGTTTCCAACTGTAGAGACATTTGCGAATTGGTTGAACGATCTGGCCAAGGTCGTGTCAATCATGCCAGGAGTTGCTGAAATTTCATTGCGGAGCAATCAGCCAACAATTCAGTCGTTACGTCAAAACGCAAATGCCAATCGTCCAACAACATCGAATGGAGGTCAAGCACGTAGAGTCCTGCACAGTAGCGTGGAGAAAGCCGTATGCGTGTTTTGTAGCCAACCACACGCCATTGCTGAGTGTCAAAAATTTAAATCTCTCGACTGTGCAGGTAAGTGGTCATTTGTCAAACAAAAACGCCTTTGTTTTTCTTGTCTTCAAAAGGGTCATAGTCTGTCGGATTGCCGCCGGCGTAAGGTGTGCGCCATAAATGAATGCAGTCGAATGCATAATACATTACTACATCAAGATAGTTGTGAGCGGGAGCGTGTATTGAGTTGTCGTCAAGGACAGGAGTCTCATCTATTCAAAATATTGCCGGTTATACTGTCTGCGCCGTGCGGCAGCAAAGAAGTGTATGCCATGTACGACGAAGGGTCTTCGGTTACGTTATTGGAGGAAGAGGTTGCCATACAATTGGGATTAAGAGGTCGTGCCAGTTCCTTAACCCTACAGTGGTATGGTAAAAGTCAAACGACCGAAAATTCGAAAACCGTGTCCGCCGACATCAGAGGAGTAAGCAGTCGCCAAAGCTACCATATAAAAAATATTCATACAATCAAAAAGATGGATCTGCCGATACAGTCCTTTAACAAATCAAAGTATTGCCATACAAAAGCGTTGCCAGCGCAAGATTACGTCAATGTCAAGCCGGTCTTATTGTTGGGTTTGGACAACTGCCATCTAGGTGCGCCCAAGCAAACAGTCATCGCCAAACAAAATGAACCAATTGCCATTAATACGAAGTTGGGTTGGGTTGTTTATGGGCCTAACGTTCAAGAGGTAGCAACAACGTTAAGAGTGCTACATATACGTCAGTCAAACTGTGAGAGCCAACTCAATAAATTAGTTGAGGATTATTTTTCCATTGAAAACTTCGGCGTTAATTGCAAGGTAGCATTGGAGTCAAACGAAAATCAGCGTGCCAGAAAGGTTCTAGCAGAAACCACCAGAGATCTCGGTCAGAGATATGAAGTAGGACTGCTTTGGCGTGAGGAGAGGGTCAATCTTCCGTCAAGCTATGCAATGGCCAAGCAACGTTTGCTTAACACGGAATCGCGCATGTTGAAAGATCCAGAATTTGCCGAAAGTTACAAGAGGGAAATGGCGAAATATATCGACAAGGGCTATGCAGAATTGTTAACGCCAGATGATGCTGTCAGGGAAGGACCACGGACTTGGTATCTTCCTCATTTTGGGGTCGTCAACCCACATAAGCCACAAAAGCTCCGCATTGTTTTCGATGCAGCCGCCGCTACGAATGCAACATCATTAAATTCAGTCTTGCTGAAAGGTCCCGAACATGCTCAGCCATTATTAACAATAATCCATAAATTTCGTCAAGGAGTGGTCGCAGTCGCCGGTGACATTCGAGAGATGTTTTCTCAGGTGCAGATAAGAGACGCCGATCAAGATGCGCAACGATTTCTCTGGAGAGGTGGAAATTTAAACGAGCCGATTCGTACTTATAAAATGACAAGAATGATATTTGGCGCCAACTGTTCACCGTGTTGTGCCGAACATATTAAAAACGTCAACGCCGAAAAGTTCCAATCAGTGATGCCCAGGGGAGCGCGTGCAGTAATTGAAAGCACGTACGTCGACGATTTGGTAATAAGTTTTAACAGCGCCGAGGAAGCAGCCGAAGTCGCTATGGAAGCCATTAAAATTAACGCGACTGCAGGCTTCGAACTACGAAACTTCGTGTCAAACAACAAAAATGTCGAACAAAGGTTAAACGGTGGAGTCGTGGCTGATAACGAAGTTGTAAAAATGGAAAGACAAGCAACAATCGAAAAGGTACTTGGTATGTTTTGGAACACTGCTAACGATGTTCTTGAATTTCATTTTAGTTTCCACAAAATTGCCCAAGACGTTCTTGATGGTACACGGTCTCCAACAAAGCGACAGTTGCTGGCCATAGCAATGTCAATGTTCGATCCGTTTGGTCTTCTGGCAAATATAACAATAACTATAAAACTAATCGTACAGTCATTGTGGAAACTAAAAATTCAATGGGACGAGCCAATACCATATCAGTTAGCAGAGCAGTGGTCAAAATGGTGGAAAAACATACAGTCGGTAATGCGTCTTTCAGTACCACGGTGTTACTCCAAAAATTTACCAGTCGCAGACAATATACAACTGCACATTTTCGTCGACGCTAGTTCCAGTGCTTATGCAGCAGTTGCGTATTTACGTGTTGTTAAAGGACACCAAATTGACGTTTCTTTGGTCTGCGCCAAGTCAAGATGTGCGCCCATAAAAGGTATGACTATTCCTCGGCTCGAGCTGCAAGCTGCGGTATTGGGTTGCCGCCTTAAGGAGTCACTCGAACGCTGCCATGATTTCAAGGTGCACAGTACAACATTTTGGAGCGATTCCCAAACTGCCATACTTTGGATACGCTCAACTGAACGAAATTACAAACAATTTGTCGCCTTTCGCGTGGCTGAAATTTTGAACGTCACAACTGCAAATCAATGGCGCTGGATTCCAACTAATTTGAACGTGGCTGATGAAGCAACACGGGCATGCACGTCATTTGAGTGTGAGCCAGAGTCCAGATGGTTCATTGGTCCCGAGTTCCTCCACCAAGATGAGTCATATTGGCCACAAGAAGTCTCAGAGTTAACATCCGAACACTGTGCCATAGAAGAGTCTGCAAAACGAGTCTTAATGCTGTCTAATTCAGAGAAGTATCCTATATGTTTTACTAATTTTTCGTCTTTTTGGAATCTTGCAAGAGTTGTCGCATGGGTTTTTCGATTTTACAACAACATAATGTCAGATAATCGTCAAAGTGGAGAGCTAAGCGTGTTGGAGCTCGCCAAAGCCGAAAGAGTCATCGTCCAAAGAGTCCAATACGAGTCATTTGCCGAAGAGATTACAGCCATTAAACAAAATAAGGGTCTATCAAAAGCCAGTACAATAAATCAACTTACGCCGTTCCTTGATGTTGATGGTCTGCTGAAGGTCAGTGGCAGAATTGACGCCGCTTATTGCTTGCCAGTGACAGCTCGACGCCCAGTTATCTTACCTTATCAACATCACGTCACGCGACTCATAATGAAGCAATACCATTGCCGTCTTCACCACCAAAACGATTGCCTTACCATCAACGAAATGAGACAGAAGTTCTGGGTATCTCGAGCGCGCGCATTGCTTAAATCAATCAAGAGGGAGTGTGCGGTGTGTATATTTAAAAACGCCAAACCCGTAACTCCACTAATGGGGCAGTTGCCGATCGACCGTCTTACGCCATATGTCCGCCCATTTTCTTACGCCGGGGTCGATTATTGCGGTCCGTTTTTTGTAGCTATCGGCCGCAGAAGGGAAAAGCGATGGGTGGCATTGTTCACCTGCTTAACTACGAGGGCGGTGCATTTAGAGATAGCCGACGAACTTTCCACAGACGCATTTATATTATGCTTACGCAATTTTGTCAACAGGCGTGGGGTGCCGATCAGAATACGAAGTGACAATGGGACAAATTTTGTCGGAGCGCAAAAGGAGTTGAAAGAAGATAACCGTTTATTCGATTTTAACCGTATTGAGTGCGAGATGGCGAAACAAAACATACAATGGGTTTTTAATTGTCCTGCAAATCCATCAGCCGGTGGCTGCTGGGAACGCCTTGTCCAATGTACCAAGCGTTTATTACAGCGTGTACTACAACAAGAAGCGCCGCGTTTGGAAACGTTCCGTAGCGTCCTTATCGAAGCTGAAAACATTATAAATAGTCGGCCACTAACAGAGTTGCCAGTTTCGCCGCATGAAGATGAACCATTAACCCCAAACCATTTTTTATTGGGATGCCTGAATTCTACACAGACACCCAGCGCAGACGATGAGAAAGTGTGCCTTAGAAAACAATGGCGTATTGCACAAAATCTAAAGGACCGGGTATGGAAAAGGTGGACGGTTGAATATTTGCCACAGTTACTTCAGCGCCCTAAGTGGAGAAAGCAAGCGACACCATTACAGCCGGGACAGTTGGTTATCGTTTGTGACCCGGCTCGACCAAGAAGCCAATGGGAGCGAGGTAGGATAACTGGTGTGTTCGCCGCTAAAGACGGGCAGGTGAGGAGCGCAGAAGTTCAAACCAGCATGGGTGTGGTACGTCGACCAGCCAGCAAGCTAGCCGCTTTAGAGTTTGTGAATCCTCCAGAGGATCCACCGGGGGGTGGGATGTCGTTGTGCAACACTGATTTGCCAGTAGGTGGCAATGCTGTTTCGGCGAACTAGAGAAACAAAGAAGAACGAAAAATAAGTAACTTGAAATATAGAAGACGGTTCGCTACTAATCGACAGGCGAGTAAAAAATTAATTTAATTGTTCGTAGTCAGTGCAGCGGGTAAGTGACACCAATTTTGAAACACGCCACCACGCCACCACGCCACACGCCGCGCCATATCGTCAATACATCACCAATGCCAGCATCGACGCGCCATCGTCAGCACCGTATTGAAGTACCAAAAAAATCAAAGCAAATAGACATACATAATTAATTTGTGACAAAAGTGCTAATAAAACAACACATATCTATTACTCAAATTTCATACTCTAAATTGTGCGTTTTATTTGTTTCTATATTGGTCGCCGTCGCCAACAATCACTTTATATGAAGACCACTAATGTAAAATTTTCTGAGTAAAATGTGAACATTGGCAACACTATGTCATTGTCAATCGCACGACTATTTAGTCTCAAGTGTGAATAGCTGCCACCGATTCGACTAAATAGTTGGAGTAGTGTGAATACAACAGTCCAATTCGACCAAATCGATTGAGTCGCAAGTGTGTATAGGCTCTAAATGTACCTCGTCACAAGTACGACGGATCCGTCGCCGCAACGTACCAAAGTTGCCCAACACTCAACTTTTGGCATACGTCAATCCGTCGCTATGTCAGCTGATTGCTTTTGATTCTTAACCTTTAGCTACTGTTGAATTTCACTTTTTTTGCAATTTGTTTTTCGAGTTTTTTCTCATTTGTAAAACATTCCTAAATGGTCAATAATTATCAGGAGATGTGAAGTTACTGAAAACTGAATTTCAAGAGGGCAACTTAAAAGAAAAATTACAAAATATTCTAAAGAGTTAAATTTTTGCCACCACCTCTGTAGTTAAAGGTTAATCAAACAGCTGATTTATGTATATCCGTCAACGTTTCCTATGTGGCGACCTCTCCGTCAAGTACGTCAGCTGTCAGTCACATACGTCGACGTAGACGGATTGACGTATGCTATGTGTCGGGGCTATAACTCACTCAAAGAAACACTCAAACTGACAATCCAGATTGTAAGTTGCCGAGGGCCTTTAGTGCAATCAGCAGTCGTCGTCCTATACCCAAAGAGCGTATATGGATAAGAGGCTGCAGTCTGAAAAACTTCACACTACATGTCACATTTCGCGCGAGATAGGATCCGCGAAGTGTTTTCACGGGTTGGCTTTCCAATAATGTCACACGCCCCGAGAAAAACGACTTTTACTGGGTTGTAGGGGAGGAGGAGTAGGTTCTGAATTAGTTAAATTTAGGCGCCGGACGTACCTAGTTTTCCCGGAATTTGTTAAAGTTGTTAAATTTTTACCAACAACAACCCCAATTCCTCATTTACAAAACAAATTTCACTCTTTATTTTAGTCACAACACGTATATTACTAATACATATATTTAATAAATTTTACAATATTGCGTTAAAATCACTTTTATTAAAAATTTTGCTAATAGCGACTTCACAGGGTGTACTACGCAGAAGGACATCACCGTGGCGGTAGCCACGGTTAGGGCACACGTCCGGACGGATGGCGTAGCCCAGGGTTATTTTTTATAAGCGCGGCCGAAGGCCGCCAACGCAGAAAAGAGTTCTGCGCAAAATTTTTTTTTCTTTATCGAATTTATATGGAGAGTTCTAAACTTTAACCATAAATTCCTCGAAAACGAAGTACGTCCGGCGCCTAAATTTTACGGATTCAGAACACCCTTCCCCTCCCCTACTTACCGGTAGAAGTCGTTTTTTTGGGGGCGTGTGACATTATTAGAAAGTTTCCCCATACGTTCTTGTTGTCGGGCTCACGTTAAAGAAAATCAAATTTTTTTTGCGGCAATCAGCCGACACTCACACATATACACTGCTTAACATTCCAGATTTTAAGAGGCCGAGGAGGAGTAGGCTCTGAATCAGTTAAATTTAGGCGCCGGACGTACCTAGTTTTCCTGGAATTTTTTAAAGTTGTTAAATTTTTACCAATAACAACCCCAATTCCTCATTTACAAAACAAATTTCACTCTTTATTTTAGTCACAACACGTATATTACTAATGTATTGGTAATTATCTAGTTTACGCGTCATCGACTAAAACTGCTCCAATTTTAACAAATGGGGTACCAATCGACGCGTTTCGATCTCAGGAATACAAATCCGAAGGCGGAGCTTAACTTTTTTATTTCAATAACAAATTATTAACAAAAAACTGTTTGTACAATGCAACTTTTTTGCTCGCTTAGTACACACACACGAACACATAAATTCAACTTATATATTTATCGCGGGATAACACATACCTTATATTTACTAAATAACACAAAAAGTTGCAATATTTTACAATTAAATACTATATTTTAATAAAAACCAAAGTAAACAAAAGTCGCTAATTTTAGGACTGTGGCGCGTAGTGTTGCCACCAATATTTACTACTAATCTATATTAACCTTAACTTTGGTGGCGTAGCCCAGGGTTATTTTAAATAAGCGCGGTCAAAGGCCGCCAACGCAGAAAAGTGTTCTGCGCAAAGGCATATTTTTTGCAACTTTACCCTGCTAGAATTGTGTGACCGAAAGTACTAACACTATTCCAAAAATATAATATTACCAACACACTTGCACTCGTATGTGTTTCTAGCCAAGTTCAAAACCAATGAGATAGATAAGGATAGAATGGAATTTGAAAATACACATACGGGAACGTGATGAATGAAACGGTCACAAAAGTTACCGATGCCCTTAAGAATGTGATAGGAAATATCCCAAAACTTTTGGTCATGCCTGCCGGTCATATGACCGGTCAAATGACCTGCACAGTTCTTGCAGGGTTAAATGCTTAAGTGTGAATGCGCTGTAAATTACACCTAATTGAGTGGCAACGCTACTCATTTTGACAGTTCAATAATCGGTCGAAAAAAGCAGAAAAAGGGAAATTGTTTACTTCGATTTTTATTAAAATATAAAGGTTGTTCTCTGTGTCTAATATTTTTGCCGAGATATCATGATATCTTGAGAAATTTGCCACACAGAGAGAGCGCACCTTTAAGAAAATAAAATTCTAACTGACTTCATTGTGAACTAGCATGTTAGTCATATTCTTTCCACTCCTTATACAACTGTTGTCGCTTTGCTTTGCTTGATTCAATTTCGAATTAATTAATTTTTTATCTGAATAAAATACAATACTTAAAAAAAAGAACTAGAAACATAAATTCAAACTCACTTCTCATAGAAGACCATTGTGATTGTAATAACATGGTTGCATTTCCCGTGATATTTTTCTCATGATATCACATATCACGGGTTGGGGTATGAGAAATTTGCCGAAGCTCCAAATTTGACAAGACGTGTATTTTGTTGTTGTGCTCGGCAAATTTATCACACTTATGTCATCTCGGCAAATTTGCCAGGCCAAAATAACAGAGAGAGAACAACCTTATAGTATTTAATTGTAAAATATTGCAACTTTTTGTTCTTCTGTTCTTGCAGGGTTAAATGCTTAAGTGTGAATGCGCTGTAAATTACACCTAATTGAGTGGCAACGCTACTCATTTTGACAGTTCAATAATCGGTCGAAAAAAGCAGAAAAAGGGAAATTGTTTACTTCGATTTTATTAAAATATAGTATTTAATTGTAAAATATTGCAACTTTTTGTGTTATTTAGTAAATATAAGGTATGTGTGATACTATGGTAAATAAATCAGTTGAATTTATGTGTTGGTGCGTGTGTAATGACCAAGCAAAAAGTTAGATAGTTTTTTGTTAATAATTTTTTATTAAATTAAAAAAGTTAAGCTCCGCCTTCGGATTTGTGTTCCTGAGATCGAAACGCGTCGATTCCCTGCAAGAACTGTGCAGGTCATTTTACCGGTCATATGACCGGCAGACATGACCAAAAGTTTTGGGATATTTCCTATCACATTCTTAAGGGCATCGGGAACTTTTGTGACCGTTTCATTCATCACGTTCCCGTATGTGTATTTTCAAATTCCATTTTATCCTTATCTATCTCATTGGTTTGGAACTTGGCTAGAAACACATACGAGTGCAAATGTGTTGGTAATATTATTTTTTGTAATAGTGTTAGTACTTTCGGTCACACAATTCTAGCAGGGTTGGAACCCCAATTGTAAAAATTGGAGCAGTTTTAGTCGATGCACCGTAAACTAGATAATTACCAATGTATTTAATAAATTTTACAATATTACGTTAAAATCACTTTTATTAAAAATGTTGCTAATAGTGACTTCACAGGGTGTACTACGCAGAAGGACATCACCGTGGCGGGAGCCACGGTTAGGGCACACGTCCGGACGGATGGCGTAGCCCAGGGTTATTTTTTATAAGCGCGGCCGAAGGCCGCCAACGCATAAAAGTGTTCTGCGCAAAGGTTTTTTCTTTATCTATCGAATTTATATGGAGTTACTAAACTTTAACCATAAATTCCTCGAACAACGAGATACGTCCGGCGCCTAAATTTTATGGATTCAGAACACCCTTCCTCTCCCCTACCTCCCGGTAGACGTCGTTTTTTTGGGGGCGTGTGACATTATTGGAAAGTTTCCCCGCTTAAACATACATTGTATATGCACACGCAACGATAATCCCCTTATATATTTAGATTATTAGACATAAATCAAAATGTTAACACATACTATTATGCTTTTTATACTCATTTATTACAATAACCAACAAAAAGAGCAAAGCAACCTTTGTTACATTAAATAAAAGCTTGTGAAGCTTAGTACTCACAACAAGGCCAATATTAACGAGTTGACTGCTAAAAGTTTAAACTTTATTTAGTTAAAGCGAACACTAAATATATCTAAACCCAATAAAAGCAAGAATAGAAAGCAACAATGCCCTCAAATTCTGTTAATCCGGATTTGCAAAATGAACGCAACAAAGCATCCTTTAATACGCAGGAATTCACTTATTGGTGGTTAGGTGGCAAGGAAAAATATGAAGCGAAAAAAAAATTGGGTAAGTGAAAATCATAAATATAATACATAAGTAGGTATGTATGCATGTATAATAGTAATGCTGTGGTTATGGTACCAATGTTAATTGCCAATCAAAATCGGAAACATTTCGTGATGGGTGAGAGGTGGTTATGCTTACATTGGTGATTGGAGCGCACATACACAACATAACACATGATTATTACTGAGCACATACACAACATAACACATTATTACCCACGAAACCTCGGCTGCTGGCTGCCTGTTTCACACAGCAAATGTGCTGGATGTGAGAGTTCGAAAATTCTCTCACCGTCGGAGTGCACAACAACAATTTCACGGTGCTCGACCAGCAGCATTGTAAGCATAACCAGGCCCTAAGTGAGCATAAAACGTCTTGTGAAATTAAATTTATTTGAATATATCTATGTATGTATGTAGTAGGGATTCCAATCCCGGGATACCGGGATCCCGGGATCCCGCCCTTTTTGACATCCCGAAAATCCCGGGATAGCTAGAATTTTATCCCGGGATTTTCGGGATAAGATAAAGAGAGAATATTCAGCTATTATACCTAGCAAAGAAAAGTTATATTTTATATAATTTTTATTGGTCTCAGATCTGTATACTAATAGCATTTCCTATTCTGAATGAAAATGTGTCCTGTGCCCTATTAAAGTGTTGCATTTTTCATGTGATGAATGAAACAAAAATAATGCACCCTTTTACTTGTGCTAAGAGCAGAAAATGTTGCCCGTAGTCGGGCCAGTTTTATATTTTGTCAATAGAACAAACATCCCTAAAAAAAGTGTTGAGTCTGTGTGGAAGAGAACATAAAAATGTAACAGCCGGAAGAAAATGCGACTTTTTTGCTAGAATAAAAAAGTCCATTAGTCAAAGTAAGGATTAAAAATTTTGATTTTTTTTTAATTTTTTTTTAATAATTAAATTTTTTTGTGTTGAAGTACGCGTTGTAAGGAAACGTACGTTAGGTGTTTTTAACGCTTTTAGCTTGTGGCAAAATTCATTTGATAATTTCTATTTCCTGATTTTTGGTCATTTATTTCTCAAATGTTTTTTTTTTAATTTTCCCCACATGGAAAGTAAATAATGGAAGAAAATGGAAACAAAATTTTAATTAGACTTGATAGTCTTACAACACTGTACTAAAATTAAATACGCAGCTGGATACTCGGAATTCATATCAAAATTTTGCCTCCGATATTTATCTATTCAGAAGTTGCATTAATTTTCTGAATTTTTTGCAAGGTTGGAAATATTCGCTTAAACAAAGTGCGTCGTTAAATTCTAAAAAAAATTTTATTGGAAATTATCAAATGATTGCAAGCCTTTTTATTAATATCCTAAAAGTACCAACTGCAAAGGCAAATGTTTTGTTCACCAAATGTATGTAATTTTCGCTGTTGGTTGTGCTTTTTAAAGTAACTCTTAGGTATTATTAAATAATACGCGTGATTTTACGTTCCTATTTTATTTTGTTACTAATGAAATAATAAAAAATGGCAATAAAAATCTATTTTTTCTTTGCATTTTAAAGTTGTAGCGTTTTTCGAAAAATGTATTTACTTTTTTCAACCCCAAATGTGGGAAAATAATACTGGTCGAAAAATTTTTGTAAAAGAAATAAAATTCTACGTTTCAAAAGGATCTCGGTGTAGTTTTTGAGACATTCATGTCCAAAGAGGCGAAAAACGCAGTTTGTGGCCATATTCACTCCTCAATATTTTTATAATTACTCACTTTCATTAAAAAACTGATTACATCTATTGAAAGCACGATCATTTCTTTTGAAGACAATGTAGATATCTGAATAAGATACTCGAAAAAGCAAAGCGCTGTTTTCAAAAGAAATGATCGTTCTTTCAATAGCTGCAATCATCTTTTAATGAAAGTAAGTAATTTAACAGATTGAGCAGTTAATATAGCAAAAAATCGCATTTTTAGTCTCTTTGGACATGAATACCTCAAAACCTACACGTATCACCGAAAATCCGACTTCAGATTCAGAATCAGCGCACTGAAATCCTTTAGAAAAGTAGAATTTTATTTGAGTTAGAAAATTTTTTGGAAATTTTGTCGGCCTTTGTAATTAAAGTCCAAATCCCGGGATAAATCCCGGGATCCCGGGATTATAAAAAAAAATCTCGAAAATCCCGGGATCGTCAAAATCAGAAAAATTGGAATCCCTAGTATGTAGGTATTTGCGACTGGGGCAATTATAACGCAGAGAGTTCAGCAACTGCCCAGCAGTATTTGAGGTAAGGGTGCATATTCAGTAGAATATTCAGTATGAAAAATACCCTGAAACTGAGTTCAAAATTCATTGCTGGAAAAATAACTGAACACGCAGTGAGGACATCAGGTGTATTGAAATATATACTATGGAAGTTTTCCCTGTGTATTCAGGCCTTTTTTCATACAGAAACTCTCACTTCTCGTTCGGCAGTTTTTAGGTAGTTGATTTTCGACGCCACCTTTATATAAAAACGAAAGGGAAAGTTCAGATTTTAGAACTACAACTCTACTGAATATTCAGTAGGAAATATGTGATGTTTTCCAGCTGATAAATACTGCTGGGTGGTTTCATGTACAAACATATGTACGTATATGTATAAGATTATAGAAATTCGCAATGTGATTGATGTGTGTATTTGTATATAATATTAAATAAATGAAATTTACAAAGATATATGTATACCTGTTCTCTTAGTCGAGAGCCTTTTAATACACATTTTAATATTGTATGTATGTACATTGATAACTGCTAACTATATTCAATTGTACATTTGAACTTTGTACACATGAGGGGTCTTAATTGCTAATCACTAACTGCTAATTAGATAAATATATGTATTTGTACATATATACCACCCATATCTGCGTATGTAACTATGTGTAAATAGTTATACACTTTAATTACCTATTAAAGTTTTTCAGACCTTTTCATGTACCTGTATTACCCTGCACACTTGTACCATCATCATCGTATCGGCATGCAAAACAGATTCTGCACATCTGTGATATGTATGCAAACATATGTATATCTTATTCCGATACGATGACGTTTAGATATCCATCTTCCCAGCAGTATTTATCAGCTGGAAAACAGCACATATTTCCTACTGAATATTCAGTAGAGATGTAGTTCTAACCCAGCAGTATTTGAGGTAAGGAGGTGCATATTCAGTAGAATATTCAGTATGAAAAATAACCTGAAACTGAGTTCAAAATTCATTGCTGAAAAAATAACTGAGCACGAAGTGAAGCCATTAGGTGTATTGAAATATATGCTATGGAAGTTCTCCCTGCGTATTCAGGCCTTTTTTCATACAGAAACTCTCCCTTCTCGTTCTGCAGTTTTCAGGTAGTTGATTTTCGACGCCACCTTTATATAAAAACGAAAGAGAAAGTTCAGATTTTAGAACTACATCTCTACTGAACATTCAGTAGGAAATATGTGCTGTGTTCCAGCTGATAAATACTGCTGGGAATATCTGAACTTTCCCTTTCGTTTTTATATAGAGGTGGCGTCGAAAATCAACTACCTAAAAACTGCCGAACGAGAAGGGAGAGTTTCTGTAGAAAAAAAGGCCTGAATACGCAGGGAGAACTTCCATAGCATGTATTTCAGTACACCTGATGTCTTCACTGCGTGTTCAGTTATTTTTTCAGCAATGAATTTTGAACTTACTTTCAGGCTATTTTTCATAATGAATATTCTATTGAATATGTGCATATTGTAAGGAGGTACCTCAAATACTGCTGGGTTGGTACGAAAAATCCCTTTGTGTATTAATAGGTGTACATACATAAAATGTATGTAGGTATTGATATTCATGTTTAAAAACCTTATTTTTCTTCAAGAAAAAATGTTTTTGGATGATCCCAAGCTGGAGGATGATATTCCTATTTCATACATGTCACCTAAAGAGCTTTATGAGCATAGCGTTCGAAAGGCAGTAATTATTGCCGAAAAGCTACGCGAGTTACGAGCTGAAGGCGAGGACGATGTCGATGCATATGCGTAAGTTTGCTTTTTTTATTAAAGGAAATACAAATTTAAAAATAAAGTTGCAACATTAATTATTTTAGTGCTCTGTTTGGCGGTGCACTAGGGTCGGCGCTCATCAAGGAGGGCAATCCAATGATGCTACATTTTATAATGTTCGTGCCCACTTTATTGGGCCAAGGCACGATTGCACAGCAAATCGAATGGCTGACCAAAGCTTGGGATTGCAATATAATTGGTACTTATGCACAAACTGAATTAGGGCATGGCACATTCCTACGCGGCTTAGAAACGCGTGCCGATTACGATGCCGATGCGGAAGAGTTTGTCTTGAACTCGCCCACGCTCACAGCGTATAAATGGTGGCCAGGTGGCAGTAAGTTTTCGCTCGCAGTTTTTTCTTTCTCAAAAAACAATATGTAATAAATCCGTCTGTGTATTTGGTTTGGTATATTTTACTTTTAGTGGGTCACACGGCAAACCATGCTATTGTCGTTGCACAGTTGTATACCAAAGGTGAATTTCGCGGTCTGGCGCCTTTCATAGTGCAGTTGCGCGATTTGGAAACTCACATGCCGTTGCCCGGCATTGATGTTGGAGATATTGGCACGAAGATAGGCATGAAATCGGTGAACAACGGCTATCTGGGCTTAAAGAATGTAAGAATACCATTGAAGAATATGTTGATGAAGAATCAGAAAGTGCTGCCGGACGGCACTTATGTTGCGCCGAAGAACAGTGTACTCACCTATGGCACCATGATGTTTGTGCGTTGTGCGCTAATTCGTGATTTGGCACAAACTTTGGCAAAAGCGTCCACGATTGCGGTGCGCTACTCGGCGGTGCGTCGTCAAAGTCCTATAGATCCCAAGTGAGCATTGTGCACATATATTTATGTAAATAAATGCCATTATATGAATGTCTTTTCTCTCTTTTTTTTAATTTTTACATTTTTAGTGCACCCGAACCGCAGATAATTGATCACACAACACAACAGTTAAAAGTTTTTCCCCAAATGGTAAAGGCCATCGTATTTAAAACGACTGGCGAACACATTTGGAATATGTACAATAATGTAACGGGCGAATTGGAGCAAGGCAATATGGAGCGACTACCTGAAATGCACGCGCTCTCCTGTTGTCTAAAGGCCATCACCAGTGCTGATTCGGCGGCCGCAGTGGAGGTGTGCCGTCTATCGTGTGGTGGCCATGGGTACATGGATTGCTCCAACTTTCCCACAATCTATGGCATGACCACAGCTATTTGTACTTACGAGGGCGAAAACACAGTTATGTTGCTACAGACAGCGCGCTATTTGGTGAAAGTATATGCGCAGGCATTGAACGGCGAAAATTTAGTGCCGACCGTTGCCTATACAGGAGAGTACGTAAAAACGAAAAAGTTTGGCGCTTTCGATGGCTCATTGGCGCAGATTGTAAGGGCATTCCAGTTTGTGGCTGCAAGGTAATGAAGATGATTGGAAGTAATTATTATTAATATATACATACTTATTTATAAATTTGTTCAATCAAATTGTAACAGCAAAATACGCATCGCATACGAACGCATGGAAAATTATCGCAAACAAGGCCATGAACCAGAAATTGCAGCCAATCGTGTTGGAATAGAACTAACCCAGGCAGCCGATGTGTGTATTGTGTTCTTTTTTCGGCTGAGATTCACAAAAAAGTTCCAAGAAAAAATATTAATTCTAAAAAAATGCTTTTATTTTCTTCACGCAGCTGCACGGTCGTGCCTTTATTGCGCAATCGGCGTACCACGAGCTAAATAAGTTGATACGAGAGGTCTCGCCAGAGCTGGGTGCTATAATAAATACGGTTTTAGAATTATATTTGATTGATGCGTGCTTGGGACGGATTGGCGACTTTTTGAGAGTAATTAACCGATTAGTATTTTTTTTGTGGTTTTAAATTATATGTAAATTTCTCTTTAATTAATCATAATGCATTTGCAGTTTATCAAATTGACGGACGATGATGTGAGCAAGTTGGAATTACGCTTACAGGATTGCCTTAAGCGTCTACGTCCGAACGCTGTTGCGCTCGTAGACAGCTTCGATGTGCACGACCGTGTGTTGGACTCGGCGCTGGGAGCAGCCGATGGGCGTGTATACGAGCGCATATTTGAATCGGCCAAGAAAAACCCATTGAACCATGAGCCGGTGAACAAAACATTCCAACAGTATTTGAAGCCATTTATGAAGGCTAAATTGTAGAGTGGAAATTGTTGTTGTCGAACGCCTACATATATGTGTGTGTGTATGTATGTAGCTGCGCAATGTAAATTTGTAAATACAATAGAACAATTTTTTACGTATTATTATTGTAGTTACCCTGCAGGCAAAACAACTAGTTGCATACTACAATTCTACCAGTTTGAAAATGTCGACATCTAGTTGCCCATCTATCCATTTTACTTGAAAGCAACTGGTAGTTTTAACGTGGCGATGGCAATTGTCTTCCCTTGCAATACCACTCAGTTTCATACCAGTAGACAACACATCAGCTTCATACTAGAAAAATACCAGTTAAGGGTATACTAGAAGAATAATACTAGAAAAATGGCAGTTCATCTAGGTGAAAAATTAGCATTTAGTTCATTTAATAAAGCTCACTTTAATTAGCTCAGTACTTTTTAAAGTTACATTTAGTGCATATTATATACAGTACACGCAAAGATGTATAGTAAGGTAGAATAATGGCTTTGTGCTACTGCGGCAGTTGGCTGATAGAATCTCCGATTTGGATGAAACCAAATCAATTAACTAAACTCTCTTAAACTCTTCTTGCCACCTGCTGCAAACATATATGTGTACCCTTGCACAAAAATAAATGAAAAGCCTTAAAAATATTTACTTTGTGAGAAATGGTTGTTTCTTTTTGGCAAATTGGTAATAACTATTCTGACCCTTTTGTTAAATAATAGCGTAAATTTACTCCAAAATCGCCAATAAAGCTTAGTTTGTGATAGAATTGCACAAACTGCTATATTCAGTTAATAAATAAATTGGTATATTACTAGTAAAATACCAACTAGTATGATTTTGTTTTTTAAAAGCGGTTGATCAACTAGTAGATAGCTTACTAGTATAATTTTGTCCTTTTCATACCAGTTGATCAAGTAGTAGAAAACCAACTAGTTGAATTTTTTCCTTTACATACCAGTTGATCAATTAGTTTATTTTCATACTAGTTTAATTTTGCCTGCAGGGTAAGCGCAATCATGTATGTATGTATGCTGATAGTTTTTGCAAGCGAAAAATACATACATATATGTATGAAAAATATAAGTGTCTTAAATTCAAAGTGAGCGTAAATAAATAATTCCGTCTTTTTTTTTTACCGATAATATAAAACAACTTATTTATTTGGTGTTTAATTTATTTAATACTGACTTAAAAATGATTAAAATCATTCTTATATATGTATGCACGTATGCTCATTTGAATTATGCCGCTTTCTTTTCTCGAAAAAATGTTGCCCTTTTTGATTTTCTTAGCTATTTTGTAAGTTTGTCTGGTAATTTCACCGAATATTGACCTCTAACTAAGTAATAGGGCACCAGTATCTAAAAAATTTAGCTATTTTATAGAAAGTTGAGTTACGCAATTCGATAATTGTGATATAGGACGGCAAAATTTTTTTGCAAAAAGGAAAACGCCATTAGTTTGAAGAAGTGCCCTTGCCACACCTGTTGTTGTGATTGTTATATCCACCAAGGCACTCCCCGAAGGTTTTTGGGATAGGTATAGTGGTGATACCATTGCAGTATATGAACGATATGCACATTAGTAAGACTTGGCCATAACATGTTGAGCCGCAGTACTGCAAAAACAGATTACACTCTCATGCCCAAAAAGAAGCGCAAGAAATACCAAATTTCCAACACTTACTCACAAATTGATATATTTATTATTTGCATAAACTAGGCATTTACAAAAATAATGGTTAAGGTATAGGAGATGCTTCTTTTTAAAGCGTTTTTATTAGCTTCACCTGCATGTACATTTTAACGTATGCAAACGTTCCATACTTTTAGGCGAAAGCGTGTGAATGGTTTTGTTCAGAAACTTAGTTTGAAGCGCAACCTGCTTTTGTAGTAGAAGCAGAGCGTTCATAAACGTAAATTTTGCATGAAGCGTCGCTCATCACAATCATCAAAAAAATAATTACTACCGCTGTTGCGCTTCATGCTGCGTTTCTGAACATAGCCCATACACTGAATATCAGGGCCCTCACTCTGTAGTTCGATTCGAAAGGGAAATTCGATTCGAAAGCACATTCGTGTTGTATAGAATATATGGAAAAGTACTCGAAAGCGAACGAATTTTCGTTCGAATCGAACTACAGAGTGAGGCCCCAGTTCTTCAGTGGGATATGGGGTATGTTCAGAAACGCAGCATGAAACGCAACAGCGGCAGTAAGGGTATGTTCAGAAACGCAGCATGAAGCGCAACATCGGCAGTAATTATTTTTTTGATGATTGTGATGAGCGACGGCTTCATGCAAAATTTATGTTTATGAACGCTCTGCTTGTACTACAAAATCAGGTTGCGCTTCAAACTGAGTTTCTGAACAAAGCCTAATTATTTTTTTGATGATTGTGATGAGCGACGCTTCATGCACAATTTACGTTTATGAACGCTCTGCTTGTACTACAAAAGCGGGTTGCGCTTCAAACTGAGTTTCTGAACAAAGCCATGAGCTCATTTGCAATACCACACATCCGGCGTTTACGCTCAACTCAACCACTGAACATGTTTAATATTTAAGATCACAATATTTTACTTAAATATGACGAGCTCAGAGCAAAAACGAACTATCGTACAAACAAAAAACGCGAAAACTCGAAGCACTAAAACATACCGGCAAACATTTTACTTCGTTTTTGTCCTTTTTTCTTAGGGAAAAAGGTAACTAAAATGTTTTGCCGCAATGTTTTTGCCCAGCGAGGTTTCCCGTTTTTTGTTTGTACGATAGTGCGTTTTTGCTCTGAGCTCGTCATATAAGGTATGTAGTTGGTATTATGTATTGAATTTTTTCGAGAAGGAATGTGATGGCAAGTTGTGTTTAGGAATGCATCACAGGCAGGTTAACATAATTTTTTATGCTGTTGGAAGGTTTTGTCGTTGGACAGCAGATACCATTACAAGCCTAAAACATAAGGGCGCACTAATTGTGTTGTTGATTTAGTTCATCAAGATTGTCTCTTAATGAGAACAGAGCTAAAAACATCCGCTGGGCCTGTATAAACATATACTAAGTATTAGTGTTCTCTTCAGGCAGATGGTGCATGCGTATTTGCCATATTTGCTACCGCCTCATTTTCCTCATCACTTGCATTTTGATCGAGTTTTTCGAAACCGCCCCGTTTACCGCGATCCAGTAATAAACCGCCCAATTTGAAGCCCTCCGGCTTGGCAGGAAAGTCCCAAGCATGGCGACGATTTTTTGCGCCAAAAGGTAGACAACCTAAAAATAAACAAACATAAAAATTAAAGAAAACAAGTGTATATATTTTTGATAAAATCGAAATTACATTAAAATCCGCTCTTTGTATTGTGGTGATTGATAAAAATCGATAGCTGATGAAAGCAAAAATTGACAGCATATGAAAACAGTGGAGAGGATAGGCAAACAAAAATGGAATTTGAGCAAACATAGGAAAAAATAATACCTTAACTAAAACACATTTTTTTTTTGTTTATTTTTTTTCTTTGTATAAAAATTTTGAAAGAATACAAACTTAAAATAAAGCTTATACATATAATTTTTTTGTATATTAAAAAACGTATATCAAGTAATTGTTTAGCACATAAAAAACTAAGGATTAACTTAGAAAAAACATCAAATCATTGAAGAAACATACATAGCACAATTATATGTATATATGACAAGTGTTGATCGGAAATACAATACATATTAAACGATTAAGATAGATATGATCCCAATAAACACAACGGATTCGCCCCGAATTCGAGACGAATTCGCTTCTCTGATTATATTATCGCGGCGATAGTTCGCGACGATAGATCGGCGAATCCGAATTCCCAGGCGAGTCACCCCTCATTAGCGATTCGCGCATTTTTATATTCTCGGATCGTTGGCGATTCGAGATTTATGCCCATTGGCGAATACATTCTAGAAAATCTTCTTCTGCGAATCCACCTCGAATTCGCCACGATATCATCTGAGCTTTTCAATCTCTTGAGTAGAGTTTTAAATGGTAAATTAAAGCCCAACAGGGAATTTCTTCGTGTAAAACAAGATTTAATAAAATTAATAAATGCTATTGCGATAATTGATTTTTCTCGAGTCCATCTCGAACTCGATACGAGTCCGAAAAATTACATTCACCTCCGCGAATTCTTCTCGAATTCGCCACGATATCATCCTCGCTTTTGTGTTTATTGGGATGGTATGTAGACATGTATTCATCTCTGGAGAATTTGGAAAAATATTTTTTCTTACGATAAAAAATATTTTTTGAAAAAGATGAGATGAGATACTTTTTTAGTATAGAAAAGTGTTCCAAAATCAAATAAGATAAGAGTTATACTACATACATACAAATGTGCATGTGCGTATACAAAATAAAAGTAAAATAATATACATAAGTACATGTAAATATGTATGTATGTAAATAAAGCTGCACATTGAGATATGTATGTATGTACGAGTATATGTATGTATGTAAGAGCGCGCAGTTCCAACTTAGGAGCATTCTTCACAAACATTTTGACTGGATGCGACCAATTTACGATACACTAACTCGCTAGGCGTACCAACGCTTAACGATTCGTTACCTCGTTTACGGCGTCGTGCAATTACGAATGCCAATGCAAACATTAACATAGAAAATAGCAACATTAATGAAGACACATAAATTGCTTTACTCCCGGGATGTTTTGATTTAGTCTGATAAGAGCTAGTGCCGTTCGCGTTCTTGGCTACTGTTGCATCGGACGACAAATTTGTCATATTATTGACGCCCAACAATGATGGTTCGTCTGATGTGTTGAGGGAATGTGTTTTAGCTGCTGACAGCGGCACTGATTTGGCAACAGTTTTGTGCAAAAATTTATGTACACGCATCGGATTTAGCTCAGCGACGTAGATTTCATTGCCATCTCGAGTCACAGCCACATCGTGTGGATTTGAAAATTGCATATCATTCGGTCCGAATTTCGTTATGATTTGTTTCGTTCTCATACTCATTATATAGCCGCGCACTTCGTTATAATGTTCCGGCTTGTTTCCCAATTCAGCGATGGGGCCGTTTACAATAACAAGTTGTCCGCCTAAAATACCAAAAACAAAAAAAAAAAATAAATTAAAACAAGTAAGGAAGCCTAAGTTCGAGTGCAATCGAACATTAGATACTCAGCTGTATGCTTTCATTGTTTGTTTGCGTTTGTTCGATATAGGGTGTATTTTATATGAAACGAGTGCTGCATAAACAGGGCGCAGCCACGCCCATTTTCAAAATTTATATCAATCATCCAAATAAGCATACAAATATTATTGTTAGTGCAAAATTTCATCCCTCTATGACTTTTAGTTACAAAGACTTCACGTTACAAATTCCAAAAGGGTGTTCCAGAAATATCTTTGTTAAAAAGTAGGCGTGGTCATAAACCGATTTCAATACATTTTTGCGTGTCTATTAACACATGTTATAAAAGTGTATAAACCAAGTTTCGTCATAATATCTCAATTATTTGTCGAGTTAAAGGCTAAGAAATCTCATATATCCCTTTGTCTAAAAAGAGGCGGTGCCACGCCCATTTTCCAAACTTTTTTATTTTTTGTTTCCGGTCTATTGTAAAACTCATGTCACAAAATTTCAATGAATTATCTTTATATTTCACATAGATATCGCTTAAAATGGTTTTATTAGGTCACTTTATAATACACATATATAAAAGTGGGCGCGGTCGTCAACCGATTTTGGTAATTTTTCGTCCACACATTTGGCTAAGTAAATATATCACGCGTACCAGATTTCATCGATATATCTTTAACGGTTTCTGAGTTATGGCTTATTAAACTTTCAATATTCGCTCCTTAATAAGTGGGCGTGGCACCGCCCATTTTCCAAAATTTTTGTAGTTTTTGTTTTATGTCCATAGTTGGACTCCTGCCACAAAATCTCAGTGATTGATCTTTATATTTGACAGAGATATCGCTTAAAATGTTTTTATTAGGCCCCCTTATATTTCCTATATATAAAAGTGGGCGTGGCCGTCAACCGATTTTGATAATTTTTCGCCAAAACATTTGACTAAGTAATTATATTACGCGTACCGAATTTCATCGATATATCTTCAACGGTTTCTGAGTTATGACTCATAAAACTTTCAATGTCTGCCCCTTAATAAGTGGGCGTGGCACCGCCCATATTCCAAAATTTTTGTGTTTTTTGTTTTATGTCCATAGTTGGACTCATGCGACAAAATTTCAATGATAGATCTTTATATTTGACAGAGATATCGCTTAAAATGGTTTTATTAGGTCACTTTATAATACACATATATAAAAGTGGGCGTGGCCGTAAACCGATTTTGATAATTTTTCGTCAAAACATTTGTCTATGTAAGCAAATTACGCGTACCAAATTTCATCGATATATCTTCAACGGTTTCTGAGTTATGACATATAAAACTTTCAATGTTTGACCCTTAATAAGTGGGCGTGGCACCGCCCATTTTCCAAAACTTCATCAAATTTCTTCATAAGGGCCCGAGCTCAATACGTGGGTAAAATTTTAAAACTCTAGCTATATTAGTGGCTGAGATACCAAATTTCCGATTTTTTCTATATAGGAAAAGTGGGCGTGGTCATGGTCCGATTTCGCCCATTTTCAATACCAACCGTCCCAGTCTCGATACCAACTTGCGTTCCAAATTTCATCAAAATATCTCAATTTTTGCGCGAGTTAGAGTGTTTACAGACGGACGGACGGACGGACGGACGGACAGACGGACGGACGGACGGACGGACGGACGGACGGACGGACGGACGGACATGGCTCAATCGATTTCTCTTTTCACCCTGATCATTTTGATATATATAAGTCTATATCTATCTCGATTATTTCATTCTGTTACAATCCACCGTTATGTGATTAAAACTATAATACTCTGTGTACTAGTACAGCTGAGTATAAAAATAATCCGACATTTTTAAAATCCATTATTGCTGCCCAGCTTAGCCTATTGGTTTATCTCTAACTATAATATATGATCTTTATAAGTCTCCATTGCCCTTCAAGCATTTGTATTTTACCTTCTGCTGGCGTATAATCTACGCTAAATAAGCGATCGCCAACAATTTCGTTATGATATTGTGAGTGAAAGGTGCCATTAGACCAATAGAAACATTGTACGCGTCCATTTTCACGATCAGCTGCACAAATTAGTTGGCGCTCCGGCACGAGTGTAAGTGCGTGCGGAATAGCGAAGAAATTCTTTGGAGCCACTTCGTAGGACAGACCTAAAAAATGCAGTTTTTTCTTAGATGAGAAAGATTTAATTGTAACACACTTCTTTGTTTTCTTTTACCTGCGAAAGAGTTTTGTCCCCACGAAAGAATTTTCTTTCCAGTCTTATCATATTTTAAGATTCTGGCATTGCAATAACCATCGGCCACAAAAAAATCACCATTTTCGAGCACTGCAACTGATGTTGGTTTGCAGAATTTCGAGTCTCCCACGCCGGGTGTGAAAGCAGTACCCAAAGTCATTGAGGGTCGATCTCCCGAGCCGCGTGGTCCAAATTTGAAAACTTGGTGTAATGCCACGTCAGTCACCCATGCGTTGTCTTCATGGTCGATTGTTAGGCCGTGAGGCATATAAAACCTAAAGTAACGAAATGGTTCGTGAAAATATACATGGTATGTGCGTGTCTCCCACAAAAGAGTTTCTACATCTCATCGCTGCGTGCTTTTGTGTTTTTGAGTAACTTTTCAGGACAGCAAAAAAGTTGATTCATGGCGTCCAAAAAAAACCGTTTTTGTATTCGCAGCGACGATATGTTTGTATATGTATTTAGAGAACCTACAAGCCTTTTCCCCAACCATAGACGATTTCTCCAGTTTTCCGATCTAATGCCAATACAGTGTTCTCCAGAATTGGCCCTTTATTTCGATGTTGGAAAACATTTGTAACATTGAATGTATTTTCATCCCAAATTCGATTAACGCGATGAAATATAACAACATTTCCAGCCTGGTCGAAACTAACGGCTGTCACAGATCCCAGTTTTAGTGTGTCGCCTGGCCAATTGCTTTGATAGACATACGCTGTGTGGGATTTAACATTTTTCATTAAAAATTTAAAATTAAAATACATATAGATATGTAATATGTATGTATGTATCCCTAACTTGTATTCAATCTTTCTATTTCGGTTTTCACGTCAATTTTTTCCGTTTTCAGTTTAGGTGGCTGTGGCCAATTTATATCCGTTGCACCACCACCTTGCATTATCTGTTGGAAGCGTTTATTTGTGCTTATGGATGCATCGTCTGGAGCTAAGGGTAAGTACTGCTGTATGGGTAGATTCTGAAAATACAAAACCAAAAACATTTTTAATAGCGTATGTATGTCCATTTTAGTATTTTATATTAAGAAATTTGGGTCGGCTTTCCATTATTCCAGCACGCCCTGAGAAAAATGACTTATGCAGGGCGGTAGAGGGGCTCTCACAGATCTCAAAACTGAAAACCAAACTTGCCGGAGGCTTATAGTTCCCGAGATATTCCTTCTTAAAGTTGTGAAAATACTATGCAGAAGGACATCACATTGGGGCACACGTCCGGACGGATGGCGTAGCCCAGGGTTATTTTTTATAAGCGCGGCCGAAGGCCGCCAACGCAGAAAAGTTTTTTTTTTGCAAAATTTTCGCTTAACTCCATGTGTGGTGAAATTTGTATGGGAACTTTAACAGCAAATATCTCGGGAACTATAGGCCTCCGGTAGGTGGGGTCTTCAGTTTTGTGATCTGGGGGCCCACCTCTACCCTCCTAAAAAACCATTTTTTTCTAGCCGTGGGGGACTCGTCTAAAATTTTACCTATCTCGGAAACCATAAGCCTCCGGCAAGTTTGGTTTTCAGATTTGGGATCTGTGAGAGCTCCTCTACACCCCTGTATAAGTCATTTTTCTCGGGGCGTGCTGGAATAATGGAAACATTTCCCAAATAAGTCTACCATATGCTTACCTCACCGCTCGCGGAATCCGATATACAGAACGTCAAAAGTACTAGCGACGTACAACAGGTAAACTGCACAGGAGCAATCATTTCGAACCTTTTTCAATTGGTAATTGAATTAATGGTAAATACTGTTTTTATGCAATGGCTTACCGCCACCAATTTATCAATAGTAGTAATATTAACACAAGATATTTTTATGAGTTTTTCCATTAAATATTTTACAATTCTTTTGAAGGAACTACCCCTGCAAGAACTGTGCAGGTCATTTGACCGGTCATATGACCGGCAGGAATGACCAAACGTTTTGGGATATTTCCTATCACATTCTTAAGGGCATCGGGAACTTTTGTGACCGTTTCATTCATCACGTTCCCGTATGTGTATTTTCAAATTCCATTTCATCCTTATCTATCTCATTGGTTTTGAACTTGGCTAGAAACACATACGAGTGCAAATGTGGTGGTAATATTATATTTTTGTAATAGTGTTAGTACTTTCGGTCACACAATTCTAGCAGGGACCCTGCAAGAACTGTGCAGGTCATTTGACAGGTCATATGACCAGCAGGCATGACCAAAAGTTTTGGGATATTTCCTATCACATTCTTAAGGGCATCGGGAACTTTTGTGACCGTTTCATTTATCACGTTCCCGTATGTGTATTTTCAAATTCCATTTCATCCTTATCTATCTCATTGGTTTTGAACTTGGCTAGAAACACATACGAGTGCAAATGTGGTGGTAATATTATATTTTTGTAATAGTGTTAGTACTTTCGGTCACACAATTCTAGCAGGGTAATAGAAAAGCCATCAAAGCAATTTTCAACTTTAGCGTGAGTAGTGCTGCCACACCGACAGAGAATGTGAAAAAATAAACTTATTTTTCAGATACACATTTTACACACGACTGTACCCATTTGACAGCGGATATTTACCCTGCAAGAACTGTGCAGGTCATTTGACCGGTTATATGACCGGCAGGAATGACCAAAAGTTTTGGGATATTTCCTATCACATTCTTACTCGCTGGTTATAATAGCCGTAACGCAACGGATGGAGTTGTCACTTTAATATCTATTGTATGTGAAAGGCATCCCTGCTAGAATTCTGTGACCGAAAGTACTAACACTATTACAAAAAATAATATTACCAACACATTTGCACTCGTATGTGTTTCTAGCCAAGTTCCAAACCAATGAGATAGATAAGGATAAAATGGAATTTGAAAATACACATACGGGAACGTGATGAATGAAACGGTCACAAAAGTTCCCGATGCCCTTAAGAATGTGATAGGAAATATCCCAAAACTTTTGGTCATGTCTGCCGGTCATATGACCTGTCAAATGACCTGCACAGTTCTTGCAGGGATGTGATTGATTACAATGAACGGTAGAAAACGGCGAGAACCGTACCCTGCTAGAATTGTGTGACCGAAAGTACTAACACTATTACAAAAATATAATATTACCAACACATTTGCACTCGTATGTGTTTCTAGCCAAGTTCAAAACCAATGAGATAGATAAGGATAGAATAGAATTTGAAAATACACATACGGGAACGTGATGAATGAAACGGTCACAAAAGTTCCCGATGCCCTTAAGAATGTGATAGGAAATATCCCAAAACTTTTGGTCATGCCTGCCGGTCATATGACCGGTCAAATGACCTGCACAGTTCTTGCAGGGTAAGCATCTGTTGATTTTAGATTTCTTCCGTATTCTTACGGCAATTTGACAGTTCTCTTTGCTGTGACAAACAGACTGTATGTTATCAAACAATTTATTTAAACATTTTATAAAATAAAAATGACCGAATTCGAGGAAAGACTTAATAGCGGCGTGCGTCGTCATGAAATCACCAACAAATTGAAAGTTTTCTGTTTTAAATTGGCAAATAAAGCACAATATTTACAGCTGTGGCAAATGGCAAAGACGGCAGTTAACGCATTATTATAACTGCCTTAAGTTTGTCACCGTTCTATATCGGTACGGCTTCCGTCCCGTCCCGGCTATTATAACCACCGCATTAAGGGCATCGGGAACTTTTGTGACCGTTTCATTCATCACGTTCCCGTATATGTATTTTCAAATTCCATTTCATCCTTATCTATCTCATTGGTTTTGAACTTGGCTAGAAACACATACGAGTGCAAATGTGGTGGTAATATTATATTTTTCTGTTTGGTGTTAGTACTTTCGGTCACACAATTCTAGCAGGGTATTGACTTCAATCAAGACAGATCAAGGAAGGTAGGCCCGGTGGCGAATTCAGAAATTCCCCATATATTTTGTTATTGTAATTGGTAGAGTGTAATGACAAAATGATATTTCGCCGTGGTTAAAATCTGAATTCTCTTGGGGCTCGTCCATTCCTATTGGCCATGATGGGAGTTCGCTTGGATTTTGACATTACACTCTACCTTTGCATATAAAAAAACTGGTTTCTGAATTCGCCACCGGGCCTACCTTCCTAGATCTGCCTTGGACTTCAATTACATACCTATAGAGACCTAAAATTACAATTATCCCAATATCAACAATCGTAAAAACCACGTGATTTGAAAATTTTTATTTTTTTGATCATCCCATAATTGTTATAAAGGTTTTTTTTTCGATCTTCAACAACAATTATTTGAGTATAGATATCTTTTCCATCAGCTCATAATTGTGGAATAGTAGATAAATACGAGTAATGAATTTCCATTGTACCTCCATTGGAGAACCACCCCATTGTCAAGGAAAACGGCATATCTCCAAGAAGGTTGTTCTCTGTGTCTAATATTTTTGCCGAGATATCATGATATCTTGAGAAACTTGCCACACAGAGAGAGCGCACCTTTAAGAAAATAAAATTCTAACTGACTTCATTGTGAACTAGCATGTTAGTCATATTCTTTCCACTCTTTATACAATTGTTGTCGCTTTGCTTTGCTTGCTTCAATTTCGAATTAATTAATTTTTTATCTGAATAAAATAAAATACTTAAAAAAAAGAACTAGAAACATAAATTCAAACTCACTTCTCATAGAAGACCATTGTGAATGTAATAACATGGTTGCATTTCCCGTGATATTTTTCTCATGATATCACATATCACGGGTTGGGGTATGAGAAATTTGCCGAAGCTCCAAATTTGACAAGACGTGTATTTTGTTGTTGTGCTCGGCAAATTTATCACACTGATGTCATCTCGGCAAATTTGCCAGGCCAAAATCACAGAGAGAGAACAACCTTAATTTGATTAAAAAAAAAATAAAAAAAAAAAACATATTAATATGGCAAGGCAAAAAGTGCACTGACCAACATTGACATCCTCATTCTATAGCACTCAATTTGAAACCAACTTTGGATCTCCAATTGCTATATTACATGGATATCAATTTGAGAACCACAAAATTTCTACAAGATTGGAAAAGTTTTACTCGTGCATATTGGGTTATAATTATTATACCTCTGTCCTAAACAAATGACCTTATGCAATCGTATATAGCATTTTCAGGTCAAATGAAACCTTTTTCAAGTCAAGTGAAACTTTTTTCAAGTCAAGTGAAACCTTTTTCAAATAAAATGAAACCTTCTTCAATTTAAGTGAAACTTTTTTCATTTAAAATGAAACTTTTTTCATTTCAAATGAAACCTTTTTCAAATTAAATGAAACCTTGTTTAGTTAATACAATAATATTCTTATATGAACACGGCTTTTTTTCGAAAGTTAACAATTCAAAATATTTTACACAATTTGCACTCTAAGCTAGCAATATGTATAAAAGTTCGACATCACCTCAGAACTTTTTGCATTTCAATGTTTTTGTTGTTTTATTGTTTGTATCCCAGCAAACATTCGGACTCATATAACCGTCAGTAAACATTTCTTAAGCTTATATACCACATAAGCCGCTGTGGTGCTGTGGGTAGAGTGCTCGCCTGCTATGCCAGAAGTCTCGGGTTCAAACCACAGTCCGAGCAAACACCAAAAAATTTTTCTAATTAGTAAAAATCCAATTATTGGGTTTTTTAAGAGCAGCAGTCTCTCGGCAGTGGGCGGCATACCCTCCAAATGTATTCCTGCCATGAAAAAGCTTCTCACAAAAAATGCATTCGCCGTTCGGAGCCGGCATAAAACTGTAGGTCCACCCAATTGGTAGGAAAAACAAAAGGAGCACACCTCGAATTGGGAGAGAAGCTCGGCCATAAAACTCGTCAGAGTTATAATAGCGCCATTGTATGATATTATTATTATTTTATACGACATATGTCACACCTATATATTTCGGACTCATAGAAGACTCCAAATTATGAGAATTTCAAGAATGTTTGCTGGGCTGAAAGAGCTTGATCTACTTAATTTTAGTACATATATAAATATATCATGTACATATATAAAAATAATGAAACGAATACAAACTAAACAATTAAATTGTTCTTGTGATTATTTTGCAAATATATATATATAGGTACATATATATTGTTGTACATAGTTACCACTACTAACATTCAAAGTTCAATAACTTTCGATGCGTAAAAGCCGTGTACAAAAAAATTTATATAAGAATGTTATTGTACTAACTAAACAAGGTTTCATTTAATTTGAAAAAAGTTTCATTTGAAATGAAAAAGGTTTCATTTGAAATGAAAAAAGTTTCACTTAAATTGAAAAAGGTTTCATTTTATTTGAAAAAGGTTTCACTTAATTTGAAAAAGGTTTCACTTGACTTGAAAAAAGTTTCACTTGACTTGAAAAAGGTTTCATTTGACCTGAAAATGCTATATACGATTTTTATTTTTTTTTGTTTTCTCCATTCTCAACATTATTTGAGAATTACCAAAATTTATTTTTAAATTGTAATTACAAAGTGATTGGAGAAGATTAAAATCTAATAAAAATGTATTCTTAAAAGCTCTAATGTATACCACTAAATACAATTTTCCTTTTGGTTTATTTTCCCGATGCAATTTTCTCCTTCTCCTTCTCTGCCCACTTTCTAAATTCTTCAAGTGTTTTAGTCAAGTTTTGTTCCATACGCCCCCTTATAGCACTAGTGAATACATTTATGAATTCCTGAACCTGAAATGAATTGGTTAAGTGTCATATGACTATCTCTACATCAATGGACTCCCACCGTAAGCTCGGCCTCTTTTCGACCGAACTTCACAAAGTTGCACTGAGGCGAGTGTTTGGAATGCTCTTTCCAAGGATCATCAGTCGGCTCCCAACCATCGAGCGTTTTGTTACAAACAAAGCAAGATACCGTATCTGGTTCTCGATCGTTTCCAGTCCAATAAAACCCTGCCTCGGCCATCTTTAATTTGCAGATTTTTTTCGTTTAATGCAACAAATATATGTAGTAGGTATGTACAATTAAATCCATTCTACCTTTTTAATACTGCAAGAACACTTCTCATCAAATGGCCATTTCTTAAAGCTCTCGATGCGGTTTTTCTCTATGATGTTTCCAAACTTTGTATAGTCCATATTTTGCAAATTTGTTAAATTTAAATAGCTTTTTAGCGAAGTAGTTATTTTTTTAATTAATTGCGTACGGCGCGTTTTTATTTGACAGTTGACATTGGTTTTTTTATGTTATGCAAAAGTCAGCTTTGTGAAAACTACACAGTGATTTCCGTGCCAAATGTTTTAGGGACCGTCACAAAGATATTAGGTCTGTTTGGTGAGATTTTGGGTAGAATGCTATTTTATGTCAAACTTGAAGATGAAGGCAAAAGTTCAACAAACGCATTTGTGCGAAATGCTATTTAGGGGGAAACTTTCCAATAATGTCACACGCCCCCAAAAAAACGACTTCTACCAGGTGGTAGGGGAAGGGAAGGGTGTTCTGAATCCGTAAATTTTAGGCGCCGGACGTACCTCATTTTCGAGGAATTTACGGTTAAAGTTTAGTAACTCCATATAAATTCGATAGATAAAGAAAAAACTTTTGCGCAGAACACTTTTCTGCGTTGGCGGCCTTCGGCCGCGCTTATAAAAAATAACCCTGGGCTACGCCATCCGTCCGGACGTGTGCCCTAACCGTGGCTACCGCCACGGTGATGTCCTTCTGCGTGGTACACCCTGTGAAGTCGCTATTAGCAACATTTTTAATAAAAGTGATTTTAACGCAATATTGTAAAATTTATTAAATATATTAGTAATATACGTGTTGTGCCTAAATTAAAGAGTGAAATTTGTTTTGTAAATGAGGAAATGGGGTTGTTATTGGTAAAAATTTAACAACTTTAACAAATTCCGGGAAAACTAGGTACGTCCGGCGCCTAAATTTAACTGATTCAGAACCTACTCCACCTCCCCTACAACCCAGTAAAAGTCGTTTTTCTCGGGGCGTGTGACATTATTGGAAAGCCAACCCCTATTTAGTGTCAAAAGTGTTGCCACAACCTCAAAAATTTTGGTATCACAAATTGATGCCTTCATGGTTTTTTTTTCGTGGTCACGCTTTCCTTTACCGATCGTAAAAACCGTTTATAAAAGGGGCGTTGCACCGTCCTCCGATCCTATATCTGAGGTCGGAACTGTCCGGAGGCCGATAGTTTTCGAAATATAAATATTTGTTTTTTCAAAATACCTTTATTTTGGTGATAACGGGTTGAAAGGACCACATAATCCTCTTTCTAGGGCAAAATCTACGTACCCATCCACAGTAATCCTGCGTGGAATACCTTCATTGCCTTCATGAGGGAGTACAGTGAAACCTCCCTTTGTCCGCCTAAGGGAGTGGGTTGCTATTTTAGAAATTTTTAGAATTTTAAAGGATTTATTTATTCATATATCACTGAAAAAAACAAGGATTCTTATGTCTTCAAAATTTCACTTAAATACATAAAAACATAGATATTTATGTATGTACATATGTATACATATACATAAAGTATTAACATACATATTACATATCAATTAGTAAGTTGCTGAGAACTAGAAATGTTGGAATATCTTTGAAATTATTTAAAAAATTGCGAAATTGTCGATTGACGAGGGGTTTTTTGCTTATTTAAAATAAAATTGTTTTGCAGATGGCTTTCAAATTTCTTCAACAATTCAAATGCAATAAGGTCTTCCATGCAAAATCTTTTCAAATTTGAAACTGCAGTCAAAGCCATTTCGTTCGAGGAGATTGCATTACCTACTTTCAGCGGTAGTTAGTATTAGTACTATCATCTTCAATGGTTTCGACGTTTTCGTTAGTTAGAACATCTAACTGGAAATCCGTGAATGTTGTTATATCTATTCCAATAAAGTCATGCGGACATTTATTTTAGTTGGTGATTCCCCTTTCATCGTAGCGCTTTTTACTAACGAACATTCCACGAACTTTTTTTATATTGCTATACATACTTATATTTTGTCCGCATAAGAGGAGTTCGTGTCCGCCTAACAGAGGTTTTTATGTGATTCGTTATGAAAAAAAATCAAAGTGTCCGTTGACGAGAGGTTCGTGTCCGCTTAATAGAGGTTTTTAGTTCAATTCAATAGTAAATAACTGTCCGCGTCCGGTCAAGAGCCCTGCAGTAAAAATCCGTAATGAATCCTTAATGAATCACTGATACAATTCACCTATGGCGAGGAGGCATCAGTGAATACTTTCATATAAAGACTGATGAATTTTTCATATAAATGGTTTGCTTTCCTCAGTAAAAAAAAAACAAAAAAATAACAATTGTACTCAGTTATGACGAAAGTGATGAATATTCAACAAAGGATCACCAATGATCATTCATCAGTGAAACAAATTTACTGCAGGGAGAGTGTCCGCCTAAGGGCCTTTTCACATTACTGGTACGACATCGGATCGACATTTTTTGCTCGGTATTTCCAGCTTACCGAAACGAATCCGCGTTGCTGTGTTTTTCACACTTGTGGGAATACTTTCGGTGCGTTATCGGCAGAAAATAGGAAAACAAACATCGAAATTTGCAAAACAAAATTTTTAACTTCAACAAATCACTCAATAATAACAATAATGTCTTCTAGCGAAGACGAAGACATTATAACTTGCTACATTTATAGCCGAAACGAGTTTTTACTGACTTTGTTCTTCTTCTTTTATTACGCCGCAAAAATGTATGCAGTAATTCCTCAAATTTTACTGACCGGTCTTACCGCGCTGCGGTATACCGAAATTAATCCGCTCCGATTTCATGTATGCAACACTAATGTGAAAGTGCCAATTGAAATACATGTGGTCGGTAAGGTTTCAGTATACTTTCGGCAAAAACCAAAAATATCGATCCGATACCGCACCGAGTAATGTGAAAGCGCTCTAAGAGAGGGCAATTTGTTCTAAAAATTGAACCTAAACCTTGGTGCATGAAAAAATGTCCGCTCAAGGGAGGTGTCCGACTATGAGAGGTGTCTGTTGGGAGAGGTTTCTCTGTACTTAAATTTATTAAAAAACACCTAAGCAGCGTTGCCGTTTTAGCCATTTAGTGGCTAGATTTAGCCATCGCCGTGTTTTTTTAGCCACCAAAATTTGGGTTTTGCCACTAGCCACGTTTTTAGCCACCGCTTGTAATGAACCATAATTTTGCACATAGGAAGGATGTGGTAACGCTAATTCAATTCAGCGATTATCACAAATCGATTTAAGTGTTAAAAAACAAAACAAGTAACGCAACTATCGATATATGCCTGTTGATACTCGTTAGTGGATTAGTAGGCTGTCGATGGAAGTCCGTATAAGGATCTAACAGACTTTGTATATTGCAGGATTCAACAATAAAGGTTTTCCCATGACGACATTCCTTCATACATAGTGGGGCCAGAAGTGTCATGCAAAGAGGAGTGTAGAAGAATTTGACAGATTCGGCCCCTATGGAAATGCTAGGGTGCGTGTGTGTGTGGCATATGTCAACAACAAAATGCTTGTGTTCGTGTGTTTATGAAGATTGAAGAAGAAGTCAGCTCATCTTATGCATTCTCCTTTATTGTTGCTCCATGGTATATTGTTTGCTATTTCTACCACTTAGCAACGCCGAAGTGAAAAGAACCTTTTCCGTAATGAATATTGTCAAAACCAAAAATCGAAACAAAATGAATCATACAATGTCGAATGCAATTTTAACTATAAGATATGGGTTAAAGAATGTAAAACAATGTTGCAATGAACTTGAAATAACATAAGATCTCATTAAATTGATGAAGAAAGAATTAATTTATGAAGAGAAGACGACATAATGTTAGATATTGAATGTGATATCTATTTTTTTTAGATATAGTTAAGTACATACTATGTATGTATGAATATTTTATTTTTTACAAAAATTTATGAGTTTTTCCTTATATTGTATGCAATAATTTTGTGCCTGAACTTGAAAAATAAATTTAAAACATGTTAATTTGCAACAAAATTTTTTAGCCACCATTTTTAGCCACGAACCAAATTTTTTAGCCATTTTTAGCCACAAATTAAATCAAATCTAGCCACCACGAAAATTTTTCAACGGCAACGCTGCACCTAAGCACAATTACATATGAATGAACGTAGATAATTTTTATTTTGGCTTAGAACAAATTTTATTTTTATCAAACTTTTGGTTGGACCACTCCGCATAGCAGGCATTTTGACTTAAAGGAGGACAGCGCGTCAAATATTTAAGAACTGATTCAATGACTCCAAATCAATTCCATAATCAGCTCTGGCAACTAGATCACCCAGCTCGTTTGACCCATTGCATTTTATAGAACTTTTATATTACTCGGTACAGTACCAAAGTATTCATATTTATTTGCATGTGAAATTTAAGTATTATCTTTATATTTTTATATAATTAAAAAAAACGATATCGTTAAAACCACGAAAGTAGCTTACTTTATTAATTTTAATTTTTTTCTCAAAAATTTTTCTGTGTTAGAACCCCAAAAGCAGCATATTTTATTAATTTTAATTTTTTTTTCAAACATTTTTCGGTGATACCAAAAAAACCATAAATGTATCAATTTGTGATACCAAATTTTTTGAGGCTGTGGCAACTTCTTCAGAGATTTTGACACATTTTAGGAAAGTACCCACACAAATTCTGTGTGCGGATTCCTACAAATAGCTAGTCTTCTTTCTCGCTCACATCTTCTGATCCTCTCGCTCTTTTGTGGTAAAATTCCTGTAACTCATACGCTTTCCTACACTCAACAAACGCTATTATTAGCTTTGTTCGTTTACGGATATTTTTTGATGTTTTTCGAAAACATTTAAAAACAAACACTTTGTCGCCGTTTTTTTACGCCAAATCTCCAACAGAAGAGAACCAACTGAGAGAGAAAACTGACATTTCATTTTGTGAGAAGCTGTTGAATTCTGTTGGACAAATTTTTGCCAACAGCAATTTTCCAACAGGAAAACAGCTGATCAAACAACAGTTGACTTGAATTTTTGCAAGTAACAAGATTTGCAAAATATACAAATCAATTATAAAATTGGAAAAATACACTAAATTGGCAACAAATATGGATAAATTAAATATGCAAAATAAGTTACATACTTTTTGCGAAGTATTTATATGCATATTATGTACCTTAGTAAATTGTAATCCCCTTTGCGGGAATATATATTAACGGGGCCGCTGTGGTGCAGTGGGGAGTGTTGTGGCCACTGTGGTGTGGCGGACAGTGGCTAGTCTGCCATACCAGAGGTCATGGGTTGGATCCCCAGCCTGGATAGAGGGAAAATTTGTATATAATGATCCACGATCCGATAACAATTAATTTTCCAGAGGGTAGGGGTGGTCTCACAGATCACAAAAAACAAAGTACTACCCTCCGGACGCTTATAGTTCAGACATTCCTTGTTAAATTAATGTATGTATGTGGAGAACATCTTTCTGCGTTGGCGGCTTTTGGCCGCGCTTCAATAAAATTACCCTCAGCCGGCAGAATTCTCTTTCTGGATTAATATCCATGGAGCAATCCACAGTTGTTTTGTATAGAACACCTTTTGCCTTCAGCCGCGCTTTACAAAAATAACCCTCAGCCGGGAGAATTCCATTTCTGGAGAACTTTAATATTGTAATTTAATAATAGTTGAAAGTGTTAAGATAAGATGAATTATCATCTACAGAATATTTCCTGAAAGTTTCACTGAGCCTGGATAGACAACAAATTCTAACTAAAACCCAATTATCCGGATTTTAAAAATAGCAGCCTCTCTAGGCAGTGGGTGGCACACCCTCTGAGAGTAGTTCTGCAGTGGGTCGGCTTCAGTATAATGCGCCCGCCGTGTTTATTTTCAAACCACTGGAACTTTCGGGAAATCTTCTATAGATGTTAATTTTACTAATTATAACTCTCCCGATAGCTCCGCAGATATAATTCGAGAAAGGAAATTTTGCTGGCTGGGGCTATTTTTTTTAAAGCGCGGCCAAATGCCGCCAACGCAAAAGTTTGTTCTACTCAAAAGTACTGTGGATCGGTCCATAGAGGGTTATTTTTTTAAAGCATGGCCAGGGCCGGGTGCATTAAATTGAAAATTCTTCTGCGGGGCACCAGACGCGAAGACATACTGTGGTGGAAAACAGTATGGACATGGGTACAAAGAAAAGCAATTGTTAGTGTGATAATTATTACAATGAAATCCTATTTATTAGATAGTAACAGCGAACCCCAGCGGGTTAGGGTGTCTAGAATATACCCGTTGTAAGGAATGCCTGTCGTAAGACGCGACTAAAATCCACCGGCCTAGAAGGTTGATTATGGCCAGAAAAAATCGTTCGCACGACAGTCGGGCTAGTGTCAGAAGGGACTAGTACCCGAGCGTACCGGATTTATCCGGCAAAGGACTGTCACATCCCCTACACTCCCTAAAACCTTCGGGGAGTGTCTTGGTGGCTACAACAGCAACAACATGAAGTTAATTGTATTGCAGATACATACATACATATGTGCATATATCTCCACTGTTTTCAGGCAGAATTGTAACTCCATTAGCATTTATATATAACAGACAGTGCCGATTTATTGTAAAAGAGAGTTCCGGATGCATTTTCGAACTTCAAAAAACCTTTTTCGAGCCTATGCGAACGAGTTTTAGATTGAGGAGGTTATCGCGAGGTGACAAAAGACTGACCAAAACGAAACCCAAAACTAATCAAAAGAAATTAAATAAGAAAAAAACTATGTTTTATTTTATTATTTTTATGTTATATGTACATATATACATAATTAACAGCAATAATTTCCACCAATTTTATTATCATTTTAATTTTAATCCTTTTTATCCTTTGAATTAGGGGCTTGTGAATGTAAATAAAAATCAGCTGTTTGCCAAAGCTGTTGAACTCTGCAAATTTTGTGTTCGTTTACCTCTTACGATATTTTTCTCTTGTGAGAGGATAGGTGACATTTTTCTCCAACACCTGGCTGTTGGAGGCTGCTGAGTAAATGCTGTTGGAGAAAGTACGCGAACATAGCTATTAGCTCTGTTTCGCCAAATATTTTCTATTTAACAGTTTTTTGTTTATTTTTGTATTTGCCGGCTAGCCGATTGCACTGATTTATTAATTTTCAATGTATTTTATTATTGTTTAAACAATAATAATAATATTTAAATAGAAATTTGATGAGCCTGCTCTAAACAGATCTAGGTCACAATTTTTTGCTCTAGCTTTTTTTGTAGAGTAAGTTAGAGCAGTAAATTTTGACAACTGTCAACAAAATAAATAAATGAAATTGAAAAAAAAAACAAACAAAAAATGGAAAATCTGCTTATTCAAAATAAAAAAAAGGGGAAAATTGTGGACATAGAGTGTTGTTGTTTTCTCAATTTTTTGCTGCATTTATGTAAAGTCGTAATGAAATGTGAATCAGTCAAATGTTTTCATAATTTCTGCCTAAAAAGTCTTTCATGAGATGTTTGCTCTGAGTTGCTCTAACTTGATCTATTTGTTTTTCGACAGCTGTTCTAGTTTGATCTAACTGGAGCTGCTCTACTCTATTTTTGGTCTCATTAAACAACCCAGCAAGAACCGTGACCATCATTTGATCCATCAATTGATGGTCACTTGTGATGGATGTACTTATCAGCATTTTCTATCACATTCTTAAGAGCAATATGACAAATGTGATGGGATGAAATGTATACGTGTGAGTTTGCATCTCGCTCACACTCATGCATAATCATATGCTCTTTCTCTCTCATTTTATACCCATCAATGTTGATGTAAATACCAATCACATATGATCCATCAAGCGTGATATATTAACCCGTCAAATATGATCCGTCACACTTGATATATGAACCTATCACAACTGAGCCATCACATTTAATGCATGAACCCTTCACAAATGAGCCACAAACAAATCTATCATAGTCTATATTTATTATATTCATTGTTAACATACATGAAATAAAATTATATTTTTAATATGCGGAAAACACCAAAAAATATACTTTTACTGCTCGCAATGATGGCCAAGCAGGACAGTCTTGCGTACGCCTCTCTCGAATTCTATGGAGTCGTATTCTTGGAAGACATCTGAAATTGATGTAAAATGTATATACATATATATAAATGTACAGAATAAAGCTGGTTTGACGTAAATATGTATGTACTTATCTTTATTCTTTAAAAAACGATCATTAATTAGATTTTTTATTATCTTTAATCACTATTAAATTATATTTTAGCACAAGAAAGAACGCGTTCAACTGATATCTTCCACGAATTTGATTTCTTTAAAAGAATTATCAAAAAAGCAACCCTGTCCTCTCACAGCTGATAAAAAAGTGTGTCAATGTATTGGTGTGAAACTTTTGCATGTGTTAGAGCCTATACACACTTGCGACTCAATCGATTTATAGGGGCGTCAGAATGAATACTTTTCCGTCAATCCAGCAATCCGTTTAACTGGCAGCAGAGTGGAATTACATGTATTTGAATGAAGATCGACACAATCAGTACTTCAACTTTGCCGTAACAAATATATGAAATTGAAGTATGTGTCAGTTAAACGCTGCTGGATTGCCGGAAAAGTATTCATTCTGACGGGCCCATTAGTCGAATGTTGATTTGCATGGGAATGTATGGAAGCATTCACACTACATTCAATTAGTTGTACAACTGAAACAGTTGGATTTGCAGCCCAATTTCATTCCAACTGAAACAGTTGTACAACTGCTTGATCAGCAAGGCGCCCTTCTACGTATTCACACTTGAGACAATTTAGTCGAACGACTACAACAACAACAGTGATATTCGTAGTGGAAAGAGTTGCCATGCTGACAGCACTACTTTTATTTCACTTTTGGTAAATTGTAGAGATTGAATATTTCAATTAATATTTTCAAAATGTTTAAAAACAAAAGGTTCGTTTCTTATTAACTACACCATTTCCAGATGGATTTTAGAAAGCGTTAACTGGATTTTAGAAAGAGGAAATTGGATTTTAGAAATGTCAATTGGATTTTAGAAAGCGTTAAAAGGATTTTAGAAAACAAAATTGGATTTTTGAAAGCTTGAATTGGATTTCAGAATGTGCGTTTAAAATAAATTTTACACAGAATTTTTCGAATAGAAATTCTTTATTGCGTATGAAAGTATAAATTAATAATTATATAAATTTTCGAAAATCCAATTTACAGTTTCTAAAGTCCAATTTCCCTTTTCTAAAATCAAATCGACATTTCTAAAATCCAATTTTCCCTTTCTAAAATCCATTTGGCTATTCTAAAATCTAATTTCCCCTTTCTAAAATCCAATTGACATTTCTAAAATCTAATTTCCCCTTTCTAAAATCCAATTGACATTTCTAAAATCCAATTTCCCCTTTCTAAAATCCAATTGACATTTCTAAGATCCAATTTCCCCTTTCTAAAATCCAGTTGACGCTTTCTAAAATCCATCTGGAAATGGTGTAGTTATAGACAAGAATTATCTAACTAAGGATATTTACTTCCGTTTTCATATGTTTCTTGATATTGTTGTTCTCTTCAAATGTCATTAATCGCATTTTAAAATAGAAATAATGAAAATGAAATTTCATGAAAATTATTAATGGCTGATTTTTACTATTTTTCCGTTTCTTGTACTTCTGTTCGTTTCGCCTTTATGAGCGTAATTCCTTCCGTTTTTCTCTTTTCATTTACTTGACAGCTAGTTGCTAGTTTAATAAGAAACAAAGCCAAACAATGTATGCACTTTTTGTTTATTTTATTGTTTTTTATTTATTAATCAAGTTGACAGCTGACAAGAAGGTACTTTCATGTAAGAATGCAGATAAACTTTAACAATTTAATACTTCATCACTTTATATGAAGACCACTAATGTAAAATTTGCTGAGTAAAATGTGAACATTGGCAACACTATGTCATTGTCAATCGCACGACTATTTAGTCTCAAGTGTGAATAGCTGCCACCGATTCAACTAAATAGTTGGAGTAGTGTGAATACAACAGTCCAATTCGACCAAATCGATTGAGTCGCAAGTGTGTATAGGCTCTTAGTTTCCATCACACGAGTTTTGCAGGGAAACCTATAATAAACAACGTGTGACATACGTTTTGAAGAAGAGGAAAATGACAGCTGATCTCCTTAAATTTCCTCCCTGAAATAAGTATAAATCGTCGAGCATAAAAACAAAAGCAGAACAATTTAATTAAACTTTGCCATATTTATATAAATAAAGCCCTTTTGTTAGGAATTGAACATACCTACATACGGTCATATATGTACACATGATCATGTACATATAATTCGCAGACGATTTTTATAAAAAGGACTGTTCCTGGTAAATACGTCACATTCGATGAATGAGCAACTGCATCCCAACTGGCGTGCACTGGCTACAGTTGACTTTTCACTAAAGCGTTTCGTTCGCGGTGATGAATTGCAAAGTCAGACCAAAAGCCGAAGTAAGAGTCCAAATACAGCACCAAGTGGCAATGAAGGCGTTGAAGTACAAAAGTTCTATGAAAACATAACTAATGGGTCAAAATCTAACACGGCAACAATTGCTCCGTCGCTTCCTTATCAGTCGTCTGCCGCTGAGGAGCAAAGCCTTTTGCTGCCGTTTGATCGCCACAAATTCTTTCGTTATGCCACGACGAACAACACTACAGAACTATCACGATTTCACTACTCAGAGAATGACCTCAATTTGTGTGATGAATTCGGTTGGAGCGGCCTAATGATGGCTGCCTGTGAGGGTGCAGCAGATGCAGTAAAAATTTTGCTACAATTTGGCGCCGATAGAGACATAAAAGATAAGGCTGGACGTACAGCAGCGGATTTGGCGCAGATAAAAGGATTCTACCATATTGTCAGAATACTTCAAAAAATAGATAAAGACAATCACACAAATACTAATCAAACGGAAAAATCGCTATTCAGTTCTATGAAGGAACCCTTCTTCTGCAATAACTGCGACCACGCCTTCACAGATACTGATCGTCATAAGCATTTAACTTCTACTCTACACCAATTTAATACAAATCCGAAACATGGCGAAAAAGATAAGTTTAATAAATTTAATGTTTGTACAAAAAATCGCGGCTTGCAACTTATGGTGAAGCAAGGTTGGGATAGAGAAAGTGGTTTAGGGCCAACTTCCAATGGCCGTTTGTATCCTGTCAAAACAGTGATACGAAAAAGCCGCACAGGCCTCGGAATCGAACAAAGTCCAGCGCGTGTAACTCATTTCAATGCTTCTGACAAGCGCGCCATAGAACATAATCAATTAGGTAGTTCGCATAGAAATAAACAATCGCGTTCTCGCAATGATATCAAGAGAATAAAGTTGCGGGAATGGAAACGCGAGAGAAGACTACGCCAGGAACTGAGCTGAGAAAGCGGCCTTGAGAGACATGAAGTTGTTTGGGGATGCAGTTGCTAGTTCAAGTCATATTTGCCAACATAATTTACTAATTTACAATCCTAGATACATATATATGTATATACACTTCATTCGGCGGCAACTGATCACGACGAGATGCCAAAAACAGACGAACAAAAAGCAGTTGAAATAATCAAATCAACGGAGGAGGTGGCCGATAAAATACTAGTTAATAAACAAGAGTTGGTTGAATTGGACAAGCGCAGGCAACAAACACGCGAAGCGATTCGGGAACTTGAAAGAAATGCCGGCAATAATAAAGAAAATAAGGTTTGGATTACCATTGGAAGCATGCTCGTGAAGATGGAATTGGAGAAAGCATTGAAGCTTTTAAAAAATGGTAATATTAATTCAGACAAAGTGGTGTTTGGCGTAGAGACTAAGTACATACATATATTTTCTTATTATCGTAGATCAAGTGCAAATCGAACGCGAGATCAATATTATCAATTCGAATCAAAAGATTTTAGTTAATAAGCATCGCGATTTAGAGCATTTTTCGCCATTTTCAGGTACACATTTGAAAGCGCTCGATCGAAAGGAGTTCGCCGCTCTGAAATCCAGTTTACCGCTTTTGTAGTTTAGTAAAAAGAACTGAATAATGTTATGGTAATTGTTATAAGGATAACTAATGACATAAAGCATTACATTACATATACCTAAACTGAGATGTTCACGACCAATTAATAAAAAATATGAATGAATACGTTTTTAGAACTGTTTACTTAAAAGCACGGCATAGTTGGGAACGCATCATATCAAACCAAATGGCGTAAAACAACGGGCTTAGATTCAAACAGCAATCGCGTTGTAAAGATCCAGTTTCTGTTTCGTATATTTTGCGATCATTGTCAAGGCTTCACTTGGCTCTAACAGCATCACTTCGTTGTGCGTCGTATGCAGTTCCACTTTTGAGCTTCCTTCTGTGTTTTTACCGCTAATTACCACAATAAGCGGATATCCCATTCTGCATCATAAAGAAATATACATATTCTACTGTATTATATTTATTTTACGAAAATACAACAATCAGCCAACATACCTCTTGGCGTCCATTAAACGTTTACCAATTGTTAACTGATTACGATCATCATCTAGCACTTCCTCAATATCGCAGGCTTCGTTAAGTGAGCGACAAAAATCGTCCTTTATTCGATTAGCTACTTTCTCATCTTTACTGCCCTCCTTGGCACCTATCAAACATACATCGTAAGGTGCCAATAGCTTTGGCCACCGTATCTCATTCTCGGCAGAGAGCACTTCAACAGCGGCGGCCACTAGACGGGTGATTCCAACGCCATAACAACCCATTGCAAGGCACTCCGGTTTACCGTTCTCTTGTAGAAAAGTGGCTTTTAGTGGTCGTGAATATTTGTCGTTTAGCAGAAATGTGTGCCCCACTTCTATGCCACGGATCATTTTAACGGCAGTAGACTTGCAACGGGAACAGCTTTCTTCATTGCTTGATTGATTTGTAGCATCGGCATTTGCCGCATAGCCACAGGAATCGCACATAATTAATTGGTCCTCGCCAGTAGCGGCAATATAATGGTATTCGTGGGATATGCTGCCTCCCATCATACCGCTAGCTGCTTCAACTGCAAGTTGGGAGATTAAAATTAGTATGCACAGTATACATATATACACATTATTTTCATATAGAAATAGATTAATTGAAATGCAAGATGAAAGTACTAAATCAACGTATTTTCCAATTTTTTTTTGCTCCTTAATCATGTTTTCAAGGCTTCGAGCTTGTTGAATTAATCAAAGATCGCCAGGGGAGCATTAAAGGCTGGTTTTAGCATCTTTACATTCTATGTAACTTTGTGTACTTTCATCCTCAGTCCAAATTATACAGCCCCTAGCAATAACCCAGAAAACCTGGCCTAGTGGTTTTACTCAGACCTTTCACAAAGGGTATTTCTAACTGCCGAAAAAGGACATTGTAAGCGGCATTTACTTCGTTGTATGTTTGTAATGCTATTGCGGCGTCACGATCAAATGTATACAGGTCCTTCATAATGAATTCTTTGGAGCGTATAAGGCCAAAGCGCGACTTTAATTCATCACGAAATTTTGGACCCACTTGGAATAAGCGCAAAGGTATTTGCCTATAGGAAATTGGTGAAATTGATGCTAGCAAAGCGGTAACCGCCTCCTCGTGCGTCTGTTAGGTATATAAAAGGAAAACTAAGTTGAATTACACGTTTTTATGTATTTGTTGTATAATACCAATTCTTTGTACCGGACTTAAAAGGAATTGCTTGTCGTGTCTATCATGTAATAGAAAAAATTCTGTTATATCACCGGCTAATCGCCCAGACCTCTTCCACAAATCGGATGGTGTTAGGATTGGCAATAATATTTGTTGCCCGCCCACAGCACGCATTCTCCGCCTTACCAAATTTGCACATTTATCGAGAACTCTCTGCCCCAATGGCATTAGCTGATAAGTACCATTGTGTGCCGGCTTTACCATACCCATTTCTGTTAAAAGCTTTGTAATAGTAAATATTAGCTCAAGTCTTATGAGAATTATCTTAAATTGAATTGGGATATCTAATTTACCTTCTGACTTCGTGATATTGCTTCTACATTTTTTACAACGGAATTTTTCGGGGTCACAATGACCGGCCAAAACAATCTTGATAGTCGCTCCATGGTAGGGACACGAATTTCGATACGATACGATACCAAATCGATATTTTTTGCATTTGATACCGATACTTTTTACTCGATTCTTTTGCAACGATATTTTTTGGTATCGAGTACTTCAACCACGGTATCGAACAAATGAGTACATTCAGTGATGGAAAATTAAAATTGTGTCATATTTGTCTAAAAAATTGTGCAATGCAAAATAGTGCCGAAAATCGGTCGAGTGTGCAGAAGTGACAAGCTGCTTCCTAAAGGGCCGAAAAATGCACAAGCGCACGAGTAATTTTCACTTGTACATATCGAAAAATAGGTCTGATCCACGTGCTGAAATAATTGCAGGTTTGGGCTACTTCGTAAGGTTTTTTTGTACGAAGTTACCCAAATCTCACATTAAACGAGGCGCACAATTACCCCCGAAACTTGCTCACAATTTGTAATTACCATGCGATAGAAATAATGATAACTGGAGATATAGGATTATATGTTTTTCATTTTCATACGATAATTTGACGTTTGCAAATAAAAAATCGTCATTTTAGCGAAGGAATCGTCAATATTTTTTTTCTTTCTCATTTTACTAAAAATACGTAAACAAAAAAGGGTCTATTTTCCATTAATGCCCCTATGACACTACGTTTTTTTCCTGGTATTCTACAAGGTTTTTTGTGTGAAAGAGGTGGTCAAATACAGTTTTGTGTTGGTGCAAGGGAATAAGCTATGTTGGAAAAAACCAACGAAATACTATCTAGGCGGTTAAAAAGCAATGAGCCAGCTTGTATTTCGATAGGTTTTTTGACATTCTTCACTTTTTTCTGACAATTGTTTCAATTTGACAACTAGAAAATAAATTATTTTTAAAATATAAAATATATGGAAATACAAATTTTAAATTTGCTTCTTGTAAGCTTCTGCTTTGGCCGTAAGGGGAAAGAAGAAGTCCGGAAGAAAAATCATACTGCGCAATGGCTTCTCTATAACATGGAATGCACAGCTATTCTGCCACTTGAGTTTCATAATTTTTTTGTTTCCATAATTTAAGATCAAATTTCCAAAAAAATTCAATGATGGATACATATAATCTCAATGAAAATGAATTGCTAATGTTATTTAAGATGTTTATTTTTCAAAATACTAAATATTTTGCAAATATCTTTTTACAACTGTGATTGCATTAAATACACCTGTTGTTTTGTAAAAGCTGTTGGTTTGTAAAAAATGTTTTCAAGAACTTAATAAACTTGTATAATTTTTTTTTAATCAGCTTGAACTATTATTATGAGTTGGAAAAGGATTTACGTCAAAATCAAAACTTTGGAATCAGCCATGGCATACTATGACATGGAATTAGCACTAATACAGCGATATGCGTATGCCTCAGGGTGCAGTTTTATTGCGTTTTTGGTAACTTTCTAGAAGACGGTGCAACTTTAAACCGTTTTAATAAATATCTTTAAAATGTGGAAAAATCTTTTATTTCCGCTTTCGAATTCATAATCTAGAGGTCAGAACGCGTCGATTGGTGCCTCTTTTAACTATTTTAGAGGAAATTTTAAGGTTGCACCCACGGTATATATATTGAGACGGTAATGCCAGTAGGCGGAAATGTCAAATACTGCTTACGTCACAGGACCAATAAAGCCGCGAACAACCAAACAAACAGCTGTGCCAATTGCAAAAGGAAATGACGTATGAGGACCTGATACTTTTTTCTAAAACCGAAAGAAATATGGCGGCCAGCGAACTGACATGACCTTTTAATTAGATCATGGGTTGCACCTTCTAGAAAATTACCGCTTTCGATACCGATACTTTGAGTATCGAGTAGTTTAGTTTCGATATTATCGGGTTCGCGATTCTTTTTAACCGATATTTTAAATGAGTACCAGATCGATGCTTTTGATTCGATATCGTGTCCCTACTCCATGGTATTTTTCTAGGCATTGGTAACACTGCGCTGCGCCGCGCAATTGCGCTGGCGCCAACCCTGGTGTTATTGCGCTAACGCCGATTTGTAAAATGCGCCAACTCAATATAGCGCCAACTCAGTATAGCGCCAACTCAGTATAGCGCCAACCCAAGGCAGATCTATTAAGGTAACAGCACGGCGGCCATGTTGAAAATCTCTCATCTAAAACGTCAAAAAGCACGTACGAAAATGTAAACAAGAAGGAAGTAAACAAAATAAAAGCAATACGATTTGACAATTTAGCTGCTGAGCTTATATTACCGGTATAGATCTGCCTTGGCATATAGTATATTTTTGTTACGCATGGTAAATGGTAAGGGGAAATTTCGATATAATGCGCCCGGATCCGGAATCTTTCTTTTTAATAGGGTGGAGCCGACCCTCGTATTTCATAATGAAGATACCGCAAAACGAGATGCCAGCATATTTTCACAAATATACGCAAATTATTTTTAAAATTAGATTTAATCGTGGCACAATTATTCTGCCAGCGTGTATGTAAGCAGAATTGCGCCAAAAGAAATAAAACGTGTATAGTAGACAGTAAGAAGCGAACAAGTGTTATTTATCGATTATTCCATGGCAATTGCGCTAAAGGTGTTATTGCGCCAGAACCGTGCGCGGCGCCATGGTTGGCGCTCATGATCTAATTAAAAGGTCATGTCAGTTCGCTGGCCGCCATATTTCTTTCGGTTTTAGAAAAAAGTATCAGGTCCTCATACGTCATTTCGCGGCTTTATTGGTCCTGTGACGTAAGCAGTATTTGATATTTCCGCCTACTGGCATTACCGTCTCAATATATATACTGTGGTTGGCGCTGGTGTTATTGTATCAGCGCCAAAAAAATTGCGCCATTACCCATGGCTATATTTTTCATAGCAGAATCATCTGATATAGCCCCGGCACATAGCATACGTCAATCCGTCTACGTCGACGTATGTGACTGACAGCTCAGTAAAATGTCGGCATTTAAACGTACGTCGTCACACGTACGACGGATCCGTCGCCGCAACGTACCGAAGTTGCCCAAAAGTCAACTTTTGGTATACGTCAATCCGTCGCTATGTCAGCTGATTGCTTTTGATTGTTAACCTTTAGCTACTCTTGAATTTCACTTTTTTTGCAATTTGCTTTTCGAGTTCTTTCTCATTTGTATAACATTCCTCCATAAAACAAAATGGTCAAGAATTATCAGGAGATGTGAAGTTACTGAAAACTGAATTTCAAGAGGGCAACTTAAAAGAGAAATTACAAAATATTCTAAAGTTAAATTTTTGCCACCACCTCTGTAGTTAAAGGTTAATCAAACAGCTGATTTGTGTATATCCGCCAACGTTTCCTATGTGGCGACCTCTCCGTCAAGTACGTGAGCTGTCAGTCACATACGTCGACGTAGACGGATTGACGTATGCTATGTGACGGGCCTAATACTTAGAGCCTATACACACTTGCGACTCAATCGATTTAGTCGAATGTTGATTTGCATGGGAATGTATGGAAGCATTCACACTACATTCAATTAGTTGTACAACTGAAACAGTTGGATTTGCAGCCCAATTTCATTCCAACTGAAACAGTTGTACAACTGCTTGATCAGCAAGGCGCCCTTCTACGTATTCACACTTGAGACAATTTAGTCGAACGACTACAACAGCAACAGTGATATTCGTAGTGGAAAGAGTTGCCATGCTGACAGCACTACTTTTATTTCACTTTTGGTAAATTGTAGAGATTGAATATTTCAATTAATATTTTCAAAATGTTTAAAAACAAAAGGTTCGTTTCTTATTAACTACACCATTTCCAGATGGATTTTAGAAAGCGTTAACTGGATTTTAGAAAGGGGAAATTGGATTTTAGAAAGCGTTAACTGGATTTTAGAAAGGGGAAATTGGATTTTAGAAATGTCAATTGGATTTTAGAAAGGGGAAATTGGATTTTAGAAATGTCAATTGGATTTTAGAAAGCGTTAAAAGGATTTTAGAAAACAAAATTGGATTTTTGAAAGCGTGAATTGGATTTCAGAATGTGCGTTTAAAATAAATTTTACACAGAATTTTTCGAATAGAAATTCTTTATTGCGTATGAAAGTATAAATTAATAATTATTATTTCTAAAGTCCAATTTCCCTTTTCTAAAATCAAATCGACATTTCTAAAATCCAATTTTCCCTTTCTAAAATCCATTTGGCTATTCTAAAATCTAATTTCCCCTTTCTAAAATCCAGTTGCCGCTTTCTAAAATCCATCTGGAAATGGTGTAGTTATAGACAAGAATTATCTAACTAAGGATATTTACTTCCGTTTTCATATGTTTCTTGATATTGTTGTTTTCTTTAAATGTCATTAATCGCATTTTAAAATAGAAATAATGAAAATGAAATTTCATGAAAATTATTAATGGCTGATTTTTACTATTTTTCCGTTTCTTGTACTTCTGTTCGTTTCGCCTTTATGAGCGTAATTCCTTCCGTTTTTCTCTTTTCATTTACTTGACAGCTAGTTGCTAGTTTAATAAGAAACAAAGCCAAATAATGTATGCACTTTTTGTTTATTTTATTGTTTTTTATTTATTAATCAAGTTGACAGCTGACAAGAAGGTGCTTTCATGTAAGAATGCAGATAAACTTTAACAATTTAATACTTCATCACTTTATATGAAGACCACTAATGTAAAATTTGCTGAGTAAAATGTGAACATTGGCAACACTATGTCATTGTCAATCGCACGACTATTTAGTCTCAAGTGTGAATAGCTGCCACCGATTCGACTAAATAGTTGGAGTAGTGTGAATACAACAGTCCAATTCGACCAAATCGATTGAGTCGCAAGTGTGTATAGGCTCTTAATGATGTTCTATTTTGGGGATCGTCGGTAGGTTAATAAATTGATAGTGTGTCCAGTGATGCCACTAAAAAAAATTTTACCGACCAAATTACCGCCCAATTCCGCCAAAAAACGCCCAAAAATCAGAAGTCAACTTAAAATGGAATTACATATTTATTATATATATATATATATATTTATTCAGAGCTGGGCGATAAGGATTACATGTGCAATCGATTACACATAGGATTACGATTACATTAATCGTAATTTCAAGTTTTTTACGATTACAGTAATTCTTATTTTTGTAACGACGATTACGATTACAGTAATTGTAATTTCAAGTTTTTTACGATTACGATTACAGTAATCGTAATTTTTGTAACGACGATTGCGATTACAGTAATTGTAATTTCAAGTTTTTGACGATTACGATTACAGTAATCCTTATTTTTGTAACGACGATTACGATTACAGTAATTGTAATTTCAAGTTTTTGACGATTACGATTACAGTAATCCTTATTTTCTGTAATCTTAAATTACAAAATTTAAGGATTACATGTAAAAAATTATTAAAATTGCTTTTTGATACTAAACGGTGTAGGGAGGAAAATGTGCTTGGCTCTGAAAGAAGTGCTAAAAACTACAAATAATTATGTAAAGCTTGCAATTTCACACATATTATATACATTTTGAAATATTTGCGGTTGAGATAGCAGCTTTTAGTGGGCTGGAGACAATGGCCTCATGCATAAAAATCGAGATGTAGCTCACACTAATTTTCTTCGTAAAATGTGGATTTTGCATGTAGTATAAAAAATATGTATTACAATTGCTAGATTTTAGTAAAAAAAAATAAATCATTTTACTAAACAGATTACTTAGGTTTATCTCATAACAAAATTAAAAAGTAATAAAACTCCACTGCAACTTTTGAAGATGTAAATGACCATAACTATGAAAAGCCAATATTAGATGAAGATTTTTTTGACTTCGGCGGTAAATACCTAACTACATATCTATATAACAACTTAATATATATTTTATTTAAAACTCAATATACCTTTAGAAAACATTGATTTACCTGAAGTGCTTCCTGGTAGTGGCTCAAACATTATAGGAGAAGATTTTTTTTAAATATTTGAACGATGCTGATAGTAGCCATGTAATCGTAATTTTTGTAACGACGATTACGATTACAGTAATCGTAATTTCAAAATTTCTAAGATTACGATTACTGTAATCGTAATCATCTTGTAATCGTAATCCTTATCGCCCAGCTCTGTATTTATTAAATACATACATATGTACACACTAAGTAATCTTGGCTCCCACTCATTCAATTCAGAACTAACACTAGACTGTCGCCGATCTCTAAAGGAGATGGCCAAACAGACCTGTCTGCACCTCGTGTAGGTCACGGGACGTAGGGATATCAATGGCAATTGTAGGGCGGATGAACTTGCGAGGCAGGGCACTACCGAGCAAGTTCTTCCTGACAAAGAACGCATGGGTATGCTAATTCTTAAACAGCATATCTATAAACTAGCAAGAGATAGATGGCAACAGAAGCCAGTATGTCGACCATCAAGGCAAACTTGGCAGAAATGGGTTCACAAGTGATCTCATCACTCGAAGGAGAGATGACATCTCGAACCTTGTGGGGGTACTCACAGGACACTGCCTCATCGCGAAACACGCAGAGAGGCTAGGTGCACCCTACCGCAGGCGAGGAGACAATCGAACACCTCATCTGCCACAGCTCGGCTCTTAACAGCGGCAGACGACGCTTTCTTGGGACTTCCTTCATGGATAGCCTATGAAAAGTCGCGGACGTCGACATAAAGGACCTGGGCCCTCACTCTGTAGTTTAATTTGAAAGAAAATTCGTTCGATTTCGAGTTCTATTCCATATATTCTATGCAATAAGAATGTGCTTTGGAATCGCATTTCGCTAGTTTATAGATATGCTGTTTAAGAATTAGCTTGTTTATGGCTAACGGCATACCTATGCGTTCTTTGTCAGGAACTGGTATGTACATATGTATTTAAAAATAAATATGTAATTCCATTTTAAGTTGACTTCTGATTTTTGGCCGTTTTTTGGCGGAATTGGGTGGTAATTTGGTCGGTAAAATATTTTATCGGTGACAACACTGGTTTCGACCTCAAAACGAGTGCCGAATCTCGCCAATTTCCATACAAATTTCTGAGAGCGAGTGACGATTGAAACACTAGTTTCATTCTCAATCCTCTTGCCAAACGCGATGATATCGATGCCTTCTCTAATTTTGTATCGAAAATCTATCGAAATCTCACGCAGACCAAAACAAAAACGCAAAAATAAGCAAACATACAAACATTTAAGAAGAAAAACAAAGAGAAATGTTAAACTGAATAACGATCAGCCACGAGGCGACGGGTTATTTAGCTAGATGTTTTACCATGTCTCCACATAACGTGTTTCGCTCTTTTTTCTGCATTTTCTCTCTCAATCTTGTTTCGACACGGAAACCAGTGCCGAAACTCGCTAATTTCCATACAAATTTCTGAGAGCGAGTGAAGATTGAAACACTGTTTCATTCTGAATCATCTTGCCAACCTCGATGATATCGATGTCTTCTCTAATTTTGTATCGAAAATCTATCGAAATCTCACACAGACCAAAACAAAGACGCAAAAATAAGCAAACATACAAACATTTAAGAAGAAAAAGAAAGAGAACTGTCAAACTGAATCACGATTAGCCACGTGGAGACGGGTTATTGGGCGAGATGTTTTGCTACATGTTTCTCTGGTGAATCAAGTTATGTGGAGACGGGCTTTTATTGAGCGAGATGTTTTGCTACATGTTTCTCTGGTCAATCAAGTTATATGGAGACGGGCTTTTTCCCTAGTTGTTTCGCTGGCGAATCAAGTTATGTGAGGACGGGCTTTAAGATTCTACCTAGTGATGGGCTAGTCCGAGATGTTTAGACAATCGAGAGAATCGCCATCGCTGCAAAATCTTAATCGAGTCAAAACTTGACTCGCTACTCGAATACACAATCGAGATATTTTTGCGATTATTCCGAGTCGGCGAGTCGGAGGTTGTTTTAATAATGTGTTTTAGTACAATTTTTAATGGAAGTGAGGAAAATGCATAAACAAATAAACCAAATTGAAATATAGCCTATAAAAAGAACCTGTATTTTTGCAGTCACAACTAAAGACTGTCGTGCACAAAATTAATCATATATATTATTTCTAATTGGTGTTTTATAAATATCCCTTTTTCTGCTCACATAATTAACCAAAATTAATAAGTAAGGCATCGTTTTAAAGGTATTAATTAGCTATGCATGCGAAACGGTGTTTTATTGGGCGTGGTACTTTATGTGAAAAGTAAGGGGGGTAAAAGGGGGGTTTACCCCCGCAGCGGGGAGTGTTATGGAACCCACATAAAATGTATATCAAATTAAAGGGATTCAAAATACCTATCGAATGGTATAAAAATATTTGAAATCGGTTCAGTAGTTTTTAAGTAATTGCAATTTAAAAAATGCATAATATAAACTTTGACCTTTAATAAATTTGGTTGTTGTTGTTTCCAAAAAAAATTCACTTTTATACTCAACTTAGCCTGTTTATCAATCCTCATACTTGGTTTTTTTGTTTCATAATTGTAGAAATTTCACATTTCTACCAGATCGTGCTGTTTTTTCAACTTTGTGGGGCTGGGGGCACCTCTAAACATGCGAGTAGGTCAATAAAATTTTAAAGGCTTATTACTGGGCTAGAAAGGTGCCGTTCTGGCTTTGGAACAAATTGAATTTCCAAAAAAAAATTTTCACTCCACCTTAATATATACGAGTATATCAAAATGATCAGGATGAAAAAAATTATTGAACCATGTCCGTCCGTCCGGCCGTATACACTCTAACTTGCGCAAAAATAGAAATATTTTAATGAAATTTGGTACACAGATTCTAATGGGAACAGAGAAAGTTGGGGTTGAAAATAAGGCATATGTATGTATTTCGAAAAACACGTAAAACAGTCACTAATAAAGCCCGAGTGATGAAATGACGTTATGCAGTTATGAGGAAACGTGCTGAAATTTTGAAAAATGGGCCAAGAGGAGCAAATTTTCAAAGATTTATAAGTCAAAACTCAGGAACTGTAGCAGATAAATCGATTAAGCCAAGGCAAACGTGTGGAAAAAAATTACCCAAGTCGGCAAGAACCGCATATACGCACATAAAAATATATATAAAATATATAAAAATATATTGCACATACCTATATAGGAATTATAAAAACATTTTATGCGATATCTTTGTCAAACATATATCTAGGTAATTCATTGAAAGTTCCATAAGGTCCACCAAACCAAATAAATAATAAGTTTTTTAAAATGGGCGTGACAGCACAAACCATACCGACTGGCGCCACGTATGTTTTGTTATTTTTTGCGCAAGATGCGCACGGGTCCGGCTAGTAATTAATTATTTACTCAAAAAACAGCGTTAAGAAAAATTTGACCGCGAATAACTCGCTGAAAAATCAAAACTAGCAAAAACGCTTTTGGGACCATATTACAATGTCTATTAGCTTTCAAAACTGTTCCATAAATTATACTACCTAAATATGTACATTAGGGTGGGCCCAAATGTATGGAGACAAATTGGAATGCAGGGGTTCGCAGGGCGAACTAGTTCTATTTTTTCACTCACTGCTTTTCTAAACATTTTATTTGAATTTTGCGGCGGAGGCTTCCAAACAAAAATTGCAGTCCGAAGAAACCTCCGGTCATCTGGGTACTACAAATAAAGGCACTCTAACTCAAATAAGTATGTAGATACATATACGCATACATATACAGTAGACGCTCACAAATTAGAAAACAAACGTAGAACCACTAATGAATAAATTGGGGATTCCCTTTTTAAACGGTTTTATTTAGCTCACCCCGTTTGTTTTATTTATTATTTATTCTTGGGTCAAATTTAGTAATTCAAATTTCACCCTCTTCCTGTCAACCGATTAATCTGAAATTTTGTACGCATGTATAACCCCGATGACAATGCAATATTATGAAAAAAAATTCCGATAGGTGGCGCGTGGGTCGCTATATTTACAAAAATCGCATTTATGGTCCGATTTGGCTGAAATTCGGAACATGTATTACTACCTTGAAAAGAAATATTTTCTTTAAAAAAAAATTCCGCTAGGTGGCGCGTGGGTCGCTATATTTACAAAAATCGCATTTATGGTCCGATTTGGCTGAAATTCGGAACATGTATTACTATCTTGAAAAGAATTATTTTCTTAAAAAAAATTCCGCTAGATGGCGCGTGGGTCGCTATATTTACAAAAATCGCATTTATGGTCCGATTTGGCTGAAATTCGGAACATGTATTACTACCTTGAAAGGAAATATTTTCCTAAAAAAACTTCCGATAGGTGGCGCGTGGGTCGCTATATTTAAAAAAATCGCATTTATGGTCCGATTTGGCTGAAATTCGGAACATGTATTACTACCTTGAAAAGAAATATTTTCTTAAAAAAAATTCCGCTAGGTGGAGCTGAGATCGGGGTAATTAAAACTGAAAATCCTAATTATGGACCGATTTGGCTGATATTTAGCATGTGCATTACTTAAATAATTTACAAATGTTTAAAAAAAAATTGGAGCCGCTAGGTGGCGCGTGAGTCGCTCTATTTAAATAAAAATAGCTAAAAAGCTTTTTAAGTTAAACGGTTTTATGTTAAACATACATTGCAAAGTTTAAGACTAAATGGCGTATAATAATAAGATTTAAATTTAGAAATTGAATCTGTAATTTAGGTATCTGATTAATCCAGCCTGAATCCACCACCCAAGTCAAGATTTTGTATCGTGTTGAGGACTGTGTGGCGTTAGGGTGGCTAAAAATGATACGTCGTTAGCGGTACACCACCCAAGTTAAGGTGAAAGGTTAAAACGCGCCGAGAACTGTATGGCATTAGGGTGGATAAAAATGATATGTCGTTAGCGTTTTCCCCTCAAGACTCAGGCGCATCTTGTTGTACATAGCCTTGCCCCTTTATTGGACCTCTGGGGGGGTCGACCGTTTAAATGTCCATTACTCGTGGGAACAAAATGGTAAAAAAAAAAATATAAATAAAAATAGGTAAAAAAACTTGTTAAGTTAAACGGTTTTATGTTATACATACATTGCAATGTTTAAGATAAATGTACTAAAAACCAAAAAATAAAAATAGGTAAAAAAAAACTTTTTAAGTTAAACGGTTTTATGTTATACATACATTGCAATGTTTAAGATAAATGTACTAAAAACCAAAAAATAATAAAATAGATACAGTCGTGGGAATTATAAACATTTGCATAGACTAGACTAAAATAAAACCGGGGGGCACGTCAATTGTCTACAAATTATCGACTTAATGTGCGATAGAAGAATCGTTTAATTCGTCGTTAGGCAGTTGGCCCGCAGACGGTGAGGAAATTACTTACTATTTTCTTGCTCATGGAAATTCCAATAGTTATACACTCCATGTTAATAAAAGAGATGTTTCAACTAGTTTATCGTTGGACATTCACACGAGGAATCGTTTCACTGCTCGTAGTTTGTCTTTAATCGACAAAACATATGATAAAAGTACTACTCGCTCACCACTATGAAACCCTAAAACTCGCTTATAATCGAGCTTGCTAGCTTTTTTCCACATTCTAGCCCTACTTATCACACGTCCATCGTTGTCGGTTGAACAACTGCCTAATTATAGTGTAACATTACAAAACAAACATTTTAATCAACGATTGTAGACAATTGACGTGCCCCACGGTTTTATTTTAGTCTAGTCTATGCAAATGTTTATAATTCCCACGACTGTATCTATTTTATTATTTTTTGGTTTTTAGTACATTTATCTTAAACATTGCAATGTATGTATAACATAAAACCGTTTAACTTAAAAAGTTTTTTTACCTATTTTTTTTATATCTATTTTGCAACAAAAAAACAAAATATCAAACAAAGAATCGAAAATTCTAATTTCTGGAAATTCCAATTACTAAGAGTTCTAATTTGTGAGCGTCTACTGTATATGTAAATATGTAAGTCATGCCTGCCAATTTGTTGGCGACGATCAATGACGACATCGGTACTTGTATATAACAACATATACACTTGTGCTCATACAATTAAGTTATCAAGTAGTAAAACTTAAGAAAACTAAATAACTTGGTCACCATTGACTTAAATGTTAAATTTTTTTTCATTAAGAAAGTGTGTGATATGTCAAACAGTACAGCGGTCAAAAAATTTCTTAACTGTATCTCGCTTGCGAAATAAATTGCATTTTATTCACCGAAGGACGAAAATAAGTGCTCACATAATTAAGTCATCTTTATTAACTCCGGTAAATTTACCCCTTTTAATAAAATATCAACATTCCTTTGACTAATTTTCGTAACTGCGTTATATCTTCAGCAACTTAGTGATCGTTTTATCCAATGGGTAAGAAAAAAAGCTCTGATCCCACCGAAAGGAAAATTATATGGGAGTCCTTCAAAAAGTACAACACCGTGGCTAAAGTGGTGAAGGTATTGGGCTTTTCCAGAGGAAAGGTTGTCAATGCCATTCAGCACTATACAAAAAATTACACTTTCGACAATTTACCGCGCAATAAGCCAAGAAAAACAACTTCAACAGACGATCGGAAATTGGTCAGGCTGAGCAAAGCTGATCCTTTTTTAACCTCCACGGAAATTAGGGCCCAGCTGGAAAGCAATTATGGCATAAAAATATCAGCGCAAACCGTACGTCGACGGCTACAAGAAAATGGTCTAAATGGAAGGATCGCCAGACGTAAGCCCAATGTTTCAAAAAAAAATTTATTAAGGAGATTGTCTTTCGCTAAACTGCATTTGAGTAAACCCGTAAATTTCTGGGATTTAATTGTTGGGAGCGATGAGTCTAAATTTAATGTCTTCGGAAATGATGGAAGACCATATGTGAGACGCCCAGCATTGCAAGAGTTGAATCCTAAGTACACTAAAAAAACGGTAAAACATGGTGGTTCCTCAGTTATGGTTTGGGGATGTTTTACAGCATCAGGTGTGGGTCCGATTGTCCAAATAGAAGGAAAGATGACGGGTGTTATGTATAAGGACATTTTAGAGAACAACCTTATTGGCAATTACGCTGCCAACCTACCTCGAACTTGGATATTTCAACAGGATAACGATCCCAAACACTGTTCTCGGGTAGTTAAAGATTGGTTAAGTGCCAATCGCATCGAATGCCTGGAGTGGCCGGCACAAAGTCCAGATCTAAACCCCATAGAAAATCTATGGGGTATGATAAAACGAGCAGTTTCCGCGCGAAAACCCAACAACAAGGCTTCCCTATGGGATATTATTAAGGATGAGTGGAACAAGATTACTCCACAGCAATGCGAGTCTCTGGTGCGCTCCATGAACAGGAGATGTAGTGAAGTAATACGTCATAAAGGATTCCCAACAAAGTATTAACAAGAATTTGTTAAAAAGTGCCCAGCTTTATATTTATATGCATTTATTTGGCGCTGACTTAATTATATGAGCAGGACCTTTTTGTGAAATTATGCATTAAAATTAATTAAAATTAATCAAAAACTTTTAAACCTTAAACACACTAATAAACGTTGAAATTAATATGCGTTCTTGTATTTCTATGTCTTTTTTCCACTTTTTCAGCGGTAAAATTGCTTTTTATGGACATATTATCTTCGCCCTATAGTGTAACTTAATTATATGAGCGCAAGTGTATGTACATACATATCTATATATATGGCCGCATAAAGTGCAAAACCGCTTACGTGTAGTAGATAGATACGAGGTTTCGCACTTTAAACAACGATATATAGTATATTAATGGTTGTGTCAAGTATCTATGAAATGAAATGCCGAGGTGAATAAATGTTTTCAGTAACAATCCAGCTGAGCGCGCTCGCAGTTGTAATCACAGCGTATTTGTCAATGCCATCGTCATCATATTTTGCTATTCGGATTGTACGTTGTAAGACTGGGAATTTTTCCACTTTGAATAGTTTTATGTTCCATGAAATTCTATTGGATGGTTTTCAGTGCAATATAAGATATTCTTATTCTTGATTCGCTAAACTTCTTTATATATTATGTACCTATGCATGTTATACCTTGGTGTATGTAAATAAGTGCGAAATGCTGTGAATTAACAATTGTTAAACTTTTAACATTTTTTTTTAAATCTTCCTGCAGAAATTTGAGAAAGGACTCGGTAATAATAAAAATAATATAATAATAGTTTAAGAATGAAATGTTTGTATGTACATATGTATATGCATGTGTTCTGTAAAAGCTCAAAACGTATGTATATCGCGTGTGGAGCTGCAGATACATAATTACATACATATATGTATATGTACATACATACTATATAGTACGTATCGACGTGAGCACGTTTTTGGTAAGAAAGGGGAGGTAGACGATAGAGGCATTAGTGCGATGTTGAATATATGTATACATATTTACATACATACATACCTACATACATATGCATATATTTACATAAGTATCTTTGGACATTTTGAAAAGCAACTTAAGTCTAAATTCGCAATTTTAGAGGAGAGCAAAAAAAAAATTGCAAGTGCACGAAGTCTGCATCATATTTTTTGTTAAAGAACTAGGTAAAAGCGTGACAAGTTAAGGTAATCATTTGTTGTTCATTTTAAATCGAGTTTTTTCATAACGGTTTTATTTAAACAAAATAATAACTTTTTCCAAAATCATTTTTAAAAAATAATCAACATCTCAATTTGAGATTGTCAAATTATGTTTTTTTTTTGCAAATTGGTTTTTGTCAATTGAAATATGAATTTTTCTTATCACTTCTATCTTGATTACAGTGGTTTAGGCAAATGCATATGCGAAAAATATGGACTTCGAGCGCTTTCGCATTACTCGGTGCGGTATCGGATCGAAATTTTTTTTTTACCGAAAGTATACCGAAAGCTTACCGACCACATGTATTTCAATTGGCACTTTCACATTAGTGTTGCATACATGAAATCGCAGCGGATTAATTTCGGTATACCGCAACGCGGTAAGACCGGTCAGTAAAATTTGAGGAATTACTGTATACATTTTTGCGGCGTAATAAAAGGAGAAGAATGAAGTCAGTGAGAATCTCGTTCCGGTTATAAATTTTGCAAGCTATAATGCCTTTGTCTTCAGTGAACCCTTCATTGAGAGATATTGTTATTATTGAGTGATTTGTTGAATTTTAAAATATTATATTTTTAATTTCGATATTTGTTTTCCAATTTTCTGCCGAAAGTATTCTGACAAGTGTGAAAAACACTGTAAACCGGATTCGTTTCGGAAGATGAAAATACCGAGAAAAAAATTTCAATCCGAAGTCGTACCGAGTAATGTGAAAAGGCCCTAAAGATGAGATTTTCACCTCATCATATCTTCATTACGCCGATTAGAGAAATTCTCAAAAATTTTTATATATCGTCGTACCATACGAAAACTAACATATTTAAATTTTCTGGCGAAAGCTATCAATAAAAAAATTCTGTACGAAAAGTAGAACATTTGACTTTTGGTCGACGAAAAGTAACAAAATCGAGTTTTGGCTGACGAAAAGTATCAGTAATTATATACTGTTTTTACATTAAAATTGTTGTTGTTTAAATGAAATTGATAGTTTTCGTCAGCCAAAAGTCGAACTTGTTACTTTTCTTCAGCCACAAAATATCGTATGTTAATCAGCTGATGCGTCTAATATGAGCAGTGACTGCCAGACCAAACACAATAGAGCGTTCGCAGTATTTGGCAGTGACTTCTTTATATATTAGGTCTGTTTCCTTTTACCTTGGACACGTGGTGACATAAATTTACTTACCATTTTCATGTCTACTTTTTTCAATTAAAATAATCAATCTTGTTTCATTTTTTCCTCTGCTCTTTCTTCTTCTTTGCTTTTGCATCCCGCCAGCAATATTTGCTAGTGGAAATTAATTAAGTAAAAATTAAATTCTCTCCCGCTTGCTGGCATCAAAGTACGGAAACACAAAATTAGTAAAAAATATATTACATTGGATAGTACGGAAACAGACATAAGTTCACATCAACACTTTGAAGTTGGCTGCGATTCAAGGTAGCGGCTGCGAATTTAGAATTTGGGCTAAACGGAGCGGTGCTGCCAGCTGCCTCTGCTGTATTATGTGCCGCTTCATTACAAACCGTAGTTTCTAAAAATCAGCTGATTTCGAAAAACAGTCGCTGCCACAGCCACAGCGCTATTGTAATTCCGGCTTTAGTTTTCGTATGGTACGACGATATGATGATAAAAAAAGCGGCAAATGCCCTTAGGTCGACTTAGGTCGTTCTTTCATGAAATTTAGCAACGAATAAAGTGGAATAAGCAAAACAACATGCTACTCTCGATTATTCCTAAAGGCGGATTCATCGTTCGAGTTCTGAACTAAAGTTGAATTTGAGTTAACTAATAAAAATAGTTCAGAACTTTTCGGAATTCCTCTCACACTCCGAAAACACAACAACAACCACATGGCAAAAAAGTTCTGAACTCGAACGATGAATCCGCCTTAAACTGTGGTGTGGTGAATTTCGTTTCCATTGAGAGAGAACAGCAAATCAAACAAAAACTACCTGCTGAGCTACAAAATAATAAAAAAAAATATTAAGCTTATATACATATGTATGTACTTCCAACCGACGGATGAGGCGGGGCGGTACTAGGTGGGGGAATTGGTATAATAACAAAAAAAAAGTGCGACTATCTTATCATTTAGGTATCTACGCCTAGGAGCTGCTCGTTATAGGTACTAGTGCGCCCGCCGCATTTGCTGTTGCGAATGGATGTATAGATACATATATGTATGTACGTGCTTTGTATATAGAAAATACATACATACCTACTTAAGGGAAAGAAAAACAACTTTTGGTTCTGAAAAGCTGAAAAATTAGTGTAATGAATTATGTATCTAGTTAAATCTATTGATCGATTTTTATGATTTAGTGAAAAAGATATTTTCGCATGAGTGCCAATAAAAAAGTGAGCAAAATTCTTTCAGAAAAATGCAAAAAAAAATTTAATTGTTAAATTATGCACGCCGATGCTCGAATTACTAGAATAAGCATAATGTGAAATGCCTGCAATTTTTAACAATTTTAAATAATGTTACATACATATCTGCATGTGTCATTTCTGAATTGCAAGATATTTTAAGGAGATCATCTATTACAGTAACGGTAAGTGTTTGAAAATTAGAGTTTAACAGTAAAAACTTCATTAGAGTATATGTAGGTACCTACTTGACCACTCTGTACAGGTACATATTAGCTAGTACCTATTACTTACTTTTTTTCAAGTAGGGGGAATCATCGAAAGCCGAAAAGTGCGAGACTTCAACACGTCAAACCTAACCTACTCCCCCCCAGACAATTCTTCCCCGGAACCACCGGACAAGGTATTACTTCCTGGCAGTGGGGATTAGACTGTTAAGCTATTAGTATTATATATATGTATGTATGTACATACATTTGTACATATGCATGTATGGCGGAAAAACATTCATATGTAATATTGTTCAGAATGTTTTAGTTCACACCAGCAGCTGATCCGTCAACTGACTGTCCATACTTTTTTTTTGCTTCTCTACCTTCGTTAACAGCAGATCTTGCAGGCAATTACTGGATGATAAATCAACAGAACTGAAGTCAGTTTAAACTGGTGCAGATCGGCTTTTGAATGCAAGCAATTTGTTGATGCGACGACAATTTAAATCTTTTCATATTTCGTACCTATAACAAATTTTTATTAGAGAAGGTAACGAGCGAGAAAAAATTGCATTAAGACTATTATTTTTAAGTACATACATACATACATACATACATACATATGTACATATCGACGCTTCCAAACAACACTGTACTAAGTCTGAAAACTGTGCTTATACTAAGCATTAGTGCGAGTAAAAAGATCCCAATTGACCACACAGACCGGTGGGACAGTAATAGCCCTGCAGCTAATACATATCTACATATGTATAAGGCACAGTACCGAAAAACGACAGTGTAGCACTAGAGAGTTCACAACTAGCTCAGAAATGGCTCTACGAGTATTAACAAAACAACAAATATTGCACTTTACAATAATGCCGCTTTTTGATGTCTTTTGCTGGGTAGTACCAAATTGAACTTGCTTAAAAGGATGTAGGTACATAAAACCAAAGTATTGTTACTTGACATTTGTAGATGAATGGGCATAATTCCATCTTTTGAATGATTACACAGAGAAATAAGTACTATTCAGACCTGTTAAATTCCGATTAGGATTAGTAATCAATTAAATTGTTTTGTTTTTTAATTGGTAGTCATTATTTTAATTATTTTGCTGAAAAAAAGTAATTTTAATGATTACCATTAAAAAAAATCAAAAAAAAAATCAAAAAAAATCAAAAATAATCATAAAAAATCAAAAATAATCAAAAATAATCAAAATAATTTTTTTTGATTGTTTTTGATTATTTTTGATTTTTTATGATTATTTTTGATTTTTTTTGATTTTTTATGATTTTTTTTTTTATTTTTTTTTTATTTTGTTTGATTTTTTTCAATATTGGTGTAAAGAAATTTGGATACGCATGCACATAAGTATTCAGGTAGGCATGTATGTTTGGTCAGAGAGGCATAAAGTTTGTTTGTACAAATGTATGTGAACGCATATTAAAGTACGTAACCCTGCAGTAAATATGGGGACAGGTGTATCCAAGTCATTGTGTATTCTACAGCGACAACTGCACTAATTAAAATGTCGACAAATTTAGAAGTACAAAATTTGTATAGACCTTGGCTCGTTCGAAGCTTTTCGTACTAGATACGGATACAAACCCTTCCTACACCTTGGGAAGATTCATTTTTATGTTCAGTATAAGGACAGGGAAGAGCGAATAAAGAATTCTGATTATGACAGAGATTATCTTTACGTAAATCTATTTGCAACATAGCAAATCGTCTACTGCTTTATTATGTAGTAGGCATGCGAAGACGAATACAAATTCCCAAATAATCCTATTTGAGGAACAATGTCGGAACGTAAGTACATAATATTTCTGCCTTTTAGAAGAATACAATAGGGCAATAACTAGGGCTGAAACGGTATGGCGTATGATGAACAATAAATACAACTTATATGAAATTAAGAATTTTTCCTTTTTTGAAAAAATTGATGAAGTGTGAAACAGACAAAGGAAATACAACTGTGCTAATGGAGGAAGAGGAATACACCGCAAAAACAGGTCAACTAATCAAAGAAATGGGCTGCGGAGTGATGAGAAAAGACCCAAAGGAAGAATACCAAATGGCAATAAAGCGTGCAATAAAACAAGCGAAAAAGATAAGAGACAGCAAAGTAGCCTACACTCTCACAGCAATGAATCCATCTGCCCCATCACTGATCTCACTACCTAAAATCCACAAAACAGGAACACCTTAAATCGGCACCAGGATATAGACTTTCAAAACATCTAAATATGCTACTAGCAATCAAAAACACATCGGAACTAGTCAACAAACTAAGAATTCTGAACGTACCCAAGGACTCAAAACAGGTATCACTTTACGTGAAGGATCTATACCCCTCGATACCAAATACAGAAATACTAAAAGCTCTAACTAAAATACTGACAGAGAAAACGAACAAAGACATTGCAACAGAGATCGTAAATACGCTGAAAATAACCCTGGACCAGAATTATTTCAAATTTGGCAATAAAATATACAGACAAACTCACGGAAAATGCAGAAGGAGGCATGACAGATCCACCAAAATATAACCGCTATGATGAGGATCATGAGCTGAGTCGTTTGTATAAACGCAAACTAATCCCTAATTTTTTTGAGATATCTACTTGAAATTTGGTACTTGGGTGACTTCTTAAGAGAAATTGGACCACTATAACATATAGGTCCCATACAACGGATTGTTCAGATATAGACATTTTGGACTATAACCTCTCCATAAATAACACACATAATTCACTGTATAAATTAATGAAAATGAGACTATGTATCGCTTCTTTTCCTCATTCATGAATGTCATAAAGTCTCGATACAGTCGAAGACAGCGCAATATTAGTTGCTTTTCATTGTATACCTAACTACGAGAAATTCTGTATTAAAGCCCAATTTATGAGTTAGTACAACAGCGAATGTTACACTAAAATGTTTGATTTGGCCACTTTAAACAATTTTTCATAAAGATAAATAATTAGATATAAACGTGCATCGTACCATGTACGGTCAATGACAAATTAACAATAATTCCAAGCCTGTAAGATATGTATAAATGTGTATGCCTCTCTGCACAAATATACGAGGAGGAAGCATATAGAGCCTTTATCCTGTTAGTGTGGGACTTTAACCGCACTACACCACCTACGCTCATCGTAGCGAACCCCCCGGTACTACCATCAAGCTACCGTCGGGAGTCTGCCTTAAAAGGCTATATACATACCTGCATACGTACAAATGTGCATATTTCTTTAAACCATATTGATAAAAATTAAAAAAAATCAAAAAAAAAATCAAAAAAAAATCATAAAAAATCAAAAAAAATCATAAATAATCAAAAATAATCAAAAACAATCAAAATAATTTTTTTTGATTATTTTTGATTATTTTTGATTTTTTATGATTATTTTTCTTTTTTTTGATTTTTTATGATTTTTTTTTGATTTTTTTTAATGGTAATTGCAAAATAATCATTAAAATTTGAAAACAATGGGTAATCAATCATTAAATGGACAGTTGAAAAAATAATCAATCAAGCCGGTAATCATTACGATTAATAATCATTATTTAACAGGTTTGGTACTATTTTCACATGTAAAAAGAATCAACCAGATTTTTGATAAATACATACCACAATGCTGATTTTTTTATATTGTAATCAAAATATTGAAAAAATTAACTATGAGATATTTAACTGAACTCAAACTTATTCCATATGAACCAATTTTAGGTTATTTTTTTTTTTTTCTAAAACGGAATTTTGCATAAAACCAGAAATTTAGTTTTAACTAAAACTCTGGTTGATTTCATTTTTAATATAAAAATAGTACTATTAACCAATTTTTGGTTGATTCTTTTTTCAGTGTATGTTTCAAAAACTTGGTATTTTATAGAGCTCTAGATACCCGGGTATCGAACAAATCGAATTGATCGTTTTTGTTTGAAGCCCGTTTGTTGTTCAAATGCCCGTACAAACATTCGAGCATTCGAGCTTACAAAAAAAAAATGTGTATCGAAAAAACAAAAATAAAAACAACTACATATGAAGCATGGTCATGATATGAAGAAGAAAAAAAATAATAAACAAAAGAAAAAAAACAAACTTCAAAATGTCCGAATTGTTCAAATGCCCGTACAAACATACACTCAAAATAATATTTCGTAAATATTACGAATTCTTTCGTACATATTACGAAATTCTTTCGTAAAATTGAGCAACGAATGGTTTCGTAAATAGTACGAAAGCTATTTCGTACTATTTACGAAATACTTTCGTAGTATTTACGAAATACTTTCGTAGTATTTACGAAAGGTTTCGTACTCTTTACGAAATACTTTCGTAGTATTTACGAAATACTTTCGTAGTATTTACGAAATACTTTCGTAGTATTTACAAAGGCTTTCGTACTATTTACGAAATGCGTTCGTACTTTTGAGCAACGAAAGATTTCGTAAATATTACGAAACCGCTTTCGTACATTTACGAAGGCTGTTAGAGCTGTCAAGTTGTTGTACAATTGACCAAATTATTTTTTAGGTTAACGTTAAAAAACCGTAATTATTACATACATATATATATGTACATATGATGTATATTTCAACGAAATTTGAAAACTTTTTAGAAATATGTATATCAATAAAATAATGCTAAGAGAAAGATGTTTTATATATGCATAAGAAATAAGTTTAGATAATTTCATTTTAGTTTAAAATATCTACTAAAATTAATTTATTCAAATAATTTAAAAGTTTTTTATTTATTTTAATATTTTACATTTATATTAATATTAATTTTAGTAACTAATAAAATAAGAGATACTTATTGCTTATACGTGTTCTGACAAATATAGGAAACTTTGGAAATCGCAATTTGCAAATGTGGACGTTGTTCCGATCCACTTAAATAGATAACCCTGTGAAAAAGAAGGAAAAAAAAAGAAAAAGAAAAATAAAAAGAAAAAAAAGAAAAAGAAAAAGAAAAAAAAAGAAAAATAAAAATAAAAATAAAAAATTAAGACTAAGATAAAGATAGAGAAGGATAAAGATAAACATAAAGATAAAGGTAAAATAAGGATAAAGATAAAGATAAAGATAAAGGGAAACTACTTAAAACCTTAAAATTCAAGCAGCTACACAAGGAGAAAAAAAATAAAAAAAAAATTTATTATAATGACGTATTAAACCAGATCGTTTTTATTTTAAAAATGAAAATTTGTAAATTTTAAATGAAAATTTTGAAATAAAAATGTATTTTGGATTAAATAAAATCATTTTTAAATTAAAAATTAAAATGAAGGGAATAAAAGCGCAAGTTTTAGGTTAAAAATCTCATAGGGCTTGAATTAAAAATAAACATTTTTAAATTTAAATGTTTTTTCTTGATTTTACAATTTTACAATGAACATTTTTAAAATAAAAATGGTTGTATCTGCATCACTTTTAAATACGTTTGTGCCCATTTTAAGCACATTTTCATATGTTTTTAAAATGTTTTTCTCTGAGTGTAGAAATATCTCTTTATATGATTTTATTAAGTATTTATTTAGGAAAATAGATAAGACCGAAAAAAAGTAAAGTAAACTAATGTAAAACTAATGTACTCACCCTTAAGTTTAATCAAGTTGGAAAATATCACAGTTTATTTTATATATCGATATTATCTTTTTATATATAATGCATTATTCTTTTATACATTATTTAATTACGCACTTACTACTTAAAATAATTTTTGATATTATTGCACCGAAAGATTCGTAAAATTAGATTTTGTTGAGAAAAATGCTTTCGTAATATATACGAAATTTTCGTACATTTTACGAAACTCTAGACTACGAAAGTCTTTCGTAGTTTTTTTACGAAATTTTATTTTTAGTGTACGGGTAATAAACAAACAAACGGCTGTTCGAGCATTTGAACAACATTTGTTCGGGCTACTCGAAAATGTTCAAAAAAATCTGGAGCTCTAGTATTTTATCATACAATGCTGCATTTATTTTCCGCATGTTAAAAGTTCTGGCGGCTGAGGATTATTTTTGTAAAGTGCGGCTTAATACCGGATATTTTTGAACTAGGTCTGAACTGCTTCCTTTTGAACTAACTCCGAACTAATAGTTTTTGAACTATCCCAGCGATTTGCTGCCGGGAAGGGCTGAAACCATTTGATTTTTTAGACTTATTGTGTGTCCTCCACAAGTGATTTACTAATGACACACACTGTGCACTTATTTTGTAGAAATTTGCCAGATACATATCGTCGCTCCGGAAGAAAAAAGACGCATGCCAGTAATTTGTCGACGAAAAAGGCGCATTCAAAATATGTAGGTGAAGAAAGACGCTTTACAAAACATTTCGACGAAGATAGACGCATTAAAAAATATTTCGACGAACAGAGACGCATTAGCATTATTAACTGCGAAGAAAGACGCATTAGCATTAAAATTGACAAAGAATAAACAAAAATCGAATACGTCTTTCTTTCCTAAAAATATTTGAAGGCGTCTTTCTTTATAGTAAAAAAAAATAAAGCGTCTTTCTTCGTTATCAAAAAAAAAATAAGGAGTCTTTCTTTCGAAAAATATTTTTATTGCGTCTTTCTTTGAAACAAAAAAAGTTTACGTCTTTCTTCCTCAACAAAACACTTTGCGTCTTTTTTATTCTATAGCGACGATATGTATACCCTGCAAAAAATGCGACTAATCCGGGATGTGGCCGGGATCACTCTCGAGGGAGCATGCGACTAATACAATTTGTGGTTTCTTTATATTGAATGAAGTGTTCCCTTTTGTTTGAGCATGCCCTATGGGGAGACTAATTGTACCCCTTTATACCTGAACAAAAGCATAATTAGTTTACGTTTTTACCCTTTCGGGTACAGTTAAGGAATAATTGTAGCCAATTGTACCCAAAAGAGAGGAATTCTGGACAAATCTCTTTCGAGCCTAATAGCACAACTTTTTACAGGGTACCTACTCCAGATATTTGCTTTAGATGTAGCATGTATTTAGGCATCTTAGGGTGGCCCTTGAATGTATGGAGACATACTGTACCTACATCAGATTTACTCAGTCTCACAGCCTAGGTCGATGCTAATATACATACATATGTATGTAGTTGAAGATACTACCTAAATATTTTGGTTAGGTGCCTATTTACATACCTACATATGTAGTTTGGTTACAACCGGCTTTTAGCTCTTTCCTCAGTAGAACATGTTGGAATTTTTGTTCGTCGAAGTACTTAGCCACAGAACCCTTAGCGATCAGATCATTTGACGAACTTTTGGGCAAAATAATTCTAATATGTACGTATGTACCTATGTATGCGAAAATGTTTATAGAGCAAAAGAAAAAAGTCAAAAAGCGCAAAATAACAAATACATAGATATGTACGTATGTATGTATGTACATACATATGTATAATCATTCGTATCTACTTCGTTAAAATCGTTTAATGAAAGCGTTCTAGACAGTTCATTTATGCGTCACGCAAGACAAACAAATAATAACAACAATTGCTGCTTAAAATTCTCTCAACAAAGTATCATGTAAAAAAGCAACTGCACGCTCCTTAACATTAACACCATCCGAGTCCCCACGGCTCCCCGCGAGTTGACTTTGGGTTGGTTATATGTACATATGTATGTAAATATATAGGTATATACCCTCTAAAAAATCGTTAAGGAATAAGCAAACGGTGCTGCTTGCTTTGCTATGCGCACATTCGCTCTGCTCTAAACATTTTAAAATTTAATTTAGGTACTGCTAAAAGAAATAAATGTTATAATTCTAGGGTAAATAGAGAACAATTTCTTGCGAGCGTTTCAGCCGAGTGGAATACATTTTTTTTTAATAAAATAAGCCGCAACGCTTCAGTTGTGGAAAAGATGCGAATTATGCAGCTAAACAAAAAACGTCTCTTTATAATCCCTAATATATGTCTTATTATAAGGTAATTAAACTCCATATCGTCCCTGCGAATGAAAAAAAACAGTTATGTATTGTATTTCTGCATTTGCAGTTTTTGCATATCTGGTTTGGCTTAGAAGTTATCAGATAAAGTTATGCGCGTGTAGTACTATAAATGTTCTGAGAAAAAGGTATGCGCTTACAGGCATACAGGCAAAATGGCAACTGTCAGTTAATTAGTTCGATACTCAACTTTTTCAGAAAAACTCACCCTATCGGTGTATTGTGTACAGATTGCATACGTTTTTACAAAAAAAAAAAAAAAAGTGGGGTAGAAAAACAGCTATGTGTGCATTAAAAAGGCGCAAATCTTTATCACGTCGCAATTGGTAAAAAAAGTGATATATTTTTTCATTAATCAATAACAGTGATATAGTACCATTCTTTCTGAATTAAAAGTTTGCTAAATTTTGCTATCCTGCAAAGTTACAAAAATACATAACTGTTTTTTTTTTTATTCGCAGGGACGATGTAATTTCTTATTATAAGGAATTATCTAATCTTATTTCTCATTTCGAATAAGCTCTGGGAATAAGGTTTCCTGTCAGAGCGAAAGAGAGAGGGAAGTTCTTATGGCCTGATGAAATCAGCAGGAAAATATTCCCTATTAAGCCTTTGTTCATAAAATTAATATATCCTTAGAAATTTCAGGCATTATTTTATCATCTGAAAAAAGCCTTAATAAGGCGTAAATGTTTTGGAGGGTGTACATATGTATGTGTATGCACATTCATATGTACATATGTAGATTTGTGCTTGTATTAAGTGAATGCCAAAAGAGCCGGAATGGCGAGCTCCAGCAGCTGAGAGCTTTGAATGGGGAATTCGAAAGTTTCATTTTTATCAATGTCCATATGTGTGTATATACCTATACATACCCTGCAAAAAATGCGATCACTCCGGGATACATCCGGGACAACTCGCAAGGGAGCATGCGATTACTACCCATTTGTATCTCTTTATATGGGTTGAAGTGTTCTCTTTTGTTTGAGCATGTCCTATGAAGAGACTAATTATACCCAGTTTGTACCCGAACGGGTAGCAAAAGCGCACAATTGTACCCGTTTTGTACCCGAACAGGTAGCAAATGCGACACATCCATTTGTGCGACTAATTGTACCCGTTTGATACCCTTTCGGGTACAATTCGTCTACAATTAGTATACATATGTACCCGTTCGGGTACAATTGTAGACTAATTGTACCCGAAAGAGAGCGCTCCCGGACAAATCTTTTTAGAGACTCGTCGCACACTTTTTTACAGGGTATATAGCAGATAATATACATATGTACATACATACATATATATACATACATGCATATATATATGTAAATACCTACATATGTATGTTCGTATGGATCAATGCGAATGTGCGCCCAATAATTCTCCAAACATAAAGAAATGGGAGAGAGATAGGTACCAGATCGAAGAGGTTCTCAAAAGGTGGTGAACAAATATCAGGAATACTAATAGGTACTCCTAAATAGATATGCATGTATGTACATATGTATATGACGGTATATGTATGCTTATAAATACTTAAATCCGTGATTAGTGTTTTGATCGCCTAAGTCGTAAAAAGTTATGCACCTACATTCGTCTAGTTTTATGCTAAAGGCTTCACTTTGGTATGTTTTTAAATTAGTTTAATTTAATACTTACGTAAGTAGATATATCCTTACATATGTTTCATTAATATTTTTTGTTAGGGAATAGTTATAGAGATTGGAATATCTACTAGAACTGGGTATATGTGCAATGTACATACATGCATACAGAACCCACACAATTCCTTTCGCATGCTTCCAGAGCACATTGGTCCCAAATCCAAAATTTTTGGCATAAACCCAATTTTTAAACTTTTAAGTGTTCAAAAAAGGCATGCATTTTCCATTAGTACATATACATACTATTGCACCTAAAAACCAGTTTAATTCAATACATCTGGCTACCATTAGTTTCTAATAAGCCATCAAAGTCAGCTCTTTCGCACAATTAGGGACACGAATTTCGATACGATACGATACCAAATCGATATTTTTTGCATTTGATACCGATACTTTTTACTCGATTCTTTTGCGACGATATTTTTTGGTATCGAGTACTTCAACCACGGTATCGAACAAATGAGTACATTCAGTGATGGAAAATTAAAATTGTGTCATATTTGTCCAAAAAATTGTGCAACGCAAAATAGTGCCGAAATATGCACAAGCACGAGTAATTTTCACTGGTACATATTGAAAAATAGGTCTGATCCACGTGCTGAAATAATTGCAGGTTTGGGCTACTTCGTAAGGTTTTTGTATGAAGTTGTATGAAGTTACCCAAATCTGTTTATTGATTTTCACATTAGAAATAATGGTAACTGGATATATAGGATTATAAATTTTTCATTTTCATACGATAATTTGACGTTTGCAAATAAAAAATCGTCAATATCTTTTTTCTTTCTCATTTTACTAAAAACACGTTATAAACAAAAAAGGGTGTGTTTTCCATTAATGCCCCTATGACACTACGTTTTTTCCTGGTATTCTACAAGGTTTTTTGTGTAAAAGAGGTGGTGCAAGGGAGTAAGCTATGTTAGAAAAAAACCAACGAAATACCATCTAGGCGGTTAAAAACCAATGAGCCAGCTTGTATTTCGATAGGTTTTTTACATTCGGCACTTTTTTCTGACAATTGTTTCATTTTGACAACTATAAAATAAATTATTTTTAAAATATAAAATATATGGAAATACAAATTTTAAATTTTGGAAAGAAGAAGTCCGGAAGAAAAATCATAATGCGCAATGGCTTCTCTTTATAACATGGACTGCACAGATATTCTGCCACTTGAGTTTCATCATTTTTTTGTTTCGATAATTTAAATTCAAATTTCCAAAAAAAAAATTAATGATGGATACATATAATCTCAATGAAAATTAATTACTTATTAATGTTGGTTTGTAAAAAATGTTTTCAAGAACTAAATAAACTTGTATAATTTTTTTAATCAGCTTGAACTATTCTTATGAGTTGGAAAAGGATTTACGTCAAAATCAAAACTTTGGAACCAGCCATGGCATACTATGCCATGGAATTAGCACTAATACAGCGATATGCGTATGCCTCAGGATACAGTTTTATTGCGTTTTTGTTAACTTTCTAGAAGACGGTGCAACTTTAAACCGTTTTAATAAATATCTTTTAAATGTGGAAAAATCTTTTATTTCCAGTCAAATTAAAATTGATAAAAAATAAATTTCGTGCTAAAAAATTGCATTTCTTTTATTTCCGCTTTCGAATTCATAATCTAGAGCATACATGGTCACCCAATGGCTCCAGTGACTCCGTTTGTCTCCCAACAACATCGCTGTGGCTCCGAGTGGCTCCCAAGAACAAGCAAATCAATTTCGACAGAATAACACACATTTCTTTTTTTCACAGAAATCGTCGTCGCGGCGAGCACTCAAACCTAACGGTCCAGCTTCGACCGACATTCATTAGCCGTGTTTCACATACGGTGATCCTAACCCAGATAAAAATTTTTGCACGTAAATGCAACAACAAAGATTTCAACTCGATTAAACCAGATAAATTGCTGGTTGATCCGCCCTGTTCGATTTGTTTTTTCCGTGCTGATTTGGCAGCACAGTGCTTTTTTGATTTGGCAGAACTGAAAAGTGACATTTGTGTATGTATACATATATATAGATATACCCTGCAGTAAATTTGTTTCACTGCTAAATGATCATTGATGATTCTTTGTTGAATATTCATCACTATCGTTTTGCGTTGGTGCAAGCGAGCAAGCTATATTGAAACAAGTAAGGAAGCCTAAGTTCGAGTGGAATCGAACATTAGATACTCAGCTGTATGGTTTCATTGTTTGTTTGCGTTTGATGAAAACACGGTGTATTTTATATAAAGCGAGTGCTGCATAAAGTAGGCGTAGCCACGCCCATTTTCAAAATTTTTATCAGTCATCCAACTAAGCATATGAATATTATTCTTTGTGCAAAATTTCATTCCTTTATGACTTCCAGTTACAAAGATGTCACGTTACAAATTCCCAAAGGGTGTTCCAGAAATATCTTTGTTAAAAAGTAGGCGTGGTCATAAACCGATTTCAATAAATTTTTGCGTGTCTATTAACACAAGTTATAAAAGTGTATAAACCAAGTTTCGTCATAATATCTCAATTATTTGTCGAGTTATGGGCTCCGAAATCTCGTTGATTCCTTTGTCTGAAAAGAGGCGGTGCCACGCCCATTTTCCGAAATTTTTCTATTTTTTGTTTCCGATCTATTGTAGAACTCATGCCACAAAATTTCAATGAATTATCTTTATATTTGACAAAGATATCGCTTAAAATGTTTTTATTAGGCCCCTTTATAGTTCCCATATATAAAAGTGGGCGTGGTCGTCAACCGATTTCGCTAAAATTTTGAACATGTATTACTACAAGTAGTGAAAGTGTATACACCAAGTTTCGTCATAATATATCGATTATTTGTCGAGTTATGGGCTCAGAAATCTCGTATATTCCTGCTTCTAAAAGGAGGCGGTGCCACGCCCATTTTTCCAAAATTTTTGTATTTTTTGTTATATGTCCATAGTTGGACACCTTCCATAAAACTTCAATGATATATCTTTATATTTGACAGAGATATCGCTTAAAATGTTTTATTAGGTCACTTTATAAGACCCATATATAAAAGTGGGCGTGGTCGTCAACCGATTTTGGCAATTTTTCGTCAAAACATTTGCCTAAGTAAGTATATTACGCACACCAAATTTCATCGATATATCTTCAACGGTTTCTGAGTTATGACTTATAAAACTTTCAATGTTTGCCCCTTAATAAGTGGGCGTGGCACCGCCCATTTTCCAAAATTTCACCATATTTCTTCATAAGGGCCTGAGCTCAATACGTGTGTGAAATTTTATCACTCTAGCTCTATTAGTGACTGAGATACAAAATTTCCGATTTTTACTATATAGGGGAGGTGGGCGTGGTCATGGTCCGATTTCGCCCATTTTCAATACCATCCGTTCCTGTCTTGATACCAACTTACATTTCAAATTTCATCAAAATATCTCAATTTTTGCGCGAGTTATCGTGCGTACAGACGGACAGACGGACAGACGGACAGACGGACGGACATGGCTCAATCGATTTCTCTTTTCACCCTGATCATTTTGATATATATAAGTCTATATCTATCTCGATTATTTCATTCTGTTACAATCCACCGTTAGGAAATCAAAACTATAATACTCTGTGTACTAGTACAGCTGAGTATAAAAACCAAACGAAATACCATCTAGGCGGTTAAAAACCAACGAGCCAGCTTGTATTTCGGTAGGTTTTTTGACATTCGGCAGCTTTTCTGCCAAAGTTTTCAATTTGACAACTATAAAACAAATTATATTTAAAATAAAAAATATATGGAAATACAAATTTCAAATTTGCCTCTTGTAAGCTTCTGCTTTGGCCGTAAGGGGAAAGAAGAAGTCCGGAAGGAAAATTATACTGCGCCCTGGCTTCTCCTTATAACATGGAATACATAACTATCCCGCCATTTGAGTTTCATAATTTATTTCAGTAATTTAAATTCAAATTTCCAAAAAAATTATTTTTGAAATAGTTATTTTCATTTAGTTTGAAGTTTAAAGTCAATCAAATTGTTTTTGAGGGAGTATTTGTCTCTTTTCAACGTACAGAATAATTGTTTTTGCGCTATTATAACTCTGACGAGTTTTATGGCCGAGCTTCTCTCCCAATTCGAGGTGTGCTCCTTTTGTTTTTCCTACCATTGGACAGTTTTATGCCGGCTCCGAACGGAGTCATATAGGCATTAGGAAAGCAAACCATTTATTTGAAAAAATTCAGCAGCCTTTATATGAAAGCATTCACTGATGCCTCTTCATGATGAATTTCATCAGTGATTCATAAAGGATTCATTTCAGATTTTTACTGCTGGGTATATGTTGTATATGTTTCTTCTTCTTTTTAGTTCTTTTCGAGTGCAGCCAATTTTCATTATGAGCCGGGTTGTTTCAGTAAAAATTTATCTTAACCCAGACCCAGATGTAATAACTGAAATACCCCTATTGTGTAGTTACGCCTTCATACATACACTGCCGGTCACTTGAATAGCGTCCCCACGCTACTATTTACAAAAGCGCGAATTAATGAAAATGGGCCCTTCTATGCTGCTTAACGTTTTGACGCTTTTTTGTGCCTCCCTTTCTTCTCACACCAATAGCTGTAACAAATATTGGAAGTGTACCGTTATATTGTTTTTTCTAGTTCTTTTCTAGGTTGTCAAAATTTGCTGTTAGTTTTTCGGCCACTTGAATAGCGCCCCCATGCTCATTAGTAGTTTTCGTGTTTGCGACGAGGAAGAACGTTAATCAAAACTTTTATTAATAAAAATATAGTGTTTTTAGTATTGACTAAAATTAATATGGGCCGTGCGAAAGCATTAAGTTTATGCGAAAAGGAGAAAATTAAAGCCTTTAAAGAGTGTGGACTATCCATTCACAAAATTGCGAAAAAAATGAATAGAAGCCGCAAAGTTATTTCTACATTTTTACGCAACGAAAAGGCTATGGAAAAAACATGAAAGGTCGAACATCAACCGTAATTTCACCCGCTGACAAAAGGGCTATTTTGAGACATGCGTCCAATTCGCAAGACTCCGCCGCAAAAATTAAGGAAAAAACTGGAGTAAAAGCGAGTGTACGTACAGTCAGAAGTATTATTTTTAAAGCTGATCATCTCAAACGTCTAAAACTACAAAAAAAAACCTCCCTTAAATACAATCCGGAAAGAGCATCGCCTCAATTTTTGCCGCGAACACATGTCTTGGACCACAGAATGGCACTACGTTGTATTTTCAGACGAAAAGAAATTTAATTTGGAGGGTCCCGATGGATATGCCTATTACTTTCATGATCTTCGGAAAGAAACCATTACTCTGGATCGCTTGCATAGCCGCGTTGGTGGAATTATGGTATGGGGAGCAATTTCATACTATGGTGCTTTTGAGATCCAATTCTTATCTGATCGTATGAACGCAACAGCATACAATAACGTATTGAAAACAGCTTTCCCAGAAATCAAAAACATTTTTGGGCCTTTGTCTTGGAAATTCCAGCAGGATAACGCTCCTATCCACAATGCCAGAGCCGTAAAAACCTGGATTGAGCGCCAGAATGTTCCGTTGCTTACTTGGCCTCCATATTCACCTGACCTTAACATAATAGAAAATGTTTGGGGATGGCTGGTTCGAAAAGTGTATGAGTCAGGAAAACAATATGCCACTAAAGAGGAGCTTATTGATGGAATTAAAAAGGCATGGTCGGCTAGTTCTCTTGATTACATCCAGAAACTCTATGACTTTACCAGATAGGATGTACGAAGTTATCAAGAATCAAGGCGGGTCAACGCATTATTGATTTTTAACGGAAAATATGAAAAATTGATGTAAATTTTATGAGGTCTTATTCTTACTGATAGATATGGAAATGTAGCCAGAAAATATGTAGGGGTTCTAAGGTAAATGTACAAATTGTAGTTTATTGCACGTGTGTGCTTTTCTGAGTTACATTACAAACTGAAACTTAATTGCTACCCTAACTGTCCACCTAGCCCACGACGTTGGATAACGCTGCTGCTGCTCTGCTGGCGGCTAGCGACGTTGACACAATCGTCGCGCTGATGATGTTTATTGATGATGTTGTAATAGCTGCTTTTGCTGATGCAGTTAAATATGATGAAGAGAATTGTGGCGCTTGTGATGTTGTCATAGCGCAATGACCCTAGTCGATAGTTTCGCTGACACAGCAACGTATGTCAACAACGATATGCGATCATACCGTGTGATCGCATTTCTGCTGATCTAGCTAGTTGCATGAAGTGGCATGCTGTTGTAATTTAGCTGGATGTGATTGACCTGGGCGAAGGCTAGGAAGGCAGCTGTGACATTTGGTTAATGCCATCTGTGGGAAGAAACCTATGATAACTCTTCCCCTTCTAAGTGAGGGACGTCCGCGGACCTTGTGGCGGCGTTTTCAATAACGGCTTTGATGGATTTGGCTAAGGACGCTTTCTTTCTCTTCACTGCTGCTCGCTGAAATGCGTATGCGAGCATTCCTATAATGAGTAGGGCTCCCAGAGCGGCGAAATTCGCCAGGTTATTGCGTTCAACGCTTTGCTGCAGATGTTTAATATGCTGAAGGTTTTGCTGATTTACGTGGTGAAGGTAAGGTGCGCTCAGAATTTCTATGTGCTGTGTCAAGTTGATATCCGGGGACCATGGCGCTTCGGGTTTCAAGGGCGCCGTGGAATTTTCGTTATAAAATAGGGTGCCGTTAACTTTTACCATTTTTTCGAAGGCCACCAGGTAAGTTCCATTCACTGTGATTGGAGCCTCGTCGTCCTCTTCTATGACCGCCGTTTGGTCGTTAATAACAATCATACCGTCACCTATCGATGTAATAGGTGCGAGATTGTTGTATGTTGTACCACAGTTGGCCGTGTTGCGCGTCATTAGCTGTAGAGCGCATGATGTTGCTGATGATGCTAGGCAGAATTCTGGGGTTGTGTTACTACAATTTCTTACCGCTACAGTTTGGTTGTCGCATGTAGCTAAGGTAGGTTCTTGCAAGTGTAGAATTTGGTGGTCGTGGGCTACTGGAAAAATTCGTATTCTCTTGCATCTAAATCTAGGTATAGGATATTTCATTAAAAAGTATATTACATTATTGTATTGAACTATTTTAATCTTAACTAAAGGTATGATATCAGCTATCGTGAGGTTTGTGAAGTGCTTTATCTCGATTATTGAATTTATCTCCGCATTATCCAAAAGAATGGGATTGAGCGTTCCAATTTTTGCGAAAGTAATGGAAGTGATCAAGTTATCCAATTCTGTTATCATTGCCCTATTTCTGGCCATAAGAATGTCGTAAAGGTAACCTGTGTCTATTTCTCTTTGTTTTGCTTGTTTTAGGATCTTATTCACTGTGAGAGTAAGGCTATTAATTTCCTTTTGTACCTCCGTATTAATAATGAACTGCCTGTCCTGTGAGTCGATTAATTGTTCCTCTGTGCTACTCAGTCTGTCGAAGTCATCGTGGTCAGGAGTGCCAGTAATATATTTTAATAATGTGCCGAGGGCGTTTAAACTTCTCGCCTGCCTATGGTGGGTATTTATCAATTGTAGAAGTCTGTCAATTTGGCCTATGTCCGCATGCAATATTTTCTTCATGTGCGATTGGGGGAAATGATCTGTTGCGTTAAACGTTTCGTCTCGTAGTAGTTCGTAAAGAGTTAAGTTGGTGATATGCTTGATGTGTCCAAAATTTTCCCAGATTATAATGTCTCCGTCCACCACTGGGATGTACCTTGCGTTAGTGTAGTCCATTATCCGTCCCTTTAACAACGATGCCGATAGCAATGTAGAAAATACCAGGAATACCCTAAAAAATAAATATTTAATTGTCCATTAGTAACGACATAGGTTACTTAGCTCGTGCGAAGGTTGTCCTTATGGACCCTCCTTCCTCTTATAAGCACTGTGGTGCCGAGATCCTTTTCGACCTCCTCTTCGGTGTAGAGAGGCGTCAATTTATTTCCTAGTCTTCTATTGTTTTTAACTAGAACTTTCTCCCCCACCGCAAACTCCCTGTCTTGTCGATTCTTATTATGTATTTCAAGCTCCTTATCCTGCGCTTTCTCCAGGCGAGAGGTTACCAATTCATCCTCTTTGCCTGACTGAAAAATTGTTATAGGTTTCATTTTCGTTACTGTATGAATGGACCTATTGTATTTGATTGTGGCCAGAAGAATAATTTCTTCAATGTCGTCCATATTTGTATCGAGTTTGAGGCATCGCGATATTTCCATCAATGTGCTATGGAATCGCTCCACCTGGCCATTTGATGTACTGTGAAGGGGTGGGGCATTCACGATGTCAATATTAAAATGATTCTTCAGCATGGATTTGATACTATTAGAATTCAGTGATTTTTCATTGTCACAGTAAATAGTTTTTGTACCTGAAAACATGTTGATTAGCTGAAGAAGCTGTGGTTTTACGTCTACTATTGTCCTAGACTTTAAGGACTGTACTATAGCAAACTTTGAAAACTTGTCAATGCAAGTTAAGAAATACTTGGAGCCTGTTGAAAATATGTCGATGTGGAGGATCTCCCCACAATATGTTGGAATGGGAGTCTGAGCAATAAGTTGCTTTTTAGGATGGCGATCATACTTCGCCTGAGAGCATGTATGGCAGTTAGACGCAAACTGCTTGGCCTTTCTCTCCATTTTGGGGAAAAAATAGTCTTCCAATATTTGCTTTACGTTCTCTTGGGGTGCCCGATGTGCCCGATTATGTTCGGCAGCGATAATTTCTTGTTGCTCGTTCGGGTCTGTTATGTCATTGACAAATTTTTCCGTATGTCTAAATTTGACTGTGGGGAAAAGTTCAACCAGTTTGTCCTGAAATTGTGCTAGTGTATGTAGGTCGCAATATATTGCGTTAACAACATCTACTTTTACCGCTTCCTGTAGGAGGCTTATTAAATCCTCGTTACTCTTGAACGAAATTAGATGCCTAGTTTTTTTTCCAAAAATTATAAACGTTCTTTTTCCCTGTTCTATGCCTTCTTCTACTAGTATCTGATTACGAAAGCAGTTCACTGGTTTATGAGTTCTCTCAATCGTGTTAGTTGAGGAAACTTCGCTATGAATTGTTTCGGTACTCATGTTATCCAGGGCATTCATATGTTGCCTAGACAATGCATCTGCGACTACATTCTCCTTACCAGGTTTGTAAATGAGTTTTGCGTTACATTCATCTATGAAGGCTTTCCATCTTTTAATTTTTGAATTTGGGTTTCTGTCTGAAACCGCAAAAGTGAGCGGTTGGTGATCCGTATGAACCTTAATATCTGTTACGCCGTACAGGTAGTTTCTAAGGGTTTTAAGTGCCCAAACGATGGCCAACAGCTCTCTTTCGTTTGTGGCAAAGTGTTCCTCACTACTGGTCAAAGTACGGGATATCATTGTTATAGGTTTCCCTTCCTGTGACAGGACAGCACCTATTGCGTGCGACGATGCATCCGTGGTTAAATCAAACGATTTATTAAAATCAGGGTAGGTTAGTGTCACCTCCTCTGATGCTAGTATTTCCTTTAAGGTAGTGAAGGCTTTTTTCTGTTCCTCAGTCAAATCAAGTTCGATTTTTTTCGACTGCGACGCAGTAACTCGGCCATATTCACCCCTCATTATATTTGAAAGTGGCTTCGCTATTTTAGCGAAATCCCTAATGAAACAGCGGTAGTACCCCGCTAAACCCAAAAATGATCTTAGCCCCCTCAGAGTAGTGGGCTCCTGAAAATTCCTGATGGCATCCACTTTATCCGGGCACGTCTTGATTCCGCCCTGTGAAACTAAAAAACCCAGGAATTCTACTTCGGTTTTGAAAAATTTTGATTTTTCCGCCGACACTCTCATGTTGGCTTCAAATAAACTTCTCAAAATCACTTCCACATCATCTAAATGTTGTTCTTCGTTTTGGGAAAATATAATGACATCATCCATATAGACAAAGCATTTGCTTCCTATGTGTTCTCTCAACACATCATCTATTGCCCTCTGGAAAATGCTGGGAGCATTCTTTAGACCGAACGGCAATCTACAAAATTCGTACTTTCCATTCTTTACGGAAAATGCTGTTTTTTCTCTGTCCCGTTCCAGCAGGTTGATCTGATGGAAACCAGATTTCAAATCAAGGGTAGTAAAAAATTTACTTCCACCTAGATTTGATAAAATTCCTGTGATATCCGGGATTGGATATTTATCACTGATGGTTTTTTCGTTGAGCTTTCGAAAATCTATAACCATCCGCTTTTTTTCTTGCCCAGTTTCGTCAAGGCCCTTCTTTTTTACCACCCATATGGGATTATTATATGGTGACCTGGATGGCCGAATGATGCCGTTTGCTAGCAGTTCTTGAATTTCCTTGTTCACGAAATCCGAGACGCCCAATGGGTAAGGGTATAGTCTTGAATACACGGGGTCTTCATTCGTAGTGCGAATCGTTGCTACTACGTTTGTGTTGTATGGTAGTGCTTCGTTAGGGTCTGCAAAAACCCCATTTATGCTACCAATCATTTTTGAGAATTCTTCTTCTAGATTTTGTGGGACGTTTTCCGCCTGCAGTCGCAAGTGACTAATATCCTCGCTAGATACAAATAGTATAATCTCCTTACCAAAATCATGTGTTATTGTGTTTGTTTTTAAATTAATAGACGCATGCACCTTGTTCAATAAGTCAAGGCCAACTACACCGTCAAATGAAGTAAGATTGGGTAATAAAAAAAATTCTGTTATTGTCCCAAAAATTTTAACCTTGCATTTATGTTTGATGGGGGTAACGCCATGAATAGACTTTACTAAAAATGAGTTTTCTACTGGTTTTATTCCTTTCAGGCCTGGAAGGGGCCTGATATAGCTCCTTGACGCCCCCGTGTCAACAAGGAGCTTTACTTCTTTCCCTCCTATTGACCTTGAAATCCAAGGAAGGAGGGACTTTGCCCTAAAAAATTAACCTCATCGGATTCGATGTTGTCGGCTGCCTGCTCAGCTTCGTTATTGTATGTTTCTTCATTTTGCGACTCCCGCTCATCGGTAAGATGGTTTACGCGCTGTATTTTGGGTCCTGTGTACCGTCCCGAGTTCGCTACACGTTTTTGCCCGTTCCCTTGCAGCTTACCATATTGTTCCTGGCTAGGATTACTTGCTTGGTTTTTAAATTGGGATATGGAGGGATCCACTTCCATAGGTTCAATGCGCCTTTGGCTTGAATAATTACTATTGGTAAATGGTTTTTGGGTATTTCCATAATTTTGTGGACGACTGGCCTGTTTATTTTGTTTAGTTACCGAAAAATGCGGGTTTTTATGACCCACACCGTGATCGTAGTTAGGTGCCTTTTGATTGGCCGGATTCTGACTTCCGCCAGGTTTTTCTTGAAATCTGTTCGCGAAATTCATTGCGAAAGCGTAACGCTCATTGTTGGCGTCTACCTCTTGTGCCAAAGCCAGGGCGGATGGGAGGTCAGATGGCCTGGATGCGAACAAGATATCGCATAGTGGTTTCCTTAAACCTGATATAAACACTCTGAGTGCATCAGCCCTATATTTCTCATTTATAGTGTCTGCAACACCACTCTCATAAGACATTATTGTCTTATTTGCCAACAGAGTTAACTTCTTTTCTACCTCATCGTAGAATTCTAGGCATGTCATTGATCCTTGTCTCAAGGTGGATAATTCCTGCTCGATTAAGTATATCGGCCGTTTGTCCGCGTACGTAAAGTCGAGTCTGGAGATTATAGCGCTAAAGTTAAGCACTGTGTTAAAAGAAGAAAGTACTGCGTCGGCAGCACCTCTCACCTTGTTTCTAATAATAGTAACAGCTTGGTAGTGGCGTTCACTGCCATCGTACCTCCTAAATAATTCGTAAGCATTGTGTGCAGCTTCCCGCCAGGATACGTACGTGCCCTGGTGGCCAAAAAATTCTGGAAGGGTCTTTATCGCGTCTAGCGTAATATCGCAGGTAGTTAGGGGGTTGATTGTTACCCTACTATATTTCTCTACCTTAGGTTTGTTTATTGTTACTTGATTCTGCAAAGCAAGAAGCTTCTTGTCAAACTCTGTTTTCTGTTCGGCTAAAGCTCTCCTGACCTCTGCTTTTGCTATCTCGCTAACTTGTTCAGTATTCATTGTATTTTGTCTGTTTGCTGCTAAATTTAAATTCTTAAAGAGGTCCTCCAATACCTCGGTCATCTAACATTCAAAGATTTTCTTGAAAAATTTTCACAAAGGACACATAGGTTTATTTAGCACCTATTCTTTATTAATTATTTATTTTTTCCAATTTCGGTTTTTCACTTTCACTAATTTTTTTAGAGCACTTCACTTACCCCTTCATACTTAGGTAGTATCTTAATCTATCTACGTTAATTATTGATTTTCTTCTTCCGTTGTTGCTTGCTGTTCTTCGGTCTGCTTCCTTCTAACTGCTTGCGATTATTATCATTGACTTCGCCACGAGGATGTTTGTTTCGAATCCTTCTAACTGCTGTTTGCGGTTATTATTTGTCCCTTAGGATCAAAATGATTAGTGTTTTTCCAGCCCAACGTTTGGGGCGCCAATTGTAGTTTATTGCACGTGTGTGCTTTTCTGAGTTACATTACAAACTGAAACTTAATTGCTACCCTAACTGTCCACCTAGCCCACGACGTTGGATAACGCTGCTGCTGCTCTGCTGGCGGCTAGCGACGTTGACACAATCGTCGCGCTGATGATGTTTATTGATGATGTTGTAATAGCTGCTTTTGCTGATGCAGTTAAATATGATGAAGAGAATTGTGGCGCTTGTGATGTTGTCATAGCGCAATGACCCTAGTCGATAGTTTCGCTGACACAGCAACGTATGTCAACAACGATATGCGATCATACCGTGTGATCGCATTTCTGCTGATCTAGCTAGTTGCATGAAGTGGCATGCTGTTGTAATTTAGCTGGATGTGATTGACCTGGGCGAAGGCTAGGAAGGCAGCTGTGACATTTGGTTAATGCCATCTGTGGGAAGAAACCTATGATAACTTACATAATTCCGTAATACTAAGGACTTTTCTGAATTGCAGGATTTTTGGAGCTTAAACTATAGACCGCAAACTGAAAAATAAATATGTTACAAATAAATTGATGCATTGAGGCTCATTCTCAATTGCTAAAAAATTAAAATAACTATAAATACTATTTATTTTAATTAAAATTTTATATACATGCAAATGTCCCTAATTCCGTGACAAAAATTGTCTCATGTCCCTAATTCCGTGAATAAATGTACCTAATTCCGGCCTTGTAACAAAATGCACAGAAATAATTTTTCAAATCATTATATGTATTACATATTAGATTTAAATAGTTAAATTATTATTTATATGAAATTGAAATTTGTGTTTTTAACAAAATAAATTTAAATAAAGAAAAAAATTATTAAAAATTAAATTTTTTTCTTTATAAAAATTCAGATACTTATTAAAAAAGGGCAAAATAATAATAAAATTAAATATCATTAACATTTTTTTAATGTTGAAGAATTACATTTAGATACGAACTTAAACGAAAGACAAAGAAAGTACAAAAAAAACATAAAACGTAAATGTGCGAAATATCACGGAATAAGGAACAGTATGAAGACCCTAATTCCGTGATAGTACCGCCAGTCACTTATAAGTTGAATATTAGCGAATAGGTTAAAAAATGTGTATCACGGAATTAGGTCAAGAAATTCTCTAGGACTTTATTTAACGGAAAAATGTTTTATTACCATTCGTTCTTTTCAAAAAAGCTATTTAAAAGAAGAAAGAATTAAGTACTAAAATTTCCTAATTCCGTGATAGTCACGGAATTATGTACATGGGAAAATGAAAGATGTCTCTAATTCCGTGATAAAGAAAATTTACTTTTAAGAAAAAAATAACTATTGAAATAATAATAATTTGTACAAAAACAAATACCAGATGCCTATTGAATCATAAAATATAATAATATTGATAAAAATCTTAACCAGTAGCCTTAAGAAAATAGTCGATGCTCCTTAACCATTCGCTTAAGAAATTTGCTGTATTATGCTAATTTTCTGACCTGTCAGTTTTAAAGTGGTTTTATTAAATCAGTAAGCTCTAAAATTACAACAAAATTATAAATTAATATACTTTGAAGTTAAAATAATATCATATAATATTTTATTTGATTAAATATTGTACCAATTCCTTATTTTAACGAATATAAACGATTATCACGGAATAATGTACTATCACGGAATTATGTACACTTACCTTATTCAAGTGACCCAAAATTTGCACTGAATTTATAGAGTAATTTCCATTGAAATTTTTTATGTTTTTTACTGTTAGCGTTTCTCAAGTGTATCTTTGATTTTTTCAATAAAAATGTGTTTTCTTATATGAAAAAATTAATTCATTTGAATAACCTTATTTATTTGGGAAATATTGCAGTTAAAAGCAGAAGGGATGGGATGGTGCTATTCAAGTGTCCGGCAGTGTACATACATACATATGTACATATGGTTGTACATTTATATCTGCTACCTCGTTGTTTAGCAAAATATTTGAATGCCTAGCTGCAGCATATCTACCATGTATGTAGGTACATTGTACATTTGTTCTTTTCAAAACGACATCTAAGAATAGAAAGTGCTCATGGGAGTATGATTTTTTTTATGTATGTTGTTGCAATAAACCGTTATTTGGCAAAATAATATTTTTATAACTCCGAGAAGAAGGTTGTTGCAATTTTTATTGTTGTTGTCGTGTGGCTCCCTTATGCTTAATTTGTGGCCACCTATGATCTAGAGGTCAGAACGTGTCTATTGGTACCTCTTTTAACTATTTTAGAGGATATTTTAAGGTTGCACCTTCTAGAAAATTACCGCTTTCGATACCGATGCTTTGAGTATCGAGTAGTTTAGTAAGTAGAATTTACTCTTACCAAGTTTTTCCATGTTTCTAAGTGTATTAGGGTAGCTTTGAAGTGCTTTGCGAAAGGTATATGGCTAGCGTAGATCTAAACTGGTCTATCTAACAAAATACAAAATTGGAGAAAACAGATGAAACGCGTTTTAATGCGGTGTGCGATTGTTGATGTATGTTAAGTGAATATTGTAAATTATTATGTTAGCTTAATAGTTAACTTAACATTCTGCATTAAAAAAAAATTATTATAGAAACGTTTTTTATATAATATTTATATGTAACAAGAAAACTTGTTACATAGACCACTTTAGAATTTTCAATTTTTAAGGAAGTTTGAACTACAAATTGAAAATTATATGAATAAAACAACAAAAAATATGTGAAAGGAAGTACTTTAATTACAACAAGTAAGGAAGCCTAAGTTCGAGTGGAATCGAACATTAGATACTCAGCTGTATGCTTTCATTGTTGTTTACGTTTGATGGAAACACGGTGTATTTTATATAAGCGAGTGCTGCATAAAGTCATCCAACTAAGCATATGAATATTCTTTGTGCAAAATTTAATTCCTTTATGACTTCTAGTTACAAAGATGTCACGCTACAAATTTCCAAAGGTTGTTCCAGAAATATCTTTGTTAAAAAGTAGGCGTGGTCATAAACCGATTTCAATAAATTTTTGCGTGTCTATTAACACAAGTTATAAAAGTGTATAAACCAAGTTTCGTCATAATATCTCAATTAGTTGTCGAGGTATGGGCTCCGAAATCTCGTAGATTCCGTTGTCTAAAAAGAGGCGGTGCCATGCCCATTTTCCAAAATTTTTATACTTTTTGTTTCCGGTCTACTGTAGAACTCATGCCACACAATTTCAATGAATTATCTTTATATTTGACAAAAATATCGCTTAAAATGTTTTCATTAGGCCCCTTTATAGTTCCCATATATAAAAGTGGGCGTGGTCGTCAACCGATTTCGCTAAAATTTTGAACATGTATTACTACAAGTAATAAAAGTGTACACACCAAGTTTCGTCATTATATATAAATTATTTGTCGAGTTATGGGCTAAGAAATCTCGTATATTCCTGTTTCTAAAAAGAGGCGGTGCCACGCCCATTTTCCAAAATTTTTGTGTTTTTGTTTTATGTCCATAGTTGGACTCCTGCCATAAAATTTCAATGATATATCTTTATATTTGACAGAGATATGGCTTAAAATGTTTTTATTAGGCCACTTTATAATACCCATACATAAAAGTGGGCGTGGTCGTCAACCGATTTTGGCAATTTTTCGTCCAAACATTTGTCTAAGTAAGTATATCACGCCTACCAAATTTCATCGATATACCTTCAACGGTTTCTGAGTTATGACTCATAAAACTTTCAATGTTTGCCCCTTAATAAGTGGGCGTGGCACCGCCCATTTTCCAAAATTTCACCACATTTCTTCATAAGGGCCTGAGGTCAATACGTGGGTGAAATTTTATCACTCCAGCTCTATTAGTTACTGAGATACAAAATTTCCGATTTTTACTATATAGGGGAGGTGGGCGTGGTCATGGTCCGATTTCGCCCATTTTCAATACCGTCCGTTCCTGTCTTGATACCAACTTGCATTCCAAATTTCATCAAAATATCTCAATTTTTGCGCGAGTTATCGTGCGTACAGACGGACAGACGGACAGACGGACGGACGGACATGGCTCAATCGATTTCTCTTTTCACCCTGATCATTTTGATATATATAAGTCTATATCTATCTCGATTATTTCATTCTGTTACAATCCACCGTTAGGAAATAAAAACTATAATACTCTGTGTACTAGTACAGCTGAGTATAAAAATAACATACACATGTTCGTAAATGATCACCTCTGCATGAAAAGTAACAGTAACCTAGTTTTCTCCACGGCGGGCTGGTAGAAAATCTTCTGGATTGTTTTCTCTTTCATCTCTGCGGTTTACATGTGGAGAGACAGGTAAAAGGGGTGATGAATCGGTGCACCACCACCGCGGTGGTACAAATTTCAAAATTTTTTTTATGTCCTGTATTTTTTTGAATTTCAAAACCCGTATGTCGCTGCCCTGATCTGGTGTAAAATTCTGCAAGAACTCTATGAAATCATGTAGGTTCACGCTAGATTTCTTTATATCGACGGATTTATATGTTTCACAATAATCATGATTAAACTGCATCACAGATTCACCCTTGACAAATTTTACCTTTCGCATTTGGGAAATTTTTCCACCGTCGTCTACTATACTCTGGTAGGCCCTGAACATTGGCCGTCGTTCGTCAAATGACATAAATTTCCCCACCATACTATTAACATCAAAAGGAGCATGCTTTCTACAATTTTTAACCAATTCCATCCACTCATCTGGTGTAATATCATACTGGTCTATGGTAGTCTATGCTAGTTGGACCACTTTAGAATTTCTTGCAATGACAAAAGGACGTGATTTCTAAAGTGAAATTTTTATCGTTTGGGCACTTTGGTGAAGAAATAAGACCTACATCAATTTTGCACGGATAAATTTATGATTTTCAAGTTCAAAAATGTGCATAATTCGATTTCTGAAAAAATGTTAGATAGACCAGTTTAGTTCTACGCTAGCCATATTATGTTAAACAAAATTTATAATTTTTGTGTTTCGTAGACAAAAAGTTATGAAACTACACAATTCTTCACAAAAGTGAAGACGCTATATTTTTAAGTAAAGTGTATTTAATAAAGCCATGCAAAAATATTATTGCCGTTTTTAAAAAATTCGATATTTTTCCAGTAAACTTCTATCTCAGCAATTCCGCGCTAATCTATGTAGTATGATGTCGCTGTCTTAACCACAAAAAGTGAGTTGCGGACGTTACTTATTATACTATTTCGTAATCTGCTATGAAACACGCAAGTTTTAACGGGTCTTGCGTTAAGAAAACCTTCAAAAAAATATTTCGACACACCCTATTAATGGCTAATTTTTTCGAAATTTAAATTCGCTTATTTATTTGAAATTTACCTTAACATACATAAATATATAGAACTCTGTATTCAATTACGCTAATTTTGACACCTTTTGCGATATAGTATCTCAAAAGGAAATTTTTCTCATACCTGGAAGGGCCACCCTACTGGCAGTCACGGTCAGATTTTTTTTTTTTTTTTTTTTTTTTTTGAGAAAAATATATAACTTATTTCGTGCACTAAATAAAAAAAATAATAAAAAAAATTCTGGTTTCTCAAGTGCTATTTAGAAGAAATTTTTTTTACGAAACTTTTGATTTTCAAATTAGGATTTTTATAAGAAATTTTAAAAATCAGGAAACTTTTATTCATTTAAAAATTAGACTGTTTTATTACAAACACGATGAATACTTTATTTTTGGTGATTTTATCCAAGTAAAAAAAATAATATTTTATGGACGAAAAACTCGGTTAGATTACCCAGCTTTTTTCAGCTGTAAAAGTCCGCCTCAAGATTTTTAGCTTATGTTGAGACTCTAACTTGTTTTTTTTTGCAACTTTGTTATTTGACATCCGATTTTTAAAATTGATAGATATGTCATTATTTTAGTCTTTTGAACAGGCTTTGAAATTATTTTCAACTTTTTTTTTCATTTCCATTGAATTTCATTTTCATTTGAAAATTAACAGCGCAGCAGAAGTATAAAAAATAAAAAGTTCTACTGTACTGCATCTGCGCAGCCTTAAGTTTCAAAAAATTATAGTCGACTGTTATGTGGCTGTACTGTGTCGGCTGTATTGTGGAAATTTGTACAGCACAGCAAAGGGCAAACATAATTTTGAGTTTTTACAGCACTATTGTTATTGTTTTTTTTTAATTTATGGGAACACAATCGAAATTGTAATGTACAAAAAAAAACAATTTCAAAAAGCCGCACTTAAAACTAAAATTCTGTTTATCTGTGCTTTACTATCGACTGATCTGTTTGAAATTACACAGTAAAGCAACAGCAAAAATAAACAAACAAATATATTCGACTGTTCTGTGCTTCGACTTCAGATATTTTCAAAGGAAATCGAAATTCAAAAGTTCTCACAAAATTATGATAACTTTCGCAGAACGGAAACAGCTTATTTTTTGAGACTGTTGGTGTTGTGCTGGCACACAGTGCTTGGGAAGCTTTATATTTCCCTCTAATGTCCTTTGATCTGTGAAGTCGTTTTCATATAGTTGGGTCACCTAACCGAGTTTTTCGACCATAAAACATCCTTGTTTAAGTGACTTGCGCTCACTTAAATTACGTATATGCATTACGTGCATATAAAAGATTGCATGACTTGGAAACCCTCTTCTACTTCTCGCTATTGGCATCACTGTCACATAGTTGGAAGTCCGACCGCTATATTTCCAGTATAGCGGTCATAAATTCGCAGATAAAAAGGCAAATCCCTTGGGCCTAAGGCGCAGTTATTCTTCAGCAGTTCACGCAGTTATTCGTCAGTCATTCGTGAGTTATTTACACAGTTTTTCTTCAACGCAGTTTTCGATCGGAAGTGTAGCTCAGTAATTCGTAATCTTTATTTACATATCGGTCAACGCGAATCGTTTCATAATCTCCGCGATCAAAACGGGATCATCTCGGCGTATACCTAAATCATAACCTATCCGAAATATCAATAACACAACCCAAAGAATCGCGTCGGTAAAAATCTCAACCAATATAAATCAACGAACCAACTCAAGGATTCCTCCACATCCACATATACATATATCTCCCTTCTCATCATCATCCTCATCCTCATCAGCTATCGAAATACCTTCAGGTAAGAATCACCGACATACATTCACATTGCAGTCACACTGCATTTGTTCAATCCTTTTTGTTTCACTTGAAAAAAATCGTCAAAAATAAAGTATTTATCGCATCTTTTTAATATTACGCTTAAAATGTTTGCAATAAAACAGAATAATTTTAAAAATAATAAAACTTTTCTGATTTTTACAACTTATAAAAACCCCAATAAAAAACCAATTTTTTTCAATAATCGCAAAAATTCAAAAAATGCTGACTTTCCAAAGTTAGTATTGAAAATATGTAGGTGAAATCGGACTACATATAAAAACGCACACATCCCATATATGGGATCTTTCGAAAAACACACAAAATGTTATAATTCAGAAACTAATATAACCCGAGTAATAAATTTTCAGCCATGACTTTATGAAGTTATAAGGAAATATGCTAAAATTTTAGAAATGTAACATAATTTAATTTATAAGTGGTATGTCGTTAGAAGCGTACTTTAATTATCTTTCGAACGGAGTAGATATGGTTTGCGGGTATTTGTAACTTCAGCGAAAAGAATTTTTGATTGAAGTTGTAACCAAAAAAAACTCAAAATTACGTTATCTCAAAACCCTAACCATAAGAAAATGGTTTTGATCTCAGCAGGTTCATACCAGCCCTCCCCTATACCTGAAATTCTTGGTATTTTCTCAAATTAATTATTCGTAAACTAGTGTTTTCAACATATAGCTTTGAATATGATAGAAGTAAAATTTATCTACCAGAATTTCGTGGGGGGTTCAAACACCCAGAACCCCCCCCCCCCCCCCCCCCTAAATACGGCCTTGGTCCCCATCCATTCATGCAAAAATTTTAAGAATGTAATCCAAAAATCTACCTTGGTTTGAATTTGGGTTGTAAAATTCCGAACCGTTTTGAATTTAAACAATTTTTACTGTCCCCTGTAAAATTTGGATGGCAGCAGATACGCGGTATTGCACTTTAAGCGACTATATATATGTACATATCTAGGTTCTCTGAGAACTTCTAGCAAGGAATTCACCACACTAGAGTACACGAACCACCATCGAACCACTTGTTGATTACGTATATATGGATGTCCATACGAATTGTGGGGCTGGCTAATTAACACGGAACTATTCAAATATGCATGTACCTACATATGTACATATGTATATACACATGTATGCACATATATGTATATCTATATATTACATACATACATATGTATCTACTTATTTTTTATCATGTTGGAGTGTACCTACCTCAACGCACAGTAAGAGCCTAAAGCATGTAATTAAAGTAGGTAATTTATTTCAATTTTTCTAATTCTTTACATACATATTTAGTTTTTGATGGACTTAAAATTTTGTTCATTATAAAAAATATGTAAGTATGTATGTATGTATGTACATACATATGTGCATCTATAACTACCCTGCAAAAAGTGGACCACGTAATATGGTAGTACAGGACCAGGTTACGTTGCGATGTCATTGGACATGACCACCCCTGCTTCACCGCTGCATAACAAAGGACTATATAAAAAACCACCCCATTTGGGCCATATACTAATCTGCTTACAGTGGACCACGTTTTAAACTACATCCCAATACCCTAGACCGAGCCAAATTGCCGACCAACCACGAATTAGTTAGCGGCGAACGACAATTTACATTCGATGTGGTCCGATGCAGCATAACATGTAACCATGGCTATGTTCAGAAACGCAGCATGAAACGCAACAGCGGCAGTAATTATTTTTTTGATGATTGTGATGAGCGACGCTTCATGCAAAATTTACGTTTATGAACGCTCTGCTTCTACTACAAAAGCAGGTTGCGCTTCAAACTGAGTTTCTGAACAAAGCCCATGTCTGTAACTAGGTCGCTTCACGAGTGGTACTATGCAGCATAACATGTAACCAAGTCCGTAACCACGTCCCTTCAGACCTACTTTAAAGCCCCGTCCCATTGGACTACCTGGTCCTCAAATTTTTGAAGGGTATAGTTAGGTACATACATACATAGCTAGTTGTTTCTCACTTTTAAAAATTTGTAGGTACATGCCTGTGCGCGTGCCCAACATATGTACATATGTAAGTATATAATACGTAAATATGTACATATCTGCATACCTATGTATCTATAACTATTGTTTGTTGTCGTTCTTGTAATTGTTTACTGTCAATGCCATAGGCAACAAAGCAAGCGGTCGGCTTTCGCATTTACGACCATAAACGATTTCTTTGCCTTCTGCTCGTATTTATCAAGGTCGCCGCTAGATGTCGTTCCTTGCGTTTAAAAGTGTGCATTTTGTACGTTACCAGTAAAAAATCTTCGCCTTAGTTAAGAATTATTACATTAGATTTAAAGGCTAAGAAATAAGCCTGAAAATTATAAGTGAAGTTGTTTGGCGTAAGACTTAAAATAAGGCTGATTTTCCTGTGTTATTGTCATCAGTTCATAAGGAATTCTCTCTCTCTCTCTCTCTGAGAGGACACCTTATTTGTAAGGCTTCATCACTTAACACTTAATTGCATGTCAGTTGAAAATGGACTGAGGCGACAATACACAATTTTTACGCTCGCCACACATCGGGGCTAATGCATAAATATCGAGCTATAGCCCAGACTAATTTTTTTTTGTAAAAAGTGGATTTTGTATGCAAAAAATATTAAAATTGCTTCATTTTACTGAATAAATTCTCAAAATAATAATAAAACTCCATCCAAAAAATTTAAATTATTTGATTATTTCTCGAGATTAAGTTTGAGTTGAGTCTCTTGAGAAGGACCTCAGTTTTTACTCATAAAGGCCCTTGGCAACTTAAAATCTGGATTGAGAGGAAGTGTATATGTATGTGTGTCACACATTGTGTGAGTGTCGGGTGATTGGCGCAAATATCAAAAATTTTTGATTTTCGTCCCCGCGAGCCGACAGCGAGCCGACAACAAGTACGCGTAGTACGACGGCTGCCGATTGCACTAGCGCACACAAAAAAAATCAAATTTGACTAACTCACTCAAAAAAACACTCAAACTGGACAATCCAGATTGTAAGTTGCCAAGGGCCTTAAGGACCATTGTACTTTGCTCATACCCAACAAAGACCGAGGTTAGTTATCGATTTGAGAATGACTAGAGAACTAGCCTCATTCCCAAACCTCTAACGTTAGAGGACGACTCGAAAATCTATCGAGAATCATAGTGTTCTCAAACAAAAGGTACCTAATTTTCAAATCGAGAAAATTATAATTCTCGAATCGAATTCTAATGTAGTTCTCTAATGAGATTCTAATCAGAATTTGCAAATACTTCCAATTAAAATTAAAAACAAAGCTTTGTCTCCTTTTATATGATTATTTCATTGTTTAGATTTTATTAGTGCCAAATTGCATGATTATATACATCTATTCGCATGTATATATATGTTTATCACATTTATAAGAACTGAAATTTAAACTAAATTATTATTTAAATTAAAGGTACTTCTTGTACTTTTTAATGGAAAACATTGTACTACGGTAATATTAACTTTACCATTTTTTAGTATATAATTTCAATATATGTATGTATATTCAATATATCACAGAAATATATTGAGAATTGATAAAAGGCGTGAGATTTGGCTCCTTCTCTAATCACTCGCTAATCGAATTCTAGTAAAGTTTTCAACCCTAGTTATCGATTTGAGAATATATAGAGAATTACACTAGTTATCTAAGGTAATCTCGAAAAAATTTCTAACGTTAGACTGTGTTTGCTGGGTATAACCTCAATTCCCTTCCCCTCTGTTTGGGATGTGTAAGTTGATTTTTAATCATTATTTGCTGAGTTTTATTTTCTGCTCACAAAATAAAAGTTATTTCTTGAGTTTTATTTTTCCATCAGAAAATAAAAGTTATTTCTTGAGTTTTATTTTTCCCTCAGAAAATAAAAGTTATTTCTCGAGTTTTATTTTTCCATCAGAAAATAAAAGTTTTTTTTGAGTTTTTTTTTTCGATCAGAAAATAAAAGTTATTTTTTGAGTTTTATTTTTCCCTCAGAAAATAAAAGTTATTTTTTGAGTTTTATTTTTCGATCAGAAAATAAAAGTTATTTCTTGAGTTTTATTTTTCCATCAGAAAATAAAAGTTATTTTTTGAGTTTTATTTTTCGATCAGAAAATAAAAGTTATTTTTTGAGTTTTATTTTTCCCTCAGAAAATAAAAGTTATTTTTTGAGTTTTATTTTTCCCTCAGAAAATAAAAGTTATTTTTTGAGTTTTATTTTTCGATCAGAAAATAAAAGTTATTTTCTGAGTTTTATTTTTTTGCTCAGAGAATAAAAGTTTTTCAGTTTAATTTTGGCTGCAATTGTAGATTTTGCCATATAAATAGGTAAAGTAGATAAATAAATTTTTAATTTTTTTTTATTTATAAACTTTACCTCAAGGCTGCTCAACGAAATGAACAAAATAATTTTGTTTCAAAAAATATCAATAAAAAATATCCAAAAATTATTTTGTTTTGCTAATTAACAGAAACAAAATTTTTTCGTTTCAAAAATTATCAATAAATCTTTAATCAGAATAATTTTGTTTCGTTGATATCAAAAAAATTAACAAAAATTGTATTTGTTTTTATTTATGTACGTATGTACATACATACAAACATATGTAAAATTTATTTTCTTCATAGAAAACGAAATTATTGAAAAGTCAATTTTTTCGTTTAAATTTGAAACTATATTTTTTTGAAATAATTGTTTTGATAATTATCAAAACAAAAAAAATTTTGTTAATTTTTTTTGATAACAGTTGAAACAAAATAGATTTTGTTATGCTTTTTACGTTTATAAAATCGAATATTTCAACAGAAACAAAATTTTTTTTTGTTTATTGTTAAAAATAACGTTATTTTGCAGCCTTGCTTTACCTACGTGTTAATGTGGCAAAATCGACAGCTTGACAAGGGATGACGGAAGATCTACATCATATTCCTATCCTGTCGGAAAAACAAGCAACCAAAAAGTATTTAAAAGTTAATGCACCTAGAGATAGTCTACGTTACGGTGATTACATCTGTGTACTTCTTTTGCGTTGAGCATTTCTCCTTCAGTATGATTTTTTTAGTCAAAATTTAAAAAATAACGATTATTTGCAATCCCTGGTTAAAATGAAATATTAAAACATTTGGAGCAGAAGGAATGAGTAAAAGAAGCAGCACCGCTGCGAGCGTATTCCAGTTTAACAATTTGGCCTTAGATTACGCTTACGAGTCTGTTTTCTGGGTTCATGCACACACACACACACGCATTTATAAGTATGTACATATGTATATAATAAAATGCATTTCTCTGCAACATTTTATATCGATGTACATAAATACATATTGACATGCATATGTAGGTAGGTACATACATATCTTTTTTCGCTTTTGCAAATTTTCTGCCATCCACCTTTTGGCTGTCACTTCCACCACACGAATTGTTGTTTAATGAGCGGATTTGAGGCGGTGGTGGTGTTGATAGCGATGGTGATGTCCATCAGCTTGTTGTAGCTATTGCTATTGTACATACATGAGTATGTACATATGTATGTATGTAGGATGTTGTTGATGCTTCTACTAGTGCTGCTTTTATTTACTATGTACCTATACTTAATCGTTTTAACTATTTTTAGCTCTGTATTATTTCCTTACATTGTCGGTTCTTTATTTTTAGTTCAATTCAAGTTTGGTAAGTTGTTTGACCAGTGGCTTCTTCATTAGTTTTCTGTGCACCTTCCAAGCTGGGCCTCTTTTTAACATACATATGTATGTACATTAGAGTGGCCCTTACGCCTACTTATGGAAAATTTTTTGATGTGTAAACATCTTTGCTGTAGCTACGAGTGATTTCGAAAAACAGGTAAAGTTTACGCGTAAACATGTAAATGCGTAAATGCGTAAACCGTAAATGACCTTGGCATTGTCGGTGGTAGGTAGGTAGCTAGGCATGTACTTACAAATGCTTGCATGCATAGTCGTGCAAATGCAAATATCAGCAAAAACAGCAACGAAGCGAAGCGATACGTGGTGAAATTTTATCATTCCACCTCTATTAGTGACTGAGATACCAAATATCCGATTTTTTCTATATAGGAAAAGTGGGCGTGGTCATCGTCCGATTTCGCCCATTTTCAATACCAACCGTCCCAGCCTCTATACCAATTTGCATTCCAAATTTCATCAAAATATCTCAATTTTTGCGCGAGTTAGAGTGCGTACGGACGGACGGACGGACGGACATGGCTCAATCGATTTCTCTTTTCACCCTGATCATTTTGATATATATAAATCTATATCTATCTCGATTATTTCATTATGTTACAATCCACCGTTATGTGATTAAAACTATAATACTCCGTGTACTAGTACAGCTGAGTATAACAAACCTCAGCTAATATCCACAGCATACTTTTAGGGAAATGTCTCCACACTTATTGTTTATAAACATAATCAGTAGTTGTTGACAAACATTGGCAATGTACATCCATAGATTTTGCAACATGTATTTACACAAATATTTGTGCATGTACAATCTTTTATAAAATAATTTTTTGCATGGTGTTGTCAAATTTTGGGGGGGTTTAACCCCAAAACCCCCCCTTGAGTGCGCCAATGTATATACATATGTACAAACCCTGCAGGAAGTGCATCTAACTTAAAACTGACTTTAAACTGCTTACAAAGACACTAGTGGTCACTTTTAATTTTATATTTTCTTTGAAAAAGGCTAACTACCTACTATTGTTTGGGAATGGCGATAAAAAGTCAGTCCTGTGTACTTCTGCATTACTTGGAAGATAACTATAAACTAACTTTTTTTGGGTGAAAAATAATTGATCCCAAAATATGTATAAAATCATTAATTTTTAGAAAATTATATAAAAATACAGATGTAGCTATTACCTACCCACATGCTTATATTCATGGAATTCGAAAAAATTTCGATATTCTTCCATGGCTTCGCTTCATAAATCTAAAATGAGGAATTTTCACAGCAAAATTCTATCAGTTTAAATATTTTTGAATAAAAATATTTTCATCAGGCATTTGAAAGCTTTTGTTAATGCACATTTTACGTTTTTTTGGATATTCCTGCATGACAAAGCAACCGACTAAAGATGGGTTTCTTGCTGTTTGATATAAATTGATTATTTTTTTTCAATTCTCTCAAAATAGTTAAAAATCAACTACTTTTAGGAATTGATTTTTTTCTTCCTGCAGGGAAGGTACCTATGTACATACGTATCTACTCAATATACAATAGGTATATACAAGTTTTTAAAGCATAGATGCTCATTCCTATGCCCTTGAATCACATTTGTTTTTGTTTTTCCCCCCAGACATAGGCACAGATACAAATTCGCCCAATGAATATAAAAATAAAATTTTCTTCCCCTGCCATATGCCCACAGGTATAAAAAATTTCAAATGAATGTGATTGAGTTTCTTATGGGAAGGGCGAAGCTAACGTAGCTATGCTACGTTGGCGTCGCCCTTCCCATATGAAATTGAAAATTACACTAACAAATTGAAAATAAAATTTTTTTGAAAAAATTGAATTCTTGAATTGAAAAGCGACGTAACTCAAAACCCAAATAAATATAAAATAAATGGAAGAAATGCAAGAAAACCTTTTTCTTTACAAACGAAGCTTTGAAGTAAAACCTTGGGTAAGGAAGAAGACTTTTGCTGGGAGGAGACTAACATTTAGCAGTCCCTAAATACGTTATTCATGGATTCAAAAAATTTTGAGTTGTGCAATTTTTTGATTTAGGGTGCGATTTGTAGGCAAACGTAAATACTGAACAAAATTTCTATTAAATATTGAAAAATGTGTGGCAAAGGTGTATTTCAAATTATTTGAAGAAAATAAAAGCAGATTTTAATAAGAAAAATAGGAATTAGAGCTTTTTTTGCTGAAATATTATTGCAAGTCACAGTCCAGGGATGGGCATTATTCAAAATTTGAATAATTCAATAACGAAAAAATAAAAATAAATTTTTATTCTTCATTCCGGCGCGCTTAAATAAAGAATAATTTTTTATTCCTTATTCTGATACCCTTGAATAAAGAATAAAAATTTATTCTTCATTCTGATACCCTTGAATAAAAAATAAATTTTTATTCTTCATTTTGGTGCCCTTGAATAAAGAATAATTTTTTATTGTTCATTTTGATACCCTTGAATAAAGAGTAAAAATTTATTCTTCATTCTGATACCCTTGAATAAAAAATAAATTTTTATTCTTCATTCTGATGCCCTTGAATAAAGAATAATTTTTTATTCTTCATCCGAAATTGGTTGAATAAAAAATAAAATTTTATTTTTCATTCAGATAATTTTGAATAAAGAATAAATTTTTATTCACGTTATTCAAATTATTCTTGCAGGTCACACAAGTAAATGATTTTGCGAATATTTTTCTGAATACGAATCAAGTATTTTCCCGAGCCCCAACCGAATATTTTTCCGAATACTTTCCCGAATTCGAACCCAAATACTCAACCGAATATTTTTCTGAATCCGAACCGAATATTTTACCGCATACTTTCCCGAATCCGAACCGAATATTCTCCCAAATCCGAAACCGAATACTTTCCCGATTCCGAACCGAATACTTTCCCGAGTCTGAACCGAATACTTTTCCGCGTTCGAACCGAATACTTTTCCGGATTCAAACCGAATACTTTTCTGAGTTCGAACCGAATACTTTTCTGGGTCCGAACCGAATACTGTTCCGAGTTCGAACCGAATACTTTTCCGGGTTCGAACCGAATACTTTTCTGAGTTCGAACCGAATACTTTACCGGGTCCGAACCGAATACTTTTCCGAGTTCGAACCGAATACTTTTCTGAGTCCGAACCGATTACTGTACCGAGTCCGGGTCCCGCTGGCTCTGTAATTAACGAAGTTATGGTAAAAATGAAAATGTCCTTGTATTTGAATAGAACGGCGCCAAATTTCATTAAAAACCGATGACCAGAACATAATGACAACAAGAAACTACATACATACTTCTTTTGCTTATACATACAATGTACATATGTAAATATGTATGTACTGTATGTATATTCGTTTGCATTTTAATTTTTACCATAACTTCGTTAATTACAGCTGGTAATCGGTTCGGACCCGGAAAAGTATTCGGTTCGAACCCGGAAAAGTGTTCGGTTCGAACCCGGGAAAGTATTCGGTTCGAACTCGGAAAAGTATTCGGTTCGAACCCGGAAAAGTATTCGGTTCGGACCCGGAAAAGTATTCGGTTCGAACCCGGAAAAGTATTCGGTGCGGACCCGGAAAAGTATTCGGTTCTGACTCGGGAAAGAATTCGGTTCGGAATCGGGAAAGTATTCGGTTTCGGATTTGGGAGAATATTCGGTTCGGATTCGGGAAAGTATTCGGTAAAATATTCGGTTCGGATTCAGAAAAATATTCGGTTGAGTATTTGGGTTCGGATTCGGGAAAGTATTCGGAAAAATATTCGGTTGGGGCTCGGGAAAATACTTGGTTCGTATTCAGAAAAATATTCGCAAAATCATTTACTTGCGTGACCTGCAAGAATAATTTGAATAACGTGAATAAAAATTTATTCTTTATTCAAAATTATCTGAATGAAAAATAAAATTTTATTTTTTATTCAACCAATTTCGGATGAAGAATAAAAAATTATTCTTTATTCAAGGGCATCAGAATGAAGAATAAAAATTTATTTTTTATTCAAGGGTATCTGAATGAAGAATAAATTTTTATTCTTTATTCAAGGGTATCAAAATGAAGAATAAAAAATTATTCTTTATTCAAGGGCACCAAAATGAAGAATAAAAATTTATTTTTTATTCAAGGGTATCAGAATGAAGAATAAATTTTTATTCTTTATTCAAGGGTATCAGAATAAAGAATAAAAAATTATTCTTTATTCAAGCGCGCCGGAATGAAGAATAAAAATTTATTCTTTATTCAAGGATATGAGAATGAAGAATAAAAATTTATTTTTTATTTGAATAAAAATTTATTCAAAACCGCCCATCCCTGGTCACAGTCTATGCTAATTGATTATAGGTACGTATATAAGTTAATAATTAAGGTAAGTTACATATATGACAGAAATAAAATATGACAAGTATCCACTCATAAGAAATGAAATTTTAAAATACTTATCCAAGTTCGGAAGCACATATGTGCATATATTTGCGAAAAAGCCTTTTCTAGCCTTAAAATAATCAAAGCAAACCAAAGAAACCTTTTATCACAAAAGCATTTGGAAGCAATTCTGCAATTATCCACCTCTGATTCGACAATAAATATTGACAATTTATTAAACAGCCTTGAATAAACTTGTCACTTATTGTTATTATGTAATATGTAGATACATTTTTTTTTATATGTACGAGTTCATATCTTAATTTAATATAAATAAAATATATTGTAAATATTGTACATATGTATGTATTTATGTTGTATGTAAAATTTTCCAATCGTACAATAAAAATTTACTTGTAGTTTGTAACTTTTTTTTTTAAATCTAACACAAATTTTTTCTCGGTGCACTAATAAATTTTTGTAGATGTATTGGAGTTTCCCCATTCAATACGAGAGCGTTGAGCACCCTTGTTTTAAACTTTAAAATTTAAAGCCATGAACTTCACAAAGATACTGATCGCTGCCATTCCATTCTTATCAAAAGAAACGAACCTATAGGTACATACATACCTACATAATCCTACAAAATTATTGTGTGTATGAATATATGTATGTAGTACCTACATATGCATGTGCATAAAAGATACTGAATGTACCTATTTGAACTAGACCTTTTTTAAATCAAAAATTTTATACTTAGCGCTACATTTTTCTAGATTTTTTGCAAGTTTGTTTCAGAATGCCAGAATGCAACGAACCATATATGTGTTTACGTTTGTGTGGATCTGTGTCTCGATGCCACAATGTCAATGTCAAGAAGACATAAAAGACAAAATAAAACAAGTAAGGAAGCCTAAGTTCGAGTGGAATCGAACATTGGATACTCAGCTGTATGTTTTCATTGTTTGTTTGCGTTTGATAGATTTTATATAAAGCGAGTTTTGCATAAAGTGGGCGTAGCCACGCCCATTTTCAAAATTTTTATCAGTCATCCAACTAAGCATATGAATATTATTCTTTGTGCAAAATTTCATTCCTTTATGACTTCTAGTTACAAAGATGTCACGTTACAAATTCCCAAAGGGTGTTCCAGAAATATCTTTGTTAAAAAGTAGGCGTGGTCATAAACCGATTTCAATAAATTTTTGCGTGTCTATTAACACACAAGTTATAAAAGTGTATAAACCAAGTTTCGTCATAATATCTCAATTATTTGTCGAGTTATAGGCTAAGAAATCTCGTATATTCCTTTGTCTAAAAAGAGGCGGTGCCACGCCCATTTTCCAAAATTTGTATATTTTTTGTTTCCGGTCTATTGTGGAACTCTTGCCACAAAATTTCAATGAATTATCTTTATATTTGACAAAGATATCGCTTAAAATGTTTTTATTAGGCCACTTTATAATACCCATATATAAAAGTGGGCGTGGTCGTCAACCGATTTCGCTAAAATTTTCAACATGTATTACCACAAGTAATAAAAGTGTACACACCAAGTTTCGTCATTATATATCAATTATTTGTCGAGCTATGGGCTCAGAAATCTCGTATATTCCAGCTTCTAAAAAGAGGCGGTGCCACGCCCATTTTCCAAAATTTTTGTGTTTTTCGTTGTATGTCCGCAGGTGGCCTCCTGGCATAAAATTGCAATGATATATCTTTATATTTGACAGAGATATCGCTTAAAATGTTTTTATTAGGTCACTTTATAATACCCATATATAAAAGTGGGCGTGGCCGTCAACCGATTTTAACAATTTTTCGTCCAAACATTTGCCTAAGTAAGTATATGACGCGTACCAAATTTCATCGATATATCTTCAACAGTTTCTGAGTTATGACTCATAAAGCTTTCAATATTTGCTCCTTAATAAGTGGGCGTGGCACCGCCCAATTTCCAAAATTCCATCAAATTTCTTCTTAGGGGCCTGAGCTCAACACGTGGGTAAAATTTCATCACTCTAGCAATATTAGTGGCTGAGATACCAAATTTCCGATTTTTTCTATATAGGAAAAGTGGGCGTGGTCATGGTCCGATTTCGCGCATTTTCAATACCAACCGTCCCAGTCTCGATACCAACTTGCATTTCAAATTTCATCAAAATATCTCAATTTTTGCGCGAGTTAGAGTGTTTACAGACGGACGGACGGACAGACGGACAGACGGACGGACGGACGGACGGACGGACGGACATGGCTCAATCGATTTCTCTTTTCACACTGATCATTTTGATATATATAAGTCTATATCTATCTCGATTATTTCATTCTGTTACAATCCACCGTTATGTGATTAAAACTATAATACTCTGTGTACTAGTACAGCTGAGTATAAAAAAATATGTAAATCTATACTTATGTATATACTACATATGTACCTAGGTACATACGTACAGTAAAAATATATACATACCTAAATACATATTTACGTATGTATGTACGTATTTGTCCAGTCGTCTGCCCGAGCTTTCTTGATCGTTTGCTTTCGCTAAACGTTCACAGACATGCAATGTCCGATGTAAATACATAGGTACATAGTACATATTTAACTGATGCGGCTCGGTTTGGTAGCAAAGCTGCAGGTTGGTCAGACGATTTCTTGTTTTTGCTTGCAGCTACAATCGCATTCTAAATTTAGCTCTGCATTTATTAGATGTGTCTTAAAATAGAACTTGCAATAAAAGCGCAAAAACAAAAACACAATCAATGCGACAGTGCCCTGACCTCCTGCAAAATATCTCGATTAGGTACCTACATACCTACATAGGTATCAGTGTTGCCAGAACTTTTCCAGAGTTCCAGCTAGATTCTCAAACAAAAAGAGCTAGAAAAAGCTAAAAAAAATTGTTTCACACATCAAAAAAAATTTAAAGCTAAAAAAAATTACGAATTTACCCAGTAGAACTTGGAGCGACATCTACCCAAGCGAGAGCAGAAGAGTACTATATTTGATATTCTTTCCAAACAATATCAAAATTTTGTCAGTTTTGTTTTAATTTGTTTGTGTTTATTACTTCCCTTCCTAGGACAATGTTAAAAGCGAGTATACAAAATTGTATGCTTATACACGAAGTATAAGGAGTAAGATAGTATATATCACTAAGTACACCCGGATTAATAAAACGATGATGCCAAGTCCTACTGTGTATTTTAATGCTTTATTAATAGGCGATTTCCCGTGGCAGTGATACGGACAAAAAATTTGCAAGCAACTGCAATAACAATTTTTTGATCCTGATGTTTGTCTGGTTAAAAAAAAAATATATTTTTTACATTCAAATAATAGTAACAATGATGACTGTATGTATGTATATGAGCAGTGAGCAGCGCTCATTTTTAGGGGAGTTTTAGCAAATAAAAAAGCTAAAAAAAAGCCAAAGCTAAATCAGAATTTTTGCAGGTAAGACAAGAAAAAAGCTAAATCTAGCTTGAAAAAAGCTAGAATGGCAACGCTGATAGGTATACCTACTCAGTGTTGCATAGGTACGTATGTGAATGAGTGTACATCTTTATATGTATGTATATACATAAATATGTAAATGTAAGATTTTCTACATAGCCAACGAACTTTATTTTTTTTTTTTTGTAAATGGCAAAATAAACAAAAAAAAAAAACTAAACTGGGTAAACCGGACTAATGGAATGCATTTACAACATTTGCACCCGGAGGTAGGTAGGTACATAATTGCTGAGTGGACTTAATGCATACATGTGTATGTACAATGTACACACATAATTATGTACGTACAAAAATTTTATACATACATGTTAAATTTTTCAACTCTACCAAACCAATTAAATTAAAACACTTATAAACTCTTTTAATGCCTAATAGTCCGGTTAGTCGAGAACGTGTGGTCCGCCCGCTGACGCAAACGCCCGTGCGCAATTTTTGGGATTTTTTGGGCCCGTAAGGCAACGGAGAAATCAGCTGTTTTACTTAAACATATTTACATACATACATGATTTGTTTACATTTTGTCCGAGTTGCCATTTTGCCGTTTCTGAACAAATAAAAATTTACTCCGGATTACTCTTCAATATAATAGGTCCGTTTATTATTAGCTAGTTATGAATAGTTAGCCAAGTTTCGGCTGGCAAATCGTTTCTTGAGTCAAAAAAATAGCAGAAGAGAGTCATTGACAGCTCCAAATTTCAGCTAGTAAAATTTTCCCTAGCTGAAATTATTTGCTGCCAAAGTAAGAAACAGCTGTTGAAAAAAATAAACAAACGAATACTTTTTATTTTAGAAAAAATAACCATTAACAGTTAAAAAATAGCATTCAAATTACTAATCGCTAATTTTTACTATTATTCCGTTTCTTGATTTTCTGTTCGTTTCGCTCTTTATGAGCGCAATTCTTTCCGTTTTGCTCACTTGACAGCTAGCTGCTAGTTTAATAAGAAACAAACTAGAGCTCTAGATACCCGGGTATCGAACAAATCGAATTGATCGTTTTTGTTTGAAGCCCATTTGTTGTTCAAATGCCCGTACAAACATTCGAGCATTCGAGCTTACAAACAAAAAAAATGTGTATCGAAAAAACAAAAATAAAAACAACTACATATGAAGAACAAAAAAAATAATAAACAAAAGAAAAAAACAAACTTCAAAATGCCCGAATTGTTCAAATGCCCGTACAAACATACGGGTAATAAACAAACAAACAACTGTTCGAGCATTTGAACAACATTTGTTCGGGCTACTCGAAAATGTTCAAAAAAATCTGGAGCTCTAAAACAAACCTAATATAAAATATAAATTTTATCGTTTTTAAAGTTGTCGATGACGACTTTTTTTAATAAATTAGTTACTTTTTTCCGGCTTAGTTGGTAATTAAAACAAATTTTTTTTGTAATTTTGTTGCTGCGCAATATATTTCCATCACAACATGCTGATAGTTATCAAGGGATAAAACTAGGCATGGGTAACACAGCGCTGCGCGGCGCAATTGCGCTAACACCAACCCTGGCGTTATTGCGCTAACTCCGATTTGGGAAATGCGCCAACTCAATATAGCGCCAACCCAATATAGCGCCAACCCAATATAGCGCCAACTCAATATTGCACCAACTCAATTTTGTAATATAAAACCGACTCAATTTCGTGCGCTAACACCAGCACCAATATAGCGCTAGTGTAAAATGGCGCAACCACAACGCCAATAACAGCACCATAGTATATGTATACGTATGACACCGTCACAATTATGTATGCTTGATAGTGATCTAAGTGACTCTAATTTCCAGCATATTTTCACAAATATACGGAATATGTTTCCAAATGATTATGAAAATTTAAATTAATTGTGCCCTCGTAAATGTAAGCAGAATTGCGCCAAACGAAATAAAACGGGGATGGTGAACAGTAACAAGCGAAAAAATGTTATTTATCGATTATTCCATGACAATTGCGCTAAAGGTGTTATTGCGCCAGTACCGTGAGTTGGCGTCACGAGTGGAGTTATTGTATCAGCGCCAAAAAAAATTGCGCCATTACCCATGGCTAGCTAAAACATAAAATAACAAAAAATAGTCATAACATTAAATTTACAAAATTGAAAATCCATAAAATTATTATATTGGGAAGCAAGAAGATTCTCATATCTTTTCTAGTATAAATAGGTGGTGACAAAGTGTGGGTCGTATTAGTGTGACATCACTTTAATTGAGACTTTCCCCGATTTTGTTACAGAAACTCAGATCTATTGTGGCAATTTATAACTTTTTAATGTAGAAAAGTTGCACAAGAAGACCACCAAGAGTTATCAATTAAGAAAATACAGCCACCATATGTGGATAAATACAATTTTTGCTTTAATTTTCATTAATACTCGTACCTTCATTCATTAGGAGTGTTCAATATCTCAAAATTTTTACATATTTTTACGAATAGTTACGAGTTTATTTTCAATAACCCAAAAAATTTTTTTGAGAGAATAAGACCTCGAGAGTTGATAAAAGCTGCAAGTAAAATTTTCACTCGCAACTACTTGCAGCTTTAAAAAAGTGTCATATGATCACAAAAATTTCAATTGGAAATATACAAACATTTTAAACGCAAATTTCTAATTGCGTACTAAAAAATTAGCGCAAAGAGGAATCTTGACGATGTTGTGGAATATCCAAAGTAGATTTTTGTTTTCCTAATTCAGTTATTTCCATTCATTTCAAATTTCAAAAATTTCAATTACAACCTAACCTAAAAATCAAATTATGAAAAGAGCGTATTAGCTGTATTCTTGCGAATGTTTACGATTTTGTGTTCAATAACTTTGGTTGGTAATTTTCTTTTTCTCGTTTTTACTCTTAATTTGCCATTGACGCTCTTTTTGCAAATACTTGCAAATAAACTTGTTGAACAAAGCTATTATCGTGTTATTAATTTATATACATATATATTTACATTTTGTTTGGGATTTGAAACAAAATTTATAAAAGTTTTCTTACCTTTTTAAAAATTAAAGTAATAAAATATGGTTCGTTTAAGTAGACAGAATATTTTTCTCATGTGAACACATATACATATGTATATTCGATAACATTTTACAATCTTGTTGAGTTAGTTGTATAATGCTGTGAAAATTACTGTTCAAATATTTAATAACTAAAAATGTTCAGTCGGCAACCGATTTCGATTTCTGCAAAACGATTTCGATTTCTGCGGTACGGGCATCAGCGTCGTCCATCGTTGAATAATCGCTTACACACAAATCCCATTGGATAGATCGGATCAGCTGACACGGTACACGGGCTTACATTCTCGACTAACCGGACTATAAAATTTCAGACACTTAGCTTCTTGCAATGCGTAATGGGAGGGTGGCTGTGTGAAAAAGAAGCTCTTTTTGTAATCGAAATTTGTCTGTTAAATTTTCAAAGGCGCAAAAAACTTGTGCGAAAACTTTTCAAGGCTCTATATCGAGTACATATTCGGTTAATTGCCATACAGAACCGCCTTAAATGTCACAATTCAGAATTTGTCACATAACCACCCAAATTGAAAATTGTCAGTCAATTAACTCCAAAAAATTAACATCGTTACACGTGCAGCGTGCAGGGCGACAGCGCGGCGGTCAAATGCGGTCATTTCGGATTTGTTTTAACCGGTTTAATAATTGATAATTTAAATCTTGTTTTCTGTAAATTTTTGGCTTTTGTTTTTTATTTTTCTTTTTTTATAAGTTCCGGTAATAAAATGCATACATACATACATACATATTATGTACATATGTATGTACATACGTGTGCAGGTGAACTGAACTTTTTGGATATTAATTAAGTAGTTTGGGGACTGTATGATGAGGGTTGATGTGGGTATTATGACCCAATAAAAACTGAGTTAGAGCATGACTCGAAAAGCAGCACATTTCTCAAATCTCTAACGTTACAGGACGACTCGAAACATTTCCGAGAGCGTTCTCAAGCAAAATGGGACATATGTAAGTATGTACCTACACAAGTAATTCTCAAATCGATAAAATTACAATTCTCGAAACGAAATGCAATGCAATTCTCTAATGGAATTATGTATGTAGGTATAATAAGAATTTGCATTTATTTCATAGACATTGAGATTTGGCTCTTTCTCTAATCAGTTTCTAATCGGATTCTAGTTTAGCTGTTTACACTCGCTCTGGATTAGAGAATAGTTATAGAATTACACTTGTAATCTAATGTAGATAGTCTCCACAAATTCTCTACTCTGGGAAATCATTTTGAGTTTGTCTTACATACACCATACCTACATATCTACGTACATATGTATGTATGCATTTTATTGATTGTGGAAGCAATTAATTCTTCAAAAGCATGTTTTTGCCAATTAGTTAATGTTTGTACATATGTATGTAGGTAATTAAGTATCGCCACTACGTTTTGTGTTGAGAATATTTCTCTCAGAGCGAGAGAGGCTGTAACAATTGAAACTGCCGCAGTCGGTACCGCTGATGTCATCCAACATTGATTTATTCACATTTAAATATCGTCGTTAAAACTTCATAACCGCCTAAGTGAAACTTTCATAACCGCCTAAACGACGTTTGTGCCAAAAATTAAATAAGAATCGCTGACGCCCAACTCCATGATTTCGGAGCTGAAAAGGACATTAGAAGGAATTATAGAGCTTCCCACAGACCAAATTTATGTAAAATACATATGTACATACATCCTGTGCGGGTTTGAGAAAATGTTTTTAATCAAAAAGGGAGTCCTATTTTTTTTAGACAAAATTAGTTAAATGTCACGAAATCAGAGATGCTTAACGAACGAACGGATTCTATTTTGTTTTGTTAATTCACAATGCTAAATTATCAAAATGGTTTTGTTTCGTTACTTCGCAACGCTAAATTATCAAAACCATTTCGTTTCGATAATTCACAAAACTAAATTATCAAAATGCAACCGGTAACGTTGAAACGAAGTAAATCAACAAAAAGATTGCCTGCACGAGGCGCATACATACACAGCTGTCACTCAAATCGTAGCAGTTCGTGTGCATATGCATATATGTATGTACATATGTATGCGAGTACTCGGCCGATTGTTCGCGACGGCATAACGAGCGCACTAAGCATTTCAACGTTATAAATTTGGTTATGATAACGCTAATCAACGAAATGAAATCATTTTGATAATTTCTTTGCGCTAATCAACGAAATGGTATTATTTCGATAATTTCATTATCGTTATTTTGCGACTATAAATTATTTTGATAATTGTGTAAACGGTAAAAACCTGAATAGTTTCAACGGAAACGATTGCTTTTTTTCGGTAAACGATAATATTAACGTTACGATGCATCTTTGCACGAAATAAGATACTGAAGATGGCACATAGCCGAAATCGGTTTATAACCAAATCAAACTTGACAAGGGCTGACGGGAATTCGTTCCGCAATACATCGCAATCCTACCCTGTCGGAAAAAAACAACAAAAAAGGCTTTAGCATCCTGAATCAAGATTCTTAAAGCTAACGCTTTAGCATTTTCTATTCAGAAGTCGAAACCTAACGGAAAAAGAATGTAAAAAAGGCAAAATAAGATAAAAACACAAATTTAAAAAATAAATTAGCCGTAACTGATCGTGACGTATTAATTTGAGCTTGTGTATTGTGTATCTCTTCACTTATACGCTCCATATAGATATGTATGTATGTATGTATGTATGTATGTTATTGTATAGTATATTTTAATTTCTTTCCTATTGTATTTTGTATTATATTTACATATTTTCTCTCTCCAAAGTGTGGTGAATTTCAATACATAGTGTACGCTCGCTTGCTCACTTAGGAATTATGTCATTTGTTGTACGTTCGCCATTACGTAATGATGACGTTTCTTTGTTTATTTTTGTATTTTTTTTCCATCGATATTTACCATTTATCTATTGTCTGCCGTTCGTCCGATTTTCTTACATTTTGTTCTTTTTCGGTTTTATCTCCCAGTCATAAGTTACGTCGATCTTTATGAAATTTGTGCTGTGAAATTTGTAAAGAGGGAAAGATAGAGAGAAAACCGAGATAGAGGGAGAGGGAGAGAGAGTACAAGGAGAAAGGTAGAGACGGGCATACTCTTTCTGTAAATGATAATGACAAAACATGAGCAATGGCACACAATCTATAGCAACGTAACAATTTCTGAAAATATGATTTGTTTGTTATTCGGTTTCTTCTAAGTAAATCTTAATGGTAGGATGTATTGTGGAACGATTTTCCGTCATCCCTTGTCAAGCTTGGTTTGAAGACAAACCGGTTTCGGCTAATATGCGCCATATTCAGTGTCTTTTTTTACGCATATGAGCCGAAACCGGTTTGTCTCTGAACCAAACTTGACAAGGGAAAATCGTTCCACAATACACCATACTCCTACCCTGTCGGAAAAGCGAGCAACCAAAAGGTAACTTATTTAGTAGCTTAGCAGCAAAATTAGATTTAGTTATGCACTTTCAAGTGCTATTCACAATAGCTTCATTCTTTTATTTTACAACACTACTGTTCGGGTCGAAAAAGTGCTAAGCGCTTTCAACTCCACTCAATTAACCAATCCAACTAGCTTAGTTTTTGTTGTTGCTTTCCACGTTATTCGCTAAGCTAGCTAGTGTTTTTTCGAACTTGCTTGCAAAAGAAATTAGCCATTGTATCTTTTAATTCGGTAGTTATTAGAGATTTTTTTTCCATTCAACTGCGTTTATACTCGACACGTTTATATTGTCGAACACTACCAATTGAGCGGCGAGTTCTCGATATTTTGATAATGCCGTTGTTTGTGCAAAAATGAGGTATTGCCGTCACTTGCCAATTCTACCTTTTTATGATTTTTGTTTTTGTTTGCATTTCTAATTTGTTTGTGATGTTTTTTTTTGTTTTCTTGTTTACTCCTTTTCATTAATTATTTGTCATGTTATAGTAGGTAGAGCTGAAGTTAAGCTGTAAGATTTTAAAGATCTACATGTGTTGGATATGTAATACTGTATACACCCTGCAAAAAATGCGATCACTCCGGGATACATCCGGGACAACTCGCAAGGGAGCATGCGATTACTACCCATTTGTATCTCTTTATATGGGTTGAAGTGTTCTCTTTTGTTTGAGCATGTCCTATGAAGAGACTAACTGTACCCAGTTTGTACCCGAACGGGTAGCAAAAGCGCACAATTGTACCCGTTTTGTACCCGAACCGGTAGCAAATGCGACACATCCATTTGTGCGACTAATTGTACCCGTTTGATACCTTTTCGGGTACAATTCGTCTACAATTAGTATACATATGTACCCGTTCGGGTACAATTGGGAACAATTGTAGACTAATTGTACCCGAAAGAGAGCGCTCCCGGACAAATCTTTTTAGAGACTCGTCGCACACTTTTATACAGGGCAGTGTATAGTATACATATGTATGTATGTATGTACATAAATTGATTTGACGTGAATGAAAGTAACCCCATGGCGTATGAGTTACATATTTTCATTCGAGTTAAATTAATGTGAACGCATTTTCCACCTAATTTTAATCCAAAAGGATAGGTGGAATGGCCTCATCAGAGAAATGCCTCTATAATGGTTGTCTTCTTTTTAAAATCGGTCGAGTAGGTATAATACCCGAAGAAGCTCGGACAAAATTTATGTTAGAGTATTAAGAATATAGATGTGGATAGTTCCTTGTTCATTTTTTCTATCGATAACAAAGAAATCGGAAAAAACAAGTGAATTGCTATTTACAAAAGTAAAAGCAATTGAAAGAAAAAATAAAAACATTCACGATGAAAATAAATGGAAAACATAATAACAAAGGACTACAAATAGTAAAATTTAATTAGAAAATATGTATGTAGTACATATACAAAATAATGGTAAACAGTTCACTAGGGCGAAATAAAGATACGTACATATGTATGGGTATAAGGTATGTACATTAGGGTGGGGCGATTTACTAACCTATATCGCGCCATTGAAATTCGGATTCCTCTAATTTTTCTGAGTAGAAAACTCCTGCACGACATTTGCTTAAAATTAATTTTGATGTTCCGGAATTTGGCTTTTATGGACCAAGACGAATTTTCGAAAATAAAAATTGGGCAAAAATGGACAAAAAAATAACCAGACTAATGTGCATATAGAATTAAAGCAGAATTTTATACTGAATCCAGATATGAAATCAGAATGAAAATCGGATGATCCGTTTTCGAGATATAGCCTGATTTCTGGTTATGGAGGCTGAATGCCAAAAATCGCATATTTTCGTGATTATCTCTTGCTGTGTACAATATATCTTACATTTTTTTGCGAATTTATGAAAGATAATTCAATACAATATAGGAAAAATATTTTTAAATATTAATTTGTCTTCCGGTATAGGAGAACTAGAATGCACTCTTTTTTCTTTATCCTAAAATCGCGGTATGGGTTCTCTATGTTATAGTCATACGATACCGATGATAAATCGCCGACAGCGCTTTGTATACAATCAATGCTCCAAATCCAAAACTTCAGAATTTTAGCTGCAAAAACTCAAGAGTTATTCCCTAAAACGTAGCCTTATGCTTCTGAAATTTGTTTTTTGTTTCCAATAGTACGCTATGGCGTATGAGTAACCTTGAGTTTTTTTTTGAGTTGAATAAAGTAAAAAAACAAGTCCCAAACAGCATGCATTTACGTTTTGGGGTATAACTCTTCAGTTTTTGCAGCTAAAATTCTGAAGTTTTGGATTTGGAGCATTGATTGTACACAAAGCGCCGTCAGCGAAAATCATCGATATAGGATGACTATATCATGGAGATCCCATACCGCGATTTTGGGCTAAGGAAAAAATAGTGCATTCTAGTTTTCCTATACCGGAAGATAAATTAATATTTTCAAATATTTCTCATATGTATATTGTATTAACTTATCTTTAAGAAATTTGCAAAAAAATGTAAGATATATTGTACACAGCAACAAATAATAGCGGAAATATGCGATTTTGGGCATTCAGCCTGCATATCAGGCTATATCTCGAAAACGGATCATCCGATCTTAATTCTGATTTCATATCTGGATTCAGCATAAAATTCTGCTTCAATTCGATATGCACATTGGTCTGGTTATTTTTTGTCGATTTTTGCCCAATTTTTATTTTCAAAAATCCGTCTTAGTCCATAAAAACCAAATTCCGGAACATCAAAAATAATTTTAGACAAATGTTGTGGAGGAGCTTTCTACTCAGAAAATTGAGAGGAATCCGAATTTCGATGTCGCGGTATTGATTATTTCCCCTCCACACAAATCGCCCCACCCTAATGTACATATGAGTGTAGTAGAAATCAATGAATTAATTTGTGGGAGGCAAGACTGAAATGTATGTACTTTGTTAGATGGAAATATGTACGTAGTACCTACATACATATACATACATTCGTTTGCATTAAATCACTAGTACTTCTTCATAACTCGGCTGCTTAAATATCTCTGCTGATTTCAGATTATTTCACATTCCATTTGCATACATACATATGTATGTATGTACATATACATATGTATACCTACAGGCGTTTCAGCGTCGATTTCCGTGTAATTATTACGTTATTACTTGAACTTGACTAGACACAATTATTTAGGCTTAAATTTTATATCTAACGTCATTGGCAGTCGACCACAGTCCCAAACGAAACTAATCCATATACGCATGTATAAGCCAGTCGCTTGTGGCAATAAAGTAGTCCTAAAACTGCCACATTTCATATAAAAAAATTGGTCCAATTATCATTGCGATTGTCCTAGGACAGGACCACTACCAAACTGCTATAACTGATTATAAATAAGTATTACAAAATTAAAATAAAATAATTTAAAAATAAGAAAATTACAAATGAAAATTGCCTATGCTCATAGCTGGTTTCTGAATCGGTTTGCTGTGGCTGGTTTGTAAACTAGTTTGATGCGATCGAGAAACAGGCTAGTAGTCCGCTCTCGATTGCATCAAACTAGATTATAAACTAACTTGCCGTGGCTACTCTTAGCTGTTATACGGGCATGACGGGACTGGTCTTCTCATAGGGCATTGCAATGTTAATTGGACCAATTTTTTTTAAATGAAATGTTTCTGGTTTTGGGCTAGTTTGTTGTGACACTGTAGTAGTGATGGGCGAGTCCGAGATATTTAGAAAATCGAGAGAATCACCATCGCTGCAAAATGACAATCGAGTCAAAAGTTGGCTCGCTCCTCGACTACACAACCGAGATGTTTTTGCCACTGTTCCGAGTCGGCGGTCCGGCTCTTGTTTTGATGATATGTTTTATTTGATAAAAGCCCTGTTTTTATTTAAGCGCAGATGTAATGTTGATGAAGAAAGTAGGATTTGTAATGGAAGTGAGGCAAATACATAAATAAATGAACCAAATTGAAAAATATGCTATACATAGACGCTGCATTTTTGCAATCACAATTAAAGATTGTCTAGCATAATAAATATAATTAATTATTTAAACATTAATAAATTAATAAATTTTCTGAAGTGAGACGCTTATGAAGCAAAAGAATTTTACGAGCAGCAACAACGGCAATAGATTTGTAGTACAAATTTTGTACCACTCTGTATGCTTTTTTTAATCAATTTTGATATTCAAGCGGCAACAACAAATGTTATGTATTTTTTGCAGCGTGTCCGGTTGCTTTGAAAACAAGAGGAATCGTTGGCAAGTGCGAGATGTTTTAGCGATTGTTTCGACTGACGGCCATTTACGACTTGACTCGAATACGAATGAAAACCATCGAGAGAATTCGAGGTGTTTCAACAATCGAGATAATCGAATAAAACATCTCGGACTCGCCCATCACTACACTGTAGGGCGATCACGGTCAAAACGAGCAACGATCTTGAAAAAAGGAGCGATGGTCGTAGCAAAATACGATAATGTACCTGCATGGCACTAGCCCAATGATTAAATACATGTGTCAAGCTTGTAGCTAGTTGACTTTGGCACAAATGTACCAAGTAATCCGGTAATTTTTGCAGGGCATATGCACATGCACACATACATTCATACATACGTAAGTACCCTGCAGCAAATCGCGCTAGTTCCAAAATAGCGCAGACCCAGTTCGAAAATAAAGGGTTGGTTCTCATTCTATCCCAACGCAGTGCTTTCAACTGTCTTTTTTTAACACGGCGATGTCCTACGAAGTGGCAATTATCCCTCTCTGCAGAACTTTGAAACGAGTTCTAAACTACTTCATATATGGGATAGTTCAAAAATCAGTAGTTTGGAGATAGTTCAAAAGGAATCACTTCAGAACTAGTTCAAAAATAACCGGTATTTAGCCGCGCTTTACAAAAATAATCTTCAGCGGCTAGAACTCTTAACATGCCGAAATAAATGCGGCATTATATTATAAAATACCAAGTTTTTGAAACTTAACTATACAAAAAGTGGAATTGTGCCACGTCCTTTTAACCAACTTCCATTTGGTACTACCCACCAAAAGACAGCAAAAAGGCACATTATTGTAAAGTACAACATTTGTTGTTGCTTTGAAGTAACATAAATTTTTCATGAGGTCAAAATAATAAACTGTGCCGCTCTGCTTCCCTTTAGCAACAGTTCTGTGTTAGTTCTAGACTGTCGTTTTTCGGGACTGTCCCTTATATTAGCTGCAGGGTATTTACATATACTATATGTACCTGTATGAGTTACAGCGGAATGCTTGCGCTTTGCGCCGTCAAGCAAAGCTTCAGATTTAATAAATTTTAAACTTAGTAGTTCGGTGATAATAAATCGGCAATTTTCGACACAATTATATTACGTATGTACATATGTATGTTCTGTTGCTGTTGCGCAAATTATTACCGCCTATTGCATTTTTACGCGCGCTCGACGTGTGTCGCTTTCGAACGCGTTTTTCTTACCTATAGAGTCTATTTTCGGTCATGCACATTTATAGGGCGCTATTTTGCCAATATGCCGCATTTGCAAAAATAGCTAACAGCTATTTATTGCAATTGTGTTAATATGTATTTCTGTATATTTTAGGAGATAGTAGTAAATACAGGAAAATGGCAAATCTAATTTTTGCCACACGTGTCGCTCAGGCGGTTATGAAGTTTAAACGACGATATTCATGTCAGTATCGAGTACCTATTGGAGCTTTATGTGTATAAAACATTTGCAGTAATAAAATAGCCGCTAGATGGCACTTAAGTCGCGATATTTTTGTACAGTGAACAACTGTACCTACCGCTTTCAAGCCACCATGTACATTATGTATGTATGTAGCTACGTAACCATAGTCCAAAGCAACTCCACCCATTTCGTTGCCCATTCCAAGTTGGTTGGCTATTTTTTGTGCAGTTTACCATAGCGAGCACATTTGGTACTAAGCGCCAGCCAGTTAATAAAAACAATGTAACATTTCGCGTTGATTGTAAGTATGTAAGTACTCGTAGTTTATGCAAATTGCATCCTTAAACTTGATTGACAACCAAGCAAAGTCGCAGCTAGACTTGAGCAAGGCAAATACGCAGTTGACTTAACACAAACACACGTGTGCATGTGTATTTTCTTTTTTAAAATAGGTATACATATGTATGTACTTCAGGGTTTATGACTTTTTATAGCTATCGTTGCTTCCCTGCAAAAGCGCCGAATAGGTACTCCATGCACGCGTGTATAGAGTACTCGCTATGGACCAACCGAGTACTCCATAACCTGCCACATTTCCATCCATTTAACATGGCGATGTCCTAGGCAGGGATCGCATACTCCGATTTCCGCATGACAGCCGAGTAATCCAAGGAGTACCTACATGGAGTAGGTACTAAAATTAATGAAATTTAATAATCTCTGAACAGATTTGAAAGACTGTAAATTCAATTTGATTACATATTAGCTTTATAAACATACATGCTTTTCCTTAATAAAAAAATAATAAAATTTTTCTAGCGCAATCACCAACATGTTATGTCGCGTTTCAATGTCTCTTTATTACTAAATCCTGCACGTTCAAACAAGCATGCGTATGTACTAGGGATTCCAATCCCGGGATCCCGGGATCCCGCTCTTTTGGACACCCCGAAAATCCCGGGATCGCTAGAATTTTATCCCGGGATTTTTGGGATAAGATAAAGACAGAATATTCCCCTATTATAACAAAGAAAAGTTGTATTTTATATAATTTTTAGTGGTCTCAGATCTGTATACTAATAGCATTTCCTATTCTGCATGAAAATGTTGCATTATTACATTGCACCATTATCAACATGTGCCCTGTGCCCTATAAATGTTGCATTTTTCATGTGATGTGTGAAACAAAAATAATGCAATGTGCTAAGAGCAGAAGATGTTGCCCCGTAGTCGGGTCAGTTTTATATTTTGTCAATAGAACAAACAGACTTAAAAAAGTGTTGAGTCTGTGTGGAAGAAAACAGAAAATGTGACAGCCTGAAGAAAGTGCGACATTTTTGCTAGGATAAAAAAGTCCATTAGTCAAAGTAAGGATTAATATTTTTAATGTTTTTTTTTTTTAATAATCAATTTTTTTGTCGTGAAGTACGCGTTGTAAAGAAACGTACGTTAGGAATTTTTAAAGCCTTTAGAATTCTTGTGGTAAAATTCATTTGATAATTTCTATTTCCTGATTTTTATTCATTTATTTCCCTAATGGTTTTTGGAATTTTCCCATATGGAAATAATGGAAGAAAATGCAAACAAAATTTTAATTAGACTTGATAGTTTTACATTACTCTACTAAAATTAAATACGCAGCTGCATCCTCGGAATTCATATCAAAATGTGTGCCTCCGATTTTTAAATATTTTCGGAAGTTGCATTAATTTTCAGAATTTTTCGGCAAGCTTGGAAATATTCGCTTAAACGAAGAGTGTCGTTAAATTCTAAAAATTTTTATTAGAAATTATCAAATGATCGCAAACCTTTTTATCCTAATATCCTAAAAGTACCAACTATAAAGGAAAACGTTTTGTTCACCAAATGTATTTAATTTTCTTTGTTGATTGTGTTTTTTAAAGTAACTCTTAAGTGTTATTAAATAATACGCATGATTTTACGTTCCTATTTTATTTTGTTAGTAATGAAATAATAAAAAATGGCAATAAAAATCTATTTTTTCTTTGCATGTTAAAGTTGTAGCGTTTCGCGAAAATATACATATTTAATTTTTCAACCTCAAATGTGGGAAAATAATACTGGTCGACAAATTTTTGTAACAGAAAAAAAATTCTATGTTTCAAAAGGATTTCCGTGCACTTTTTGAGATATTCGTGTCCAAAGAGGCGAAAAACGCGGTTTTTGGCCATATTCACTCCTCAATATCTTTAAAATTGCTCACTTTCATTAAAAACTGATTAAATCTATTGAAAGCACGATCATTTATCTTGAAGACAATGTTTTCCTTTTTCGGATATCTTGCTTGTAACTTGCAATATTGCAAATAAAAATTTTGTAACACGCTTTTAGGCAGTTTATTATATTAACAACAAACTGTGCGTTAGAATAAAATAAGTGAATTAATTTATATTAATTTATCGAAAATACGACTAAATTTTGCGTGACTGAAACAAAAATTCCAATCAGTGGCCTACTATGTATATATTTTCTATACTGAAATAAAAATAGTTCTGCAGAGCAGCTACAAATCTTGATTTCGATTAAAACAGCGCTACAAATACTGCCGTTGATTTCGAAGAAAAATACCTTATTGTACAAAAACATATATTTCTAGATATATAAATAAGAAACCCGAGAAAGCAAAGCGCTGTTTTCAAGACAATTGATCGTTCTTTCAATAGCTGCAATCATTTTTTAATGAAAGTAAGTAATTTAACAGATTGAGCAGTGAATATAGCAAAAAATCGCATAAATATCTCAAAACCTACAAGTATTACCGAAAATCCGACTTCAGATTCAGATTCATGGCACCGAAATCCTTTAGAAAAGTAGAATTTTATTTGAGTTAGAAAATTTTTTGGAAATTTTGTCGGCCTGTATAATTAATGTCCAAATCCCGGGATAAAACTCGGGATCCCGGGATTATAGAAAAAAAATCTCGAAAATCCCGGGATCGTAAAAATCGGAAAAATTGGAATCCCTAGTATGTACATAGATATGTACCAGGGATGGGCGATTTTGAATAAATTTTTATTCAAATAAAAAATAAATTTTTATTCTTCATTCTCATACCCTTGAATAAAGAATAAATTTTTATTCTTCATTCAGGCGCCCTTGAATAAAGAATAATTTTTTATTCTTCCTTCTGATACCCTTGAATAAAGAATAAAAATTTATTCTTCATTCTGATACCCTTGAATAAAAAATAAATTTTTATTCTTCATTCTGGTGCCCTTGAATAAAGAATAATTTTTTATTCTTCATTTTGATACCCTCGAATAAGAAATAAAAATTTATTCTTCATTCTGATACCCTTGAATAAAAAATAAATTTTTATTCTTCATTCTGACGCCCTTGAATGAAGAATAATTTTTTATTCTTCATCCAAAATTGGTTGAATAAAAAATAAAATTTCATTTGTCATTCAGATAATTTTGAATAAAGAATAAATTTTTATTCATGTTATTCAAATTATTCTTGGAGGTCAGACAAGTAAATGATTTTGCGAATATTTTTCCGAATACGAACCAAGTATTTTCCCGAGTCACAACCGAATATTTTTCCGAATACTTTCCCGAATCCGAACCCAAATATTTAGCCGAATATTTTTCTGAATCCGAACCGAATATTTTACCGAATACTTTCCCGAATCCGAACCGAATATTTTCCCAATTCCGAAACCGAAAACTTTCCCGATTCCGAACCGAATACTTTCCCGTGTCTGAACAGAATACTTTTCCGGGACCGAACCGAATACTTTCCCGAGTCCGAACCGAATACTTTCCCGAGTCTGAACCGAATACTTTTCCGGGTCCGAACCGAATACTTTTTCGAGTTCGTACCGATTACTTTACCGGGTTCGGACCCGGAAAAGTATTCGGTTCAGACTCGGGAAAGTATTCGGTTCGAACTCGGAAAAGTATTCGGTTCGAACCCGGGAAAGTATTCGGTTCAGACTCGGGAAAGTATTCGGTTTCGGATTTGGGAAAATATTCGGTTCAGATTCGGGAAAGTATTCGGTAAAATATTTGGTTCGGATTCAGAAAAATATTCGGTTAAGTATTTGGGTTCGGATTCGGGAAAGTATTCGGAAAAATATTCGGTTGTGACTCGGGAAAATACTTGGTTCGTATTCGGAAAAATATTCGCAAAATCATTTACTTGTCTGACCTCCAAGAATAATTTGAATAACGTGAATAAAAATTTATTCTTTATTCAAAATTATCTGAATGACAAATAAAATTTTATTTTTTATTCAACCAATTTTGGATGAAGAATAAAAAATTATTCTTCATTCAAGGGCGTCAGAATGAAGAATAAAATTTTATTTTTTATTCAAGGGTATCAGAATGAAAAATAAATTTTTATTTCTTATTCGAGGGTATCAAAATGAAGAATAAAAAATTATTCTTTATTCAAGGGCACCAGAATGAAGAATAAAAATTTATTTTTTATTCAAGGGTATCAGAATGAAGAATAAATTTTTATTCTTTATTCAAGGGTATCAGAATGAAGAATAAAAAATTATTCTTTATTCAAGGGCGCCGGAATGAAGAATAAAAATTTATTCTTTATTCAAGGGTATGAGAATGAAGAATAAAAATTTATTTTTATTTTTTCGTTATTGAATTATTCAAATTTTGAATAATGCCCATCCCTGATATGTACGAACTTGCGTCGTCGTTATCGTGATATACATTCGGTATTCGTAGCAATGTTCGGCTAACTACGAGCCGATGCAGATACACGAGTCGCTCCCTTGGGACTATGTTTATGATCACTTTAAGACCAGCCACGCATGACGGCAGAAAACGCTCAGAATTTGGGCAGAAAGCCATAATAACGTGCGTCTTCACGTGTGCACATTGGCAGAAATACATGGAAATCGAGGGTTTTTGTTAACCGGCGTTTTCTGCCTGCCCAAGTCTGCGCGTTTTCTGCCGTCATGTGTGGCTGGTCTTAAAGTACTCCAACCTACCACAAAATGGATCATATAATCCAATGATTTTTGCAGGGTTGTTGTTGTTGCTGCTATTGTTGTCATCGTAAGTACTTAGTTTCGCTTAGTTGCGGAACGACAGACACCAAAGTGGCCAAATGGTGACGTATTGGCAATATGACTTTGACATTCTTAAGTAGCATAACTTAAAAGTGGCTTTTGTTGTTGTTCGTTGTTCGTTCATTTCTATTTTGCTTGCTTTGGCTGTCTGTCGCTTTTTATTGTCGTGAGAGAATTTAATTAAAGGAAAACGTGAAACAAAACGACAGTAATTTATGCATACAAAATTAATACAATAAAGAAAAGGAAAAAAGTTATAAACAACACAGTTTATAAAAATATGACGTTTAATTTTATGTACATATCGTCGTTTAAAGTGCAAATACGCGGCTTTGTGATATTTTTTTTTAAACAAATATGAGATTTCCCCCAAAACACATACCTGGGGTCCATCTCCTAAACATTTTAGCCCTCTAGCGACCGTAAAATACTATTTCCAGACTACTTATACTATATTTCCTGACTGTATAAAATGGGGTCAATATAAACCTTTCATGGGGGTGCTAGATGCCTTAAATTTTCTAGAATATTATTTGGCATAAAATTTCAGTAGGAGTCTCTTCAGAAAAAACTTTGTAAAATACATACATAAAAGACCACAGGAAGCGAAAAACTTATATTTCTCGGAATATTAAATGTGTTTTTTGCGGTTCTACTGAATCGATCGAAATACTTCTTTTTCAAAAGATTAATGTTTTTTGACGATGTTTAAAATGGTGGTATAAACTAAGTACTGGGTGGAAGTGACCCCAATTGCGCACATAGGGTTAATACAATTATAAAGTAGAAACTCTCCTCTCAAGCCAAAGAGATTGATGTATCATACTTAGGGTTCGCACCATATATACCGAAGATATGAAAAAATGAATTTTAGCGACATCTAACGGCGTCAAAAAAAAAAAATTTTCCAGAAATGTTTTCGAAAAAGTAATCATAAGGGGGGGGGGGGGAGGGTATCGGCGAACTTTTTTTGCGATACGCCCTAATGTATATACATATGTATGTACATATCGTCGGTCTCCTGCCAGAAACACGAATGTGAAATATTTTTTAATGCTAGAGACACACATCGTAGTATAGTAGAAATATTCCGATCTATACCACATAGTATGTGTCACTCTCATATTGTAGTTTAATTGAAAATTTTCATAGTAAAGCCAAATCATAGTATTGATATTATAATATATCTACCACATGTGTGTCTGAGGCATAAGTAGTGATGGGCGAGTCCGAGATGTTTAGAGAATCGAGAGAATCGCCATCGTTGCAAAATCACAATCGAGTCAAAAGCTGACTCGCTCCTCGACTACACAATCGAGATGTTTTTGCGATTATTCCGAGTTCGCGAGTCGGAGGTTGTTTCGATGACATCTCGACTACATAAGCGAGATGTTTTTACGATTGTTCCGAGTTGGCGGGCCGGCTGTTGTTTTGATGATATGTTTTAGTTGATAAAATAAACTGAATGAGGTTTGTTGATAAAGAAAGTAGGATTTTCAATGGAAGTGAGGCAAATACATAAATAAATTAACCAAATTGAAAAATATGCTATACATAGATGCTGCATTATTGCAATCACAACTAAAGAGTGTCGTGCATAATAACAATAATTAATTGCACAGTCCAACAAATTTAAAAAAATTTTACTCAACACGAACAAACGCTATTAATTATGAAAGAGGATGTCTCCCAGACCAACTTTGCCGAACAGAGTACTAGTCCAGAGGGTCTGAGTTTTTTTTTAGAGGGGGTTAAAGTTTTATGGATTTAGCTGGAGGTGCAATTACTTTATAGAAAATATCTTATAAAAAATTACCTCAAATGAAGTTTTTGAGCTCGGACTTCTTCTACAGAATTTAATAAGGAATTTCTTTGTGGAAGACGTTAACCCTCTAACGCCCACACAAATGGCTGTTATTAACCCTTGTTTGGAAGCACATGTAGAAAATATCAATTTACAATGCAGATAGAGGGTTAAAATATTCTAGAAAATTATTCGCCATAAAATTTCATTAGGGGTCCCCTCAGACAAAATCTTTGTACAAATAACGCAAAACACCACAGGATATAATAATCACAAATTGCGCCATGAAATATGCAACAAATTTTATATGTCTACACATTAGATGCATGTTTTTTTTCTTTAGAACCTCCCTCCGGCACCGGAATATGAAAATGAGTTGTTGTAGAGTAAGTTAATTGAAAAAAAAGTTCACTTTTGCAAAAACTGAATGGGGCTACTACACAAACCGCGCGATTTTCAAGAATTTCAAGGCAAGTTTAGATTTATGTATGAAAAAAGTTATAATTTTGCACAAGAAAAAAAATTTACATCTACCTATACGTAGAGTTAACCGCTAAAGCGAATGTCGTATTCAGTTTTTTGGTACACTCCCCAGTGAAGGTAATATTCAAACCCTAGTTTGATGCCAATATTGCCCAAAAATATGTGGGGCCATCCGGGTCCACATTTTTTCCGCTATCCACGGTCTCGACCTTTCTACCTTTTTTTACATTTGTGGAGTTGTCCACCATCATAAAACCACCTTGAAGAGCAAAAATTGTTAAAATTTTTTAGAAATTTTAATCCATGTCAGCCCTATTAGGGCATATTTTACTTCACTTAAACTTGATGCGCTCATCCAAATTATAATAGATTTTTAAACAGAATTAGTTTTTGAAAACCGCATTAAATTAAGCAGCATCCTGTGTGATTCACATAAAAAAATGTCCGCAGTCAGAAAGAATACAGGGCATGAAGTTGTATGTTGGCGAGAAAAAAACAAAATGTTCTATTTAGGCCGCGATATTACCCTCCCAGGGAAGTGCACTAAAAACTGAATACGCTATTCGCTTTTGCGGTTAACTCTACATGTAGATGTAAATTTTTTTTCTTGTGCAAAATTATAACTTTTTTCATACATAAATCTAAACTTGCCTAGAAATTCTTGAAAATCGCGCGGTTTTTGGAGTAGCCCCATTCAGTTTTTGGAAAGTGAACTTTTTTTTTAATTAACATACTCTACAAAAACTCGTTTTCATATTCCGGTGCCGGAGGGAGGATCCAAAGAACAAAAAGTGCATCTAATGTATATAAATATAAAATTTGTTGCATATTTCATGGCGTAATTTGTGATTATCATATCCTGTAGCCTTTTGCGTTATTTGTACAAAGATTTTGTCTGAGGGGACCCCAAGTGAAATTTTATGGCGAATAATTTTCTAGAACATTTTAACCCTCTATCTGCATTGTAAATTGATATTTTCTACATGTGCTTCCAAACAAGGGTTAATAACAGTCATTTGCGTGGGCGTTAGAGGGTTAACGTCTTCCACAAATAAATTCCTTATTAAATTCTGTAGAAGAAGTCCGAGCTCAAAAACTTCATTTGAGGTCATTTTTTATAAGATATTTTCGATAAAGTAATTGCACCTCCAGCTAAATCCATAAAACTTTAACCCCCTCTAAAAAAAAACTCAGACCCTCTGGACTAGTACTCTGTTCGGCAAAGTTGGTCTGGGAGACATCCTCTTTCATAATTAATAGCGTTTGTTCGTGTTGAGAAATCACTGTTGGACAGTGTTATTTAAACATTAATAAATTTTCTGAAGTGAGACGCTTATGAAACAAATGAATTTTACGAGTAGCAACAACCGCAATAGATTTGTACCACTCTGTATGTTTTTTAAAGCAATTTTAATATTCAAGTGGCAAAAACAAATATTTTGTATTTTTTGCAGCGAGTCCGAGATGTTGTAGGGTTGCTTTGAAAACGAGAGGAATCGTTGGCGAGTCCGAGATGTTTTAGCGATTGCTTCGACTGACGGCCATTTACGACTTGACTCGAATACGAATGAAAACCATCGAGAGCATTCGAGATGTTTCAACAATCAAGAGAATCGAATAAAACATCTAAGCTGGACTAATGGCCGCTGTGGTGCAGTGGGTAGAGTGCTCGCTTGCTATGCCAGAGGTCTCGGGTTCAAACCACGGTCCGAGCAAAACACCAAAACAATTTTTCTAATTAGTAAAAATCCAAATTATTGGGTTTTTTAAGAGCAGCTGTCCCCTCTCGGCAGTGGGCGGCATACCCTCCGAGTGTATTTCTGCCATGAAAAAGCTTATCACAAAAAATGCATTCGCCGTTCGGAGCCGGCATAAAACTGTAGGTCCACCCAATTAGTAGGAAAAACAAAAAAGGAGCACACCTCGAATTGGGAGAGAAGCTCGGCCATAAAACTCGTCAGAGTTATAATAGCGCCATTGTATTATTGTTATATAAATGCAACGACACAAACAACCAAAAGTGATTGGCTTTTCGTCCGCATAAACGTGCCATTGCATGCATTTTCATGCACGACATACATACATATGTGATCTTATGCTTAATAGCAATTGTGTGAATGTTCGTGGCTGACAGCTTCGAGTTGTAACGCTTCTGGATGCCAGCATGAACCCCTGCCGCTTTCTGCTTTCCCATTTAAAGCGGTGTTAAATTATTTAAGTAGTTTTCTAATAACTTTTTTATCTTTCAGTTGGCATATGCGAATGGCATTCGGTTGCGGCACATTGATATTGCCATTGCCATTGACACCACGCGCCACTTACTCACTTACAACAACAATTCAAGGACATCCGTTTCAAATGCGCCAACAGCCGGCAGGCGGGGGCAGACTTTTTTGCCACCAACAACAACATTGCTAATATCAAAGTGCATATCTACCCTATAAACATTTTTCTTAATTCTAAATTTGAGACGCATTTAAGAACTAACCTTATTCTCAAACCTCAAACGTTAGTTATCAAATGCACTTCAATTTCCCTTGATAGCGTTCTCAAACAAAAAGACACCTTTTTCTCAAACGTTAGTGAAATTTTTGAGAAATTTTTTTACTACCAAATTGAGAATTAAGGTTTTCTCAAACGTTTGAGATTTTTTGGCCTGATGTTTATTGGGTATCTACGTATGTTTGTGTGTATATGTGTACGTTACTTATAATTGTATTATCGTGCACTTTGGAAGCGCATAAGTTTTGCCAGCTCATAGATTTGAACTTTGCTTTTCATTGCGCTTTAGGCCAAGCTTCTTTTCCAATTTGTATTTTGCCACTTTGTACTTGCCTCTACAAAGTCGTGGGAGCTAAAGAACGGTGTGTGTCTAGGCATGTGGATAAGTGTTCTTTGCTGAACAGCTTTTCGCCGGGTTTATGGTCATTAGGGTGCGTTTATGTTGGAGTTGCGATAATCAACCTAGACATAAAGCAAAAGCCGAGCACAGCCGAAAAAAAAAACAAAGTTCTGCAATGTGTTTTTCTCTCGAGTGGGATACGAACCGCTGTCGTCTGGTGTATGAGTTCAGCAGTTTACCATTACAACTAACATTGCATATTACAATTCAATTATTATCTTGAATACTTTAAACGGCAAGTGAGCAAGTGAGGGAAGTTAGATTCTTTTCTATTTTTCCCTGGAAGTTGAGGCGCTTGCAGGAAGTTGACACGATTTGCATGCAAAAACGGTCGTAAGTAGGTACTTAGTTATGGTAGCCAAAGTGCAAATGATGGCATGTATGTATTATACTTAAGAATATACATATGTACATTAGTAGCTACATACATACTTATATACATATTTTCGCGTTTATAACTTTGCTTGTTTGTTTGGCCAGTCATGTTTGTGTGGCGCGAAAAGCTGCCCCAAACATGCCGTAAGTTGCAAGCGGAAATAAACATATGCACGTACATACCCTGTAGGGGAAATCTCTAGTTCCGAACTAGGTCGCTTCTAGTGCATTTTTCGACACTACTAGTGCGAGCTAAATCTCTTTTGCATGTTATCAACTGGCGAATTTAACACGGCGATGTCCTAGGCGGTGTCAATTGTCACTCCTGCACTACATTTTCGATAGTTCTGAACTAGTACTAAATTCTACAGTTTACACTAGTTCGTTTATTGGCACATTTTCGATAGTTCTGAACTAGCTACAAGTACCTACAAATTCTACAGTTTTACATCTGTCGCTTAAGTGCAGCCTTTGACATACTTCATGCAAGTGGCGCGATGGCAGACTGGCTAACGCATATGCCTTTCAATCTGATGGGCGCGGGTTCGAATCCTGTCGGTGTCAAGGTGGATGATATTTTTTTTTTAATTTTTTTTAACTAATATTTTTTTATTTACTTATTTATTTAATAAAAATTTACAATAATATTTAAAAAGTAATAAAATAAAAAAAAAAAATAAAAATAAGCCTGAGGGATGGGAAAAGCATAATTAGGGGAACATTTCATTTCATACAGATGGAAATAGAAAACTCTTTATATAAAATGCTTCACTAAACATCTGAGAATTGCAGATTAATATACAAAGCCGACGGCAATTGAACGAACGAAAAATTTTCATAGAATTTTTGTCACTTCGAAATTGCATACAAATCAAAGTGTGTCTTATAATGGTCACTCAATTCACTCCTTCTGAACTGGTGAGGGTCTAACTACAATTGATCTAGTTTCCTTTTGACACCTTTTCGCTAGTTCGGAACTAGAAATTTTGCTCACTAGTTATTGAGTTCCCTGCAGGGTAGGTATGTACATACATATCTACGTGAGTAAGCACCTATACCATGCATAAAAAGCTGCATATACATATGCATTTATGTATGTATGTATGTACATTTGTATGTTTGAAATAACGACTATTTATGGGCGTTTCTGCATTTTTCATGCAAATCGCAATCGCATGAAAATAATTCTGCTGTAACTACACTTGCTTTGCGACATAAATTGAATTTTAAAAAGGTGCAACTACTTATCTATCAAAGTACGGCAAATCACATACGGCAATTACATACATACATACATACATACATACATACATACGAGGGTTGTTTGATAAGTCTTAGTCAAAAATAAATATTTTTTTCCCCAAAAATGCATTTTATTTTTCAACATAATCCCATTCTAGCTCGATACACTTAGTCCAGCGTTTTCCAATTTTTTTATTACTTCCAAAAAAATAGGATTTTTCAAGGCTCTCGAAATAGGCATTTCTTTCTGTGATCACATCTTTATTTGACCCAAATTTCTTACCACCCAGCTATTTCTTAGAGTTTGAAAACAGCAAATAGTCGGAGGGGGCTACATCTGGAGAATATTGTGGGTGAGGTAGTACGAATTGCCAATACGCAATTTATGAACTTTTGCCATGGTGACTACCTACACACGTGTGCGGTCTTGCATGATGAAACCGGATTTTTTTCTAGCCAAATACGGTCGTTTTTGCTTCAAATCAAGTTTGAATATGTCCAAAAGCTCTGAATAATATTCGCCGGTAATTGTTTTACCCTTTTCAAGATCCCAAAAAAAACGGCGGACATAACCTTATTAGCCGACAAACCCACTTCGGGCTTCTTTAGCGCACGTTCGCTCGGAGAAATCCACTGTTTTGATTGTTCCTTGATTTCTCATGTTGTGATGGATTCAAGTTTCATCTACGGTAACAAAACGGCACAAAAATTCGTTCGGATTGCGTCAAGCATTCCTTTGAAGTTGTCACCCAATCAAGTGTAAGCAATTGCGGCAGCCCTCGCGCGGATATCTTTTTCATGTGTAAATATTCACATAAGCTGTCGTGCATTGGGTCAGCTGAGATGCGTATAGTCTCCGATCATCCAATATCATTCCATCGGTTTTATCGACGGTTTCTGAGGGACCGGAACGTTCTTTTGGGCGACCTGAACGTACTTGTGCCATTACGACCACAACGGAATTCAGCAAACCAGTTTGAAACCATTGAAAATGAGGGAGTAGAGTCCCCATAGTATTTACCAATTCAGGGATTTCACAGCTCAAAATATCAACTTTTTGGTTGAGCTGTGTTTTTTACGAAAAATAATAATTTTTAGTCAGCACACGAAATTAAATTTTTTCCATTTTTCATAAAACGCACGAGGTATTTGTTTTTAAATAGCTCTCAGAGACAAACCACCCTTGTAGATAGTACATACCCTGTGAGGAAAACCTCTAGTTCATGACTGGGATGGCAGAGTGGTTAGCGTGTGAGACTTCCAATCTGGCGAGCGCGGGTTCGAATCATGACAGTGGCGGATGATAATTTTTTTTTATTTTTTTATTTTTATTTTATAAAAATTTAAAACAATATTTAAAAGGTAATAAAATACAAAAAAAAATAAAATTAAACCTGAGGGACCAGAAAAGCATAATTAGGGGAACATTTTCTTTCATTAAATGAGAAATCATTAAGTGAAGATGCAAGCTGTAAATACTCTTTATATAATATGTTTCAATAACAGTCTGAGAATTGTAGAAATATGCAAAGAGATGGCAAATGAACTGGCGCCTTTTTGACACCTTTTCGCTAGTTCTGAACCAGAAGTTATTGATTTCCCTGCAGGGTATGTATGCCTATTCAAATACATATGTATAAGTATGTATACACAAGAAGCGCCATAAAACTATTTCCGAATGTTGCAAGCAAGTTCTTTCATTAAAAATACTTTCGCTGCTGACTAATTCTTTGAGTTAAATTTGCGCCTTCTCACACATAATCAAAATAGAAAATATGAAAATAGAAAAAAGAAAATTATTTCAAAATACATCCAGAACCTCTGTTTAACACACGTGCTTTGTTACTTTTCTGCAGTAAAATCGAAGAATATATGCTAACTTTTCTTTTTCTTTCTTTTTCTTTCTTTTCTTTTCTTTTTCCTTCTTTCTTTAAATATTCGCCTGCAGCACCGGCTTCATCGCTTCTAAGAATAGTAAGGCTATTCTCTCAGTACACTATTTTTGCCGAGATATTATGCTATCTTTGGAAATTTGTCTTAAAATTCTTAAAAAAAGAACTTGAAACATATGTACATATATTCAAACTCACTTCTCACATAAGACTATTTATTGTGAATGTATTAACAGGGTTGCATTTACCGTGATACTTTTCTCATTATATCACATATCACGGGTTGAGGTGTGAGAAATTTGCCGAAGCTTCATATTTGACAAGACGTGCATTTTGTTGTTGTGCTCGGCAAATTTGCCACGCTAAAATCACACTCAGAGAACAACCTTAATGTAGACCAAATGTGATTGCTAATATTAGTTCCGAATTCACTTTTATTTGTTGCGTTATTTTACGCAAATGCATGCAGCTATATGAATTTACACATATGTACTATGTCTATTAGATACTTAAAATAGAATTCTACATTTAATATTTTATCAATATGTGCAACCCGCATTGCATTTTCTATAAATTCTTGCCAACCAAACTGAAAAAAAAAACAAGATTCAGAATATCAAAAGTAGCATGCTGAATATTTCCCATAATATTCGTTACATACTTACATATGTTTGAACATAAGTTTTTATGCACAAACGTTTTTTTTTTGCATTTTCACGCAATTCCAAATTGTAAATTGCATTTGCATTATCGCACCAATTTTTATTGCCGACCACATTTGCCGTCAAACAGCCTTTTGGCGCGCCGAATCAGCCAGCCTTCAGCTACCTGGCAATGCGGCAATGGAAAACGATAGCGAAATGCCATATTTTTTTTGAAAATGTAATTGAAGAAATCAAATAACGTTGAATATGGTGCTGGTGCTTTTGTTTGCTGAAAGGAAGGTTTAACAGGCTCTGCTGACAGCTAAGCACCGTTACTAACCAGATCATTGTTAGTTGATTTTTCTTGTAAGCGAACTGCAAAAGAACGCCGAACTTACTAAAATTTAATTTCAGTGTTATATAAGCACTCAAATTGTTGCCATTCACCAGCAGAGTTCGGTAGTGTTGAGCTAGTTAGCGGTAGAGTCCGCTGGTGTACCGAGTGCACAAAAGCATGCGATTGGTTGATGTTTATGCTACAAGCATCTATGTATGTCAGTGGAAGTTTTCTATTCACAATAGCTTCATTCTTTTACTTTGCACCATTGCTGTTCAGGCTGACTATCAGCTAAGCGCTTTCAGCTCAACTCGCTTAACCTAGCTAGCTAGCTTAGTTTTTGTTGTGTTGCTGCGGCTTTCCATGTTTTTCGATAAGTTAGCTAGTGTTTTTTTTCGAACTTGCTTGCAAAAGAAGGTGGCTTGTGTATCATGTGCATGCTTCTGCATGTATGTATGTATGAATGCATTTTTGATTGCAATTTGAAAGCAACCTGATTACCTCGTTTGCAAAATGTGTCTTATCGGAATTAAAGAAGGCAATTTGCTATGAATTACTTTCAGTTTTAGTGCGGCAATAAATATGTGCTATCGATATCAATTCAAATGAATTTTTATTCACCAAATATGGAGTTTATTTAACTAAGTATTTTTCAATTCTAAATCATATACGTTTTTATAACTTCCATGAACATGAAATGGTATTATAAATTTGTGCTAACAGAGTTTTGTCGAAAGTCCCAGAGGAAAGCGTGGAATATAACTATAACAGGAGTGTTTTATTGGGCACTTCTCTGCTCACTTATACTCGATTCTGCTCTCTTGGCTAACAGTTTCCATACAAAATGTTAGAGACTTTAAGAGACTTTTAGAGAGTACGCCAGCTACTCATTAAACTGATCTTTACTGATTATGCCATTTTTTATTATTGTGAATAATTCAAATTTTTGTCAATAGATGTCTCCCCTATCTTCGAATTCAACGCAATACCGTTCGTTAGAAAATTTTCTCCAATTCCGTACCAAAAAACGTAAATTTTACAATATACGCACATAGGGAGATTTTCAAGTTTTATGCGGCCAAAAATATTTTATTGTCTACATCTATTCCAAATTGCTTGTTTAATGCAAAATTTTAATAATTTGTGGTAAAAGTCGATTTTATTGAAAAATATATACAGTGACTCAAAAAAAAAAATACTACGCCAGAGATTTTTAATTTATTTCAAAGAGTTCTGTCGAAAATGTGACTTTCTTATTTTCGTTTAAAAATGTAGACACTTTTTCAATAAAAATCGTTTTAAGCAGGATTTCTTAGCTTATGGAAAAAATCCAAAAAATCGTAGAAATTTCTAAAAGTGGATTAAAAATTTCAAAGCGAGGCCAGAATTTATAGAAGATTTTGAGGATATTTCTAAGTGTACTGTTATGAAGCCAACCAATTTTAGTCTAAAAAGTGCAAATCTCAATGCTGTGAAAAATTCCGTCGATTTTAGAAATTTTTTTCTCTGGGGTGTTTGCCATATATGTACGTGAGACCGTTTAAATTAACATTTCCGAAAAGCCAATGAAAATTTTCAAAAAGTTGATTGTTGCATATTATTATATTAAAATCGAATGGGCTTTAAAATTGCATACTCAAAAATCTTCTAAAAAAAAATGTAGCTTTAGAATTCTTAGCCCCTTTTTACGATAAGTATTTCCTTGACTTTGAAAAATTGGAAATACTACAAATAATGCCTAAAAAGTTAACAATAAACGGTGATAAAAATCTCGGTTACTTTCGAGCATCACCCACATTAACCAAAGTATGCGTTAGAAATATAAACATTAACATCAAATATAAAATACAAAGAAGAAAATTATTGTAGGTTCATATGAAAAACCCTGTATGTAGTAGTGAAGTGCGGGTTTGTGCGACGTAATTTTTTGTCGGAAAAATACTAATTGTACTAGATATCATTTCCGAGGGTTAATTTGACTGAGTCTGACAGAGCAACATAACAAAATCAATTTTGAACACGAAAAACAGTGATAATTTTTTTTTTAAATATCCCAACTTTAAGAGCTTAAAACTATAAACTTAGAATTATTGGAAATCAAGGATATTATTGAAAAGTGTTAATAATTAATTGAAGCTTTAGGATCCATCACGATTACTTAAATGAAATGCTTTAAATAATAAATATTGACGTTGAAACTAGCACTTAAAAATATGTAAAAAAAAACTAAAAAATTAACTTTAGATATGCTAAGTTTCGACCATCTGGGAGCAAGTACAGAGTATGGGGTCGGGAAAAAAGCAATGAATTATTGTTCCCCAGTCTATTTCCAATACGTGGGTATGTTTTTTTCTGTAATTGCAACTTCAAAATTTCAATTTTGGCCGCATAAAACTTGAAAATCTATCTACGTGATACGTTCTTTGTCCGTACTTTAACGAACGGTGTTCGAAGATAGGGGAGACATCTATCGATAAAAAGTTGAAGAAACTTCATCAAACTAGTCAGTCAGTCAGATTTTTAGATAGCTGACTGAAAGTCGGTTGTTGTGTGCAATTAATCATTTGTTGGAATCGGCCGAATCGGACCACAATAATTATGTATATAGCTGCCATACAACCGATTCTTCATATATGAACATTTTGGGGGTATAACTTCTCAATTTAAACAGTTAAGGACATGAATATTTGCAGTGCTTTTAGCCATAGGGTGCTAAACGATGTTGCCGATAATCGTCAAGATCATAGTATGTGTAAACTAAACAAAGTCAGACCCATTCATAGAGGGTATAAAGTCGTGGGTACGGCCGAAGACAGCCGCGCTCTTACTTATTTTAGTACATTCTATTTAATACATTCCATTTCTTCAGTTAACAAGTGCAGCACAATTCGATCTAATAAAATCATTTATTTTGCTGAAAATTGTGTCAATTTGACACAAACATAGTATAAGGGTTAATTTATTTAGAGAGTAGAAGGGTTAATTTATTTAGAGAGTTCTCTTTTGTGTGTGAGCAGTTTTAAAAGGATATTGAAAATTCTTGGTTTTCTGGTTTGTTTTTTTTATTAGCGCTTTCAGTTGATTCCGCATTCAAGCGAAGTAAGGACGAGTTGACAATAAAGAAAATGTGGTCGGTCGGTCAGTCGGTCGATTTAATTAAGCCACACATTTAAAGCGACCACCTGTGCGAGTAAGATGTTATTTGTTGTTTTGTGTTGTTCCCAGAAGATGCATGAATGGACAATATAACAGCCCACTTTTATAATCGCTCATTCGCAATAATTCCAGTTCAGTAGTGCGAAATGAAAATGAAAGTGAAGCTATGCTGAAGTTGGATACTCAAAAGGACATTTACGAAGGAATACACGTACCTACAAACATGCACACGTGCACTGATAGATTTACGTATATAAGTATTATTTACCCACGTAAATTTGGTATGTACATATGTGGATATGTGTAACAGAATTTCCAGTTCATTAAGTTTATCAATTCTAATAAATTTCACGCCACCAGCACACCACACCACACCAAAGCGACCTACTGCAACCCAAATGCTTAATGGTTGATTACTCTGGTGAACAGCTCGCTGTTGGAGTAGTTGAAACCATACATATCGCCGTTTAAACTCCATAACCGCCTAAGTGATACTTTCATAAGGACATTAGAAGACACTTCGCAAGGACAAAATTTATAGTATGGATCGATAGAGCTAGACGCCAGCAGTTAATTTTTTGGCAAATCTCAATTTTGACTAAAAGCCCGTCTCCACATAACTTGATTCACCAGAGAAACATGTAGCAAAACATCTCGCTCAATAACCCGTCTCCACGTGCCTAATCGTGATTCAGTTTGACATTTTTCTTTCTTGTTCTTCTTAAATGTTTGTATGTTTGCTTATTTTTGAGTCTTTGTTTTGGTCTGTGTGAGATTTCGATAGATTTTCGATACAAAATTAGAGAAGACATCGATATCATCGAGGTTGGCAAGATGATTCAGAATGAAACAGTGTTTCAATCTTCACTCGCTCTCAGGAATTTGTATGGAAATTGGCGAGTTTCGGCACTGGTTTCCGTGTCGAAACAAGATTGAGAGAGAAAATGCAGAAAAAAAGAGCGAAACACGTTATGTGGAGACATGGTATTAGGCGGTTATGAAAGTTTCACTTAAGCGGTTATGGAGTTTAAACGTCGATGTGTATGTGTGTGTTAGCTACTCGTTCATCTGTTTTACTCACTTTGTTGTTAGGACTTGCAAAGCTTAATCTCTATTGTTGCAAGTCTTGGATTTATGGACATGTACGTTAGACCGTATCGCAAAAAATAAAGTTCGCCCCCATACGTCCCCACGAAAGGGTTATTTTGACCCCTTCTTAGACAGTCAAGAGAAATAGTATTTTTAAGGTCGCTAGTGGGTTAAAATGTTCTAGAAAATTATTCGCTATAAAATTTCAGTAGGGGCCTTCTCAGAAAATTTTGTTTTAAAATGAACCTAAAAGACCACAGGAAGTGAAAAACATATATTCCTCGCAATGTTGAACGTATTTTATTTAGGGTTCTATTAAAGCTATCGAAATATGTACTTCTTTTGCAAATGATTAATTATTTTTGACTACGTTTAACATACAGGCATAAAAAAGGTACATTAGGGTGGTATAAATTAAGTAATGGGTGGTAGTGAACCCCAATGGCGCACAGAGGGTTAACGCCCTATCAAGCCAAATACATTGGTGTATTAAGCTTAGGGTTCGGACCATAAACACCGAAGATACGAAAAATTGTATTTGGGCGACATCTAGTGGCATAAAAAAATAAAAACTTTTTCCGGAAATGTTTTCCAAAAAGACATCATATGGGGGGAGGGGGCGGTGGGGGGAGTTGGGTAAGGCAAACTTTATTTTTGCTATACGGTCTAATGCGTCTAATGCATGTACATATGTACGTACGTATGTGTACGATTGAGAACATCCATCGAAACGCTGTTGTTGTTGTACGCAGTGTATGTATGTATGTACGTACGGTAGCGAAATATTCACTTTCAACTCCTACACACGGCAACCAACAAGGATTTTCTCTACTTACCTATTTGCTGTGTTTTTAATTAGATGTTGTTGTTGGCAACGCTCCTTAACATAATAATACATACATTTACTATAATGCGAATTATTTACCGTTGCTGGCAACTCATCTGCTTCAGTGCACACAGTCCCATTTACATACATACCAGAGGCGGTCGCTTCATACAAGCCGAGAAGCCCGGCTTGCGTACACATTTTCGTTCATTTCATACGAAATTCTTTAAAATCTGGTTATTTTACGTTTTAAATGTGTTTACTCTTTAAGTTCTCAATAATATAGCCCCCACTGTAACATGCCCCTAAAAGCCTGCTAAGAAAAAAGCGCAAATACACCACCAATCCACCTCACAATGTGTATTTTGTTTGTACAGCCAATCACAGCACAGTGAGCATGCTTCAACGTTTCCACACATTATTTTACGTGGCTTTCAAAACAGAATAACATAGCTTGTTTTCTCGCTTTCGCTAACGAGAAACCAATTGCTTATTTTCAGACTTAAATTAAAAAAAACAAGTAAGGAAGCCTAAGTTCGAGTGGAATCGAACATTAGATACTCAGCTGTATGCTTTCATTGTTTGTTTGCGTTTGATGGAAACACGGTGTATTTTATATGAATCGAGTGCCGCATAAAGTGGGCGCAGCCACGCCCATTTTCAAAATTTCTATCAGCCATCCAACTAAGCATATGAATATTATTCTTTGTACAAAATTTCATTCCTTTATGACTTCTAGTTACAAAGATGCCACGTTACAAATTCCCAAAGGGTGTTCCAGAAATATCTTTGTTAAAAAGTAGGCGTGGTCATAAACCGAATTCAATAATATTTTGCGTGTCTATTAACACAAGTTATAAAAGTGTATAAACCAAGTTTCGTCATAATATCTCAATTATTTGTCGAGTTATGGGCTCCGAAATCTCGTTGATTCCTTTGTCTGAAAAGAGGCGGTGCCACGCCCATTTTCCGAAATTTTTCTATTTTTTGTTTCCGATCTATTGTAGAACTCATGCCACAAAATTTCAATGAATTATCTTTATATTTGACAAAGATATCGCTTAAAATGTTTTTATTAGGCCACTTTATAATACCCATATATAAAAGTGGGCGTGGTCGTCAACCGATTTGGCTAAAATTTTCAACATGTATTACCACAAGTAATAAAAGTGTACACACCAAGTTTCATCATTATATATCAGTTATTTGTCGAGTTATGGGCTCAGAAATCTCGTATATTCCAGCTTCTAAAAAGAGGCGGTGCCACGCCCATTTTCCAAAATTTTTGTGATTTTTGTTTTATGTCCGTAGTTAGACTCCTGCCATAAAATTTTAATGATATATCTTTATATTTGACAGAAATATCGCTTAAAATGTTTTTATTAGGCCCCTTTATAGTTCCCATATATAAAAGTGGGCGTGGCCGTCAACCGATTTTCACAATTTTCCGTCAAAACATTTGTCTAAATAAGTACATCAGGCATACCAAATTTCATCGCTATATCTTCAACGGTTTCTGAGTTATGACATATAAAACTTTCAATGTTTGACCCTTAATAAGTGGGCGTGGCACCGCCCATTTTCCAAAATTTCATCAAATTTCTTCCTAGGGGCGTGAGTTCAACACGTGGGTAAAATTTCATCGCTCCAGCTATATTAGTGACTGAGATACCAAATTTCCGATTTTTTCTATATAGGAAAAGTGGGCGTGGTCATGGTCCGATTTCGCCCATTTTCAATACCAACCGTCCCAGTCTCGATACCAACTTGCATTTCAAATTTCATCAAAATATCTCAATTTTTGCGCGAGTTAGAGTATTTACAGACGGACAGACGGACGGACAGACGGACAGACGGACGGACAGACGGACGGACGGACATGGCTCAATCGATTTCTCTTTTCACCCTGATCATTTTGATATATATAAGTCTATATCTGTCTCGATTATTTCATTCTGTTACAATCCACCGTTATGTGATTAAAACTATAATACTCTGTGTACTAGTACAGCTGAGTATAAAAACTAGCAAAGCACTTTTTTTATTTTTCACATCAAATTTGTATGCGAATATGAAGCTGGCTTCGGCATTCAAAAGTTCAGTATTCACAGCCATATGTATATTTGATTTGATTTTCGTTTGCATGTAGGTACATACTTATGCACATAATTTCTTACATCTGCATGTGCATGCAAACATAAATATCAATTACCAGATTATAAAAGGGTTGATTGTGATTTTTGGCGACTATTGGCACAATATCAAGATAATTTTAAAAAGCGGTGGAAATCAAATTGGACCTCAGTTTTTCAAACACTAAAGCACCCATTTTTTAGGCAATAAGCAAATACACTTGCTACTGCTGAAATTTCCGTCGGTATAAGGAAACTAAAAATACCTCTCCGCATTCGTGTAAGATTTCCCTAGCGCACGTTTTTATATTTAAGAATTATGTAGGTAAATACGAAATTTTTTATTTTAAAAATGTTCAGAGTAAAATTGCAAAATCAAGAAAAAACAATTTTAATTTAAAAATGTTTATTTTTATTTTAAGCACTATGAGATTTTGAAGGAAAAACTTTCGTTTTTATTCCATTAATTTTAATTTTTAATTTAAACATGCTTCTTTCTAAATCCTAAAAACATTTTAATTTAAAAAATTTAATTTTTAATTTAAAAATTTTCATTTATAAAATAAAAATGACTTGGTTTAAAACGTGCATTATAAAAATAAAAATTTTATTTTTGATTCCTTTTCTCTGATTATACAAACAAAAAATGTGTATCAGGAAAACAAAAATAAAAAATACATATGAAAAAAACAAAAAAAAAAAAAAAAAAATAAACGAGAAAAAACGATCTTCAAATACCCGAATTGTTCAAATGCCCGTACAAACATACGCGTAATAAACAAACAAACGAGCGATCGAGCATTGAAAAGCATTTATTCGGGCCACTCGAAAATGTTAAAAAGAAATCGAGAACTCTAAATCAAAGTCAATGACGGAACGCAATCAGACTTTTAAATAATACAGCAAATGAAATTACATAAATGGCTAATGGTTATGCTGCACACATTGCCCAGGCAATTTATGCTAGGTCCGCCACTGATACATACATACGTACAAGGTTAAACGACGTAAACTTTAAATAAAATCCAGGTGCAGCTTCAACGACGGTATGTGCTGGACTCATATATCGATAGTCCCGGGTTTACGGCAACTGCAACAATAGAAATTTAGCGTCGTTTTCAACATTTTGAATCATCATTTTGATTTTCGGTTGTTATCCTATTTGGCATCTTTTTGTTGGAGTTTTTCTTGTCAAAGTTACAGTTAATAGCACAGTTAACAGCACAATAACATCACCGTTACACGCACAACTCGAATGCTCATCGAAAATGTGCGGCCAAAAATATTATTCCACTTACTATCACAAAGGATAAGCTCTTCATTAATTTCTCTTTATTCTGTGTCGTTTTGGCTGCCTTTAATACTTTCGTAATTCACTGAATTTGCGCAATTAATTAATTACGCTTATTAGTAAGAAAAAAATCATTAAATGAACTAAAATACTAAAACAATAAAAAATGCTTTTTTTTCCGCCATTAATTTTAACCCTTGACCACCTAAGAGTGTGTTGTCGACACATGCTTATTAACACACATATTATGCTGTTAATCTCAACGCATACTGTAAAGAAAACCAATGAATCTGGATTAAAAGAAAACTTTATTTATTAAGAAGCCATGTTTGGCTGATTTGTAGCCCAAACTGGCTCTATTGATATATTAATAAAAAAAAAGGTTTCAATTGCGAGGATCTTTTTTATTTATTTCTCTTCGATCATTATCAATGCATTCAGCAGATCATAACTTGCATAAATCGACATACATACATATATATATATACTTATGTATTTATGTACTTTATATAACATATATACATATATCAGTGGCGGATCCACGGGGGGATTTTGGGGGTTCAAACCCCCCCTTGTGGTTTATCATAGATCCCAAATTAATGCCTTTATAGATTCTGCGCCCAAATTTCCCAAACTGATCAAGGAAAACTCTATCATTCCAAAAGCAATGGTTGGATGGGTTTAGCTGTCCAAAGGCAAAACTCGACATTTATTTTCATTTATTTTCAGATTATATTTTATATGCACATATCCACAAGGTGGAACAGGTACAATTGAATCAGTTCATTAAAATAGTTGTCCTTGTAGGCAATAATAACATACAATTACAACTTATAGTTAAATAGAAAATACCCGAAATTTAGAGGAATTAAAATTCAACAACCATTTACATCGAAGGTTGAGTGTATAGCTATTTCACGAAAAACCATTTTCGATCATCAGCACTCTTTCCGGAAGTGGATGCTACCGGGGATTGAACCCGAGTACATTCCATCTTCAGCCTCAATGACCCAACGCATAAACATATTGAAAATGAAAAAGGCAAAAGTGGGGAAAATCCAACAGGTTGCACAGAGTCTCAATGGCCGAGTGTGTTTATGCATTGGGTCATAGCGGCGGAAGATGGAATGTACTCGGGTTCAATCCCCTGTAGCATCCACTTCCGGAAAGAGTACTGATGATCGAAAATGGTTTTTCGTGAAATAGCTATACACTCAACCTTCGCTGTAAATAGTTGTTGAATTTTTTTCCACTTACCCCAACAATTAAAAATTGAATTAAATAAAAATTTCGTGCTGAGCACTAAAAAACTCTTTCAAGTAAACATTAGAGGAATTAAATCTAATACAATAAGCGCGTACTATACAATCAAATCAACCACCAAAAACAAGAAATAAAACGAGTACGAAGTTAAAATACTACAAGCGATTCATTCATAAAATTGAAATGTTTCAACAAAGGATACAAAAAGTGGCAACAGAGCTTTTCATCAGATCAAGGTTTTTATAAAATTCTAAAATTTGCAGCCCGGCTCATTTTCAACCATCTTTGCAGTGGCGGTAGAGTATGAATAGAAACAATAACTAAATGTCAAGCAAAAGAAATGTCAAAATAAATTTATTTTTCGCCGCGAAAAAACAAACGAATTCGAGCTTGAAAAATTATGGGAAGGAACTCACGAAGTCATCATCTTTTTTTGACTAAACGATTTCCACCTCACTCGGTCAAAATACCGAATTTTCTCTTCCTATTCTGAAAAAAAAACGTTGTAAATCTAAAGACTTTCGCTGTTAAATCAACTACTTTCCGCAGTTGAAATGTGCCCAACAACGCTCCGTTGTTGTTTCAAAGGTGCGAGCGTTGTTTAGTTAAGTCAATAACGGAGATTGTTGGAAAAAATTTTCACCTAAAAATTAATTTTTGTTTGCATTTTACTCTTCATCTTCTCTCCGCCCGGGTCCCAACTGCAAATATGTATCCTCCGCTTGTTCTCCTATTCTTCTCTCCTTCTTATCATTCACTGGTTGCTATCCTTATTTCTTATTCTGATTTTTATACTCAGCTGTACTAGTACACAGAGTATTATAGTTTTAATCACATAACGGTGGATTGTAACAGAATGAAATAATCGAGATAGATATAGACTTATATATATCAAAATGATCAGGGTGAAAAGAGAAATCGATTGAGCCATGTCCGTCCGTCCGTCCGTCCGTCCGTCCGTCCGTCCGTCCGTCCGTCTGTCCGTCCGTCCGTCCGTCCGTCCGTCTGTAAACACTCTAACTCGCGCAAAAATTGAGATATTTTGATGAAATTTGGAACGCAAGTTGGTATCGAGACTGGGACGGTTGGTATTGAAAATGGGCGAAATCGGACCATGACCACGCCCACTTTTCCTATATAGAAAAAATCGGAAATTTGGTATCTCAGCCACTAATATAGCTAGAGTTTTAAAATTTTACCCACGTATTGAGCTCGGGCCCTTATGAAGAAATTTGATGAAGTTTTGGAAAATGGGCGGTGCCACGCCCACTTATTAAGGGTCAAACATTGAAAGTTTTATATGTCATAACTCAGAAACCGTTGAAGATATATCGATGAAATTTGGTACGCGTAATTTGCTTACATAGACAAATGTTTTGACGAAAAATTATCAAAATCGGTTTACGGCCACGCCCACTTTTATATATGTGTATTATAAAGTGACCTAATAAAACCATTTTAAGCGATATCTCTGTCAAATATAAAGATCTATCATTGAAATTTTGTCGCATGAGTCCAACTATGGACATAAAACAAAAAACACAAAAATTTTGGAATATGGGCGGTGCCACGCCCACTTATTAAGGGGCAGACATTGAAAGTTTTATGAGTCATAACTCAGAAACCGTTGAAGATATATCGATGAAATTCGGTACGCGTAATATAATTACTTAGTCAAATGTTTTGGCGAAAAATTATCAAAATCGGTTGACGGCCACGCCCACTTTTATATATAGGAAATATAAGGGGGCCTAATAAAAACATTTTAAGCGATATCTCTGTCAAATATAAAGATCAATCACTGAGATTTTGTGGCAGGAGTCCAACTATGGACATAAAACAAAAACTACAAAAATTTTGGAAAATGGGCGGTGCCACGCCCACTTATTAAGGAGCGAATATTGAAAGTTTAATAAGCCATAACTCAGAAACCGTTAAAGATATATCGATGAAATCTGGTACGCGTGATATATTTACTTAGCCAAATGTGTGGACGAAAAATTACCAAAATCGGTTGACGACCGCGCCCACTTTTATATATGTGTATTATAAAGTGACCTAATAAAACCATTTTAAGCGATATCTATGTGAAATATAAAGATAATTCATTGAAATTTTGTGACATGAGTTTTACAATAGACCGGAAACAAAAAATAAAAAAGTTTGGAAAATGGGCGTGGCACCGCCTCTTTTTAGACAAAGGGATATATGAGATTTCTTAGCCTTTAACTCGACAAATAATTGAGATATTATGACGAAACTTGGTTTATACACTTTTATAACATGTGTTAATAGACACGCAAAAATGTATTGAAATCGGTTTATGACCACGCCTACTTTTTAACAAAGATATTTCTGGAACACCCTTTTGGAATTTGTAACGTGAAGTCTTTGTAACTAAAAGTCATAGAGGGATGAAATTTTGCACTAACAATAATATTTGTATGCTTATTTGGATGATTGATATAAATTTTGAAAATGGGCGTGGCTGCGCCCTGTTTATGCAGCACTCGTTTCATATAAAATACACCCTATATCGAACAAACGCAAACAAACAATGAAAGCATACAGCTGAGTATCTAATGTTCGATTGCACTCGAACTTAGGCTTCCTTACTTGTTCTTCTTTATTTTATATTCTCCTGCGGATTCGAACAATGACATCAACCTGAAATTCTATTCAATCATCACATAGGAACATTCAACATTATATTGAATTGTAGTAACCTATTTATACTTCCATTTCCTAAAAAAGAATCCATGAATTATTTGAATCATTGTAGAAACAAAATTTTAAAAAAATATATTCTCATTAGTTTTGTTTACAGCGGAAACTGTTGGGTCAAATACTTTTGCCTTTAAATCAACAACGGGGAGAAAATTGTTGCTAAAAATAAACTTTTTTTTGGATTTTTCTCTTCATCTTCTCTCCATAATTTTTTTTTTTTTTGTTGGTTTTCTCACAAAAAAATATTTTCTCACAAAAAATATTTTAAAAGCAAGAAAGTTTTTGAAACAACAACGGCCGTTTTTGAATAAATTGTTGGGTCAAAAACTTTGCTGTAAGAACAAATACTTTTGCTGTTGAATCAAAGACGGAGATTCAACAGCGGAAAGTTGTTGGTTTAGCTACGGGTATTTTTTTCAGAGTATACAACATACGTTCTTTGGTTGCACGTTTGAAAATTTAGAACACGCAGTAGCGACCTCGCGCTTCAAATTATATCATATAATAACTGCTACCCTTCACTAGGTGTCGCGCAGTGGTCAAGTTTATAATAAAGTAGCTTCAGAGCCATCTGAAGGCCTAACACCCGCATATGCCGGCTTTCTTAATTTATGAATTTATTAAATACATGTACGTTATACATGTTATTTAGAACTTAGAAATTTTCAAAACCCCCCCTTGCCGAAATCCTGGATCCGCGCCTGACATATATATATATTCCATATGGATGGATATATATATATATATATATATATATATATATATATGTATATATGTTATATAAAGTACATAAATACATAAGTAAATATATACATATACTTATATGTACATATATAATTCTCAACCTCTGCTGGCCATCGCCATCATTTCCATCATTTCCAACATGATCCGATCCCCCACTCTGCACATGTGTGTTTTTATTTATTCGAAGAATTTAATTTTAGCAATTGGAAACATCAATATATGTACATATGTGAGTCGCCATCGCCATATTTCCGTCTACTTAAAGTTCTTCTTCTTCTTCCTGTTCATGTTCTTATTTATATGGAATTCACTCAGGAGTTATTTATAATTTTGCTTACTAAAATATCGGCGCGGATAGTCGAGCGACTGAAAAAATCTGTTTAATTTCAAATCCTGTCGCATTGCGGGTGTGTGCTCTTTCGAAATCATGTGCATACCGATGTATATATTTACTACATACATATACTTAGATATAGTACGTAGATGAATCGAAAGGGAAAGAAAGCTCCAGGATGCCGTTCTGCTTTTGACAGCGAGTCCCTCTTTGACCCCAAAGGCCAGTTTGTTCATTGTTTCTTTTTTGCCTATGAACTCCAAATACATACCTATATATATTAAGGTGGTCTAATAAATTAAAACCCAAAAAATCATTGCAGCTATTTTTATGCTATTATGTGTTCTTTTTTTTATTGATAGAAAACGTCTTACTTGTTAATTAAGAACTTTCCAAAAAATCATGTGTCATCATCGATGTAAAAGGAGAGGGAAATTTGGAGACATGTGCGCAAACTCTAAACTTTAATATATAAAGGCAAAATTGTTGGTTTATGTATATTTTGGGTTGGCTTTCCATTAAGGAAGCACACCCCGAGAAAAATCACTTTCTCAGGGCTGTAGAGGAGCTCTCAGAGATCTCAAGACTGAAATCAAAACTTGCCGGAGGCTTATTGTTTACGAGATATTTGTTGTTAAAGTTGGAGGGGTCCATAGATATTAGCCCAGAAAGAGAATTATGCCGGCTGAGGTTAAATTGTGGTTGGTAAATTTTACAACTTTAGCAACAAATATTTCGTAAACTATAAGCCTTCGACAAGTTTTCATATCAGTTCTGAGACCCGTGAGAGCACCTCTACCGCGCTGAAAAAAATTTTTTTTTGGGGCAAACTTTCTTAATGGAAAATTTTCCCTAGATTTCTGTCGTGCAGTCGCATGAAATGCGGTTTGTTCTGCGGATTTGGGAGAACTTAATTGCCTTCATGTAATTTTGGGTCACCCTAATGTATATACTTGGCCGATATTGTTCTAAGATTTGCCAACAATATGATGCCTGCAAATAGCTGTGCCAAAAATGAAAAGTTTCTTGTAACTTAGAAGTTGCAAGTAACTCCTAAATACTCATTTGACTTTGATGAGAAGAACAAATAAATAAAGCTAGTGCGAGCGTGCCAAAAAAGCCCCACAGAGTTTGTGACACAACGACAAATTTATTGTTGTTTGTTGGCTAATTTAAATATGTAACAATCGAACCAAACACAAAAGTCAATGATAAAAATTAATGGCGTTTTCTTTTCTGACAAAAAATGTTGCCCTTTAATATCTCAATTATCGAATTACGTAACATGACTTTCTATAAAATGGCTGAATTTGTAGTTAATGGTGCCCTCTTACTTAGTCAGAGGACAACATTCGTTGAAATCACCACACAAGCTTACAAAATGGCTAAGAAAATCAAACAGGGCAACATTTTTTCGAGAAAAGAAAACGGCATAAATGTAAAGTAAAAAAGAGCAGCAAACTCGGGAGCAAGCAACACCAACTACTTAAGTGCTTATAGAAATGGGCAGTTGATGATCGGCAACATTGCAAGTACCAACAGCAACACTAACAGCAACAGCAACAGCAACAGCAACATGACCAGTAAGAGCAATCAACCGACACAGAAGGCATCAGGCAGCGCACCACTCACTGCTGTAGCAACACACAACCGTGGCGGCAAAGACAGCGGTGGAGGCGGCGACAGAGGCAAAGGCAAAGACAGCGACCGGGACACGATCGGCGGGCGGGCGGCCGGGCAGCTGATCGTTGAGAGCTGGCTGCGGCTGTGTGGCTGGCGAAAATATCGTGAGCACGAATCATTCTGAAAATCTTTTTTTAAAATAGCTTATTCGAAAAAAACGGTTTATTTATAATTTTTCACTTGATTTCCGACGATGCGCGATTTTCGCCGTTCATTATTCAGTGGAAAAATGTTTTCGAAACAATGATTTTTCAATATTACTGCGCGCCTTCTTAAAAACAAACCGCTAAATTTTGTTTGCAACTGAATTTAATACAACCAAGTGCCTAACAATGAACGCTTGACAACGCTTCATTCATATCGGGATACGCGGAGTTGTGTTAAGAACGTGTTGAAACAAAACGGGAATACCACCAGAAACAAGAAAAAAAAACATCGAAAAATCTTGTTTAATAATTTTTTTATAATGCCTTTGGTCTCTTGGGCTCTTTGAAAAGAGAAAATTCCTATTCAAAGTGCATTTTGTGTATTTATTTATGTACATTTTAAAAATACCAACGAAGGACATATGTTTCCGTTTTTGTGGTCCGGCGCGGCGGTTGTGTGCGCGTCATGAGAGTGCAGTGCGGTGCGGCGCGGCGTGGCGCGAGTGTGAAACGAAGAATCAATTCTATTTACAGCCAAACAAAAATAAAATTTAGCAAATTAAAATAATAATTAAATGTGTTAACTAATGTGGCAGCTAAAGTGGCTTCGTACACCTTTTAGGCACTTGACTTTTCCAATTGAAAATTGGAAATTTGCTCCTTAATCGGTTAGAAATGTCAACAAAGAAATTTGCGAAAAATCGTTAACGCCGACAAAGTCAAAAGCGTCAGCTAAATAATTAAAAATGTGTACAATCGCTTTGAAGTTTGTATGTATTTATGTATATACTATGTACATTAGTGTGGGTGTAACAAAAATAAATTTAAATTCGCGGGCAGCGTGTATTAATAGAGAGTGAGAGCGGCAGTGAGTGCGCGTATGTTCAAAGATCCTCGCTATTGAGCGGAAAATTAAAATTCACAGAAAATTTCCCAACATGCGCGACATCTGCCGCTAAAAATGTGCGTTAGCAAGATCATCGGCTGGTTTCGAAACGGAAACAGAAACCGATTCATTTCGTTTCGTGCCTAATGCGTCAGATGGCGCATTTGCCTTAATTCAGAATGGTTCTTATGTATGTTTGCATATTTGATTTTTATATGGCGCAAAAATTATGCAAAAGGAAAATATGTACTAAATTTAATTTTAGTGAATAAAATACATAGAAATTTTATTGAATGAATGTATGTACGAAAAAAAAGGATACGAAAAAAATACGAAATGCATTTGAAAGCTTCAAGTAAATTTAGACGACAAAGTGATTGTGTGCAGAGAGAGTCGACGTCGAAGAAGTGAGTAAATCTATTTGCCTACTGTGAATAGCTTTCAACATGAAATTAGTTGGGAACCTTCTCCACGCTTGCCGCTCACCGGTCCTTTCCGAAGAGCTTTTTATATACGTACTTAGCATTATCTAGAATCTATGCCTTGGCGTTCGATCTTTTAAGCAGCCTTTGATTTATTGATGTGTCGTAGACCTCTACAAATATTTCTAACTGCGCGTTGAGAATTCCAATAGTGATCCATACATAGAATCTACCTACAGCATTGGCATGGCGGTTCACGTTTCCATTTGTTTTTGTTTGCTTGGAGGCTTGTCTTCCAAATTCAACCCGAAGAAAGCACTCCTCATTTATAGCAGAAGTCTGGTCCAGCTCATTATTGTTACATAAGTGAATGTGCATATACATATGCATATATGTTTACATACCAGTGGCGGACGCTTCATAATAACATATACTAGTATCGCCGGTGCTCGAAATTCGACCATGCAATTTATTTTTTTAACTTTGTATTGGTACAAAAATTAATCCTTTTCGCGGAGATAAGCAACACTTTCCAAATTCCAGTTGTACCGCAAAACTGATTTGCCCTATTGATCACGGTCCGACGCGAAATCATGGTCAAAATCAAGGCAGATCTAGGAAGGTAGGCCCGGTGGTGAATTCAGAAATTTCCCATGTATTTTGTTATTGTAATTGGTAGAGTGTAATGTCAAATTGATATTTCGCCGTAGTTAAAATCTGAATTCGCTTGGGGCTCGTCCATTCCTATTGGCCATGATGTGAATTCGCTTTGATTTTGACATTACACTATACCTTTGTAAATAAAAAAAGAAGTTTTTCAATTCGCCGCCGAGCCTACCTGTTAGATATGCCTTGGTCAAAATTAAAATTACTCAGTGCTCTCCCGCCCTCTTTCATTTTTCGCTTTAATGGAAAAGCAATAGGAGATATTTGTCCGCGTTGATTTTGATCTGAGCGTAAACTGGGCCAATGCATATAAAATAGAGGGAGCGCTTTTAAATTAAAGCGACTCTTCAACTGTATTAAAGATATTTGTAAACACGTTGACGATATCTATTTCTCGTAACTAAACATTTTATTTATTAATTATAAACAAATTAAATAATTTATAGAAAAAATTATATGCCTATGCACTCCTCACTCATACGAACACATCCATATCAATTTTATGTGGATATGAGTATGTTAAATGTGCAAAACAGCCTGGCAATTGTTTGTATGGAAAAAATGTTAGCTTATTAATATATAGATAAATACGAATTAAGTAAAATTGAAATGAAAAGAGCAAAATATTTAAATAAAAGAAAAAGGGAAAAATAGTAAAATAAAAGGATATATAAGATAATAAATAAAAGAAATAAAATAATAAATAAATGAAAATAGAAAAAGGTGTAACAGTAAATAAAGCGAAATTAAAACAAAAATTGAAATGAAAAAAAAAGAATAAAAAACACCTAATATATGGAATAAATACGAATTAAGTAAAGAGTTGAAATAAAAAGAACAAAATATTTAAATAAAAGCAAATAATATAATAAATAAATGGAAATAAAAAATAAAAGGAAATAAAATAATAAATAAATGAAAATAAAAAAGACCTAACATTGAATAAGGAGAAATGAAAACAAAAATTAAATGAAAATAATTAAAAAGTACACATATGTATTGGCACAATCTAAAGTAAATAATGTGGCATCCATATAAAATATTTGAGCGCCAAAATGGCTGGTTTTAATTTTCCATGTATGTTGTATTGCAATTGGTTGCTCCTTTTTCTCTATAGTATGGAATATTGCACGGCCTACTTCTTGGAGCTTTTTAGTTTTCTTGCGCTCTATCGTTCTGGCATTTATAAAAATCATAATAGAAAAGCTACAAATCACTCTCATAGACACACAGAGATTTCAGTATAATGGAATTTTTGAGTACACTCCATCTACAAATCACTCATAGAGCAGAGATTTGAGTGGAATGTAATTTTTGAATGTGATCCCAACGCATATAAAAAAGGAAGAGAAAGAGAGTGCTTTGAAATTAAAGCAACTCTTCAACTGTGTTTACGATATTTGTTAACATTTTTACGATATCTATTTCTCTCAACTAAAAACTTTATTTATTGATTATAAAGAAATTAAATAATTTATAGAAAATATATATGCCTATGAACTGCTCCTCACTCATACGAACACATCCATATCAATTTTATGTGGATATGAGTATGTTAAATGTGCTAAACAGCCTGGCAATTGTTTGTATGAGAAAAATGTTAGCCTATTAATATATAGATAATACAATGGCGCTATTATAACTCTGACGAGTTTTATGGCCGAGCTTCTCTCCCAATTCGAGGTGTGCTCCTTTTTGTTTTTCCTACTAATTGGGTGGACCTACAGTTTTATGCCGGCTCCGAACGGCGAATCCATTTTTTGTGAGAAGCTTTTTCATGGCAGAAATACACTCGGAGGGTATGCCGCCCACTGCCGAGAGGTGACCGCTGCTCTTAAAAAACCCAATAATTGGATTTTTACTAATTAGAAAAATTGTTTTAGTGTTTGGCTCGGACCGTGGTTTGAACACGAGACCTCTGGCATAGCAGGCGAGCACTCTACCCGCTGCACCACAGCGGCCATTGGATATTTCATGCAAATTGTTATTACATAAATGGCTAATGGTTGTGCTTCATATATAGGCTTGCCCAGCCAATTTATGTTAGGGCCGCCACTGATACATACATACGTACATAGTGTATAGTCAAAACTGGAAGTGCGAGCCAAACGCAAAAACAATTCGACTTGAGATTTACTAAAGGAATTTCCGGTACATGGTTTATGTAGATCCCTCGATGGCACTCACCTAAATATGTATGTATGTACATAAGTAAGTATGTACATAAATATGTATGTATATTAATCGGTTGACTTGTTTTTATGTAAGTTCGTGATTTGAGACGAGGGTGTTAACTAATACGCCTTACGTAGCTATATCAATTTCATACGTATGTAGGTACATACATATTTATATACAAAATCGATCGACAACCTCGGTGCTCGCTATTAACATGGCGATTGGATCACAATCCCGCATAATATAAAAATTGTACATACATATGTGTGCACTTGCTTCGTTGTCATTGCAATAAACAATTGGTGTTCGTTACTATACTCGGCTAACTACGGGCCGTTGTAGATACATGAATTAATCCTTTGGGGTATGTTGGTGATTACTTTGTAAGTACTCCAACGTACCACAAATGGTCATATAACACAACGATTTTTGCAGGGTGTTGTGTTGTGCTCACATAAATGTTTGGTATATAGGAATGTATGCTGTGTAGTGTGTATGTACTACATTTTACAGTCACCCACGCTGGGCTGCCAGTCAAAAGGCGATCAAAAAAAAATGCCAAAATTTTGCTGTAATTTGTGAACTTAAACGGGAAAAGGTGTAGACAAATACCATTATAAGTGGATTAGTGAAACATTATATTTATTTTTATTAGATATTACCCCCTGTACGTTCTCTGTGAATTTCGTTGAAAATTTTCCAGTAGCTTAAATTCTTTGGGACTGAGGCTAGTAAAGTAAGGAACAGCCAAGGCTTACATAAGTTTTTCTCAGATACGGAACTTTTCTGGGATCTCTTCCATTTAGTCCTACTTCTCGAGGTCTGTTGCTAATTGTTCTACTCAAAATTGAATAATTTGAACCCTCCTTGATATCATTAGATGGCGATTTATGCATGCAAATGATCCCAAACATGCCTCCAGAATCGAAAACTCATGGTTTGAACGTAAGAAAGTTGCTGTTTTGGAGTAACCGTCACAGTTGTCGAACCTCAGCCCTATAGCGAATATTAAAGAAGACGATGGGGGATCAAAAATGGAAAAATAAGCAAGAGTTATGGAAAAAACATTAAAGAAGCTTGGTACTTAATACCAGTTGCAAATTGCGCTGATTTGGTCAACCCTATGCCACGAAGAAGTAAGGAAGTTATAAAAAATAAAGGAGCTTCAACTAAACTTTAGTTTAAATCTAGCTGCAGCAGTAATATTGTAGTTTATTTGAAAAAAAAAAAACAATCGAATTTAAAGTTTGTCCCTATTATTATTTCCAACCTAAATTATACATTTCATTATTTTTATTCATAAAAATTAAATTATTATACAAAAACTACCCCAGAGTCATTGAAGCATGTCCTCTCCGTGCAAGCATCAATATATGGTAATTATTATTTGGTCTCAAAATGAAATAAATGGAGAATTGCAAAATTTTGTCCCTATTATTTTTCCAACACTATATATACATTAGATAGGGTTGGTTCCCATACGAAAAAAAAAAGTTGTAAAAGTCCGCTCCTGAAGTCCGCTTTGAAGCTTATGTTGAGAGGGTTAAGGGACACAAAAAAAAAAATTTTGTTTGATCCCCCGAAATCGTTTTTTTTTATTGTAGCTTTGTTATTTTTCATCCGATTTTTAAAATTGATACGTCATTATTTTTGTATTTTGCAGCTCTACACTTCCTTCTAATGCTCTTTTGAGCTCTGAAGTCGTTTTCACATAGTTGGGTCAGCTAACTTATTTGTATGTCCATGAATTATCCTCTTTGTTTTGCCAAAATGAAAGTGCTTCAAAATTCATGACAATGTTGCCTTTAAAGAGTTTTACTAAATTAATAAACAAAGAAGTTACGTCACTACGAATATTTAACGTAGCTATTATTTAATTTATTTTTTTAAGCAATTCAATATATGTAAAGTTGTAAAAGTCCGACCCTAAATTTGAAACTTATATTGAGATAATTAAGGGACAAAAAAAAATTTTTTTCTGATCCCGCGAAACTCCGCCGAAATGGTTTTTTTCTTGTAACTTTGTTATTTAACATCCAATTTTTAAAATTGATACATTATTTTCGTATTTCGAAACTCTATACTTTCTTCTAATGTCCTTTTGCACTCTGAAGTCAAATAACAAAGTTACAATAAAAAAAACTATTTCGGCGGTATTTGGCTGGATAAGAAAAAAAATAAAAATTTTTTCTTTAATGCTCACAATTAGGGATGGGAAAATTGGAAAAATATATCGATATATATTGTATCGATATTTAAGAAAACATCGATTTATGCCGTGGAAAAACATCGATATATCAATATATCGAATGGGTCGGCTTTCCATTAAGGAAGCACGACTCGCGAAAAACCACTTTTTCACGGGGTTAGAGGTGCTCTCACAGATCTCAAAACTGAAATCCAAACTTGCCGGAGGCTTATAGTTTACTAGATATTTGTTGTTCAAGTTGGATGGGTCTATAAATATTCCACGAATATTGAAGCATAAACAGAAGAATCATTGAGCATTGCTTGGAGAAGAAAGTAATGGAAACTCGAGCACCACGGAAATTTTGGTTATACCACTTCAAAAAAAATGTATCCTGTTAAATTCAAAGCGAATCAGAAATGTATGAAAAATATCGAATTTCGCACGAATTGGCAAAAATTATCGATTATCGATGCACGGTAATTCAAAATATCGTCGATATTATCGGCTGTACTATTTTAGAAATATCGATATATTGATATATCGATATATATCGCCCAACCCTACTCTCAATACAAGCTTCAAATTTAGGGTCGGACTTTTACAACTTTACATATACTGAATTGCTTAAAAAAATTAGTTAAATGACGTCTTTATTTTATATTTTAGTTTATGTAACAGTTGTTTTTTTGCTGTTAATAAAAAAGTTTCAACAATTTATGGTGGAAATTAGTTTATTTATTCCATTCAGCCAGCGCTATTAAGGTAACTAAATAAAATTAAGATTTGAATAAGGATTGTGATTTGTAGATTTGGGGTAGCACGCCGGCGTCGCCGCCGCCGCTGAAATTTTTTTGGAACGGCGCCGCCGCCGCCGGAATCACTGTCGGCGTATATGTCTAGTACATACATATGTTATAGTTCAACACTTCGTGTGAATTAACCAAATAAAATATGAAATTTTTTTAACCAAACTCATGAAATGTGCCTTTTGTCTGTTGTTCATCCGTGAAAACGCCTGCCGACAAAACGTAACGGTTAAAATCCGCTAAAACTGAAAAATCGCGCATACCAAAATGGCGAGTGCGACGAAAAAGAAGAAGAACAAAATATATGTATCTATGTAATGTTGACAATTTTTCATTGTGTATATACTTACATATATGTAACTCTAGCGTATTGAAAAGGAAGGAGGCTAAGATGAATGTTCCGATGAGTAGATATGTATGTATGTACATACATATGTATATCTATGCGGACATTACTACCGTCTGATGCACCGGGGACCATGTTCCCCCAAATAAGGTATGTACATATGTATGTACATATCACCGTCTTCATATGGCACACTATACCTACAAATGGCATGTATGATGATGCTCCGCTACATTTTATTGTGACTTTGTTTTCACTTTCTCGAGTTTTAGGTACGTGTGGTTGGTTTTATCGTTGTTGTTGCTGTTTTCGTAACAGCTTCATTGTGGCTGGCCTTCTTCTGTTATTATTTTCAAAATTTTCTGAATTTTTGAATATCTTTCGTTGGATTTTTGCCAGAAAAATTTCGAATACGTACATACTTATGTATATGTACATATGTATGTACATATGTATGCACGACGTAGCAAAGGGGAGCAAAAGCAAATTTTCACGTTGTTAATCGATTTTCATCGAAACAAAATTTTAAGGGGCAAAGAGATAAATAAACGAATACGTACATATCGTCGTTTAAAGTGCATTTTTGCGTAAGAGGTATTTTCATTTTGGAGTAAGGGACATTTTTGCCAAAAATGAGATTTTCCAATCCTGAGTTCCTGACGCTCAGCTCTATCGATCCATACCAAAACTTTGCAATTCTAACAACAAAAACTCATAATAACAGTAAATTGCATAATCGCTTATGAAGCGTATTGTTAAAATTTGGCAGCATTACCGCGTATGATTTCAGTTCATTCATACAAGCGAAGTTATATATTATTAGATAAATAAATTAAATGGCGAATTTATATGAAAGGGAGCAAAAGTTAAATATTTTAAAGAAATAATGTCAGGTAAATATCAAGCAGGTATTATTTTAAACAAACTAAATGAAGTTGCTAATTGGTAAGCTCTGATACTACGTTTTTTTGCTACAATCTTTACAATTTTCCCAACCAAATTATGACTAAAGGTATGAAAAATTAAAAAACAAAACAAGAGAGGAAGCCTCAGTTCGAGTGGAGCCAAATATTATAAGCTTTCATAGTTTTTTTTCGTTTGCTGGAAACACGGAGCTATTTATATAAAGCCCGTGCCGCATAAAGTGGGCGCAGCCACGCCCATTTTGAAAATTCGTATCAATAATCCGACTAAACGTATAAATATTCTTGTTATTATAAAATTTCATCCATTTATGACTTTTATTTACAGAGATGTCACGTTACAAATTTCTGAAGGGCATTCGAGAAATATTTTTACTAAAAAGTAGGCGTGGTTATAAACTGATTTCGCTAAAATTTTGCACATATACTACCGCAAGTGGTAGAAATAAGTCCACCAATTTTCGTCATAATATCCCAATTATTTGCCGAGTTATGGGCTCCGAAATCTCGTAGATTCCTTTGTCTAATAAGAGGCGGTGCCACGCCCATTTTCCAAAATTTTTCTGTTTATGGTTTTCTATCTTTCGTGGTACTTGTGCCACAAAATTTTATTGAATTAAATTTATAATTGACGAAGATATCGCTCAAAATGTTTTTATTGGGCTCCTTTGTAATACCCATATATAAAAGTGGGCGTGGTCATGGTCCGATTTCGCCCATTTTCAACCGTCCCAGTCTGGATAGGAACCTGTATACGAAATTTCATAAAAATATTTAAATCTGTGTACTATTACAGCTGTGTATAAAAATTAATGTACTACATTGCACTAAAAACATGTTTTTTGTAGGCCATGATTCTTATGCGAAAATTTATAAGACATTCAAGTCAGGTTATAAACCAGATAGAACACGGATGTTCCTAATCCAATCCACAAAAGTCACCTCAAAATTACAAAAAGTAAATATCAACATTTAAAACACTTAAAACGAGTGATGCCCTACAATTGTCATAGCTTTTATAAAAATTTACCACATTTACCTTACGACTTCTCCAGCAATGTGTAAACAAAATTACGTTTTCTTAATAAAAAATATTAATTTTAGCTTTAAATTTAATATAAGTTTAAGTTTTGTTACTTTTTTTCTTTATAAAATACTAAAAAAAAAGAATTATATTAAACATTTTGCCATTTCATAACCGCATGTGTGTGATTTTTGTGCCAAATAAAAATTGCACAACCGCACATGAAAAAAAAGAGTCCTAATAATTCAATTTGTTTCTTTTTTTACACTAAGTTGATGTTTTGGCTAACAAACTGATCTACGTAACTATTTAAATTTAAGTTTGTACGCAGAAAGAAGTAACGGTTTTGAAATGAAGCAGTTTTTTTGCTCTCCTGTAAAATTCAACCAATGTCCGCTACGCGAAAATGAAAAAACCTCTTACGCAAAAATGCACTTTAAACGACGATATGTACATATATGTAGTATGTATAATATGTATATGTAGGCCGCTGTGGTGTAGTGGGTAGAGTACTCGCCTGCCATACCACAGGTCTCGGGTTGTAACCCCAGTCCGAGCCAACACCAAAAAAACCCAATTATTGGGATTTTTAAAAGCAGCGCTCACCTCTCGGCAGTGGGCGGCATATCCTCCGAGTGTAATTCTGCCATGAAAAAGCTTCTCACATTCGCCGTTTGGAGCCGGCATAAAACTGTAGGTCCACCCAATTTGTAGGAAAAACACAAAAGTTAAGGAGCACACGTCGAATTGGGAGGGAAGCTCGGCCATAAAACTCGTCAGAGTTATAATAGCGTCAGTATTGTACCTATGTGCCCAGTAGGAATTGGGATCAAACATGTTTGAAATTCTTCGGAAAGGATGTCTCGCTCCAAGTTCTACTGGGTGTGTATGTACATATATGTATACATATGTATATTTATACAAATTACTTGTATACCTTCCTGTTCACGTCAAATATCATTGTATCAAAGCGATCGAAGGGTGCTGGAGGTGCGCCAAAACTGGGAGAAATGGAGGCCCATAGAAAACTACATGAAATTAATTGAAATTTATCGACCACAACTGTGGCTCTATTCTCTTCTAAAAATATTGTTTTGCTGTTGAATGTTCGTTCACGATCGTCCGCACCTATACACACACATCGCCACATACAAATACACACATTTAGCAAGGAAAACAGAAAAAAGTCAAAGTAGGCAACGATTTTAGTGTGGTCGCACATCATTCCATACTAAATATGTACAAGTAGTTCCTTAATGATTAGAACTAACCCTGGATTACTCACGTGGTGATTTTAGCCCCCAAAATGGAACTCTTCCGGCAGGGTGCAATAGCGCCTTGTGAAATAAAGCCTTTAAGGCCTTATTACACTATTGAAAGTGAAATAAGGCCTTTATTTCAAAAAAGGCTTTATTACACTTCGAAAGAGAAATAAAGCCCTAAAGGCCTTATTGCCCTTTCATTTTTTTTAATGAAACAATAATATTCTAATTCTTTTTGTATTTTATTGAATAGTTACACACATATTTCACGTTAAGCAAAGTTAATAGAACATAAATAATTCAGAAAAAGAATTTCATACAACAAATCGCCACATTAGTGGACCTGTTGTACAAGTTGGACAGACGGTAGGATGAAGATCAAACGATTTTGATATTTTGTCGCGTTGTACAACAAATTGGAAGGTTAGTGGATATGTTTGGCAAACTTCATTATTTTTTTCTCGCTGAAGTGAAAGCATCGCGCGCATCACTTTGAAAATAAGAAATAAAAGTGGCAAAATTTAATGTGCAATATTAAGTGCGAAAAATGTAAACAGTTAACTTATATATTTTTATAACACAAAAATTAGCTTTTTTTTTAATTATTACGTGTACAATCCGTATGCATTGGCTTGTTGTTTACTGTTCAAAACGTTGGTAAAAATTATGTTTGACGATAAATCGACGTTGAAGTTGGAGCGTTGATGGCGAAGCATGCGATTTATCGTACGACGGTGTAGTACGATAAATTGTATGGTTAATGGGCGGCATTATTTGCTTGGGCGCACATGCATACATATGTATACACACATATATACACAAACAACTCTACTGCAGCTGACCCGCATCGTTCCGGTTAGATTATGACCGTGACACGAAACAGGTCTGCTATTTGGAACGCAGCTATTATAACACAGTTTAGTAAACGAAATGCTGTTATCAACAACAACAAAAACAAAAAATTTAACAGTGTAACAAGAGTATAAAAAAAAAAAAAAACAAAAAAAATTAAAACTACTCATTGAATAAAGATGACGATGTTATTGTATTACAATAACAAGGAAGAAATAATTATATGTTGTTTAGTTTTTAAGAAAAATGTGTTCTATTTAATGTAAAATAGTACAATTTTGATCACAATAAATCATAAATATAAAAAATTATGCACGTGTGTTATTCAATTATTTACTTAAAATCGTGAAAATGGTCCGGGGATGGCCGCGGCGCGGACGCACGTACCGGCGGACGCGGATGGGAGCGTGGGCGGACGCACAGCCGGAAATCAAATCTTCGTGATAACCCCAATCATATCGGTAGTTGGTTGTCACTTATGTTTAATAAAAAAAAAATAAGGCTTTATTGCACAATTGGGTAAATTTTCATAAAGGCTTTATTTCACTTTCGAATTGTAATAAAGCCTTTTTTGAAATAAAGGCCTTATTTCACTTTCAATAGTGTAAAAAGGCCTTAAAGGGCTTATTTCGCAAGGCGCTATTGCACCCCGCCAACTCTTCCATTAGTTAAATAAGTAATTGATGTAATGGAGCAAAAGATTAAAGTCTACAATGAGTTGGTTTGAGTGCCTATAGAAGAGCGTCAAACATATGTACATACATATGTACATATGTCCAACTGTCTTACCTCTGCATTCTGGCCCTTAAGTTATAATGGAAATGGAGTGCTTTGGGGCCTGTCACTGGGCTCGTTCATAAGTGTTGTGTGTGCAAAGCGTACATATGTATGTATACATATAATTTTCCACCCACAAAAGTGACAGTTTATGGTTGTTATGCTGGCGCTGGGATGCTGGGTGACCGAGGGATGAGAAGAGAATATGCAATTATTTATTATTTATTATTTTGTAGGTGGAACGAAAATTTTTGTTGGCGTGGATATTTCTTAAAAGTTGTTTCCTTGGCGATGCGCCCTACCGTGAAAGATAAGATGTGTACATACATATGTATGTATGTATGTGTATGTATAATAGGTCGTAGAATTCGAAGGGCAATAAACTATGGAAAAGGTGGCTCACATCCAGTAATGTATTTCTCAAGAATACTGTGTATCAAGGATGCACCGCAACGTTAATATTAACGATAACCGAAATGTTAAAGTCGTTTCTGTTGAAACGACTCAGTTTTTCAACGTTATAAAAATTATCAAAATAATTTCTGTTTCGTTATCAACGTCAACGAAACTCAAGCGTTAACGCTGAAACGTTGAAAAGTTGAGCGCTTTATATTACTGAGAGAATTTTCTCTTCAACGAATCATCAAAGCACTCTATGTTTATCATTGAGAGGATTGTTGCTCTACGCTACTACTAAGCACACTCAACTTATTGTGAGAACCGAAAAAACGCTCATTTCAATGATAATTTCAACGTTAATTTTCGATTCAACGAAACTGATTTCCTTTTTTAACACGCTTTTATTAGTTTCACCTGTATGTATGTATGTATGTATGTATGTAAACATTGCATACTTTTAGGCGAAAGCGTGTGTATTCATACACTGAAGTTTTTCAGTGTGAGATGTGCTTATGTTGATTTTGTTTCATTTAAAACGTTAACGCTTGCATTTTAGTTGCGTTAACATAGCATTTTAACAAACGGAAATATATTTTGATAGTTTGTTGAGCATCCTTGCTGTGTATATATCTACATACATACATATGGTAATACAAACATATATAAATGTGTATAGCTACCCTGCAAAAAAATGTGCGATCAATCCCGAAAGCGATTTGTCCTCGATTGATCTCCACAATTAGTCCCCGATTGTTCCCGTACGGGTATAAATGTAGACTAATTGTAGACCAATTGTTCCCTAACGGGTATAAATGTAGATTAATCGCTTTCATTCCGAACGGGTACAAATCTAGATTCCCTAAATGTAGAAATTTTACAAAAATGTGCAATGTATTAAAAAATTGTAGAACAACCGGTAAAACGAATTGAACACCCTTTTTCAATAACAATTTTAACAAAATGTTGCCTAAAATATCCTATGAAAAAATCCTTTACATTACGCTCATATAATGCATACTCAAAACTTACAATTTTTTAAATTTATTTATTGAGATTTTTACAAAAGTAAAACATTATTTAAATATGCATGAACATTTACAATTTTTAAGGAAAAATCATCTACGCACGAACGGGTAGTGCTGAAAGCGATTGATCTACATTTGTACCCGTTGGGGATGAAAGCGATTAATCTACATTTGTACCCGTTCGGTATGTTAGTGATTAATCTACATTGGTACCCGTTGGGGATGAAAGCGATTAATCTACATTTGTACCCGTTCGGTATGTTAGTGATTAATCTACATTGGTACCCGTTCGGGTATACAAGTTGAACAATTAGTCTCTTCATAGGACATGCTCGAACAAATGCGATCAATTCACTCCATATAAAGGGATGTAAAATTGTATTAGTCGCATGCTCCCTTGCGATTGATCCCGGACACGTCCCGGATTAATCGCATTTTTTGCAGGGTACATACAGCAAGGCTGTAATAATAATAGTAATACAATGGTGCTATTATAACTCTGACGAGTTTTATGGCCGAGCTTCTCTCCCAATTCGAGGTGTGCTCCTTTTTTTTTTCATACTAATTGGGTGGACCTACAGTTTTATGCCGGCTCCGAACGGTGAATGCATTTTTTGTGAGAAGCCAGCTGTTAAAAAATCCAATAATTGGATCTTTACTAATTAGAAAAATTGTTTTGGTGTTTTGCTCGGACCGTGGCTTGAACCCGAGACCTCTGGCATAGCAGGCGAGCACTCTACCCTCTGCACCACAGCGGCCAACAAGGCTGTAAAGAATTCAAAACATTTGCGATTCGAAATCAGTTATTCTGTACGCTAATGATTAAATTCGTTTATTCTTGTTTCGAAATGAGACATTTGAAAGTTTTAGCTCAGCACTCACCTAAATGAGATGTGTATGAATTCAGCAATCAATATTTCCAATCATTGAATTGAAATTAAGAAGGTTGAGTTCAAAGTGTTTTTTAACACCGATTTATCATTCAGATCAAATTCAAAACATTGTAGTACGTGCATTCATAAATCAGTAGCAATCATTCAGAGCTCTGGTATCTCATATAAGGTTCGTTTTCCATACTTAAAAATTGCCCTGCAAAATACCGTATTTTTACTTATAGAAATAATTTACTTAAATCAAACATGTACATATGTACACTCAAAAAAAAAATTTCTCTCGATCAAAGACATAATTTTCCTTATTTTGAACACGCGTCCCAATACAAAATTTTCTTTGTTTTGTGTAAATTTTCTCAAAAATGTGGAAAAAACATAAAAAAACATTCAAACAAATTCGTTGCCATGGGGATTTGTATGGGAATTTAATTTCTCAAAATTAAAGAAATCAAATCTTCAAAACAAGGAAAGTTGGGAATGGAATGGCGCTTAAAGAATTTTTCATTATTTTAATGTATGAATTTTTTCAAAACAAGTATATGAAACCATGGTAACGCATGTAACAACAATAATTTATAAACCTTTTAACATGTTTTAAGGAAAATTTACTCAAAACAAAGAAAGTAGTGTTCAAAATAGGTAAACAATTTCTTTGACCCCTCCATATATTTTTTTTCTCTCAGTGTATGTAAGTCAATTTAATAACTTTTTCTTTAATTTTGTTTTTCAATTGCAGCTTCCTTTTGTGCGAAAACAAGAATCTCATGTGGAAGACGCGTCGGCGGCGTCGTGTTCATTGATTGCCATAAAAAATATACAAAGTTGTATTGTTCCAACATTTTCCAGTCATTAACTAGTAGCTCAAAGCTAAAAAAAAATAACGCGAAGTGAACTTGTTGCCATAAGCATGCACATATAAACAAAAAAATTATAGCTTAAAAAAAAAAAAAAATCAAACAAATTTTTCGCAAAAAAAGCCATTTAAAATGTAAGTACACACATTGAATAATGAAAAACCAAAGAAAAAATATTTTAATTATGCAAGCAATAGCGCTATCTTTAAGTGGCCCCACAACGAAAGCCTTGCCATTAAGTTCGCCACCAAAATAATCTTGCTAAAATTCAAACTCCGCATTCCTTTAGATCTGCCTAATTCTCAAACAAATTCCATGCACAAGTCTAGCGCTTCTTCTGGCAGATACACTGAGAAAACAACTTACTCAGATTATGCAAAAGTGGGAATGATTCGGCGCTAAAGACATACTTTTTTTCCTCAAATCAAGGAATAAAAATAAAGCAAATTGTATTCAAAATTCATTGAAAATTTGTCTTTAGCGCCGACTCCTTCCCATTTTTCCATAATGTGAGTAATTTTTTTTTTTAGTGTATTAGACGCAGATTGATATACATTCTCCGTTCGACAATTTTTGCATGTAATTAAATTTGCGTTGGCATCCAATTGTATGTACATAGTACATAAATATGTACATATATATGAAGTATTTATGTAAGTAGTTGAGCCACTCGACAAACAAATCGTCATACATAAAAGAATCTCTCTTCTAGAGTTTTCCTTCTTTCTTTGCTGTGCTTGTGATTGCCCTAACGAACATCCCTCTGGGGCTGCCGGTTCGTTGTTGTTCATTTGGTGCAATTAAATGTAAGCACCGCCGAGTGAAGTGGAAACGGACGGGCGACACTCGAGTGACAGGTGCTGCCAAACGGCATTAAATCAACAGTCGATGCAGCAGCAATGGCAACTGCAACTGCAACAAAAATTACATTTACATATGTGCATATGGATGTATGTATGGTGGTATTACAGTACAACAACACAATCAGTAAGGATCATTTACAACAAAAATGGCCATAACAACCACAACAACAATGTACAAATACCCTGCAGGGAACTCAATAAGTAGTGAGCAAAATTTCTAGTTCCGAACTAGCGAAAAGGTGTCAAAATTGAACTAGATCAATTGTAGTTAGACTCTCACCAGTTCAGAAGGAGTGACCATTATAAGACACACTTTGATTTGTATGCAATTTCGAAGTGACAAAAATTCTATGAAAATTTTTCGTTCGTTCAAATGCCGTCGGCTTTGTATATTTCTGCAATTCTCAGATGTTTCGTGAAGCATTTTATATAAAAAGTTTTCTATTTGCATCTTGTATGAAATGAAATGTTCCCCTAATTATGCTTTTCCGATCCCTCAGGCTTATTTTTAATTTTTTTTTTATTTTATTGTTTTTAAATATTATTGTAAATTTTTAATAAATAAATAAATAACAAAAAAATATTAGTTAAAAAAAAAAAATTTTTTAAATTATCATCCACCTTGACACCGACAGGATTCGAACCCGCGCTCCTTTAATTGAAAGGCTGCACTTAAGCGGCAGATGTAAAACTGTAGAATTTGTAAATACTCGTAGCTAGTTCAGAACCATCGAAATTGTGGCAATAAAGGAACTAGTGTAAACTGTAGAATTTAGTACTAGTTCGGAACTGTCGAAAATGTAGTGCAGAGAATGACAATTGACACCGCCTAGGACATCGCCGTGTTAAATTCGCCAGTTGATAACATGCAAAAGAGATTTAGCTCGCACTAGTAGTGGCGAAAAATGCACAAGAAGCGACCTAGTTCGGAACTAGAGATTTTCTCTACAGGGTATATATACATACCTACACATATTGAACTGTGTGTACATGTATTGGTTGACGTCGCGACTTTTGCTTTGGTTTCTCTACTCGGTTAAGTTCGCTCGCTTTTGCAGAAAAAAAAAATGTCTCGGGGCGTTGTGTCTCTTAGAGGAGACCCCTCAATCCCGTCGTCAATCGGCGCGGCGCACAGACGGGGCGGGGCAGCTGCATGTGATACATTGTCTACAATACACTTGCGCGTGATTATAGTTTTATTCTAGAATTCGATTACATTATTTTGTACTATACCCCGTTGTGTATACATATAAAAGTTTTTGTGCACAAACAGTTTTTCGTAAAGCTTTGAAGGAATTAGGGAAGGCTATAGATTTGCACAAATATAAAAATTTTCATTTAATTTCACTTATTTAACTTTAAAAAATTGGTACATTAAGAAGACAACATCTTTTATAGTACAACAAACATACATTTGTAGATAAATGTTTAAAATGGCTCAGGACCAGTTTCTCTACTTAGTACATTTTTGTATATTATTTGGATAGTCTTTATGGATAAAATAGCAATTTGAAACCTATCGAGGATTGGGCATGTATTATGATGGCGGCGATCAACTGATTTGCGCATTAATTTAATATAATTATATATGCATGTATTGAACAGCCGTAAAAAATAAAGGCAATAACGAAAAATATGTATGTACTATATATGTAGATACAATGATAGACTGAGATGAGCAATCTGCATATACATGTGTATGTAGAAAGAAATGGCACTTAAGACGGCGAAATGTTCTTTGCAATTTGGCAATAAGCCAAACAATAACAAAAAACTAATTAAACAATAAAAAATGCGACTAAAAAGTTTTAGAAATATATATTTATTATATACATACATATGTATGTATGTATGTATATATATATGTACATACAGAAGCTGTTAGCCCATCAGCGGTTTGGTCGAGATGTCAAGAACACTCGCGGTGCTCGATGCGAATGACAGCCACATCAGGAGTCATCAAAGGTGGACAAATCAATGGCAAAACACAGCACTACCAAAAATTTGAAAAAAACTACCTATATGTAAATATGTACATAATATGTACCATACGAGAACTAGCACTTTCAAAATTTCTTACGGAGAAATTCTTTGTAACATTTTTTGAAAATGCTAGTTTTCGTATGGTACGGCGATATGTATAAATAACTATACAAATATACAAACATATATGTACATATTTACGTATTTACCAAATGTTTAGTACTATTCAAGCACTCTACGCTTTTGGACAGACATTTTCTAGAAGAGTATGAATAAGTCATATGTGTATTCACTGAATTCCTTCATGATCCTTCGCCGTCTTCCCTTCACTAAATTAAATCAGAATTTTGTAAGCAATAATGCGTACACACACACACACATACATATAATAAGCAATTTAATATCTTTTAATGCGACCAAAGAACTAACGAGTTGTTTTTCGCCACCAAGATATGTAAACTCGGATTCATTCATATGAGTTGAATGCTTCAAACGTCACTCTGTTGCGTCCACACGTTTGTCGTCATAAGCCTTTTCGGTTTTTTCATTCGACCGAAGCAGCAAATTCTGCGTCAATGATAATCATATCTCGTAAATTGTGTATGCAATATGTACTAGATATGGAGCAGTCTTGTTGTTATTGCTGTTGCTGTTGTTTGGATGCATTTGGAGGATTCATGCCTAAATTTAGAGCGATTCCTATCACTGTAGAACTGTAGGCAAGCTTTGAGATGGGATTTTGGGAAATTCACCAAAATTGGTTCCATTGACAGAAAAAGGTTGCCGGCGCAGCGAAAATGTGTGAAAAAAATATTTTAAGATCGTGGTAGAGTTGTATAATAAATAATTATATCAAAGTGCACTCTTTAAAACAGATTGAGAAAGTGTTTTTAAGTGATCAACGAAGGATAGCTGAAGTTAAAAGTTAGTTTTGTTTTGTTTCCAAGCTCTAAAGTTTTTTAGAGTAATTCAAATGCAACTCCGTGCTGCTACTGTCCGCTATATTCACCTGGGTTCCGTCATTTTTTCTTTTTCACCTAACCTTGCCTACAGGTCTACAGTGATTCCTATGCTCTGCTCATGCTTCTGTGCATAACTTCAACCGCACAACGCATATTCCTTCCAATCTCTGTGCTACTCCATCCGTCCTTTGTGTGGTGCATTGCTATCGTCAGCATTTGGGGCACGTGCGAATATGTATTTTTGGGTTGTGCAACTGACGTACATATCCACATAAATATGATAAACATGTACATATGTATGTATGCTGGTCAATCGACGAGACGGGATGTGTGTGAAGGGGAGGGGAGCGAATTATTTAGACGATATGCGTATAAATACCCAGCATAAATGTTAAGCTTATAGCTTATGGAGAGTAGTCCTTACGGTCTGATGACATCCACACAGAAAAATTAGCCTTATTTTAGGCCTTTGCCCGTACAACTTTTTTTCGCTTAGAATTTTCAGGCCTAATTTCGGAAGCCATTAAATCCAGGGTTTGAAATTACTTTCAACTTTTGTTTTCATTTACTTTGAATTTCATTTTCATTTCAAAATTAAAAAATGAACAGCGCAACAAAAGTAAAAAAAAATAAAAATTCTACTGTACTTTAACTATGCAGCCTTCAATTTCCAAAATTTACTGTCGACTGTTGCTGTACTGTGGAAATTTTTACAGCACAGTAAAACAACAACAAATGCAAACATAATTTTTTTTTTATAGGAATTTTGTTGTTTTTTTTATGTGAACACCAGAGATCAGCATGCGATACATTTTTTGTGATTTAGAGTATACTCATAAAAAATTCGGTGGGAGTATGACCGCAACCGCAAAATATGCGATCATAATAAACACCGCACCGCATTTTCTTGATCAATTCTGGTATGTGGTAGTATGGATATCACAACACCGCAAACACCGCATATCGTAAACACCGTATACCGCAAACACCGCATACCGCAAACACCGCATACCGCAAACACCGCATTTCCCAAATAGAGATATTTACAATGTTGCCAGTGCGATTTTTTGTTTGTAATTTTTACCGTCTTATGGATTTCTGATGAAAAATACTACTGATTACCAAAGAATATCTATACAGGAAAACTCTCAGGATTGGTTTTTTTTTTAATTTTTTCATTGAAAGGGCCACTTAAAATTTAGAGTTTGCTTACATTCAAAATAATTTGACTAATGAATTTTAAGATAAAAATATGTACTCTTTACATGAATAGAGTTTTTCCTAAAATCCTTGAATTACATTTATGGCTTCTTAGTAATACACATAAGTTTTGTTTACACATTTTTGTTTGTCTGTGACATAATTCTTTATTTTCCAACGAGGCATTCATTCAATTTGCACAGTCGACAAAATTGGCTACGATACGTTGATTGAAACCGAAGTTCTTGTCATTTTATTGAATATAGTTGAATTAGATGTCTTTTTACGGCGAAGCTGAAGTACTGAATGTGTCGATCGTCATTTAAATACATTTAATTCAACTATGTTGTCAATTAAACGGATTGCTAGTATGACGGAAAAGTATTCACTCTGACCGCCTTATTAGTCGTATTGGATTTAAAAATGAAATTTTTTGATTATTTCATTATTGAAAAATATTTTATTATTCAAAAAACTGCCACAAAAAACAAAGCATACAAAAATAAAAAAAAAACTTGAGAATAAATTTGCTGTAATCAGACACTCATATCTAATACCTTTAAACGAGCAATTCTTGTATATATATAATCAGGATCTCGAAAACGGCTCCAACGATTTTCATGAAATTTGGAATGCAGGGAGCTTCGGGGGAAAAATCTCGAAAAATTTAATTTTTTTACTCACTTTTATCCCGGGTCTGGAGATATGGGTCAAAACGTGGACCCGGATGACCCTTGAATGTCTCTGAGCGATATGGGTATCAAATGAAAGGTCTTGATGAGGACTTCAACACAGAACTCTTTTAATTGTTGTGCCTAGGCCGGGTCCCGAGATATGGGTCAAAACGTGGACCCGGATGACCCTCGAATGTCTCTGAGCGATATGGGTATCAAATGAAAGGCCTTGATGAGGACTTCAACATAGAACTCTTTCAATTGTGATGCCTAGGCCGGGTCCCGAGATATGGGTCAAAACGTGGACCCGGATGAACCTCGAATGTCTCTGAGCGATATGGGTATCAAAAGAAAGGTATTGATGAGGACTTTAACATAGAACTCTTTTAATTGTGATGCCTAGGCCGGGTCCCAAGATATGGGTCAAAACATCGACCCGGATGATCCTCGAATGTCTCTGAGCGATATGGGTATTAAATGGAAGGTCTTGATGGTGACTTTAACATAGAACTCTTTTAATTGTGATGCCTAGGCCGGGTGCCGAGATATGGGTCAAAACGTGGACCCGGATGACCCTCGAATGTCTCTGAGCGATATGGATATTAAATGGAAGGTCTTGATAGTGACTTTAACACAGAACTCTTTTCATTGTGATGCCTAGGCCGGGTCCCGAGATATGGGTCAAAACGTGGACCCGGATGACCCTCGAATGTCTCTGAGCGATATGGGTATCAAATCAAAGGTCTTGATGAGAACTTCAACATAGAACTCTTTTAATTGTGGTGCCTAGGTCGGATCCCGATATATGGGTCAAAACGTGGACCCGGATGACCCTCGAATGTCTCTGAGCGATATGAGTATCAAATGAAAGGTTTTGATGACGACTTCAACATAGAACTCTTTTAATTGTGATGCTTAGGCCGTGTCCCGAGATATGGGTCAAAACGTGGACCTGGATGACCCTCGAATGTCTCTGAGCGATATGGGTATCAAATGAAAGGTCTTGATGAGGACTTCAACATAGAACGCTTTTATTTGTGGTGCCTAGGCAGGGTCCCGAGATATGGGCCAAACGTGGACCCGGATGACCATCGAATGTCTCTGAGCAATATGGGTATCAAATGAAAGGTCTTGATGGTGACTTTAACATAGAACTCTTTTAATTGTGATGCCTAGGCCGGGTCCCCAGATATGGGTCAAAACGTGGACCCGGATGACCCTCGAATGTCTCTCAGCGGTATGGGTATTAAATGAAAGATCTTCATGAGGAATTCAACATAGAACTCTTTTAATTGCGATGCCTTGGCCGGGTCCCCAGATATGGCTCAAAACGTGGATCCGGTTGACCCTCGAATGTCTCTGAGCGTGATTGATATCAAATGAAAGGTCTTGATGAGGACATCAACTTAGAACTCTTTTAATTGTGACGCCTTGGCCGGGTCTCCAGATATGGGTCAAAACGTGGACGCGGATGACCCCCGAATGTCTCTGAGCGATTTTGATATCAAATGAAAAGTCTTGATGGGGACATCAATTTAGAGCTCTTTTAATTGTGATGCCTAGGCCGGGTCTCCAGATATGGGTCTAAACGTGGGCCCGGTTGACCTCGAATGTTTCTGAGCGCCCTTGGTATCGAATGAAAGGTCTTGATGAGGACTTCGACATCTAACGATTTTAATTGTAATGCCTAGGCCGGGTCCTCGGATATCGGTCAAAAGGTGGACCCGGGTGCCCTCGAATGTTTTTGAGCGATATTGGTATCAAATTAAAGGTCTTAATGGGGACTTGAATATAGATGACTCCGAAAATTAGGAATCATGGCTTCAATATAGAGATCTCTTCGATGTAATGCTCAACCTGGTTCCCTAAGTAAAGGGAACATGAAAAGGAAAAAGGAAGTCGAATGGAATGGAATGGGAATGGGAAAGGAAGAGGAAACCAATATAGAATGGGAGAGGGAAAGGGTGAGAGAGAGATTGTGAGAGGGGAAGGGAGAACGAATAGGGGGGTGAGAGAAAAGGAGGGGTTAGGGAGAGCGACAGGAAAAGGGAAAAGAAAAGGAAACGGAGATGAAAGATAAAGAGAAAGGAAAAAGAAAAGTAGAGGAAGAAGGACATGAAGAGGTAGAGGTATCACGGCCAAGCGTGTCGGATTTACTTTAGTTCTGGATCTCACAAATGGCTTCAACAATTTTCATGAAATTTAGTATACAAGGGGTCTCGGGCGCAAACTTCTGAAAAGTTTAATTTTTCCACTAATTTTTTTTATTTTAACTTTTTATTTCGCTTGCGAGGACCTGCGAAAAAATGGCAGCCCGAGATAAGCTCGGTCATCCAGGTACTCTATGTATTTATGTACAAACAAAAATAAATTTTCAATTGCCTATACCTTTGCAGTGTGTGAAAAATTTCCGGCAACACTGAATAGTATACAAATAAACAAATGCGGTGTTTGCGGTGATTGCGGTGTTTGCGATATGCGGTGTTTGCGGTATACGGTGTTTGCGGTATACGGTGTTTGCGTTATGCGGTGTTTGCGGTATGCGGTGTTTGCGATATGCGGTGTTTGCGGTATACGGTGTTTGCGGTATACGGTGTTTGCGGTATACGGTGTTTGCGTTATGCGGTGTTTGCGGTATGCGGTGTAAACAACACTAAATACCGCAATATCATTTAGGTTTTCAATCAATGCGGTAGCGGTGAATTTTTTTTCTGGGTAGGTACTTATTTTTTGAGCCACTCAAAAAATAAGTATTTTTGCGGTGCTTTAGAAAATGCGGTGCACCGCTGCTGATCTCTGGTGAACACAATCGAAATTATAAGGTAAAAAAAAAACAAATTTCAAAAAGCCGTATTGAAAATTGAAATTTTTGTTTATCTGTGTTTTGCTGTCGACTGATCTGTTTGAAATTACACAGCAAAGCAACAGCACAGAGAAACAAAAAAAAATGATTCGAATGCTCTCTGCTTCGAATGTATATATTTTCAAAGGAAATCAAAATTCAAAAGTTCTAAAAAAATAATGACAACTTTCGCAGAACAGGAGCAGCTTATTTTTTGAGACTGTTGCTGTTTTGCTGGCAGCTTTTCAAACCCTGATTAAATCTTCTGGAATAATTTTTAAGTAAGGCGTAGATTATTTGCTGGGTACATTTGTATATATATATGTAAGTATGTTTAATGTTGGCTAATGCAGGCATACTTTCATACGTATGGAAATACATAGTATATTCTTACATATGTACATATATTTGGGTTGGGTGGAACGCATGTAAATGTGAAATTATGAAATTTAAATCTAATAACAGTATACCTTGTTAATAAGCCAAATAATTGGGTTAAATAGATTTTGGACTGGGGTCCAGATGCCCTCTAGCATACTTTCTACATACATATGTATGTACACTGAGAAAACAATTCACTCAGATTATGGAAAAGTGAAATGATTCGGCGCTAAATACATACATATTTCCATTGTTTTGATGTACAGTTTTCTTAAAATCTATATATATAAAAATTATTTGGTATTTAATTGTAACGCTAAAACTTGAAAACGGCTGAACCAAATCAAAAACTTCCTTAGGGGGGTATGTTTGTTGTTACCCCGCGAAGGTTTAGTCGAAGAAAAAATTTAAAAATGTTAGGGGGGCGTGGCACCTCCCATACAACCTTAATTTTTAAAGCTGATTATCTCTAAAATAGTTCAAGGTAGGGAGCTGAAAATTGGTATAGAGGTAGGTGATATCAAAACCCTTCTCACACAGAAAAGTGGGGGTTATCAGAAAAGGGGGCGTGGCACCTCCCATACAACCTTAATTTTTAAAGCTGATTATCTCTAAAACAGTTTAAGGTAGGGAGCTGAAAATTGGTATAGAGGTAGGTGATATCAAAACCCTTCTCACACAGAAAAGTGGGGGTTATCAGAAAAGGGGGCGTGGCACCTCCCATACAACCTTAATTTTTAAAGCTGATTATCTCTAAAACAGTTTAAGGTAGGGAGCTGAAAATTGGTATAGAGCTGAATGATATCGGAAAAAGGGGCGTGGCACCTCCCATACAAACTTAATTTTTCATGATGAATATTTCTAAAATTGTTTACGCTAGGGGCTTGGAAATTGGTGTGGAGATAAACGATAACAATTCCATATTAAGGCAAAATAATAGGAGTTATACGAAAAGGGGGCGTGGCACTTCCCAACAACACTTAATTTTTTAAGCTGAATATCTCTAAAAGGATTTAAGGCAGGGACCTGGAAATTGGTACAGAGCTACATATCGTCGCTCCCAACGAAGACTAGCACGGTTCATTGTTCGCATGGAAGACTAACACACTTCGTTGATTGCGTGGAAGACTAGCATACTTCAGTTCTCTGCGTGGAAGACTAGCACACTTCGTTGTTCGCGTGGAAGACTAGCATGCTTCAGTTCTCTGCGTGGAAAACTAGCATACTTCGTTGTTCGCGTGGAAGACAAGCATTCTTCAGTTCTCTGCGTGGAAGACTAGCATACTTCAGTTCTCTGCGTGGAAGACTAGCATGCTTCACTTGTTTGGGTGGAAACTAACATACTTCTGTTTGTTAGAAATAAGCTTAGGGGTTAAGCACATAAGGAGGATTGTCCGAGGAGTGAAAGATATTTTATAAGTAAGTGCAAGAACAATAATTCATACTGACATAAAACTTTAAACAGGAACCAAACTATATGAAAAGTATATGAGTTTCAAATATTCCTAGACTTGTACTAGGCCTACTTTTAAGTATGTGCATATGTTGTGCAAATAAAACCTGGATTTCGCATCAAATAAAACACCGCATTAGTTATTGCTCGGAACTCTATATTTATATATATGTAGATATGACTAGTGCTTTGGTACTACACAAAAAGTGTGCACAATGTTTTTAAAAAAATAGAACCGTGCTAGTCTTCGTTGAGAGCGACGATATATAAATATAGAGTTCCGAGTAATAACTAACGATACTTTTCATATAGTTTGGCTGAAGGTTCCTGTTTAAAGTTTTATTGCAGTATGAATTATTGTTCTTGCACTTACTTATAAAATATCTTTCACTCCTCGGACAATCCTCCTTATGTGCTTGACCCCTAAGCTTATTTCTAACAAACAGAAGTATGTTAGTTTCCACCCAAACAAGTGAAGCGTGCTAGTCTTCCACGCAGAGAACTGAAGCATGCTAGTCTTCCACGCGAACAACGAAGTGTGCTAGTCTTCCACGCAGAGAACTGAAGCATGCTAGTCTTCCACGCGAACAACGAAGTGTGCTAGTCTTCCACGCGAACAACGAAGTGTGTTAGTCTTCCACGCGAACAACGAACCGTGCTAGTCTTCCACGCTAACTGAACCGTGCTAGTCTTCGTTGGGAGCGACGATATATGATATCAAAACAATTTTTGCACATAAAAGTGTAGGTTATCGGAAAAGGGGGCGTGGCAGCTCCCATACAAACTTAATTTTTCAAGCTGAATATCTATAAAAGCGTTTATGGTTGGGACCTGAAAATTGATCAGGAGATTAACGATATCAATAGCGTGCTTATGAAAAAAACAGTAGTTTTGGGAAAAGGGGGCGTGGCACCTCCCATGCGTTCTTAATTTTTAAGGCTAAATATCCCTAAAAGCGTTCATGACATGTACATAGAAATCACTATGCAGATATACGATATCAATACCATGTTCACCCAAAAAAAAAAAAAAAGATTTATCGAAAAATGTGGCATTGCACATCCCATACGTAATAAACTTTTGAGGCTGAATATATCTAAAAGGGTTGGAGGAGGGGCCTGAAAACCATTATGGAGGTAGACTATATCAATCCTCTTACTTATTTAGTGAAAATAGCCAATACTCAGTGAAAATAAATATCCGGAACAGAAAACTAAAAATGTTGTGTATCGTGCAGCCTTAAACTGAATACTAAAATTATATATTTTTGAAGTTGTATACACAATAAAGTAGGGAAAAGTCGTTAATTTTCTATTAAAAATAATACCGGTGTAATAACAATTTTTGAAATGAAATTAATAAAAAAATCTGTTTTGAGCAGAACGAAGTTTGCCGGGTTAGCTAGTCAAGGAATAAAACTCATGTTTTAAAAAAAGATGTATTCAAAACAATGAAATTATGTATATCTTTAGCGCCGAATCATTCCCATTTTTCTATACTGAGTAATGTTTTCTTTTTTTTAGTGTATGTCGTACCATATGAAAAATAGCGCATTGAAAATTTCTTACGAAAACTGGCAACTAAAAAATTCTGTACGAAAAAAAGGAAGGGGAAAGTCCGTAGTTACATACGTTAATAATGTTCAGCGAGGGAACAGAAGATTTTCAGTTCATATTTTCAAAGAAAGTAGGACTACTAGAATGTATTTTTTTTGGTATAGGTACTTTCTATTTATGAAGATTAGAAAAAAAAGTAAGACTGTGTTTTGTAACATATTTGTGTATCAATGAATTTAGAAAAATTGCGGTTAGTGGTTATAGAAATGTTATATCCGCTTCAGTGTACTCTTTTTTCTAGGTAGGTATTTGGTACGCTTCTCGACTTTTTGGTTTCTACAATTTTCCACAATTCAGATTAGTTGACTGACTGACGTTTAAATTCAAAATTTCGCTGGCGCCATACCGTTTTTGCCTTCAACAATAAACAAACTGCATTCTGCCCCACTTTGTAAATGTTGTGCATACATACATATATATGTATGTATATAGTAAGCATATTCTTTTACTATATACATACATATATTGAAATATTCAATGCGTGATTTTTTTTGTAAATTTGTCTGTACGAGTAAATGCCATATTTTGAAATTCTCATTAAAGTACATAATAAAAATAAAAACAGGAGAACTTCACGCGAATTTTGCAATATTGATTGCTGATGGTGTTTTTATTTTATGAACATATGTACAAATGTTAGCCCGGGGCGATTTGTATGCAGAGAAATTAATCGATTTCGTGCTATTAAAATTGGGATTCCTCTCATTTTTCGGAGTAGAAAACTCTTCCGCGACATTTGTCTAAAATTAACTTTGATGCTCTCCGATTTGGTTTTTTTTTTGGACCAAGACGGATTTTTGAAAATCAGAAATGGACAAAAATCGCCAAAAAATTAAAGAGGCCAATATGCCTGTTTTAGAGGCTATGCTTCTGTGACCGATAGTGCTACCACCATTACAAAAATATAATATTACCAACACATATGCACTCGTATATGTTTTAGCCAAGTGCAAACCAATGAGATAGAATAGTATTAACGGTTGTAAAAGTTCCCGATGCCCTTAAGAATATGATAGCAAATATCCCAAAACTTTTGGTCATGCCTGCCGGTTATATGACCAGTCAAATGACCAGCATAGTGCTTGCAGGGTATATTTTGCTTCCAGTAGCACGCTATGGCGTATGAGTAACCTTGAGTTTTCTTATAGTAGAATAAAGAAAACAAATAAATAATAGCTTAAAAAAACTAAAAAACACGCTTTAATCTTAAAAATCGTACTAAAAATTGAGAAATAATTTAATTAGAAACAAAATGATGAACGAAAATATAAGTATTTAAGGAAAAGCGTCGGGTGGTGCTCAGTATGTCAAAAAATATTTAAGATCACTGTTTTTAACTAATATTTTTATTTTGACTTTTTTGAGATTTCATATAACGTACTCTTTAATTTCGCAACTAGGTATGTATATTTTTGTACTACTTGTACGAATCGAATATTTTCATATTCAAATATTATTGAGCACCCCCACGCTTTCCCTTAAATACTTATATTTTCGGTCATCATTTTGTTTCTAATTAAATTATTCCTCAATTTTTAGTACGATTTTTAAGATTAAAGCGTGTTTTTTAGTTTTTTTAAGCTATTATTTATTTTTAACTTTTTAGTGAAAATTTTCATTAAAGGATGTTTTATGCGGACGCAAGAATAAAAGTAAAAAGAAGTCTGATGAAAGGATGTGGTGATCTCCGAAATAGATCTACATACATATGTATTTATAACTTCTACCAAAAATATTAATTTTTCACATACATTTTTTCTTATAAAAAAAAAAAACATTGGTCATAAGAGCTCAAAAATGCAGCCTAAACGAAAAAATATCAACTAATATGTACTATGTGTATCGAAGCAAAACTATTTCAGTTTTTAATCGGAGATATGCTCTTCTTTATTTGCCTGTGCACATTCACAATGAACAGTCAGTGCTCCAAAATATTCTCATTGTCCTATTATCACTTCCATATTTTCTTGTATACCAAAAATAGTAAACAACTTCTTGAAAACAAAAATTGCCAAACACATGTGAAAGTTACCAAGAAACCAACAGCGAAAAATAACCTATTTTGGTAATTACCAAGTTCGGCAACCGTGCTATAAGTGCTATAAATAGAATTTGAACCAGGGTTTGAAATTGCTTAGCTACTTTTGCTGCATTTGCTTTTGCTTTGCTTTTGCTAATGAAAAGTAAATTAGCAAACTCAGCCAGCCGAGTAAAAAACGAGAACACGATTCATTCGCTTCAGTCAGCTGAGCCGTGTTTGCTTGTATAGTTAAGCAAAAGCAAAGCAACGCGATTTGGTGGATTTCATTTTACTTCCAGCAATTAGTTGTCTTTGCATTTTTTCTGCTTTTGCTTATTGCATCTTGTTAACATTACCAGAGTTGAGTGATGGTGAATTACAGATTTGAGAGAAAAGTTGAAAAAATTAGCAGCGCGCTGTAGAATGGAATGTTACTTTACATTTGTGCACATCTGCTGATATTCTTAGTTTTATTCACATACACCGATTTCACCAATGCACCAAATTCCTAAAACAGCAAAGTAATTTTAAAATTTTCTTATAGAATTTCAATTATAAATAAATTTAAGAATTAAAAAAAATCAATTTAAATTAGTTTCAATTTGACTTTTCTGGGACTCGAACCTGCGCCTCTATGTGCATATCTTTCTGTATTAAAAAATTATAATTCAATAGATGCTTTTGTGTACACAACAATTTTTTGATATGTTTGGGGGGCAGTAGGATTTTCGTTGATCAGTCATCAGAGTCTAGCAGCTGCTGTGCCCCGATACTCCAAGATGAAAGGTGAGGGTTTTGAAGCAGCCACTAATTTATTATTGCTCAATAGATGTACATATGTATGTACATATGTATTGATGCATCATCTATTTGTTCAGAGAGGGTGACAATTAAATTTCATTGGCATAGGTATAGAGATAGTTGATCGTTGCTCATCAACGAGGTTGATGGGTTGGCCATCAACAAGATGAAATGGACAACAAAATGTTTTTACATTTTCAAAATTTCGAAAATTTTAAAATAATTAAAAAATCGATGTGGAAATTGTAAAAATACTCACCGGTTGTAGCAAACTGATGCATTGTTGTATGGTTTTTAATACAGAAAATGCATTGATGCGCAGGTTCGAGTCCCAGTAAAGTCAAATTGAAATTAATTTTAATTGATTTTTTTTTAATTTTTAATTTATTTATAATTCAAATTCCATAAGAAAATAGTTAAAACACCAGCGGTTTTGGGAAATTAGTGCATCGATGGAATTGGTGTATGGGAGGAATAATGAGCCATATCAGCAGATGTGCAGAAATTTAATATAACATTCCTTTCTACAGACGAACTCGCTCTACTTCTGTAATTTTAACAGCCAGCTGTGTTGAATTATAATTTTTTATTCACCAGATGCACTAACAGAATTTTGTTGGGTCTCTGGCTTCCACGATTATTCGTAGTTGCAACTTCTCTGTTCATCTACGTTCTCTGTTATTGGCTTACGGGAGTGAATTGAATGAAATTCATAGAGGCTATTTTGAGGAGAGATAACATAAAAGCCACACTGAAGCATAGAGTATAATGTTGAATCTCATTATATGATGTCGTTGGGTTGAATCCCATGTTGATGTCACGTTTCGAATCCGGAGGTGAATAGAAATAATAGGGGAGAGAACACAATAAAAGTAAAGTGAATGTTTCAAAAAAATAATAATTGAGTTTAAACGTTTGCAACTTTTTAGGATGGGATGAAGTTACATACATACATACATACATACATACAGGTGAAGCTAATAAAAGCGTGTTAAAAAGATCCAATTTCAAGCAGCATATGTATACGTCTTGAGATATAACCAGGGACCGTAATCATTATGAGTTTTATAATAAAAATCGCCATTTAATCATTATATGTTGATTTTTTTATATTTCATCAAAAATAATCACTATTTTTTGAGTTTTATTTTTTTGATCAGAAATAACACTTATTCCTTGAGTGATATATTTATCGTTCAGAAATCTATATATTAATAGGCTAACATTTTTTCCATACAAACTATTGCCAGGCTATTTAGAAAATTTAACATACTCATATCCACATAAAATTGATATGGATGTGTTCGTATGAGTGAGGAGCAGTGCATAGGCATATAATTTTTTCTATAAATTATTTAATTTGTTTATAATTAATAAATAAAATGTTTAGTTACGAGAAATAGATATCGTGAACGTGTTTACAAATATCTTTAATACAGTTGAAGAGTCGCTTTAATTTAAAAGCGCTCTCTCTATTTTATATGCATTGGCTCAGTTTACGCTCAGATCAAAATCAACGCGGCCAAATGTCTCCTATTGCTTTTCCATTAAAGCGAAAAATGAAAGAGGGCGGGAGAGCACTGAGTAATTTTAATTTTGACCAAGGCATATCTAACAGGTAGGCTCGGCGGCGAATTGAAAAACTTCTTTTTTTATTTACAAAGGTATAGTGTAATGTCAAAATCAAAGCGAATTCACATCATGGCCAATAGGAATGGACGAGCCCCAAGCGAATTCAGATTTTAACTACGGCGAAATATCATTTTGACATTACACTCTACCAATTACAATAACAAAATACATGGGAAATTTCTGAATTCACCACCGGGCCTACCTTCCTAGATCTGCCTTGATTTTGACCATGATTTCGCGTCGGACCGTGATCAAAAGGGCAAATCAGAGTTGCGGAACAAGTGGAATTTGGAAAGTGTTGCTTATCTCCGCAAAAAGGAATAATTTTTGTACCAATACAAGTTGAAAAAATAAATTGCATTGTCGAATTTCGAGCACCGGCGATACTAGTAATCATTATTGTGTGAGTTTTACTTTTTTCGATCAAAAATTTCACTCATTTACGAAGTTTTATCGATGGGAATTTTTCAGTAATTATGTTCCAGACCACTTTAGAGACGATTTGAGTTTTTCGACCTAAGTAAAAAAATAAAACTCAAAGAATAATTTTTATTTCTGAGCGATAAATATATCACTCAAGGAATAAGTTTTATTTTCGATCAAAAAAATAAAACTCAAAATATAATGATTATTTCTGAGCGACAAATATATCACTCAAGGAATAAGTTTTATTTATGATCAAAAAAATAAAACTCAAAAAATAATGTTTTTTTTTTGATTTTTATGGATATCGCTTAAAATTTTTCGATCATAGTGGATTCGGATAGTGCTCTTTCAGACATGCACATACACAAACTCAATATTCTTCTACGATGTTGCAAGTATTTGATTTTTTACACTGAAAATATAACGAATAATGATTATTATGGGTCCCTGGATATAACTCTTTTATTTGTACAGCTAAAATACTAAAATTTTGGATTTGGAGCATTGATTGTACACAAAGTGCTGTCAGCGAAAATCATCATCGATATCAGATGACTATAACTTAGAGAGTCCATGCCGCGATCTCGGGCCAGAGAAGAAACACTGCATTCTAGTTCTCCTATACAGAAAGATAAATTATAACTTCAAAATATGCTTTGCTTATACTACAGTAATTACAGTAATTTGCACAATAAAATTTAAGATAATAAAGTAATACACAACACGGGATAATCGCGAAAATCAAAAAAATTTCAGGAATCTGAATTTCGATGGCACGATCTAGGTTAGTAAATCGCCCTGGCCTAATACATATAGTACGTTCATTTGCATATTTACTGGGGTGAAATTTTCTCTATTTTTTTTTACTTCTTGCCGAAGCAAAAGTAACCTGATGAATCTTAGAGGGATCTGAGGTGAACCAGCTGTCGTTACATCCATGCTTAGATTTTTTTCTGGTTAAAAAAAATAAAATAAAAAAATAAAATACTCGTATAATCTGGGCCTGTGATCGTTAAATAAATAAATAAATAAAAACTACAAAATAAGTAATGCTATTAAATTCAAAAGCTATCTGAAAGGAAATTATGAATCTTGTGCTTAAAACACTGAGACTTTCCACAAAAATTCAACTTGCTAAACTTCATCTCAAGAAAGACCCAATGCATTTAAAATGTTAACTGATCTGATGGAGTTTTCTTAATTTACATATGTAAATAAGTAATGCTATTAAATTCAAAAGCTATCTTAAAGAAAATTATGAATCTTGTGCTTAAAACACTGAGACTTTCCACAAAAATTCAACTTGCTAAACTTCATCTCAAGAAAGACCCAATGCATTTAAAATGTTAACTGATCTGATGGAGTTTTCTTAATTTACATATGTAGATAAATTGTTGGGAGAAAAATTCAGCTAAAATTTTCGAAATAAACTAAAATTCATTTTTCTTTTAAATTCCTGTGCTTTTAGTGCTGCTTCAGACAGCTCCAACGTTTATTATTCTTTTTGTTGCTTCGAGGAAAATGTAATTTAATCATCACCAATACAACAATGCCGATCGGCAAGCGAGGAAATTTTGCAGCCAGACATACAATACAAACATGCATACATCAACATACATACAATATACATAAACATACATACATATGTATTTACTATGTACATTTACATACCATTATGTATTGTGAAGGCATACGAGCAAAAGTGAAGAAGATCAACGAAACGTTTGGAGAAAATGACCAAAAATCTTTACAGACACATAGAAAAACACATGCCTGCACTAACACTAAATATATGTATGTATGAGTAGTCCACTTTCAAAAGTGTCTATATGCATTTTTTTCGATATTGAGTTTTTAATGGAGTGTGTACTAGTATTTGAAGATGCGTGAATGTCCATTAAAAATTTATTGCAAAATCCTTTCCTTGCTGAAAATAAGTATTTAATAAAAAAGTACTCTTGCAAATGTCTCTATGTTTCATTTATACACTTTCGAAAGTCTCTATCTAAAATAGGTCACTCATACGCCCTGTCACACAGTGGTGTCGGCTCAAAAAGGGGTGCTCAAAATTCTAAAACCATTTTATTTGCACCAGAATCGCTTGATCTATACTATTTATAAGCGTAAATTTTAAGCGTCTTAATCCATTAATGTCCATGCTTTAACACACTTTAACCAGTCGCTTTCTATTTGATCTTTCCAACTTAGTGGAGGTCTCGCTTTTCCGCCGGTTCCGAGCATTTTTCTGTGCTAATTGAGAGAAGGAGGGAGGTTTTGTAAGAAGAACCGCATTATTATGCATTCCAATTTCCAAACCAGCTATGTGAGAGAATATTGTCTGAAAACCAGCTATATTGAATTTGCAAAAATCTGCCATAATGCGGTTTTATTTTCTTATATCCCTTAATTCCTAATGGGCTAAGCTTTCAGGCAATAACAAAAAATTTTCAAATAAAATAGAGCTTGAGGGTGTTGTGTTTTTTTTTTTTTAATTTGTAGCTTAATATGAAAAATTTACATAGCTACTTTTGAAAGTGGACTAGATACTATATGTACTTGCGTTCGTATTGATGCTGACGGGAAATCGCCACTCATCGTCGCCGAGAAATATTGTGCTGGTGGGCACGTATGTACATTCATACATATGTATGTACATATCTCAGCTGTTGGCCACATTAATTTATTGCAACTTGCCACGAAGGTACATAGATATATGTATACATATGTGCATACATACATGCATACATGCCTACAATGCAAAACCAAAACACTGCGTTCGCATTTGCATGACTTTCGAAGTAGGTATGTATGTATGTGTGTTCTGTTGCTTTCGTTCGGAAATTCTAAAAATAGTCAGATCGCTCGACGTTCCTTCTCTACGTACACAAACATATGTATATATGTACATAGATGTGTTGGTGAAATGTTGCGCCAAAAACACGCAGGCGCATTACGAAGGCGTAAACAACAGGAGTCAATCGGCGAGCCACTAATGGGGAAAACGAAAGAAAAACATGGATACAATAGACCCCCATGTACATAGGTATGTATGTATGTATGTATGTCCATTGTAAATATGTACACCTCCGCGAGCGCATTTTCTCCTCTTGAGGATCGTTTACACAAACACACAAGGCACGGTAGGAATGGAACGTTGGATGCGGCGTGAGCGAGCGATCGAAATGTGGCGCTCATTGTTGGTCCAAAAGGTGTGTGTTCAGTAGTGAAGGGGGTTAGCGTTCGGGCATTTTACTTACATCTATGTATACATACATCATTTTCGAATTGTATGTACCCTGCAGGGAACTCAATAACTAGTGAGCAAAATTTCTAGTTCCGAACTAGCGAAAAGGTGTCAAAAGGGAACTAGAGCAATTGTAGTTAGACCCTCACCAGTTCAGGAGGAGTGAATTGAGTGACCATTATAAGACAGACTTTGATTTGTATGCAATTTCGAAGTGACAAAAATTCTATGAAAATTTTTCGTTCGTTCAATTTCCGTCGGCTTTGTATATTTCTGCAATTCTCAGATGTTTAGTGAAGCGTTTCATATAAAGAGTTTTCTATTTGCATCTTAACTTGTATGAAATGAAATGTTCCTCTAATTATGCTTTTCCGATCCCTCAGGCTTATTTTTATTTTTTTTATTTTATTACTTTTTAAATATTACTGTAAATTTTATTAAATAAATAAATAAAAAAATATTAGTCAAAAAAAAAAAAAAATTAAAAAAAAATTATCATCCACCTTGACACCGACAGGATTCGAACCCGCGCCCCTCAGATCGAAAGGCACATGCGTTAGCCAGTCGGCCATCGCGCCACTTGCATGAAGTGTGTCAAAGTCTGCACTTAAGCGACAGATGTAAAACTGTAGAATTTGTAGGTACTTGTAGCTAGTTCAGAACTATCGAAAATGTGCCAATAAACGAACTAGTGTAAACTGTAGAATTTAGTACTAGTTCGGAACTATCGAAAATGTAGTGCAGAGGGTGACAATTGACACCGCCTAGGACATCGCCGTGTTAAATTCGCCAGTTGATAACATGCAAAAGAGATTTAGCTCGCACTAGTAGTGGCGAAAAATGCACTAGAAGCGACCTAGTTCGGAACTAGAGATTTTCCCTACAGGGTATATTCTTCATATACATACATGCATACATATGTACGTACGTATGTATGTATACATGTTTACGTGAGCGCACAGCGACACGTTATAGCCGTGGCGGCGGGCATGGCCGCAGGGAGGAAGTCACTAACGGCCTCATGGCGCGCATTTGGCGTCGTCGCAACCCGATTGGCAGCCATTTTGATTGCCGTGATGACGTGTCTGTTGTGTGTTTTTTTCTCATTGTTTCACCTCTTCGTTTTCATTTTCTTTGACGCTGTAATTTTCATTAAAATTATTTGTTTCATGTTTTCTTTTAAAAAAAGTATTTTTTGTTTGTTTTTTCTTTCGCAATTCACTTCGGCATGGCAAATAAAAACATACATACATTTGTAGGTTTGTAATTTAAACTAATAGGCCTATTCTAGCAAAAACCTTTTCCTCTCTAAAGCTAGTTGTGTCTGGAAAGACAGTTCTCAGAATACTCTAGAAAGTTAATTGTTCTTTTAATTAGTATTTGCAAATTGACTTCATCGAAATAGAAAATGCATTTTCTCACATGTTGTCTTATTAATTGTGATATTGTATTGTCATATCGGCGCCCGAATTGCACTCAAAAACACCTCATCTCAGAGAAAATTTCATACCTACATGTTTTTTTGAATCAGTTTCTGAGATAGGGTATTATTAAAGCAAATTCTGAAATAGGGTGTTTTTGAAACAAGTTTTGAAAAAGGCCGATCTTTTACTCAGGCGTCGATATAAATACACGTGTATTTACATTTTTACAAACTAAAACGCTAAAAATCTGTTCACCCCAGCCCCCCTCACCCCCCTCGTTTCAACAATCCTTCGTTTGCCACTGCACTCATCGTCGCGTGCCATTGGCACACTCGCGTCCGCGTGCTGCCGTCGGCAAAAGTGTGATTTATAAATAAAAGGATAATTTTGGATTTTCAAGAAAACTTGCTCTGCCGCAAATTAGTGATTTTAAAAATATACTCAACACTCGAAATAATTTTTGAATTTGATTTTGAATTTAAAATTAAACATTAAACAACCACCCGCTGCCATTCATTCCATTCTATTTCCGTTATGCCTGTCGCGCAGCGGTCAAAGGGGGGGTTTTCCGGACGGGGGGAGCAGGACGTATACATATTTTGCAGACATTGTCTGTTCCATTTTTAATCTTTTTTCGCATGATAATTTTTACTGTGGTTTTTATTTGACTTTTCCTTCACGTGAATTTCAATTTTATTGCATATGTTTTTTAAATGTTTTGCAAGTTCATAAGCTGATACATATATTCGTATGTACATATACATAGTTCTCGCTATATGTTTATATTTATGTATATAGACCAGGCGCGGATCCAGGATTTCGACAAGGGGGGGGTGGGGGGTTTTGAAATTTAATTTTTTTTGGAAGATGTTTTTAAGGGCAGACGCTGGTGAAAATATGGACTAATACCACCTACTATTATTATTCTATATACTAGTTGCGCCATTTCCCGCACCTTAAAACATAGTGTAAAGCATACAGTGAAATGGCTCTGGGATGCGTAGTCGAAATTCGATAAAAAAGGCGATATGTCATCGGTAAATGTCAAAATCGGGGACAGACTGGTATGGCGGCGACTTCCGGGGGTACAGATTGGTATGGCGGCCGGATGTGGTTGTTGTAAGAAAACGGACCATAATGACATGGTCGTAGCAATCAAGACAGAAACGCAATTCCGGAATTGGAAATTGAAAAAACCAATTCATAATTTCGAAAAGAAATTAAGGCTGAGTTCCTAAAACGCAATTCCCGGAGAGGGCGTAAACGCCAGCTATTCCACGAATAACATGTGCAAGAATATAAAATCAACAACCTACAGAACAGAAAGAAGATGAGCAATTTATATTGCATTCACGATCGACATTGGGCCAGAACAACAACTTCAAAATCAGCTGAGCACAGCTGTTCGACCTCGTTTAACACACATCCCAGAGTCATTTCACTGTTCTCCGTACACAATGCCTTAAAAACACTAAACACAAAACCCTCCAAATTAACAATATGTATGTCATCACATAAAGTGCAGGAGATTTCAATTGAAGTTCTAAATAACATGTATAACGTACATGTATTTAATAAATTCATAAATTAAAAAAGCCGGCATATGCGGGTGTTACGCCTTCAGATGGCTCTGAAGCTACTTTATTATAAACTTGACCATTGCGCGACACCTAGTGAAGGGTAGCAGTTATTATATGATATAATTTGAAGCGCGAGGTCGCTACTGCGTGTTCTAAATTTTCAAACGTGCAACGAAAGAACGTATATTGTATAAGAAGAGAAAATCGTTTAGTCAAAAAAAGATGATTACTTCGCGAGTTGCCTCCCATCATTCTTCAAGCTCGAATTCGTTTGTTTTTTCGCGGCGAAAAATAAATTCATTTTGACATTTCTTTTGCTTGACATTTAGTTATTATTTCTATTCATACTCTACCGCCACTGCAAAGATGCAAAGATGGTTGAAAATGAGCCGGGCTGCAAATTTTAGAATTTTATAAAAACCTTGATCTGATGAAAAGCTCTGTTGAAACTTTTTTTATCCTTTGTTGAAACATTTCAATTTTATGAATGAATCGCTTGTAGTATTTTAACTTCGTACTCCCCAATAAACACAAAAGCGAGGATGATATCGTGGCGAATTCGAGAAGAATTCGCGGAGGTGAATGTAATTTTTCGGACTCGTATCGAGTTCGAGATGGACTCGAGAAAAATCAATGATCGCAATAGCATTTATTAATTTTATTAAATCTGGCTTTACACGAAGAAATTCCCTGTTGGGCTTTAATTTACCATTTAAAACTCTACTCAAGAGATTGAAAAGCTCAGATGATATCGTGGCGAATTCGAGGTGGATTCGCAGAAGAAGATTTTCTAGAATGTATTCGCCAATGGGCATAAATCTCGAATCGCCAACGATCCGAGAATATAAAAATGCGCGAATCGCTAATGAGGGGTGACTCGCCTGGGAATTCGGATTCGCCGATCTATCGTCGCAAACTATCGCCGCGATAATATAATCAGAGAAGCGAATTCGTCTCGAATTCGAGCCGAATCCGTTGTGTTTATTGGGTCCTTTTAATTCTTGTTTTTGGTGGTTGATTGGATTGTGCTTATACATACGTATGTATGTATATTTTTGCATTGGTACGTGCGAATGAGTATCGTATGATATTGGTGGCAAATTGATCATCAATTTCACTTACCCTTGCATTTAAAGCCAAAATAAATAAGAATATATGTATGTAGTACTTTTTGGTTATATTTATATTTTTAATAGAATTTTTACTTTATTGAAGTTCTTGTCCTTCAAGAATTTTTCAAAAAGCCTCGAAAATTGAAACATGATTGAAAGTTTGACAGAATCGACAATATAGTAAGCGCTTATTGTATTAGATTTAATTCCTCTAAATTTCGGGTATTTTCTATTTAACTATAAGTTGTAATTGTATGTTATTATTGCCTACAAGGACAACTATTTTAATGAACTGATTCAATTGTACCTGTTTCACCTTGTGGATATGTGCATATAAAATATAATCTGAAAATAAATGAAAATAAATGTCGAGTTTTGCCTTTGGACAGCAAAACCCATCCAACCATTGCTTTTGGAATGATAGCGTTTTCTTTGATCAGTTTGGAAAATTTGGGCGCAGAATCTATAAAGGCATTAATTTGGGATCTATGATAAACCACAAGGGGGGGGGTTTGAACCCCCAAAACCCCCCGTGGATCCGCCACTGATATAGACATACTATATTTACATACATACACACATGTTTGCAGAGCATTTTTGCTTTTGTTGTGTTATTTTGTGGTTTTCGTTTTTGTTTTAACTTTTATTGTGTAGAGAACCTTTCAGCAGTGACGTGTTTATTTTGTTATTTAGCGTTTGAATTTGTTTTTTTTTTTTTTTGAATTCAATAACTATTCAAACAAAAGTATTAACTAACTTCTTGCCAACTGTTTTGTCGAACGAACAACTTGCGCGTTTCGGCGAAATTTGTACACTTTTTCTGAGTGTAGGTATGAAAGACTACAGGGAGGGAAAAACATACATAGATTTCTTGGAATGTTGAACACGTTTTATTTAGGTTTCTATTGAAGCGATCGAAATATTTCTTTTGCAAAAGATTAGTAATTTTTGACTACGTTTAACATGCAGGCATTAGAAATGTACATTAGGGTGGTATAAACAGTATAACAGTACTGGGTGGTAGTGACCCCAATATCGCACGTAGGGTTAATAATATAACACAGTATAAACCGTCCTTTCAAGCCAAAGCCACTGGTGTATTATACTTAGCGATGGGACTATAAATACCGAAGATATGGAAGAAATGTATTTTGGGCGACATCTAGCGGCGTAAAAAATTTTTGTTCCGGAAATGTTTTTCAAAAAGACATTAAATTGGGGGGTTTAATGTATATATCTACATATGTACATACATGTATTTCTAAATTAATTGGCGCTTAACCCTCTAAACGATTTTGACCGAGTCCAATAACGTATGCCAGCGCACCTCGGAATAGAATGGAATTGCGGTAGGCCGGGAAAAACTCTCCCAAGCACTCAGGCATATTTGCCTATTGTAATGAAGGCATTTAGAAAGCATCAGAATGTAGGGAAAGGGTGGAATAGTGGAATCAGAGTTCCTCTGCAAACTTCTCAGGTTCGTTAATAATTCGGAGAAGTTTGTCGAGTGTTAGAGAATGTGCATGCATCGTTCTCAATACATCTGACCCGTGCAGAGAAAACGCTCCGTGCCATCGTCCTCCTCCTTGCAAGCTAGGCATAATGAGTTACCGATGTTGCCTATGCTGGCCATGTGCTTCCCCTAAGGATTGCGTCCTATAATTACCCCTACCAGGGCTCGAAGCTCCCTCCTTCCCTGCTTGAGGAGAAAGTTTGCTACCTGACTGTTAGGCTTTTTCTGAGAGCACTTTGTAATTTTACATGAATTTGTAGCCGACGAAGTGAAGTGACGTTTTCAAATTTGGAACTGTCAACAGTGAAGTGACTGCCAAGACGCAGTTGGGCTTGCCTATTTGTGTGTTGTGCTCGTTGACGGTCAAACCCCCATTCTCTAGACCTCTTTGTACAATTTGGAGAAGCTAGACTTTAGACTGCGCGACTGTTAAGGCCATTAGTTGCGCACCATTGTAATAGATGCTTGCTAGGTAGTGGAGGTCTGGAGCTCGTTTATCCTCACCAACGCATCAAGTTGAATAAATCGCACGATAGAGAGTCGCCTTGTCTGAAGCGCCGTTTGGTCTTGAACAGTAAGGAAAGGTCCTTCTCAATTCCGGTGGTGGTCTTAATCGAAGTCATTTGGCATAGCCGTTTAAGGTTTGCTGGGAAAGCAAATTCAAATATTGCGATCAGCTTCTATTCGTGCTATCGAAAGCGCTTTTCAAATCGACAACGCGGTGGTGTGAGTCGATTATTTTTTCACGAGTTTTCTCCAAGATTTGACGTATTGCGAAGATCTGTTCGATGGTACATTTACCAGGTCTGAAGCCGCACTGCTGAGTTTCAATCAGCTCGTTGACTCTTGGCTTCACTCCTTCGCACTATCTGCTTGCTGGGACCTTACATATATGCGATATTCAGGGGGCTTATTCCACGATAATTGGCTACTTTTTTGTGGATTGAGCACATTTCGGTTTAATATTAATATTGTGTGTCATCAAATCAAAATCTTTCTTCCATTAAAATCATTATTCGTGTTGGATATATGGAAATGTCGAAAAAGGGAGAATGAAAATGATATGTATGCACGCGTGAATAATACTGTTTATAAGAAGTTACATATATACAAATATGTATATGAAACTGCACAAGCTAACACAAATCTCTTTTGGCTCCATGGGAATAATAGATGCGTATGTATGTATGTACATAAGTCATCAAACTAGTCAAGGTTTCAAAGTCTTCCTTCGGTGCTGTTCTGTTAGATCATCAATTATTTCTCATAAATCCAATATGCTACAGTCGATTTTGAGATGAACGAACGAACGAAATTGTAGACAAGGTACATTCATAAATTTTGGCTGCGATTTGATTTCTGTATCAGTTTTCTAATTGCTTCCGCTTTGGCGGTAAAGGCATGTAAATAGATGTGTACATACGTACATATATGAACTGTGTAGTCTAGAGGGGGAGAAGTCTATGAGCAGAAACAACTTGGACAGGAAGACAATTTTAATTACTAAGGAAAACATACAAAAATAATACCTAAAACTTGGATGTACATACATACATACTCGTATTAAGTGCTATTTTGATTTGCCTGAAGGCAATATTGAGGGGGAAACAATTGTGATGGCATTTTACTACATTGAATGGCGGCTATATTGCTGCAGGTACATACACACATAGGTACCAGATATGGATGTATGTATATAAGTTCGTGTACATCTTGTCAGCAGCCGCACCAAGAAACACTCAAATTCACGCAACGAGCACGCGTTGTTTATCGTGCTGTTGCCTGCTGAGGTGGAAAAGCTTTCCAACTTAAAATCAAAGGCTCTTTTAGAGCGGCGAAAATTTGATTTGTCGCCGCTTTGCTTTCTCCTTACCAGACACTTTCATCTACTTAACATATGTACATTAGACCGTATCGCAAAAAATAAAGTTCGCCGTACGCCCCCCCATATGATGTCTTTTTGGAAAACATTTCCGGAAAATTTTTTAATTTTTTTTTTTGGACGCCGCTAGATGTCGCTAAAATTTATTTTTCTCATATCTTCGGTATTTATAATCCGATCTCTAAGTTTAATACAGAAATGTCTTTGGCTTGAAGGGCGGCTTATACTGTAGAATATTATTAACCCTATGTGCGCCATTGGGGTCACTACCACCCAGTACTTAGTTTATACCACCCTAATGTACCTTTTTTACGTCTGCATGTTAAACGTAGTCAAAAATCATAAATCTTTCGCAAAAGAAGTATTTCGATCGCTTCCGCAGAACTCGAAATAAAACACGCTCAACATCCCGAGGAATATAGGTTTGTCGGTTCCTTTGGTCTTTTAGGTTAATTTTACAGAAAAATTTTCTGAGGAGACCCATAGTAAAATTTTATGCCAAATAATTTTCTAGAACATTTTAACCCTCTAGCGACCTTAAAAATACTATTTTTCCTGATTTTCTAAAAAAAGGGGGTCAAAATAACCCTTTATTGGCGGTGATAGAGGGCTAAAATGTTCTAGAAAATTATTCGCCATAAAATTTCAGTAGGGGTCTCCTCAGAAGAAATCTTTGTAAAATAAACCTAAAGGACCAAAGGAAGCGAAAAACATATATTCCACGGAATGTTGAACGTGGTTTATTTCGGGTTCTACTGAAGCGATCGAAATAATTCTTTTACAAAGGATTAATGATTTTAGACTACGTTTAACATGCAGGCATAAAAAATTGCATTAGGGTGGTATAAAATAAATACTGGGTGGTAGTGGCCCCCTATGACGCACATTGGGTTAATAATATTCCATAGTATAAGGCGTCCTTTCAAGCCAAAGACATTGGTGTATTAAACTCTGAGATTGGACTATAAATACCGAAGATATGAGAAAAAAAAATTTAGCGACATCTAGCGGCGTCCAAAAAAAAAATAAAAAACTTTTCCGGAAATGTTTTCCAAAAAGACATCATATGCGGGGGCGTACGGCGCACTTTATTTTTGCTTCCCTATAACGCGAGACGGCCTAATGTACATATGTACATACAAACTTTCACAAAAATAAAAAAAAAATATTATTTCGGCATGTGCGTGCGTGCTAGGGAATTGAATGTTTGTAGTTATTAAATACTTACGTTTGAAAAATTTGGGGGGAAAATTAATTTTGAAAAATAAAACTATGCACCGGCGACAGAGCTTCGTTTTAGCCAATGGACATAATATCTGCTCCATTTTTTTTTGGTTCGAAAAAAGATGTAATTTTTAATTAAAATCCTAAATGAAATTTAATGTTGGCGACGTCAAAGTTATTGCCAATGTTTTTTAATTGTTCGCTGATGATTCGGTGATTCTGTAGTTGAATTCCAGTTTCCAAGCCGTTGAGTGTATCTAGAAAAGTCCACTAACTCTACGTGAAAGGGCTTGAATATCATTCATTTCAATTTCTATTCTAGAAATAATGCAAATACTTATTTGCAATAAACCATATGTGCATTATTATTTGGTTTACTGGGTTATTGCAAACTCTACCCACCATGCAAAGCTCGAGAAATAGGCAATAATCGTCAATGGCAACAAATTGGCGACTCGCCGATTTATTGCCTTTGTGAGAAATCGGCAAAATTTCTAATTTATTGCAGCAACGTATCGATTTCTTATTACAAAAAATCAGGAACATTTGTTTCCCCTTCTCTTTATAATAAATTGGAAATAATTACATATTTGTTTTTACTTAGCGATGAGAAATGAAAATATAAGAAAGCCTTGAAACGAATCGTTAAGGTAATAAGAAACCGAATCATTGAGGTAATCAGAAAGCGAGTCGACTGTGCGAGTTGCTTTCGGCGGACGTTTTAGTCTGACTAGTAATAAGAAATCGGTAAGATTTCGATATTGCTTGCAATATATTTATGTTCAAAACGACTCGTTTTTTTATTGCCGGCAACAAAAAATGTTTGGTGGGTACCTAGAACATGTGGGTTGCTAATGTATATACATATGTATATACGTCTATAACTACATACGTTCAATTATGGCTTAGGCCTTTTTACCAAATGCATCTCCCTGTTTCAACTGCCTCAAGAGCATGTGATGATGCGCGGTGATGGCGGGAATGATGCTAAGAACGGTAGCCAACAATTCTCAGTTTACATACATACATATGCACAGAATCTTTAAGTGCCCAAAACAATATCGTAGAATGTAGGGGGCATTTGCTTTCAACTGCTTGAGCAGCCAACTGGAGGTACTTGAAATCGGAAACTAAATAATCTCGCCATCGACTTCCAGAGACTTGAAGAGGACAAATGTGGGCATATGCTTTTGCTGAAAAATTGTACGTGTGTTTGCATGTACCCTGCAGCGAAAGTCCAAACTAGTCAGCCAACCTACCAGTTAACTGACTAGATAAAATATGGGAGTTGTCCAACTAGATTCATAGGGGACAAATTGAGATTAGTTATGAAACAAGAAGTTTTGCCAAAAAAAGGGTTTTAAATTAAAAACGAATGTATCCGGGGTTTCTGGAGGTTGCAATGAACACGTATGCAGTAAAAGTAAAGCAACTTCTTTATTGTTGTTGTAGTATTCGAACCCTGCGTAGTAGGCCCCTTGTAGCTTTAGTTGGTTGCAAATTGTTAGATCATTAAATCAGGTGAATGCCACAAATATAACATAGTTTGAGATGTTAATGTATATTAGATACTACTTCAGCCATAGAAAAAAGTACATGATATGTTTGTATAAAGTCAGAAAATCATCCATATAAATGTCAAGCTTAGAATGGTCAACGTGTTACTTATTCACAATGTTAATGTTAATTTTCCTAAATATGTATTTAATATGCAATCTAATGTGCCTGAACTCTTTAATTTAAATATCATACTCTAATAACTAAATAAATGTATTAGAAACTTTATTTTGCAATTTTTATTTTCATTGGAGTGGCATGTAAAACTAGTCAGTCAACTGGTATAGTTCTGATATCTACACTGACTAGTCAGCAAATTGGTATGATGCTGGTGTGGATACTGACTAGTCAGCAAATTGGTATGATGCTGGTGTGGATACTGACAATTGCCATTTCCTAGGTCATCACCGTGTTAAAAATACCAGTTGCTAATATGGAAAAAAGATAGATGGCTGACTAGTTGAGCTGTATGGCCAACTAGTTGTCAATTAGATTACAACTAGTTGATTTCGCTGCAGGGTATGTACATAAATACATATAAATTAGTTTACAAACGCATTATTCTTTCGCTTAATTACTATATTCGGTACATACGTACATATGTGTATGTAGGAGGATAGAGGAGGAGGAGAAGCACAAAAACAAAATTAGTTCAAGTATCAATTACGGGTTATCTTACCCGCTTCTGATATACATATATGTATATGTTTACACCAGCTGACCCACCAGACGTTGTTCTGCCTAAAATGTATTCCTATAAATCTTAAAGAAAAAGTCGTTGTTTACCGTGTTGCTCAGAATTATCTTAGATTCCATCGTAATGAATGCGAACACTAAAAAATTCTCTGTATGAAAGTTATATAAATACATATATTAGCCGCGAAAAACCCTCTATCCCTATCCCTATCCCTATCCCTATCCCTATCCCTATCCCTATCCCTATCCCTATCCCTATCCCTATCCCTATCCCTATCCCTATCCCTATCCCTATCCCTATCCCTATCCCTATCCCTATCCCTATCCCTATCCCTATCCCTATCCCTATCCCTATCCCTATCCCTATCCCTATCCCTATCCCTATCCCTATCCCTATCCCTATCCCTATCCCTATCCCTATCCCTATCCCTATCCCTATCCCTATCCCTATCCCTATCCCTATCTCTATCCCTATCCCTATCCCTATCCCTACCCCTACCCCTATACCTATCCGTATCCCTATCACCCCCTCCCCCCAATATTTAAAATTTTTAATTAAGAACAAAATTGCAGATGGATGTACGTAGTAAGTTTAGTCGAGCGGTTTTCAAGTTTGTTATCATCATGCTGGCCTCAATATTGATTTGCTCTGTGTCTTGAAAAACCCTTTGAAGCTGCCAAACCGAAATATGTACATAATTCTCAACAGTTAAAGAAATAGTTCAAGAATAAGCTTTGAGTGTTGGCAAATTCGCAAAATATTAGTGCCGCGTTCATAATTTTTTTTTATTTTTTTTACTCAAATTTTGTCGCCCTTCCTTTGTAGCCCCAGGAGATGTTCTTGACTTGACAAACAAGTGCTTTGCACTACCAATTGGCGGATGTATAGTACCTACTAGGGATTCCAATTTTTCCGATTTTTACGATCCCGACATTTTCGATATTTTTTTTATAATCCCGGGATTTATCCCGGGATTTGGACATTACTTATACAGGCCGACAAAATTTCCGAAAAATTTTCTAACTCAAATAAAATTCTACTTTTCTAAAGGATTTCGGTGCCCTGAATCTGAATCTGAAGTCGGATTTTCGGTAATACTTGTAGGTTTTGAGATATTTATGCGATTTTTTGCTATATTCACTGCTCAATCTGTTAAATAACTTACTTTCATTAAAAAATGATTGCAGCTATTGAAAGAACGAACAATTCTCTTGAAAACAGCGCTTTGCTTTCTCGGGTTTCTTAATTATATATCTAGAAATATATGTTTATGTACAATAAGGTATTTTTCTTCGAAATCAACGGCAGTATTTTTAGCGCTGTTTTAATCGAAATCAAGTTTTGTAGCTGCTCTGCAGAACTATTTTTATTTCAGTATAGAAAATATATACATAGTAGGCCACTGATTGGAATTTTTGTTTCAGTCACGCAAAATTTGTTCGTATTTTCGATAAATTAATATAAATTACTTCACTTGTTTCATTCTAACGCACAGTTTGTTGTTAATATAATAAACTGCCTAAAAGCGTGCTACAAAAGTTACAAGCAAGATATCCGAAAAAGCAAAACATTGTCTTCAAGAGAAATGATCGTGCTTTCAATAGATTTAATCAGTTTTTAATGAAAGTGAGCAATTTTAAAGATATTGAGGAGTGAATATGGCCAAAAACCGCGTTTTTCGCCTCTTTGGACATGAATATCCCAAAAAGTGCACCGAAATCCTTTTGAAACGTTGAATTTTATTTCTGTTACAAAAATTTTTCGACCAGTATTATTTTCCCACATTTGAGGTTGAAAAATTAAATATGTATATTTTCGAGAAACGCTACAACTTTAACATGCAAAGAAAAAATAGATTTTTATTGCCATTTTTTATTATTTCATCACTAACAAAATAAAATAGGAACGTAAAATCATGCGTATTATTTAATAACACTTAAGAGTTACTTTAAAAAACACAATCAACAAAGAAAATTAAATACATTTGGTGAACAAAACATTTTCCCTTATAGTTGGTACTTTTAGGATATTAGGATAAAAAGGTTTGCGATCATTTGATAATTTCCAATAAAAAATTTTAAAATTTAACGACACACTTCGTTTAAGCGAATATTTCCAAGCTTGCCGAAAAATTCTGAAAATTAATGCAATTTCCGAAAATATTTAAAAATCGCAGGCACATATTTTGATATGAATTCCGAGAATGCAGCTGCGTATTTAATTTTAGTAGAGTAATGTAAAACTATCAAGTCTAATTAAAATTTTGTTTGCATTTTCTTCCATTATTTACTTTCCATATGGGAAAATTCCAAAAACCATTTGGGAAATAAATGACCAAAAATCAGGAAATAGAAATTATCAAATGAATTTTACCACAAGAATTCTAAAGGCTTTAAAAATACCTAACGTACGTTTCTTTACAACGCGTAATTCACGACAAAAAAATTTGATTATTTAAAAAAACATCAAAAATATTAATCCTTACTTTGACTAATGGACTTTTTTATTCTGGCAAAAATGTCGCAATTTCTTGGGGCTGTCAGATTTTTTTGTTCTCTTCCACACAGACTCAATACATTTTTAGGGCTGTTTGTTCTATTAACAAAATATAAAACTGGCCCGAGTACGGGGCAACATCTTCTGCTCTTAGCACATTGCATTATTTTTGTTTCATTCATCACATGAAAAATGCAACATTTATAAGGCACTGGGCACATGTTGATAATGGTGCAATGTAATAATGCAACATTTTCATGCGGAATAGGAAATGCTATTTGTATACAGATCTGAGACCACTAAAAATTATATAAAATACAACTTTTCTTTGCTATAATAGGGGAATATTCTGTCTTTATCTTATCCCAAAAATCCCGGGATAAAAAACTAGCGATCCCGGGATTTTCGCGGTGTCCAAAAGGGCGGGATCCCGGGATCCCGGGATTGGAATCCCTAGTACCCACATACATACATACATGCGTATGATAAAAGTGTTGTTGTTAAGATTTATTGTGTCTTTTCAACTTTCAATCCGTTGTTGGCGTTAATTTGCGCGGTGCATGACTTCTGGATTCCATTGACTGAATGGGTAAATAAATATACAAATGTATATACATACATATGTATATACATACATACATACATATGTATGTAGATATGTGTGTGTGCCTTTAAATGCTGTCATGTGTTGCTCATTCGTTGACGGTGTTTTACCCATATGTTGTTGTTTTAATTACTGTTTTTTCACGCGTCCTACAAAAGTCTCCGCCAAAGTGGGACTCATGCAAAGCTGAAACCATCTTCATTTCGACTGTGCATAATCAAAGGTTTACTCATTCGGAGTCTTAATGGTACATACGAGTATTCCATTCTAATTGAATTTGAGCCTTTTCGTGGTTTGGTTTTATTTTTGCATTTGTATTTTTTTGTCGTTGCTGTGTTCTACGCCAATGAAATATGAGTTGACTGTGACATTGCAGGAGGTCAGTTCAGTTGTTTAGCAGCGGAGGAGGTCCTCATGGACTCAAGATGGTTTCAAATTAACAAAAAAATATATTTTTTTTTGTTTCCACATACATACAAACATACATATGTGCATACATACATATGTATGTATGGTTGCGTGGTGTCGCCTTGAGCTCAAGGCTATGAACTCCAAAGATGTATATATGTATGTAAGATGCTTTATTTTAATTAGTTTTTAATTTAATTTTGAACCCAAATATTGTTAAAATTTAATGCTAAATACAAATCGATCTTTAATATAAAAACATGTCGATTGCATTAGGGTTTTGTTTAGTTTAGACTATTTGGCCAGTGATGGCCTCACAAAGACTTGGTAATACCGTGTGTAAACAGACAAATTCTTCAATATGAACACCCATAAGTTAAATGGAAACTGGATAATAATCTCGTCCCATTGGCAAATGTCAAGCGTTTCTTTATCCCTAATTTGTTTACTAATTCGAGATAATTTAATTAAAGTTGCCCTAGTGATCGAAGCCGCAGCCCAAAAAATACTCACGACATGAGCCAGGGAACATCATCTAACGTACATATCTTCATCTAATCCGCATCCCTGCATTCACTTTCACCAACAAGTACCATTTTGGTTCTACGTGTTGCTAAAAGACGGCGTGCTACATGCATTCCTCCTCAGGGATATGCCATCCATATAGTTAGCTTGACATCGTACGATTTGCGCATAGTTTTGGACACCCTACAGCATTGCGCTTGTTTCCACGTTGATTGTATTAAGTGTATCTGATGGGATTTCATTGTCAAGCATACAAAAATAAAAAGAGGAAAAGTAAAAGCCCATATCATCCTATGCACAAAGCTATGTATGTGTGTATGCACCCAGCAAAAAGCTTACGCTTATAGCTGAAGCCTAAGCTATTAAACAGGAATACGCTGGCAGCGCTGCTTGCTACTATGCACTCATTCTCTCTGCTCCATAGGTTTTAGTACTAAATTTTCTCTTATGTGCTCATACATATATCAAATAGAGAGAGTGAGGGAATTGAGTTTTTTGAGCAAATATCAACAAAGAGAGCACAATGAATGGCGAGCGTAAAAAATTGCATATTGTCGAAGGAAAGATTGCCGCTTCAGTTTATTTTCTACCGGCATGTAAGCAAGTGTTTGGTTAACTGCGCCACTTATCTCAGTCTGATACAGAAAGATACAGAGAGAGAGAGAGAGAGAGTGGTCCTTACAGCCTGATGACATCAACACAGGAATATCAGCTTTATTTTAAGCCTTTGCCCATACAACTTTTGTTTGCTTACGATTTTCAGGCATTATTCCGTAGCCTTTATATCTTCTGCAATAAACCTGAAATAAGGCGTAAATTTTTTGGAGTAACATATGGCTGAGTGTATGTATGTTTGCTTGAATGTTTTTAAGTATGAAATATAAAAATTCAAATGCTCCAGCAGCGCTCAACAACATCATTACTTATGTTGCCATGGTCTTTTAGCTCCATTTTCAAACAGTTCTAATATATTTCACGTGTTTAGCAGTGGGCGTTATATGCATACATACATACATACATACATACATACAAATTTTGTACCTACAAACTCTGAATAACTGTATTAACTATTTGGAAGGCATTATTAAGTTTAAAGCACAAAGTATGCGAAATTGAATTTCTTTGTTGTTCTTTTATGAAAGTTCTTATAAACATATACATACAAATATACATACAAAGCGAACATCACTTTCAGTCTAGATACCTAATCCCCAAAATCAGCCCCCTCAAAGAAAACAAACAAACAAAATAAATTGATTTGTATCTGACAAACGAACACAGCATCGATTTACCGAATAGCAAATGTTGGAATATTTGGACAAAAAAAAAAAAAACAAAATGCTCGGTGTGTTAAGGTTGCCTTCGCGCTGGTCTTACCGCCGGTCCTACCATACCCACGCCCACATATACCATGCGAGTGACATTAACCTTTGATAAGGGTACGAGTACGAGAACAAGCAGCGAAATGGCGGCATCAGTTTGGTTGTCTGTCAAAAAGGAAAAGTATATAAGAAAAGAAAACGTTTTTGACCAATTGCTGTTTTGTTTTTTGTTTTGTTGTTAACATCACTGTTTTACTTTAGCTAAAATGAAGTGCTGTTTTGGCTAAAAACTTTCTTTGTGTGCAATATTTTTTTATGTTCAACCGCTGCTGCTGCAGCAATTTGTGAATTGTTACGTCAATCGTACTTTTTTTTAACCATTTTTCTTCCACTTGTGCACTTTTCTAGAAAATTGATTCATTAAATATATGTATGTCGGGACGGCCGAAAAGGGATACAGTTTTTTCTTTCATAAAATTTTTCGATTTTTTATATTTTCGCAGTTTGAATTACCTTGACGGCAATACTGAAATAATTCTTCCGTAACAAACTTGTTAGCTTTACTTGTGGCATTGAGACTGTCGTTAGTGGCTGTAGTAAGAAGCTAATAACTTAGCTGCTTATGTGGAAAAGCGATAAAAATTGCAAAAATCGAAAAACAATCAATAAAACTTGTTTTTAGAACTTTTATCTTCGACAAGCAAAAAATACACAAAAATAGATCAGAGGCGCAAATTTTTTGCAATTACATTCATGAAATTAATTTGTCAGCTGATGGGCCCGACAGCCAGTCCTATTCACACACACTCACCCCCACGAATTTAATAATTTTTCAGCTCTGACTTGTCCTCAATGACATGGTTCGGCGCTCAGGATTGACACCGGCTGCCAAAAGTTGAAGCTGGTGGGCTGTCATGGCGTGAGTGTTGCCCTTTCCCTATTGTGCTTGCTTTCTTGCCACAACTACTTCCCTCGCATATTCTCCTGCCACAGCTCTTTTCTGCCGCACTCCCACGCCCTCTTCCATTGTGCCTCATTCGCATTCGCATTTGCCCTTTTCAATTTTAATCAAACGTAAAAATGCTTTTGCTGTTACTTGTCCCGATCCCGCCCGTACACTTCACGTTAATTTTGGTTATGATTTGTTAATGGAGGTTGCAAAGTCTACACACACACACACACATGTAAACGTATGACAGTTGTTGTTGCTCTCAGACCTAAAAAAGAATTTGACCTGCCTTCTGATTTATCTCTTAAATTTAATGTTAAATTGGCATGATTTTGTAAGAAATTTGTTCTAGCTTTTTTCGAAAATGAGCTAAGAAATAAACGTATTTTTTTTTTAAAGGAGAAGGCCTTCAGTTAATGCTTTGCCTGCAGGCTATGTATGAAATCCACACACACGCGTACATTCGCATAATTTAAACTTTCCCTTTTTACCGTTTTTCCTTTTCCGGTGTGTATCGTTGGATGTGTGTCGATGTCAGCACTCATCTGTTAATTCCTATACATACGTTGATAAATAATTTTGCAAGCGCATGCACACGTATATACATACATACATAACTTTGCTTAGCTTCATAATGAATAAAATATTGAGTATTGATTCGATTACCTGTTTGAATAAATTAAAATAAATGAACTAAGAGTACATTAAAATATGTAATCGATGGGGAGTATTGCGAGAGGAAGTAGAATAAATACATAAAATAGATTTTTTTGTGTCATCCAACTTTTTGTCTTAGGCATGATGATGAGATGACTTTTAAATACGTTTCAGTTAAAACTTGAAAGAAAAAATTCAAAAATATTAGGTAGCTTTAAAAAAAATTGTTACTTATTAAATTCCAAACGGTAGTGAATGTTTAAACTTACATTTTATTGAATACATGAAATTATATATTGTCGTGCCATACGAAAACTAGCAGATGATTTTTTGTGTCTGACGAAAAGTCTCACTTTAAACTTTTGGCTGACGAAAACTATCAAAACTATCGTTTAAACGACAACAATTTTAATGTAAAAATACTGTTTTTAAAACAGTATATAATTATCGCTACTTTTCGTCAGCCAAAAGTCAAATGTGCTACTTTTCATACAGAATTTTGTAATTGCCAGCTTTCGTCAAAAATTTTAAAAGTGCTAGTTTTCGTATGGTACAACGATACATATCACACCCTAAATCATAAAGTGACACAACTCAAAATTCAAAAATTTTCAGGAGAGCCAAAAAACTATTCTTCTTTACAAGCAATCGTATGGAAAGAGTCCACGTATAATGGTTATTTTTCGGTCAAAAGAGACCCTTAAGTATTGAAGTTTTTTTTGCCAATCGCTAGAGATATGTTCTGTATACCTACCAGTTTAAAAAAAAATCGATTTCAAAAAATTTTGAGTTTGAGTCACTTTATGATTTAGGGTGCGATATATAGTATCTACATATGTAGGTACTTTCGTATTTATTTATGTATGCATTAAGAGGAATTTTGCAATTAATGATGTTGTTCTTATATGCATAAGCATGTAAGTATGTAAGTATATACATATACATAGGTATCTATATACATATGTATATTTATGTACATACATACATATGTGCTATTATCATGCAGTCCCTTTGCACCCTACGCTTCCCTACACATGCCAGTATGTAGTTAGTCCTTTTCATGTGCCTTGCCTTTGCCTTTGCCTTTACCACATCCATGCACCAAATACCATACCCGACGCATCACTTACGAATGTGCAAATGTTGGATTCCAGCAACTCGCATCAGCAACAACAACCAACCAACAACCATTAAGGAAAAAAACACTACATTCGTGTAATTCCAAAAGAGCAAAAGAAAAAAAAAAAACAAAATAGTTCTCAAGCACAGTAAGAATCGAATCGAGCCGGACCATTAACGGTTGACGGCGTGTGCAAATGTGTCACATATGGATGCAATATGGTGGCTTACATTGCATTATCTACATCCATACATACATGTTACATGCGCGCCAGCGTAGTTTGTGATCACTCGCGATCCAGGATTTTTTATATACATACTACGTACATATGTACCTACATACATATATCTGCAAACATACATATGTACATACATATGCACATACCGAATAAACATAAAATGCATTCGAGCTGAAGAGCATATGGTGCACGCCTTCCGCTTAACTAACTGACTTATGCCTTTTCTTACATCTTTCATCGACTGTAACTACTTGAGAATTGTTGTGTCTTTTTTTTAATTTTTTTCAAGCATCTGCTCTGCAGAAAAGGAAAAGTGAGTATGTAATGTGAAAAAAAAAAATAAATAAATAAACAAGCTGAACCCAAAAGATATTTGTACATAACACGTAGAAGCTTACATACAACATAGGCATACATAACTACATATGGGGAACATGGTCATCTTAGATATTAAAAATGCTGTCAATTCGGCAAAGGCCCAGTTTACGCCAAGACCCAAAATGACCACGGTCAAATTTCTGCTATTGCTTTTCCATTAAAGCGAAAAATGAGAGAGAGAGAGAGCGGGAGAGCACACTCACACTCTCAATTTTGACCGTGATTCGGCGCTGACACCGAATCAACGTGGAACCAATCTCTCGCAGAGAATGAAAATCGAAAAATGAAAGAAAAAGTGTATTTGACCATGATCATTTTGATTTTGGCGTAAACTGGGGGAAAGTGGTCAAACATTAACCCTGCATCATTTTTGAATACCACGTATCTTATAAGAATGTTCTTAATTATTTTAAAGAAAGAATACCGTTACAAGAGTTACAAAATAGCAGCGAGTGATTTCCGGCAAAAATCTTTTTGTGAACAAAAGTGAACTCGGGAAAAAATGTAAAATAGTGTGTTAGAGCTGGAACAGCCATAATGTATTGGCTCATTGCATACACGCATTAACTTCCACTTGGACGCACACCAAGCCGGGTAGCCAGTTTGATCAGGCGCGCAGGAATAATAGGAGGTACGCCAGAACTATAGCTTCCATATTTACAACGCATTAACTTCCACTTAGACGTACACCTTGTTACAGTAGGAGTGACTGAGTAAACAGAAGACCTCCAGTGCAACTGCAACGAAGCAATGAGTCGAGTATGTTGTTGTTTTTGTTGTTGTTGTAACCACCAAGACACTCCCCGAAGGTTTTGGGGAGTGTAGGGGATGTGACAGTCCTTTGCCGGATAAATCCGGTACGCACGGGTACTAGTCCCTTCTGACACTGGCCCGACTGTCTCGCGAACGATTTTTTTTGGCCATAATCAACCTTCTAGGCCGGTGGATTTTAGTCGCCTCTTACGACAGGCATTCCTTACCACGGGTATATTCTAGGCCCCCTAACCCGCTGGGGTTATGAGTCGAGTATTAAATCGGTTGCTGTCTATGGGCCTGGAACTGGCAGGGCAAAAAACAGTGGTACTCGTAGTACTAGTCAGTATTAGCAAAGTACATGAAAGCATATGCATCACGTTTGGGGAGCTTGTAATTGATTCGCTCACTGATATACCTGGGAGTCAAAATTCACTCAAAACTTAATTTTTCGGCGAACATTAACCACTCGCCGGAAAAGACTCAAAAGCAAGCGGCAGTCTCTCTGATGACCAAAAAGGCATGTGTAAGGCTTGCGCAAATTAGCTTCAGGCCGTACATTGACTTGTCGCGTTTCCCTGCAGACAACGGAACTAATCCATACACGTATGTATAAACCAGTCGCTTGTGGCAATAACGTAGTCCCTAAACTGCCACTTTTGATATAACAAAATCGGTCCAATTAACATTGCGATGTCCTAGGACAGGACCATGTACTAAGTAGTCCAATAATTTTTGCAGGGTTATAGCGTACCGTTTCGTACCGCCTTCAGAGACGCTGCAGAGGTGCTAGCAAATATTAAGCGGATAACAATTCAAGTCCGCGAAGCCACAAGCATTTCCCAAGGAGCGGGGCTCGCAACTAAAGTAAAGCGGTCCGAGCAAAAGATGTGAAGTCGCCAAATGTGGAAGAAACGTTGGGATGCCCCCTCACCGAAAGGCCGGTGGACTTATAGGCTGATTCCTAACGTTAACGGTTGCGCAGATAGAGAGCATGGGGAGCTCAACTTTCACCTAACTCAGTGCCTAAGCGGCCATGATTATTTTAGGGCATAGGACGGTAAAATTGCGAGAGAGTTTGTGTTGGAAAGCAAAGAATGATTTATGCTATTTTGGTTAAAATGTGTGTGTGATGTTTCTGCTTTACTCGTATGAGTCAAAATGCGGATATCTGTTTTAGGGTCTAAACGTTATGATAGTCGTTTCTACACGAATTGTCATAGAGTATTGAATTGTCCTCTTTTCGAGCCAGTGATATCATGGCGTGGAAAATTTGACTCTATTTACATATCTATGTACATATATGTGTAAGTCGTCTATAATACATAAGTAAGTAAGTGCTTAGTGCACTATAGACACCCTTTTATCATGCGATAATATATGCAATGATGGTCTCAAATTCACATGTATGTACATATAAATAGAACAAATGACAGTAAATGCACTAAAATATATTTAATACGAAGCAGAAAGTTGACTAGAAAAAGCCGATTCGAAAACGTGCCGAGTAGTCAAAATCAGCTGATGGACAATGTAATGCAAGCAGGAAATCGAATTTTCCCATAATAACTACCTACCCACCCACACGCAGCTACACACATGGACAAGCATACACACATACATACGTACATATGTATCTATCAAATGCGCAAATGTACACAGACAGGATAATAACTGCCTCTATGTTAATACGTCCATACGTCGGCAACACGCATAATGACATTGAATTACATTTACATGAGAACAAGTGAAGGTCGCCTTAAAAGGAACCCAACACAACACAACAACAACAGCACAGCAACAAAAACTTGTGTGTGGTATTTTGGTGGTAAAAAGGAAACAGCTGAGCGTGTAAGGACAAACACGGATTGTCGTCGTACGAAAGTCGAAAATAAAGTTGAGCGAACGAACGCAACGCTTGCAGCGAGTAAAACCAACGAGTAACCGAAAAAAGCTTGAGAGAACGAAAAAGGAACAAGAAGCATCATTTAAAATGAAAGTGAAAAAGAAATAGAGATGGAGACGAAGAAATCGAAATCAAGGATATTTATTTACACGCATACATACACACACACAAGCGCTATCGCGCGAAAGCAAACTCAAGCTTTTTGCGTGCTTTCACCGTTCGCTGGATGAATATGTATGTATGATTTGAGCAAGAGTAGGCAAAAAAGCTAACCAAAAAAAAAAGTAAGTGCATACATACATATGTATGATTGCGACTCAATCGCTCAGCTGTTTTAAGCTACCCTTGCCGCTCGCCAACCAACAGTTTGCTGCCAAGGGGCAAGCTCCCAGCGATTTTGCCATTGCTCGTTGCTGTTTATCAGTGAATGCGGAAGAGGCACAAACACAAATACAAAAGGAAGATACATAAACTAAAAAAAAAAACATATAAATTTATTCATGTTCATATCAACAGACGAGTTTAAAGCTGTGGCGATAGGCGAAAGTAACTGTTGCCGTTGCTGCGGCTGCTGCTGCTACGGGCGCACGCCAAAACCGAAACAACAATGCCGGTATGATAATAAAACATGTAGAGATGTTGACTTACATATATACACAATATGTACATATGTATGTTTGTGGGCATAAATGTGTTTGCAATGGCTGACATATTGTTTTTTTCTGCCTCGAAGTTCTGTGTGGGTGTTGCTCGGCGCTAAAATGTCTTCCAGGCATAGGTACGCATATTAATTTCTACATACATATACATTCTACATGCCCTGCAGCAAATCGCGCTAGTTCTAGGCTAGTGCAGAACTAATTCAAAAAGAGACAGTATTGGTTCTCATCAGGGCCGTACCAAGGAATTTTTTTCGTGGGGGTCTTATCATTGCGAATTTTTTTTTTTTTTGTTTTTGAAAAATATATAACCTATTTCGTGCACTAAATAAAGATAATAAAAAAATTCTGGTTTCTAAAGTGCTATTTAGAAGAAACATTTTTTTACAAAACTTTTGATTTCAAATTAGGGTTTTTATAAGAAGTTTTAAAAATCATTAAACTTTTATTCATTTAAAAATTAGACTTTTCTATTGCAAACACGATGAATACTTTATTTTTTGTGATTTTATCCATGTAAAAAAATTAATATTTTATGGACGAAAAGATATGTCATTATTTTAGTCTTTTGAGCAGAGTTTGAAATTATATTTAACTTTTTTTTTCATTTCCATTGAATTTCATTTTCATTTGAAAATTAAAAAATAAACAGTGCAGCAGAAGTATAAAAAATAAAAAGTTCTACTGTACTGCAACTGCGCAGCCTTAAGTTTCAAAAAATTATAGTCGACTGTTGCTGTATTGTGGAAATTTGTACAGCACAGCAAAGGGCAAACATAATTTCGAGTTTTTACAGCACTGTTGTTATTGTTCTTTTTTTTAAATTATGGGAACACAATCGAAATTGTAATGTACAAAAAAAAACCAATTTTAGAAAGCCGCACTTAAAACTAAAATTCTGTTTATCTTTGGTTTACTTTCGACTGATCTGTTTGAAATTACACAGTAAAGCAACAGCACAAATAAACAAACTGTTCTGTGCTTCGACTACAGATATTTTCAAAGGAAATCGAAATTCAAAAGTTCTCAAAAAATTATGATAACTTTCGCAGAACAGCAACAGCTTTTTTTTTGAGACTGTTGGTGTTATGCTGACAAACACTGCTTGGGAAGCTATATATTTCCCTCTAATGTCCTTTGATCTGTGAAGTCGTTTTCATATATGTAATTGGGTCACCTAGCCGAGTTTTTGGACCATAAAACATCCTTTTTGTTTCCCTTGGAAAAAATCGCCAAAAATAAAGTATTCATCGAATCTTTTTAATATTACGCTTAAAATGTTTGCAATAAAACAGTATAATTTTTAAAAAGAATAAAACTTTCCTGATTTTTACAACTTCTTATAAAAACCCCAATGAAAACTAAATTTTTTCAATAATCGCAAAAAATCAATAAAATGTTGACTTTGAAAAGTTAGTATTGAAAATAGGTGAAATCGGACTATAACAACTCACACATCCCTTATATGGGATCTTTCGAAAAACACACAAAATCTTATAATTCACTGATATAACTCTTTGACGCACGGCTTTTTCACGGCTCCCATAACGTTTTTCCCTACCTCTTATAGTTTCTGAAATATTGACGATTCAATTTGAATTTTTCCGATTTTTTACGATTTTTTCAAGAAAAAATTGATTTTGTCACGCAATATCTTTAAAACCAATATTTTCACCTTCGGTTTTACTTCAAAGAGATATACAGGATTAAGTGGAGCCATTGGCCAAATAACGGTAAATTGCCGATATCTCAAAAACCTTCCCATAGAATTAAAAATTAACCCGATTTTCGGAATCAGCGACCGATTTTACATATAGATAGGATAGTCACGTCCAAAGTACAGACAAAAAATTTCATTTTGTGATCCAGTGTTATCTTTCGAACGGAGTAGATACGGTTTGCGGGTATTTGTAACTTCAGCGAAATGAATTTTTGATGGAAGTTGTAACCAGAAAAACCCAAAATTACCGTTATCTCAAAACCCTAACTACAAAAAAATGGTTTTGACCTCAGCAGGTTCATGCCAGCCCTCTCCTATACCTGAAATTCTTGGTATTTTCTCAAATTAATTATTTGTAAACTAGTGTTTTCAACATATAGCTTTGAATATGATAGAAGTAAAATTTATCTACCAGAATTTCGTGGGGGGTTCAAACACCCAAAACCCCCCTCCCCCCCTAAATACGGCCTTGGTTCTCATTATATGCCAACGCAATGCTTCCAACGGTCTTTTTTTAACACGGCGATGTCATACGTAGTGACAATTATCCCTCTCTGCAGAACTTTGGAACGCGTTGTAAGCTACTTTCTATATGGACAGACCTGCGATAGTTCAAAAATCCATAGTCGGAGATAGTTCAAAAGGAAGGACTTCAGAACTAGTCGGTATTTGGCCGCGATTTACAAAAATGTTTGGTCTTTGGCAGCGCTTTACAAAAATTATCCTGAGCCGGCAGAAGTCGTAACATACTGAAAATCAATGCGGCATTTTGTGAACTCTATAGTGCTAGATTGTCGTTCTTCGGCACTGTCCATTATACATATTAGCTGCAGGAGAGATATGTACATATGTACATAACAAAAATTGTATCACCCCGGGGGCGCCTCATAGAACATGGAGTTGGTTAAAAGCTTGAGCGCGAATCGCTTCTGGCGCAATCCCATAGCAATTTATGAATGTTGGCACATCAATCCTTTGATTGACAAGCTTTTTTTGTTTTTTATTGACTCACGTATATGTATTTATGTATGTATGTATGTATGTATGTATGTATGTATTAATGTATATAGGCATTTCGTCACGACCGTCTTACTTGCGACACAACAAATGAAATACCATACATACACATACATACATGTGTATAGGCATTGACATATTTACGTACATTTGTTTTCTAATGGTTTTACTCTTCCTTTCGTTTCGGAGCGCGCCCACGAATTAATGTAAGGTAAATGTGGCAAACAGAAATTAACGCCAAGCGCATGCGTCGAACAAATACAAGCAAATTAATATAAAACACACACATACTTATGTATGTTCATGTGAACAAAAAAAAAATATAAGAAACTTTCGTTTAATTTCTGTGTGTGAAACAGCGCCGCTATTGTTTTTGGCTTATTGGCGAATGTGTGTGTGCTTGTTAACAAAACAGCAGAAACAAACAAAAATATGTACATACATATATGTATTTGTGCCGATAAGCCACTCGACTAATAAGCAAGAAGCAGCGGCGCACGCTTCATACAAGCCGAAAATCCGGCTTTCGTTCATTTCATTTTACGAATCACTTTCAAATTTGTTTACTTTACGCATGAAATACGTTTACTATTTAAGTTCTCAATAATACAGCCTCCTCTGTAACATCCGACAATTTGCGCCTAAAAGTCGTCTTAGAAAATACACCACCAATCCACCTCATAAGGGGTGTATTTTGTTTGTACAGCCAATCACAGCACAACCTGGCTTAGTGAGCATGCTTTAACATTTCCACACATTGGCTTTTATGAGGCTTTCAAAACAGAATAACATACAAAGCTTGTTTTCTCACTTTCTCTAAGTAGAAGTCAATGACTTATTTGCAGAGTTAAATTGAAAAAAAGTAGCTAGTAGTAGTAGTTTTTCACATCAAATTTGTATGCGAATGAAAACCTGGCTTTGGCATTCGTGATTTGATAGTCAACATTGCTATTCAGAGTATGATATTTGATATTTACGTGTGCGTGTACATCATTTCTTACATGTAAATGTACATACAAACGTCGGGTTATGAACACTAAAAATACATCTGCGCTTTCTTGAGAGATTTAGAGATTTATCTACAAGTTTGGCGTCATCAATCGATTCAATTGAATTCTTGCCAAATGATTCTAATAATATCTGCTCCTCCGGTTTGGTATATAATTCACATTCTCATTGTGAATAACTTGAATTTATTTTCGACTTAGGCTTGTCGATATGCTGACCAAAAGTAGGTACAGCTAAAACAACAAAAGTCATATATATATCTTCATATTATCCATTGTATATCAAAATTTATGTCCTTTTCGTTTCTCGAAAAATGTTGTCCTGTTCGATTTTCTTAGCCATCTTGTAAGCTTGTGTGGCCATTTCTTTAAAACGAAGTCGGGTTACGTAATTTGATAATTGGGATATTAAAGGGTAATTTATTATTCTTCATCATCGAAATTTTCTCGATTTATTGCAATACATTCAGTTTCAGACGGTATTAATATTATTATTATTATTTATTACTTATTATTTATTACTTATTATTTATTAATTATTATTATTTATTTAAAGTCGACCATAAACCGCGGTCGACTAACACAAGATACAAAGTAAAGTTACGTAAAGATAAATACAGAAATAAACTTAATCAAAACTTAACAAATGTATCTAACATTAACAAGCAATATTCTACGATTTTCCAAAGTTGGCAAATCAATAAGAAGAAGCCTGCTTCTATAAGGTGGTAGATGAAGATTTGAGTCCCAATTGAGGGCCCGTAGAGCAAATAATAAAAATTGTTTATATGAGTAATATATCCTGGACACCATACACACGAGCAATACTCAAGTATTGGACGGACCAACGAAATATAAAGGACCTTGGCGAGATAAGGATCATTAAACTCTTTAGCCCAGCGTTTAACAAAACAAAGAGTACCCATTCCTTTATGTGTAATAGCAGAGATATGTGAATTGAAACTCAGTTTCGAGTCGAACAGAACACCTAAATCGTTAACCGCAGATATACGCTCCATAGGAGTGCCGTCGATAAAACCAAATTTATGGTTATATCAAGACGCAATTTCGAGAATACGCAGCTTCAGAAACTGTGTATAAATAATGATCCAATTGAAAGGGTTAGCATAATGAAATATCTCGGTATTAAAATTGATCATAAACTGACCTTCAACGAGCATATTGATTACACTGTAAGCAAGATAGCTAAAAAAATATACTTTATGCAACGCACCTGCAAATATTTAAGTAGAAGGTACAAAATTTTGGTTTATAGGTCTATAATTGAACCGCATTTCATTTACTGTCCAACTGTATTCTTTATTATGAGAGATAGTCAAATCCATAAATTGCAAAAGCAACAAAACCGTGCAATGAGATTCATTCTTAAAAAAAGGTATGACACGCCAATAAGAGCTATGCTATCAAGTCTGGACTGGTTGAGTATTAAACAACAATTGTTTTATCATACAATGAAATTTATCAAAAATATTATAAATGGTAATTTACCTGATTATCTTAAAAGTAACATTAAATATGTGAATAATATACATTCCGTAAATACTAGAAATAGAAATGATTTCAACCTACCTGCTTACAAAACAGAAGCAGATAAATGTAACTTGTACTACAAGGGATTGAAATGTTATAATGAACTGCCAAATGATGTCAAAGCTAGTAATATAAATGAATTCAAAAGAAAATTGTATAACTATTGCAAGTCCCTTCCTATATAATACGAGTATATATAGAAAAAAAAAAAAAAAATAATAATAATAATGTAAACGACAGGGTCCTTTCTGGCTCAAGTGTCCTTAATGACACGCTGGCCCCTTACTGGGTAAATTTCATTAAACTTAACCTATATCAATTAAACACTCCCTACTGAGTGAAAAATGTATTCCGAATGGAGCTTACTGTTCTTCATTACAGTTGACCTATCCTTACATGCTTTACTATGTTTGGGATAGGACTTAGGTTATAAGAAATTTTATATTTCGAAATATTTTATATAATTGTGAAAACTAGGCTTAATTTTTAGCTGTAAGAATAAATAAATAAATAAATAAATAAAGTACATAAGATGGCAGAACAGGCTTCACACGGTGGAATGTCATAAACTTACATTTAGAGCAGTTTAAAACTAGTGCATTTATTGTGCACCAACGTTGAAATGAATTCAAATCAACTTGAAGTAGATTTGAGCGAGAAAAGTCTGAGGGCAAGTATGTATAACAAATTTTTACAACAACGCAAACCGAATTTAATCAAAGTCAATGACGGAACGCAATCAGACTATCAGAAAATGCAGCAAAGAAAATTACATAAATAGCTAATGGCTATGCTTCATACGTAGGCTTGCCCAGCCAATTTATGCTAGGTCCGCCACTGGCAAAAAGCAACACAGCCAACATAGAGAAAAGAAAGGTAGCAACCTAATTGTTGCTTTCGTTTGTCAGTGCTGGGAGATAGTCGAGCAGCCGTGAGGTGCTACAACAATGTTGCCGGACCTTAACACACACACACATAAACATGCTCTACCCAACATGCATGTGTGCGGGTGTGTGCAGGAGGGAGAGAAGAGATATTCCGCCTTGCTGTCGGTTTGTCGCTTTGCTACTCGCGCGTTCCACTTCCCCCCAGCCGCATCCTGCCCCATAGCGGCGGCGCCTTGCGCACAAATACAAACGCGCTCACATGAAATTCTAACTGTATGTTGTGTACGTGATAGCGTGCATCTGTATGCATGTGCTTGTGTGTTCATGCGTGGGCATGTGATTCGTTCTCTCTGCTTTGATCGGCTCAACTCAGCTGGCTGGCTGTTTCGGTTCGGTTCACCGTTCGCCGTTCGTTCGCTCGTCTTTTTCTTTCCGGCTTGTCGTTGGGCAAAGGCAAACGTTTGACGTTGTTGATGCAACATTCGGAATACGTTACGCACGGCGACCGTTAGACGCAGTGCCTCGCAGCGGATTGACGAATAGCTTCAGCTACAGCTAATAAGCAAAGGCAAAAGTTCTAAGTTCATATACCTATAACTAAATATACATACATATATACAGTGCAGAAACTTATCATAAATTGTGCAAAGCGATGACGAAGTGCGCCCGCGAAACAACGCAAATCACATAAGATCGGTGCGTTGGCTGAATAAAAACAATATTTTAAAAATATTTAACTAAATATAAATTAATTAAAAATAAATCTTTTTAATTATAAACTGAAACGTGCAGCTTGTTTTGACAAAAACAAACAAAGCGAAGTGTGTAGACGCTAAAAAAAACGTAAAAAAAAAAAATAAATAAATAAAAAACAACATTTTAGCGCTCGTGTTTAATCTGCAAATATTTGCGTTCTGATAAAACCGCATTGTTGTTGGCCTGGTTTTGTTTTTGCTTTTGGTTCTTGTTCCTGTGCGGGTCGACGTCATAGAGGCGAACGAACGCCTAGGAAGCCAAAAATAAATTCCGCCCCAAAGCTGCACCGGAGAGTTATTTTCGGTAAAAAACAAAGTTATTTTTAACAAAAGTGCTTATTTTAGCTGTTAAAGCGAAATTACAAAATTAAAACCGGCGTGCAGAAAATAAAACTATACGTAAATAAAAGTTTTTGTTGCTGCATTAGTGAACTGCAGGTACTATTAAAAAAAAAAACATGTAAAAGTATTAAAAAATATTTATGACTAAAAGCGAAAAAAAACGCACGACGAACATTTTTTTTAAACGATATACACCCAGTGAAAAAACATTACAAAATCAATGAAAACGTGCTTAAAATAAACACAAACTATTTAAAAGTGATTTAAAGAAAAATTGATTTTTATTTTAAGCACTATGAGATTTTTTTCTAAATTTTGCGTTTTTATTCCATTTAATTTCATTTTTAATTTAAACATAATTCCTTCTAAGTCTTAAATACATTTTTATTTTAAAAATTGCATTTTTATTTTTTTTTTTATTTTTTATTTTAAGCACTATGAGATTTTGAATCTATAGCTTGTGTTTTTATTCCTTTTAATTTCATAATTACTTTTCAATCTAAAATACATTTTGATTTTAAAAATCGCATTTTTATTTTTAATATTTTTTATTTTTTTATTTATTTTTTATTTTTTATTTTAAGCACTATGAGATTTTTAATCTATAGCTTGTGTTTTTATTCCTTTTAATTTCATAATTATTTTTAAATCTAAGATACATTTTTATTTTAAAAATTGCATTTGTATTTTTTTTTATTTTTAAATTTTTTATTTTTTTATTTTTTAAACTAACCACTATCAGATTTTGAACATAATTCTTTTTAAGCCAAAAATAGATTTTTATTTTAAAAATTGCATTTTTAATTTTAAAATTTTTTTATTTAAGCACTGTAAGATTTTGAATATAAATCCCGCGTTTTTATTCCATTTATTTTTTTTATTTAAAACAATTTTATTTAAAAATAATTGTTTTTAAATCTAAAATACTTTTTTAATTTAAATGGCATTTTTAATTTAAAAATTAGACTTTTTTTAAATATCTTGATTTGTTTCAAAATTTTTCATAAAAAAAATGCTTGAGAAAAAAAATTTAAAAATAATTTTTTTACATTTTAAAATGCTGTTTTTCTCTGAGTGTACGAAGACGTTAATAATTAATTTGTTTTAGCATCTAATGATTTTCTATTTTCTGCACGAGTTCTTTTCAAAATTGAGCAAATATATTAATTTTTTTTTGAGATAAAAGATATCTTTTTTGCATTGATTAAGTTTAGTGAAACATAAAATAAAAAAAATAATTAAAAAATAAAAAATAAAAAAAAAATAAAAAAAATTAAAAAATCAAAAATTAAAAAATTAATTATGCATTAAAGTCACAAAAATTTACATGATTCTTCTTAGCAATCAATGATTGTTCTACAAATTTTTTTGCTATAAAAATTTACAATTTACAATTTACGTTCCATATGATGCAATCAAATGGATTGCAATTACTGCAATCATTGTAATCGTTGCAATCATTTTTTTTTTACTTAGTACCCAAAATGGACAGTGCTATAATTTAAGCTGGCATATATAAATTTTATTCTCGATTAGAGCAGTTCAAGCTAATCTAAGTTCACGTGATTGATAGTTTTAAGTGATTTACTGCAGAAGTTGATTGTAAATAACTGCAATTGTAACTTTCACAATCAGTCAATATTATTTACAATCAAAGCTTATTACAATATTATCCCATGTCTACAACCATTATAATTACAAAAGCACTTTGGATTTTCTGGTTTTTAAGTATTTGAAATTTTGTATTTTATAGTTTAGGAAATTCGTGAACACTGAAATTCGCATTTTTTACAAATTAAATTACCGCCTTAGATTCACATCCGAGTTCATTTCTTTTTTTAATTGCACTAAAGCTCGACTTATTACTTTCGCTGCCAAAATTAATGAGTCACAGTGAATAGTGAACTTCTTAAAACGATTGTTTTTGTTTCGATTTCGCCTCTTTTGGAAATTTTTGTTTCGATCGACGAAGAAGTAAAATTCGACTGGTTCGTATAGCATTACGATGCTCAGTTTGGCTGCTGGGATTTTATTTCATGCATCATCACTCAACATCATGTTAGGCCATAGAGCGGCCGGTGCAAAATGTAAACATATTTGCATATGTACGTATGTGCATTAGAATATTAGAAAATAAATAAATAACCGAAAAGAATGCGCTGTTGTTGTCGTTAACTGATAATTCGGACCAAAGCCAAGGTTATGCTCCCATGCACATACACACATGCAACCTAAACAAGTGGTGCGACTAGTCTCAAAAGCGGCTTGAGAAAACAAACAGAACATAATTCATGTCAAACAATATCATTGCCTAAAAATTATAATCTAAGTGCCGAATATCGGTATATTAAACACGCTAAGCTTAAATGCATCTGAACAGTAGATAAGCACTTAATGAAAGAAAGGCTTGCACAAAAAGCGCACAAGAAGAAAAATCAATGGAAAATGTTTTAGTTTTTGAATAAGAGCAATATGAACAGATGGATGCAAACTAGCACTACTCCGCTGCTGCGCCGCAACTCATTCCACTCCAATGCGATAATTATGGAAATAAACATGTACACTAGGGTGCTTTTAACTTGTATGAAAAATTTAAAAGTTCATAAAAAGACTGTATCGCCCCCTCAATCTGTAGTAACATGGTCAAAGATATCACACATAAATTTTGGTGCCGATTGGTGGCGGTTAAGGCGTGGCGCATTGAGGTCAAAGTTCAGAAAACTCTATGAAGGGTCAAAAAATCAAAATATTTTTTTTAATTATCTAATACCCAAAATTAATACTTCTATACCCAAGGATAACAAATATAAATTTTGATCCCGATTGATGAAGGTTTACTGGTGTTTCAAGGCGGTCAAAGTTCAGATTACCATATGCGACACTAAAAATGTAAGTCTTCAATGGCAATGTGAACATTGACCCCCTTAAAACACCACTAAACCGTCATCAATCGGAACCAAAATTTATATTTGTTATCCTTGGGTATAGAAGTATTAATTTTGGGTATAATATAATTAAAAAAAATATTTTGATTTTTTGACCCTTCATAGAGTTTTCTGAACTTTGACCTCAATGCGCCACGCCTTAACCGACACCAATCGGGACCAAAATTTATGTGTGATATCTTTGACCATGTTACTACAGATTGAGGGGGCGATACAGTAAAATATCGTTAATTTGAATTTTAAACGCACTCTAATGTACACACATATGTACATGCATAATTGTTTGCATATGAGAAGCCATGCCTTTGGTACATATGTATGTACATACATACATATATAATTACTCCTCACAATCTTTGTGATAAGCGTAGAAGTGAACTTCGAATGAAAGTAAAAGCAAATAATCAAAGGCAAATGCGAAAAGCAAATAATAATTGCAAAAAATGAGATTATTGTGAATTAAACTAAAAGTCAAAAAGTCAAGCAAAACACAAAAAAGGCAAAAAAGCAAATGCAAATACAATGGAAAGATACCACAATCACATACATATGTATGTACAACAAGAAGCAAAGCAAAAACGAAAACAAAAATCAGCAAAAGCAACAAAAAAGATTAGCAAGATTAATAAAAAAGAAGAGCAGCAAAGAAGTCGCAACTCGAATAGGCAAATATCCGGCTGTGGGATTTAAATCAAATGCCTTTCAAGTTGAAAGTTGCAACTGGGAATTCTTCCAAAAAATAAGTAGTCTTTTTGCACATAATACGAATGATTTAAACTAAAAAAAAATCGAAATTATTCCAAGAATACATACAGTAAGGGCAGTGCCCACCTTTGGATCTTGAAGTTTACTTTAGGGTAATGCACTTGCAGTCGAAGGATTACACACAAAAACTTTAACTAAGCGTTGCCATAGCGCATTTATCTTTAAACTGAAGTGAAACAAAAGAGAGTTAAAAAAAAACAAAAAAAAATTCCTGCAAAATGCGATTGGAGGAAGAAAATAAAAAAAAAACAGTAAGAAGAAAATCACCGTGATAAAGTGTAGCAAGCAAAGAGAGCGCAAACGGCGGATACACATGTTCCAATAACCGAACTAGTGTAAATTGTAGAATTTAGTACTAGTTCGGAGCTATCGAAGGCGTAGTGCAGCGGGCAATCAATTTCATTATTCATTATTGTCGTCAAATGCTCTCTTGTAGAATTTCTTATCAACAAAGCAAGGCAAATTCATTCATATGGTAATAGTAAGGGAACAGCTGACTTCTTCTTCTTCTTCTCGTTTTTAACGCGCCGAGTACACAAGAATGTCATACAAAAAAATATTTGACTTTGAGTTTGACATTCTGATGGACAAAAACTTAAAGCGAATCGAGGCGAATATTGCCGAATTCGCTCTGCCATTACCATAATGAATTTGCCTTGCATCAAAGCAAAGAAAATGTGTAGAATACCCACCCAGGACACCCAAGTTCAGAAAAAACATCGAATATTAACTTTTTTGAAATGGGAAGTTTTTTAATAAAATTTTGAACTGGAACGTTCTTGAAGCAAATTTTGAACAAAGAGTATTTTTGAAAACTTCTTTGAACTGTGGTGATCCTCCAATGAGGTGTCGATATGGCGTATGAATATTATATACTTATTATTACATATATACCTACGTTTATAAGGAGGAAAATCGTGAATAATTTTTAAACGAAGCTGTAAATGCTTCTTGTTTGTTTTTGCGTTCCGCGTAAAGCCGCATTTTCTGGAATCAGAAATGTTTGCCATAGATACATGTAGTATATACATATGTCTGTACATTCCATTAAAGCATTATAACTTAAATACCGAAAAAGTTTGTTTTTCTATGAAGTTTACCTTCCCTGTATGTACATTGTACAACCATATGTAGGTACCTATTTCCTTTACACATTTTTCGCATCCGAACTTGACAACTTTGCGTGAAAGGTGCGAAAGTTTTGGTCGGCATAAGTTTTCCTATTTTCTTGTATGACTTTTAGGCATTTGTTAGTTATATTTTGTCTTTTGGCTTTTTAAGCTGTGTGTTGTTTTTTGTTTGGTGCGAGGTAAAAAAGTTGATATCCTAGTCTGGTAAAGTTTTTTGTTTCTTTTTTTTTTTTGTTTTGTTTCTTTTTTTTTTATGTGGGTAGGTCTTATAGAGTATTTAAAGCGTTTGAGAAGTGTAATGAACCCAAAAGTCTTTGATGTTGTTGTTTTTTTTTCGACAGGGTAGGAACATGATGTTTTATTTTGTAGTAGAGTGCTGCCTACTGTCGAAACTCGACAGTTTTTCTAGATGTTTACTTATGACTAAGGTGCAACTATGGTTTTTGAATAACACTGGTCGACAAAATTTCAACAAATTTTTGTTACAGAAATAAAATTATATTTTTCTAAAGGATTTCGGTGCGCTGAATCCGAATCTGAAGTCAGATTTTCTGTAATACGTACAGTTTTTTAGATATTCAAAAAACACGATTCGAAAAACACGATTTTTGGCTATATTCACTCCTCAATATCTTTTAAATTACTTACTTATTTTAAAAATTGATTAAAGCTATTGAAAGCTCGGCCATTTCTCTTGAAAACAACGTTTTAAATTTTCGGATATCTAGTTTAGATATATAGTAATATATGTTTTTGCACAATAAGGTATTTGTCGTCGAAAACAACGGCAGCATTTGTAGCATGTTATAGGCGCAATCAAATTTTGTAGTTGCTTAGCAGAATAATTTTTTTTACGAAACCACTTCCATACGTCCATAATATAATAAACTGCCTAAAAGCGTGCTTCAAAATTTTTAATTATTTTTGTATGGAGAAAATATTGCAAAACTAATGAAGCTTAATATTCAATATTGCAAGTTACAAGAAAGATATCTGAAATATTAAAACGGTTTCTTCAAGAGAAATGCCCGCGTTTTCAATAGCTTTAATCAATTTTTAAAATAAGTAAGTAATTTAAAAGATATTGAGGAGTGAATATAGGCAAAAATCGTGTTTTTCGCCTTTTTGGGCATGAATATCTAAAAAACTGTACGTATTACAGAAAATCTGACTTCAGATTCGGATTCAGCGCACCGAAATCCTTTAGAAAAGTAGAATTTTATTTCTGTAACAAAAACTTGTCGACCAGTGTAATTGTTTGTTGTTATTGTCAATGTTACTATTTTGTTGTTGTTCCTCCAGTTGATGCTGCTCCTTTTGTTGCAACTGTCAGTGCTACCATTTTGTTGTTGTTGTTACTCGTCTGCACAATTGTCCTACCTACTTCTTTCTTTATATTTCTGCTCTTTTCTTTCCTCAATTTCTTTCCTACTTATTCTTTCTTATCCTTCTTATTACTTGACTTTGTGTTTTTGTTGTAGTGCTTTTGCTACTTTTTTATGTTTCTACTTCTTGGAAACTACACACCACTTCCAGCCAAACATGTTCACAATTGCATGGTAAGTTTGGTGAGCACGCACAAACTCACCTATGCATGCGCATTGGCACAGCTCTGTTGTGCAACAACAACCACACGGCAATTTTCCAACGACCATTGTAGACGCACTTTCCAACCAATTTTTTTCTATTTGAGAGCAATACCTTTCTAATGGTGTTCTTAGTTTTAAAATCGGGTCAGTAGTTTCGGCGGAGAAGATGAAAAAAAAATTTATGTTAGCGTATTAATAATACAGATGTACGCTGCCGTTAACATCTTTGCCCCAGGGTTGCACTTTTACATTTTCGAGTTCACAATAGACTAACTAAAACTTAACTCTAGTCTGCACTTAACTATTACTATTGCTTGTGTTATGCCATTTATATCTATTCAGCTATATCATTTACATACCACACATTTTTGCTTGATCCCTTGTCCTGTTTGGTTTGTAGACATATCGTTTGCGGCGTTGTGCCATCTTTAGTGTCTTTGTTTTCGTATTTTTGCAAGTCTGAAGAAATGTTCTTTTTCACTGCAGAATATTCCTTATGGATACGAATATTACCATAATTTTACAATTTGAATCACTGAGTCACACATGACATTATCATCGACAATTCATAATGCTCGCGCTTCAATATGCACTAATTACACTGGATCACAAAATGAAATTTTTTGTCTGTACTTTGGACGTGACCATCCTATCTATATGTAAAATCGGTCGCTGATTCCGAAAATCGGGCTCATTTTTAATTCTATGGGAAGGTTTTTGAGATATCGGCAATTTACCGTTATTTGGCCACTGGCTCCACTTAATCCTGTATACCTTTTTAACGCAGTGAGCTATCTTCCTTGCAGTGACACTCAACGAAAGAAAATTAAATTTCCTTTTCATCTCTGCTATAACATTTTTCTGTAACTCTTATAGTTTCTGAAATATTGACGATTCAATTTGAATTTTTTCGATTTTTTACGATTTTTTGAAGAAAAAATTGAATTTGTCAGGCAATATCTTTTAAACCAATGTCTTCACCTTCGGTTTTACTCCTTTACATGAAGCTCCATTCTATTGGGAAAAATATAAGCTATCAACGAAGAAAATCCATGGTAAAATGGAAAAGTTATAGGCGATCAAGTAAATACATCCAACTCGCGCAATGCCTCTACACGGGTATATTCTATGCATGTTATACCCGTAAATGGGCTTTTATCTACTGCGCTGCCAATGTGCTGCTACTGCAGATATGTAGGTATTGGTATAACATGCATAGAATATACCCGTGCAGAGGCATTGCGCGACTTGGATGTATTTACTTGATCGCCTATAACTTTTCTATTTTACCATGGATTTTCTTCGTTGATAGCTTATCTTTTTCCCAATAGAATGGAGCTTCACGTAAAGGAGTAAAACCGAAGGTGAAGACATTGGTTTAAAAGATATTGCCTGACAAAGTCAATTTTTTCTTCAAAAAATCGTAAAAAATCGAAAAAATTCAAATTGAATCGTCAATATTTCAGAAACTATAAGAGTTACAGAAAAATGTTGTAGCAGGGATGAAAAGGAAATTTAATTTTCTTTCGTTGAGTGTCACTCCAAGGACGATAGCTCACTGCGTTAAAGAGGTATACAGGATTAAGTGGAGCCATTGGCCAAATAACGGTAAATTGCCGATATCTCAAAAACCTTCCCATAGAATTAAAAATGAGCCCGATTTTCGGAATCAGCGACCGATTTTACATATAAATAGGGTGGTCGCGTTCAGAGTATTTTTTGGCTGTAGAGCAGTGTTATTAATTAATTTGTTGGCAGAGCAAAGGCGAGCTGAGTTGAGCTGATGAGCTGTGGTTGCTTGCCCAAAACATACAAAGAAAAATAATTTCCGCGTGCATCATCGACCGCCCGCAATTAATTGAAAATTTATGGTTTTAGTTGCATTTTTTGCTTGCGCAGCTTTGTGTATTTTGTGCAACAACCAACAACACCGATACTACATAAATATATATTGCTTGACTTTGACACTGACTAAAAACTGGTTACATTCAAACAAAAAAGCAAATATGAAACTTTTTAAATTTTATTATTGATTGGATTGCAATTTTTCTGGCGCGTTCGCTTAATGAAAGGGAAGTGCATTATTTTTTTTTATTGGAACATTAAACAAACGTACAAAGCAACAACAACAGCAACAACAACATTAACCGAAAATGTTTTAAGTTTGTCAATTTGCATGAGCATTTTAAATGGCTATAACGACAGCAACAACAACAACAATTGATGCTTGTCATTAGCATTTGGTTACACCTTTAATGGTGGCCGGTTTGGCGTTTTGCACTGATTTTTAATGGCAGCTGCACCAAATATTTTTTTTTTTTTGGCAACAAAGTTCATTCATCTGCGCGAAATGAAATGAGGAAGAGGGAAGAAGCAAATAAATGCGAACGATATTATGTTCAATTTCATTACAATAATAATATTTGTACACATGTAAATGAATGTAATACACAATTACGCATTACGCAAATATGCAAAATACTCCGCTTTATATGTACATATGTAATGGTGTGTGTGCGTAAATACTAAACCTTTTTTTCGCGCTAATTTATGAAGATTTTATAAGAACACTTCATTTGCATATTTGGTTTTTTTTTTGTTTGCGCTCATACGCTTTAAAACGATTTAAGGAATTTTACAACGAAAAAAAGAGAAAAAATAATCAACGATTTTCTTTTTATTATTGGTTGTTGGCCATTTTTTCTTTTTATTTATTTGTTTTTGTTTTTTTAATTTTCCACTCGAATTAAATACGAATTTTCTTTTTACTGTTTTTAGGTGGTTTAACTAACTGACATAAGGGACAAAAAAGAAAAATAGGATACGCATAAGCTCAAAATATATACAAATAAATAGAGACACTCAAGAAAAATCTGCTGGTTTTATGCTTGCGAAAGGTACCCGCAAGCCGGATTTATTCTGTCAATAAAGCGGTAAGTTTTATGAACCTTTTTTTTTAGATTTTTTTAGATTTTTAAGTTATCATCTGTAGAACTGAATACAATGCTTGCATTTGGTAGAGTTATGTTCCTATACAAAGAAAGAAAAGGGCAGTGGAGTTGGTGTTATCAAATAAACTACACGTTCCAATCTTATTTCTATGTGTATGTACATTAGAGTGGTCCAAAATTGCATGAAGAAAATAAAGTTCTACCAAAATCTCCATTTAATGTGACTGTACTACGGAAATCTATGCGCAAAATTTTGCCTTAAAGTTTAGAGGTTACGCAAATGCCTCCAAATTTCTCTCTCCTTTTACATCCGTAATTTTTAGAAAGTCCTTAATGAACAAGAAATACATTTTTTTAACATTAAACACGGGAACACGTATTGTGTATTTTTTTATAGAGGAAACACATATTTTTTCTTGGAATAAAATCATAAAAATTAACTTGTTTCGCAATGATTTGTTGATTTTTAAATTTTTGGACTACCTTACTGTACATGCAATCTATAAACTTAGGGTCCTATCTTTTGTAAGTACATACATATATGCATGTACTTATTTGTACTTGCATAGGCATATTCCGAAGGAATTTTTGCTCGAGATAATTGACTCGCCGACTTATTATTTTTTTATCTACTTTGAAATTGCAAATATTCATATTGTTAATTAATACATATTACATACAAATAAATAATAGTCCACCTTCAAAAGTGGCTATGTGAAATTTTTTCAATATTGAGTTTTAATGGAGTGTGTAGTACGAGTATTTAAAGTTAAACAAGGTCCATTACAAATTTATTGCAAAATCCTTTCGTATTCTGAAAAAAAAGCATTAAATAAAAAATACACTTTCACAAGTCTCTATGTTGCATTTATAGTATAAATATAAATTTTATACACTTTCAAAAGTCTCTATCTAAACTTGGTCACTCATACGCCCTGGCACACGCTGGTGTCGCCTCATACAAAGGGCACTCAAAATTCTAAAGCCATTTTATTACCACTAGAAACGCTTTATCTATACTACAAGAGTAAATTTTAAATGTCTTAACCCATTAATGACCCTCTTTTAACCCAGTGATGACTCTTTGTTTTGAAGAAGTATTATAATATTTTTCTGCTTCTTAATTGGCACGTAATCGTCTAGAGTCTAGACGATTTTGACCGAGTTCAATAAATCGCGCCATACACTTCTGTTTCGTGATGTCTCGCGCGCAAATTGGAAATACCACGTGAAGCACAGTCGCCCTCTGGTCGATCTTCTCAACGTGGTAGAGGTCTCCCTTTTCCGCCGTTTACGAACAGTTTTCTGCGCTAGGTGAGAGAGGGATGGAGGTTTTGTAACAAGAAACGCACACCCATAAGAAAAATGACTTTTTATATGCGTATTATATGCTTTTCAAGCTACATATGTGAAATATTTAATAGGCATGGGTAACACTGCGCTGGCGCCAACCCTGGTGTTATTGCGCTAACTCCGATTTGGAAAATGCGCCAACTCAATGTAGCGCCAACTCAATGATGCGCTATTGCAATATAACACTGACTCAATTTCGTGCGCTAACACCAGCACCAATATAGCGCTAGTGTAAAATGGCACCACCACAAAGCCAATAACAGCACAGCGTATATGACACCGTCACAATTATGTATGCTAACGCCAATACCGAACCATCGCTAATACGAAAGGGTATTGATATTTTAGTTTCACAAATAAAGAAGACAAAATTGACATTATCTGTGAATAGGAGAGAAAAATATAATACAAAATAAATTAAATAAAATATTTATTAGCATATAGTATATTTTTGTTACGCATGGTAAGGCGATATAATGCGCCCGGACCCGGAATCTTTCTTTTTAATAGGGTGGAGCCGACCCTCGTATTTCATAATGAAGATGCCGAAAAACGAGATGCCAGCATATTTTCACAAATATACGCAAATTATTTTTAAAATTAAATTTAATTGTGGCACAATTATTCTGCCAGCGTGTATGTCAAAAGAAATAAAACGGGTATAGTAGACAGTAAGAAGCGAACAAGTGTTATTTATCGATTATTCCATGGCAGTTGCGCTAAAGGTGTTATTGCGCCAGAACCGTGCGCGGCGCCACGGTTGGCGCTGGTGTTATTGTATCAGCGCCAAAAAAATTGCGCCATTACCCATGGCTAATACTTAACATTGAATTGCAAAAATCTGTCATGTTACGATTTTATTTTTTATATCGTTAAATGCCTTATGGGCTCAGCTTTCAGGTAGTAAGAAAAAATATTCAAATAAAATAGAGCTTGAGGCCGTAGTGGTTTTTTCTACAAGTAATTTGTGGCTTAATGGGAAAAATTTACATAGCCACTTTTGAAAGTGGACTACTCATGTGTTAATATGTATGTAAAAGCGTCTTGTTATATATTGTTATCTGCTTTACGCAGAATACATTAAATTCTTTGCGATTTCTTAACGTACATATATGCGTTTTCTTCTTGCTTCTTCTTTCCTCTTCAAGCTTTACATAATAGCACGTACATACATATGTGCATTAGGTTGGTCCAACTTAAAATGTTTTTCAGTCTCACATCCTAAATCGATTATAGTACGGCTAAAGATACCACATATAAATTTTGGTCTCGATAGGAGCTTGATAAAGCGTGTCGCACAGAGCTCTCATATGCTAATATGAACTTTGATAACTGTGCGACAAAAATTTATGTTTGGTATCTTCGACTAAAATTTGCATCGAGCTAGGCGGCGAGGTTGAGCAGATATGTTATACAATTAGTCTCCATAGTATGGAGTCCATACATTTGTGGACCACCCTAATGTGCATTTATGTATACCATTTCACATTTCACATTTTATTTTTCATTGAATCTCGATTCGCCAACGATCCGAGAATATACAAATGCGCGAATCGCTAATGATAGGTGACTGGCCTGGGAATTCGGATTCGCCGATATAATATAATCAGAGAAGCGAACTCGTCTCGAATTCGAGGCGAATCCGCTGTGTTTATTGGGTACATATGTATGTATGTATAGGTTAGTTTTTAAAGTCTGATAGCGTGTAGGCGCGAATAATGCGAAATACATACATTTTTTCTTTTACATACTCTTGTTTTTTTATTTATATGTAAATATGTATTAATTATCTGTATCTGCGGAAGGATTTCATAAGCATACAAATCTTTGATTTAATGATTGTATAATCTCTTCAATTTCTATTTATTTATTATTAATAAAAGACTTTAAAGATTACATTAAATGAAAATATTTCGAGAAAGAATTGAAGGCGTGGTGGCCGTTGTGACTGCTGTTTTAATACTCATCTCTTCTCTTCGCTTTGTCTCTCTTTGTTTCTGTTTGACAGCTGGGCAAAGGTTGCCGGTTAGACTCATGTTATCAAGGTTGCCGTTGTTGCTTACAATTGTTTATTGAAATTTTATGGCAACATTTAAAGCCAAAACGCAATATGCTGGATTGCTCTGATGGCTTACATTAAATTTCCTCTGCTTCTTTCGATTTTGTTCTATCGATGCGATGCTAATTATTTATTATCTCGCACTCAATTATAACTTGCATTTCAATGACTTCTCTGTGTGACGACATTCATCATTTAGCATTTTGTTATTGAGGCAAACTTTGTATTTGTATTTTGTTTGTTGTTAGTTTCTTTGTTTTTTGTTTATTTAATTGGCAAAGCATGACTCTTTCTTCTCATTGCTTTCAATTTTTTTATATCAAACAATTTTAAGGCTAATTAAATTATTATTTTTTTTTTTATAAAATTGTATGCAAATGCAAACGTGAATCAAAAGGGAAATATAATGTACATATGTTAAAGTTCTTTGGCATAAATCCAAATTGCAATGATGATTGTGGTGGAATCAGTGAATTTCTATAAGAAACACTATTTTGTTGTTGTCGTTGTTGTTTGATGCAATAAATCTAACATCGCATATGTACGTTTAAACAACCTACCAATTAAAATTGTCTATGCATCTTGTATGTACTTAGATACTCGTACATACATAAAAGCGAGCAGGCAGCAACAGAGCCAAAATGTTGCTCATACGCCGTGTGTACTATTGACAATTGCCGTTCATACAATGTAGGCACATGTCCATTTGTGCATGTTTTTTTACGTTGTTGTTATTGCTGTTTTATGTTCAAGTGCTTTGTGCTGTGCACGCTCGGCCGCATTTGAGTGACACACACACACGCATTTATACACACATACATACCTACTTACGTATGACAGTTGCTGCTTCACCTGAAATGGCTGGCCCTTCCGTTTTGCCTAACAAATGTCTTTAGATAATATTTTTTTTCTTTGGTTGCAATTTGGCGCTGATTGCTTGAGGTAAAGGAGTGCGCTTCTATACGTTTCATATATATGTATGAATTTATGTATGACTTTGTTGTTGTGTGATTAGGTGTGTGTGTGTGTGTTTGTGTTGCTGTGACGTGACAGGAAATGTGCTCAAGTGTTCATTGGATTGTGCCACGACAAAAAACTATGAAAATAATTAGAAATCTTAAGAATATGTTCGCTCTGCCGTTGGCACAGTTTCTTTCTGGTTTTCTTTTGTTTTTTTTTTTCTCTTTTTTCTTTTTAAACATTCACACTTTTAATTCGAATGACCGCAATTGCTATGTAGTTGCAACTTTTATAAAGTGTTTTTTGCGTTTTAATAGCAACAACGAAAAAAAAGAAAGAAAGTGAGTGACTGGGTGATTGTGTTGTTTTATTTGTAATAGAAAGAGGTAAATAATCAGCGCATTGCAAAAAACCAAGTCAAGTTGTGACCCCAGGGGTTCTAGGTGCACAAATACACACATGCGCTCACATATGTACATACATATGTACTCACTCAGCTGCACGTTCAAATTCGTTATTCGTGCTCTATGACTTTTGGGATTTTGTAAAAAAATTAGGCTATGCGGTGAATTGCAATTCAGTTCCATTTCAAGTCGACGCGACGCGATTCTGCTGAGATTTATTAACGCAGTTTTTTTTTAAGTGTATGTTTTGGCATATAGCGAGTTTCCATCAGTTATCTAAAAAACAAACAACCTAGAACCGTCGTGTTCGGCGCGCTCTTTACTAAACATATCCGATGAACATCTGCTGATACAATTTTCTTATACATACTTTTTATTTGTTACCCCCGTTGTTTATTTTTGATGTTGTGTGTGCTAATTTTTCTATTTATTCTAAATATTCAAATGATTACAATGTTAGGCGAATGCAAATCAACGGAATTGTCAATAAGTGTAATGCATCAACTGGCGATCTATCGCTAATGGGATATTCAATCATTAGTTCTCAAGTCATACGAATGTATGTATGTATGTACATATCGTCGTACCATACGAAAACTAGCATACGATTTTTTTGGCTGACGAAAACAATTCAACAATTTCGTTTAAACAACAACAATTTTAATGTAAAAACAGTATATAATTACTGCTACTTTTCGTCGGCGAAAAGTCAAATGTGCTACTTTTCGTACAGAATTTTTTAATTGCCAGCTTTCGTCAGAAATTTTAAATGTGCTAGTTTTCGTATGGCACGACGATATATGTACATACATATATTTCCTTGCGATTCGAAATTGAAGCTTAATATTTATGTTCTTCATCGCTGCATCGAACAGTCGAAGAAAAATAAATGTAATGTCGCCTTTCATGAACAAAACACTCGGGAAATTTGCCATTGAAGTTGTGCGCAGTTTTTATGCTTTGTTTGGTAAAGTTTAACAACATATATGTTGTAAACTATAAGCCTCCACGGCAAGTTTTGATTTCAGTTTTGCCATCTGTGAGAGCCTCTCTACCCTCCTGAAATAATGATTTTTCTCGGGGTGTGCTTCCTTAATGGAAAGCAGACCCAAACGCTTCCCCCAACGTCCACATCCACACCATACTTCGTCATTCCGCGCAGAACGGCCATAGTTTGGCCGAAAAGTGTGCAAAGTAGAAAAACCAAAAAAGGGACTTTTATCTATTTAAGTACATATATCCTATACCGTATTTTACGCACTTAATAGGGCAAGACAATATTATCATTCAAAAAAAAAAAATAGCAAAAACGAAAATCGAGCGCAAAACAGTAGCCATGGGTAATGGCGCAATTTTTTTGGCGCTGATACAATAACACCAGCGCCAATCATGGCGCCGCGCACGGTTCTGGCGCAATAACACCTTTAGCGCAATTGCCATGGAATAATCGATAATAACACTTGTTCACTGCTGACTGTCTACTATACCCGTTTTATTTCTTTTGGCACAATTCTGCTTACATACACGCTGGAAGAATAATTGTGCCACAATTAAATTTAATTTTAAAAATAATTTGCGTATATTTGTGAAAATATGCTGGCATCTCGTTTTTCGGCATCTTCATTATGAAATACGAGGGTCGGCTCCACCCTATTAAAAAGAAATATTCCGGGTCCGGGCGCATTATATCGCCTTACCATGCGTAACAGAAATATACTATATGCTAATAAATATTTTATTTAATTTATTTTGTTTTATATTTTTCTCTCCTATTCACAGATAATGTCAATTTTGTCTTCTTTATTTGTGAAACTAAAATATCAATACCCTTTCGTATTAGCGATGGTTCGGTATTGGCGTTAGCATACATAATTGTGACGGTGTCATGTACGCTGTGCTGTTATTGGCTTTGTGGAGTGGTGCCATTTTACACTAGCGCTATATTGGTGCTGGTGTTAGTGCACGAAATTGAGTCAGTGTTATATTGCAATAGCGCATCATTGAGTTGGCGCTACATTGAGATGGCGCTAATTGAGTTGGCGCTAATTGAGTTGGCGCTAATTGAGTTGGCGCATTTTCCAAATCGGAGTTAGCGCAATAACACCAGGGTTGGCGTCAGCGCAATTGCGCGGCGCAGCGCAGTGTTACCCATGCCTACAAAACAGTATGGGCGCGTGTTGCTGTGCGACGACAACGAAAACAGCTATATATGTACAAGTATTTAATGACTAGTAGAACATGTGGGCAAATATTTGCAAATTCCATTCAGACATTCACATTTATGTGTGTTTTTAATATCGCCAATTTTTCTACACATATACACGTTATGACTTGGTATCTATGTATATATGCATTCATACTTATATACATACATATGTATATTTGTATGTTTACATAGGTATTTGCTGTAAGACTACACAACTTTTTTTTTTTATGTATTACTCAAATAAATAGTAAAATTTGCTGAAGAAATTTTTATTCTTTGATTTTAAGCGTGGCAATTTTTAATAAAAAAATATTTTTGTAAGAAGTAAGCTAGTATATAGGTAAATGCGTTCAACGTGTGTATGTACATATGAAGGTACATAGTCGTCGTAGGTAAATTGGCGTATGGTTTCAACATAACAGTGCTGTGTAGGTGCATGTGGTGTGAGTTCTCCAAACTTCCCTGCAATAACTGTGCAGTAGGCATATAGCTTTTTACAATTTTTGCAAATACGAAAAACGGCATACCATAGTCGAATAGAGCATAAAAAAGTATGAACCCCATTTATTTTTTTTTTTGCGAAATTGCAAAAAAGTTTCCGCGCAAAACGAATTTACTTTTTTATCAGAACTGCTGAATAAAACAAAAAGTTTTCTATAGTGTACACGTTTTTCTTCATAATAATAGATATTTATTTAACTAATAATCTTGCTATTATTCCAAACGCCTTTTAATGGACCTAAGGGAAGTGCCCCACCCACCCCAAACTAATTTTTCTTCAGAAAATTCTGATTCAATATAATAAGAACCCTGCAAGAACTGTGCAGGTCATTTGACCGGTCATATGACCGGCAGGCATGACCAAAAGTTTTGGGATATTTCCTATCACATTCTTAAGGGCATCGGTAACTTTTGTGACCGTTTCATTCATCACGTTCCCGTATGTGTATTTTCAAATTCCATTCTATCCTTATCTATCTCATTGGTTTTGAACTTGGCTAGAACACATACGAGTGCAAATGTGTTGGTAATATTATATTTTTGTAATAGTGTTAGTACTTTCGGTCACACAATTCTAGCAGGGAACATAGCTGTGCGTTTTTGAACCGAAATCACCTAAAAATGTGATACTCATTACTTGTACAATATTTGCCACCACGTGGTGGTATGCCAAATTTTTCGTCAACATTTGTTATATGCCTACTGTGCAGGTCATTTGAATGGTCATATGACCGGCTGGCATGACCAAAAGTTTTGGGATATTTCCTATCACATTCTTAAGAGCATCGGGAACTTTTGTGACCGTTTCATTCATCACGTTCCCGTATATTTCTTCTTCTCTCAAATAAGTAAAAATATAAAAAAAGAAGTGGAAACAGAATAAAAATAAGAGAGCGACATTTAAAAGAAGAAGAAAAAGATAAAGTAAAATCAAAAGAGAGAAAAAGAATGAAAAAGGAAAAAGTAAAAGAAGAGGAAAAAAGAAAATAAAGAGGATTAGAAGAAGAGGAAGATGAAGAAGAAGAAGAGAAGAAGGAAAGGAAAAAGAAAAAGAAAACGAAGAAGAAAAGGAAAAGGAACCGAAGAAGAAAAGGAAAAAGAAAAAGAAGAAAAAGTAAAAGTAAAATAAAAACTAAAATAAAAAGAAGAAGAAAAAATAAAAAAGAAGAAGAAGAAGAAAAAGAAAAATAAAAAGAAATAAGAATAAAAAGAAGAAGAAAAAGAAAAAAGAGAAAAAGAATAAAAATTGAAAAAGGAAAAGAAGGGGAAAAAATAAAAGAAAAGGAAAAGAAGAAGAGGAAGAAAAAGAAAAAGAAAAAGGAGAGGAAAAAGAAAAATAAAAGAAAGACGAATAAGGAAAGGAAAAGGAAAAAGAAAGGAAAAGAAAAAGCAAACGAAGAAGAAAAGTAAAAAGAGAAAGAAAAAGAAGAAAAGTAAGAAAAAATAAAACTAAAAGAAGAACAAAAATAGAAATAAAAAGAGGAAGAAAAATAAAAATAAAAAAGAAGAAGAAAAAGAAAAAGAAAAAAAGAAAAAAAAAAAAAGAAGAAAAAAAATAAAAAGAAGAAGAAAAGAGAAGAAAAAAATAAAAAAGAAAAGGGAGAAGAAGAAAAAGAAAAAGAAACAGAAAAAGAAGAAGAAGTAGAAAAAGAAAAAGTAAAAGAAAAATATAAAAGAAGAAAAGGAAGCAAGGTACAAGTAAAAGTAGAAGAAGAACACAAAATACTCAAAACAACAAGAAAAAAACCTACACTGAGAGAAAAAAAATATATGGAGGGGTCAAAGAAATTGTTTACCTATTTTGAACAATACTTTCTTTGTTTTGAGTAAATTTTCCTTAAAACATGTTAAAAGGTTTATAAAATATTGTTGTTACATGCGTTACCATGGTTTCATATACTTGTTTTGAAAAAATTCATACATTAAAATAATGAAAAATTCTTTAAGCGCCATTCCATTCCCAACTTTCCTTGTTTTGAAGACTTGATTTCTTTAATTTTGAGAAATTAAATTCCCATACAAATCCCCATGGCAACGAATTTGTTTGAATGTTTTTTTATGTTTTTTCCACATTTTTGAGAAAATTTACACAAACCAAAGAAAATTTTGTATTGGGACGCGTGTTCAAAATAAGGAAAATTATGTCTTTGATCGAGAGAAATTTTTTTTTTGAGTGTATTTTCGCTGTTTAGTCGCAAGAAAAATTCTAGAAAAACTCTTGAGTTTTGACAACTGACGGCAGGCACTCTAGTATAAATAAAGATAAATAATTTTTGCATTAATTTTAAAGCCAATTATTAATTTTTTTCTTTGTTTTCCCAAAATTTCCGATAATTTCCTGTGGAGAGTTCTAATATATTTTGTACATAAAACGCAGCATTACCCCTTTGATAGAAGAACGAATGAAGAAAAAAAAAAATAATAATAATAATAATTACCACCGTCACGAAAGCATGACGCAACTCAATTAACTTTCTCACATATTTGATCATATTTTTCCAACTATACATGACGCTGCAGTGCTGAAGTACGTACATATTTACAATCCAAAAATATACTTTTGTTATTTAAAAATAGTTTGTTTCTGCTGTCAGTGCAGTCAGACTTCTTATTACATACATACATATATGTACATATGTACGTACATACATACATATGTGTATGTAATACTTAATGCCTAATTCCTATAATTTTTTCGGATACGCCTTAATAAACTTGACTTTATAAAATCAGGACAAGGCAGAAGCTAATCTGCACCACTTCTAAAATATTTTTATTACTTAATACCAGAATGCAGTTCTATGTTTTGGACAACATCGTTGGGAGAAGTGCATCTAAGAATTACATATATGTATTCATATTTATTTATTAAATATAGCAAAAGAAAATTTTTTACAATAAATTTTCTTTAACCCATATAATGACGTATTCCTTCTCGTTGCTTGAAGCTAATCAGTTTGTCGATTTTTTTTACTTAAACTTTTCTTACACATTTTCAACATTCATTCTCAATCATACAACAGTTGTTTTACGCCTTCCGTTCTGCCACAGCGCTCGTTCAAACTAGCTTAGTGTACTCGCCTACAAATTTTACTTTAACAAAAAGCAACTAAACACCTTAATTATTTGGTTAGTGAGTCGTTAACCTCGAACCTCATGCATGCGGTCATTCACTTTCACGCGATGGCTCATACCACAAAAGAAAAAAATTTTCACAATTGGGTTTTCCATAAATTAATTGTAGGTACTACTCTTTCCTTTTTACTTGGTGGAAATGCGCATGTCGCGAGTTTTTCATTCGTCACTGTCACAAAAAAAAAAAAACAAAAAAAAAACGAAACAAAAACAACGAACATCACTTACTTACCTTAAACTGGCAGCGAAAAGTGAAAACAGCAAAGGGATAACCATGCCCAACTAACCTTAACCTTGAATTCAACAATTGCTGCACCAGCACATTATTCGATATATGTACAAAAATACATATGCACATACATATGTACGTATTCCTTTACCCATTTTCTTGCACCTTATTTCTTACAGCCTTGAGCTGTGCTTGCAGAAACATAAATTCGCTTTTTTGCTCGTTTCGTGTTTTCGCATTTCACGGTTTGTATGAATTTCATTATTATGACTTGACTGCATTCCGATAATAATCACAAACTCTAGGCTGCAAGTAAAACGGACTTGCAACTTTATACCCAACGTGCGAAACATTTTAGCGCTCAAGCGACCTTAAAAATACTATTTCTTCTGACCACTAAAGCTAAAACAGGGGTCAAAATAAGCCTTTCGTAGCGGTGCTAGATGGTTAAAATGTTCTACAAAATTATTTGCCATAAAATTTTAGTAGGAGTCTCCTCAGAAAAAACCTTTGTAAAATGAACCTAGAAAAACACAGGAAGTGGAAAACTTATATTCCTCGGTATGCTAAATGTGTTTTCTTTGGGGTTCTACTGAAGCGATCGGTGGATTTTTTTTTGTCCATATATTTACATAGGGCGAGACGGCCTAATGTACATACATATGTGTGCACATAATTACGTAAAATCCGATTACATTTATGCATACATACATATAAACATATGTCCATACAAATGTACGTAATAAATCACACATAATAACTGCCACCAAAGGGCAATAACTACGCACACATAACCATGGCAATGGCAATGGCAATGGCAGTGGCAGTGGCCAATAGAAAGTATCTACATTCATACATACATGCATGTGTACATATGTACGTGTCGTTGCTGCATGTGAAGGCAAACTAAAACAATAATACACTTGTAGCTTAGGTGAGTATCCAAAGAGAATAGTACAATACATTATATCCTTTTTTTGGATTTGTTGTGTAAAAATATTTGCGCTAAAACAGCGCAAAGATCTACATATCTAAATGCTGCCAAGTTTGAACATATTGCTTGCTATTTGTTTTTTCTTAAAACTCAACACACCGATTTAATGTTTACTTCGTTTTAACTTTTTCTTCTTTGCCTTTGCTTTCGTTCCGGGAATATTCGCCGCAAAAAGGCTTACGTTTATAACTCTTAAATCTGTATGAATGTCTGTTTGCGTGTTTGCATCTTTTTGCCTCTCCAAGCAACCACATTTTTGTTTTCTTAAACATGTGTAAGTATTTAGCCGTGGGGCCAACGTTGCGTATGAGTAACATTTAGTGGCAGCCGCAATTTTGCTTCGCTCAGTGTGTGGCCCAAGGCAGTAGGGCGGTATTTTATTATCACAAGTACATACATACATACATATGTACACACAAATGTACCTTCTCTTAAACAATGTATGTATGTATGTATGTAAATGTCACATTTCATTTCCAAAGCACCATTCTGTTGCGTCGCTTTTTCTGCTTCCATTTCTTCAAATGTAGAAAAGAACAGCCCTGTAGCTGCTAAGCCAACAACAACCTACGCAAAATGTGCGCTGCTCGCTTTTGCTTTTGCTTTTGCGTTTTTCTGTTTCGGTCTGCTTTGTTTTTTCTCATTTTCTTGTGCTATCCACAGCATTTTATTTGAGTATGTATATATGTATGTGCAGCTGCTCTGACGTATGTACATACCTATTATTCACCACATTTTGAGCACCGCCCAAACCCCCTCTACCACCTACCGGCGTGTGCTTACCTCTTGGGTAGGTATATCTATGATTTTTATGTTGATTGACGCAAAGCGCCCAACGGCGGGCGATTACTTTGATTTGTGCGTATTGAAATATTGAAATATTGGATTTGGTTAGTTGTGATACATATGTATGTAGATAAATTTATGTATGTTTGCAAAACAAATTTAGTTTTATAGACTAGCAAATACTTATGTATGCCTACTTATTCAGAAATTGAAGTATTTCCTGCGACTTTTATCGTTCTGAAGCTCTTAAAAAATCCCATAAATGGAAATTTATTGGAATTAATAGCTATGGAAGTTCTAACCATTCTAAAATTGATCTTAGACCATTATACTTGAAAATAGCGCTTATTACAAAAAATCCCTAAAAGGGAAATTTTTGAAATTTTTAGCGAAGGAAGCTCTAACCATTCTAAAATTGATCTTAGACAATTATACTTGAAAATAACGCGTTTTACAAAAAATCCCCAAAAAAGGAAATTTTTGGAATTAATAGCGAAGGAAGCTCTAATCATTCCAAAGTTCATATTTGAACTTTACCTATTTGAAAATATTACAAAAATCCCAAAAAGGGAAATTTTAAAGAAATTCAAATGTATGTAGGTATGTACATATGTATCTATGTATATATTTTGAGGTCCTATTTAGCCTGTTAAGCGGGTATAACATGCAACTTTTTCATCGGACCTTGTGTCTTTTACTAAAAGATCCATTCATAAAAGTTTATGAAGTCTTGAGCATGGCCGGGATCTTACTGTTCGTTCTTAATCTGACTACGACCGAAAGCCAATCGCCTTTAAAATAAATAAAAAAAACAATTCAAATTTTTTTATAGGTAAAACCTTCTCCAGCTGTTATTGTAGCAGCTGCCTGAATATTTCAATGCCGTCCTTCTTCTCTAGTTATGTATAAGCTTAGTTTACATAAGAAGTAATAAATATGTAAATATAATACATACATATACATATGTATAATATAATTCTGATAAAAACTATATTTCATTTGCATTCTCCTTTTTCTATCATTCTAGATGTTTTTATACATTCGACTACGCCAACTGTTTAAGCAAATGCGTTTGCAATCAACAAAACTGAGCTGTTGACTAGTTTTTTAGATATTGATGATACATACTTATTTATTGATATTGAAAAAGGAAGGACATACTAAATAAATAACTACATAATTAACAAAACTCATATTGCCGTCCATTCGCCAAAGCTAATTCAAACTACAGAGCAACACAAATTGGTTGTTTCCTTCTGAAAGTCATGATGCTTTTAATAAATTTTTATATATAAAAAAAGAGAGAATAAAAAAAAATTATTTTCAAAAGATTTTAAAATCGCATTAAAAATCCGTACTAAGCAAAGGAGAAACACACGATTAAAGGCGAATAAAACCATATTTTTAACATTTTACGTGCGGCTTATTTTTTGTGGATTGTTTAAAGATTTTTTAGACGAACCAGTGATACCAGTGATAGCAGTAGTTAGTACAAGATGGGGAGAAAGAAAATACAAATATCACGCATTACAGATGAACGTAACCGACAGGTGAGTAAATACATATTTATTTTATGTATGTACATATGTGTGTACATGTAGATTATACAACAAAAATAAATAAATAAACAATAACTGAATAGAAAAGAAAGAAAAAAAAATAAACAAAAAAAAAAAAATAAATAAAAAATAAATAAACAAAAAAAAAAAACAAAAAAAAATAAAAAAACTAAAAAAAAAAAAAACAAAAATAAAAAAAAATATAAAAGACAAATTTTGTTGTGTTTTGTATGTAAATACGTATATGTGTGTACATACATATATTGTATATTTGCATTGCCTTGCAAACACCAACGGTGTGTACTATAGGTACACATTAGGGTGGTCCCCAAATATGTATATGGAGACAAATTTCATAGCATATTTCCTCAAACTCACCCCTCGGTCGATGCTAATATATTCGAAGATACCACATATAAAATTTTGGTCCCGATCGGTGGCGGTTAAGGGGTGTCGCACAGGGATCAAAGTTCAGATTACCATATAGGTACATATGTACGCGTAAAGCCCAAAAAATTAAATTAAATTTGTTTATATCGAATGAAATCGATAGTCTTGCACTCAAAGATACTATAAATTAATTTTGGTCCCGATCGGTGGCGATTCTCGGGCGTCACACAGGGGTCCCATTTGGTTATCTGAACTTTGACCAGTGTGCGACACCCCTTAACCGTCTCCGATCGGGACCAAAATCTGTATGTGGAATCTTTGATCGTGCTTTAACCGATTTAGAGGGTGAGACTGAAAAAAAATCTTTATTTAATTTAAAGGACCACCCTAATACACATGTATGTACATATGTATATTGATTGACGCTTCCTGCCGCTGTCCTGCCTCGGTGTCGTACTAAAATCGATTGATTGAAAATCAAGGCTGGACGGCATATCGACAGACATTGCCTTCCTAATTCTCAATTACCTACATACGTACATACATACATACATATGTACGTAGATACGTGCAAGCCATGTTTGTTAGTTATGTACATATGTATGTAGGCGCAAATTATGGAAGGAAGTAGGAAAGCATTATTGCATTTTAATAGCACACGTACAAAGTTCAAGGATGTACATATATATATATATTCGCAATGCATACTAATATATAAATAGCATACACACGCACATACATACCTACATGCTTGGAAAAGAACTAGAATTAATTACATAATTAATTACGAATTAGCTTTTACATTGCGTTTAATCTGATCTTATTCTCTTTTTTTTCGTAATTTCATCAACACACAGGTTACGTTTAACAAACGCAAATTTGGCGTAATGAAGAAAGCTTACGAATTGTCGGTTTTGTGCGATTGCGAAATTGCGCTTATAATATTCTCATCCAGTAATAAATTATATCAATATGCCAGCACTGATATGGACAAAGTTTTGCTCAAATATACCGAATATAATGAACCGCACGAGTCGCTCACGAATAAGAATATAATTGAGGTAAGTGAAATTGAAAGTGAAATTGGATTGAATTGAAGCGAATTTACTCTACATATTTACTTAATTACCGTTTTTCCGCATTAATCTTCTCTTTCCCAATTGCACAGAAGGAGAATAAAAATGGTGTCATGTCACCGGATTCACCTGAACAGGAAGCCGACTTTACACTAACGCCCCGCACTGAAGCCAAATACAATAAAATTGATGAAGATTTCCAGTTAATGATTCAACGCACACAAATGGCTGGAGCGGGTGGGGGTGCGGGTGCTGGTGCATCCGGCCGCAATTTAGGCAATACGAATTATACGCTGCCTGTGTCGGTGCCAGTGCCGGGCTCTTATGGCGATGCAATGCTGCATTCGAGTCCGCAAATGTCCCACCATCAAAACATCAGCCCACGACCGTCGAGTTCAGAGACCGACTCAGGTGGGATGTCCTTAATAAGTTAGTATAGAAACCACATTCATTCATTTTAATGTTATCGTTCGTTATGTTCAATTAATGGTTTGTTGTTAATTGTTTGTTTGTTGTTTATTATAGCATTTTCAGTTGAAATTAAACCTTTTACAATTGAATTGAAACCTTTTTCAAGTGAAGTGAAACCTTTTTCAAGTGAAGTGAAACCTTTTTCAAGTGAAATGAAACCTTTTTCAATTGAATTGAAACCTTTTTCAATTGAATTGAAACATTTTTCAGTTCAAATAAAAACTTTTTCAATTGAAATTAAATTATAAAAAAATTAAATTTCAAGTGAAAACTATTTCAATTCCATTGAAAAAGCTTTCATTTGACTTTAAAAAGCTTTCATTTGATTTAAAAAAGCTTTCATTTGAACTGAAAATGCTATATTTTATGCTGTTCGTTAAAGTTGGTTGGTATACATTTTTATTTAATTTTTTTTTGTTCTACTTTGTTGGAATGTTTTTTTAAGCGTTTGCGCGTTTGCTTGTGTTTGTTTTGCCTGCATTTTTTATTTTTTATAATCAATTTTAATTTTATTTGTTTTTTTTTCATGTATCATTTTGTTACACTTTTCTCATTTTTGTCTGAAAAAAAAATTTCCTTTAATTTACTCATTGTTGCACCTAAATAAGCTTCTAAGTATGTAACTGAAGATTTTTTTTATTTAGAAATGTGTAATGTACATACAATTTTGCACTTGGCATTTGCAGCACTTTGGTCACACAGTTTACACTATGCAACACAGTTTTCAAATTTGAAAATTCTTCTTGCATAACAAAACTATGTTTGCCACCTGTTTGAAATTTATTATATACATAGCTCACTAAAATTAAAAAAAAATCAATTAAATATTACAGTGCGGGTATCAGTTTGAAGGTCATTAGAAAAGCTGTTCGCCGGAAATATTTTTGTTAGGGTTGCCACCTTTTTAAAAAAAACTTTCAATTAAATAAATTAAAAATTTTATAGCATATTGTGCATTTAAAAAAATATAGAAATTTTCATTGCAAAACAAACTTTTTTTTGGGTTGCCAACTTTTTTAATTTTTTTTTTGCTCAATAAAGTTTGAAAAAATCAATTAAGTATTACAATATGGGTATCAAGTGATGATTGGCGTTTTTTGTTGTTGCATGCGCTTCATTTATGTATGTTTGTTTATATGCATTATAACCATTAATTCCTTTTTTTTTTTATTATTTATTTCTTTTTTCCTTTTTAAGTTTTGTTGTTCGCTTTCATTTCGTTGATTTTATTGTTGCACACATTTAACACTCTAGTAGTTTTTGTACTGCTGCTTCTATATAATGAAGTAAAGCGCAATAAACACCGTTTATATTATTTTTTTCGGTTGTTATATTTTTTTCTGTTATTCTCAAGCATTGCAAATCAAAATTTTTCTCTTTCTCTTTTTTTCTTTACATTTACAAAACTATCCATCAAACATTATGACATTTTATCTCGAATTAAAAAAAAATCGCGACAAAATATGTACGTACGACAACAACAACCAACAACAACACAGTCTATCCATCGGGTTCCATGTTGGAGATGTCAAATGGTTATCCGCATTCACATTCACCGCTTGGTGGATCGCCCAGTCCAGGGCCGAGTCCAGGTTTAGGTGGGCATCATCATCTTCAAACGTTTCAAAATTACTAACTAAAATCGCTAATCATACATGCATATCTGCATATATACATAATTGTACAAATATTCAGTTTAACACACTGTTCTTTTAATTTACTACCTATAATTGTATGTATGTTTGTATGTATCTATGTGAGCATCTTTTCAAAGCATTTACATGTCAATTCATTTCTCACTTACGTATTTGGGTTGCATTTAAGGCGGATTCATCGTTCGAGTTCAGAACTAAAGTTGAATTTGAGTTAACTAATAAAAATAGTTCAGAACTTTTCGGAATTCCTCTCACACTCCGAAAACACAACAACAACCACATGGAAAAAAAGTTCTGAACTCGAACGATGAACCCGCCTTTAAGGTATTATTTATTACGTGATATGTATGCAAATACCAAAGCTTGTCTTATTATTATGTTTTATTTTTGCTTAACAAAGTTTATGTATGCTTGTACTTATGTACATAAGTATGTATGTATATGTAATTATGAACTATATAAACCCTTATAGGCTTGAGAGACGACAGTGATAAACCTTATTACCACAACACTTAATTCGATAAAAAATTTACCCCGACAGACGGCAGCGATAAACCGGATTACCAACGCTCTGTCCATTTTTCTATCAGAATTCGCTCGTCCTGTTCCGTCCACACTGACCGCTTTTTACGATTTGATATCTAAAATATACGAAAGGAAATTTTGTTATATTTTTTTTTATATACAAATAGTATATATTTAAATTATTCCCTTATTACTTTTTGCACTTGAATTCCGATTGTTTTGTTTACTTTTGGCAATTCTTTTTCTTCGCTTTCCATTCACGATAGAGATTTTTCGACAGAGTTGCCATTTCAAGCTGTCCTAATCTGCTAAAATTTTTAGGACTAACTCAACGGATAGTCCGGATTACCTCCATTTAATTCTCAAATTAACTCCGAATTATCTGTATAGTGCGGGTTATCGCTGCCGTCTATCAATGCTATTACATACATTTTCGCTTTTTGGCCTTTTTGACTTGCTTACCTAACCAAGTCCCATACCTTCCTGCAAATAAGCTGCTGAATTACTTTTTAAAATCATTTTCATATTATTTGCAATTAACGAAACATTTTTTGTACTAATTTTAGTGATGTCGTCATGCCGTCCAATCAATTAAATTTAAATTTACAAATAGCATACGATTTGTATATGAAAGCTCATTTAAAAATAAGTTTAGTTCAGCACTTCATTTTAGCTTATTAATTTTTTTGTTCACTCACTCGAAATATTAAAAAAATAGAAAAAATAATCAATTATCAAAAATATGTATGTAATTTACAACAACTAACGTGGCGCCATAAATTTAAATTTGCAGCACATCATTTATCACACAAACAACACTCGCCCGGCGGCCAAAATGGACGCGCTTCCAATCTACGCCTCGTCTTACCAACGCCACTCGGTCAAAATATGTCAGCTGCAGATGAGCTTACGTACGGCGATGTGAGTATAGGATTTAATTAAATTAATAAATTAATAATTAAATTAATAAATTAATAAATTAATAATTAAATTAATAAATTAATACTTAAATTAATAAATTCGTGTAAATGCTTCTTTTCGACCAAAAAAAAAAAAACAAACAAAACAGCAGCGACACAATCAGGCCTCGCTCAATACGCCGGTGGTGACGCTGCAAACGCCCATACCCACCATGACCGGCTATACATTTGGGCCGCAAGACTTCTCTATGAGTTCCTCCGATGTTATGAGCTTACAGCCATGGACCACACATCAAGGACTTGTCCAGCACTCGGGGTAGGTACACATTTACTGATATTACTCAGTTAGTGGAATGTGTTTAATTAAAAAAAAAAAATAGTACAAAAATTAGCATTTCTACATACGTACATACATACATACATACATACATACATGTTTCACTAATCTCTCCATCATTCACTTTCAGTCTACCACACTTGGCTGTTTCAAATAGCACGCCACCGCCTGCCACCTCGCCCATCTCGATCAAAGTGAAGTCAGAGCCACAGTCACCGCCACGCGATCTTTCCGGTTGTCATCATCAGCAAAATAGCAATGGCTCGGCGGGCAGTAGCGGTAGCGGCGGCGGCGGCGGCAATGGCGGTGGTGGTGCTTCCAGCAACGTTTCCGCTGCCAATGCCCTCTCGCTTGCCAACATGAATGCGTCAGCAGCCGTGCTATCTGGCGGCAGCATAAATTCAGCGAGCGAACAAGCCGCCAATTTGAGTGTGCTAAGTCATCAGCAACAGCATCTGGTAATGTCCGGCGGCTCAAGACCCTCATCCACGGGGCATTTAACGCCCACACAAGGAGGTAAGCTAACGAATTTTGTTTTTAATAGTTTTTCTTAATTTTCGCTACGTTCTGCAGTTTTTTAATTAATTACTTACTTATTCCTTAGCGTTATGCAATACTTTTTCGTTGTTTTTTTGCTAGCCAGTTGTATAGATTACATATCTGTGCCCGCAAATTAAAGTAGCCTAACTCAAAATATGGTGAACGGAGAAAACTCAATTTTTTGTCAAAATTCAAACCATTGGACCAATTCGGGTTTTTAAAAGGGGAAATAATGGATTTGTAGTATTAGAGAAGGAATAGTTGTGAACCAGAAATCTTAAAGCAAGGTTAATTGCAGAAAATTGTCTTTTATAACTTAAGTGCTTTTATTGGATGCAATTTTTACGAAAAGCAGAATTAACTCGAGTTAAGTTCTTTTATTGTGTCGAATTCTTCCCAATAAGGTTTTTATTTCCATTTAACTCGAGTTAAGTGTTTTTAAGCGTAGACCTACGTTCGAGTCGAAAACGACCCGAAACGATAATTTAAGTGGATATAACTAACTAAGTAGTGGAATTAGAAGTCTTAGAGTTTTTGACTTTTAATTTTTGTTTGAAATGAATGAAATAAAATAAAAATCGTTTCGCTAATCATTGTTGTTTGTGCCTGAAAAAAAATAATCCATAATCCTACGCCGCGGATCGTTTTCAACCCGAACTGAATTTGCGTTTTATTTTACCGAATACTGAAAAAGGCATGGTACTAGGGAAATCACCACAAGAAGCTTGGTTTATCCAGAATTGATTAATGAAAATTCCCAGGCGAGAGGTTCAAAGCTATAACAGCTGGAACCGCCGAAAAAAGGGGCGCGGTAGCACTACTGTTTGATAGAAAATAGCTGGTAATTGTGATTGAATCGACATATAGAGTCATGTGCAAAATACATATATTTATAAACCCAGTGATGAATCTTTATATTCGTTTGTTTTTTTTTTCGTTCAATTAAGGCATGTCTACAGCACACTCCATATGCTTATGACCATGAACCAAAAACTTGTGGTAAATTTTGTCAATGTTAGTATCACCTTGCATGAAGATTTAAAACATAGTACTAATAAAAGAGTTTTGGTTTTGGCCAGGACAGCAATCGCTATAAAAAACGACATGTTTAATATTGAATGGTAAACTATTTAAGTGTTTGAATAAGCACGATGCTATTCCATTGCCACCTCAATTTGCAAGGGTCTCATGCCACATGTCATGTACAGTTAAATAAAAAGTGTAGAAAGCGTTTATAAAAATATTCAGAAGATCGCAAAAAGGTGTAGGAAGGCATATGCTAATCAGCACTATCTGACCCCGTGTTCGACTGACTATCGTTAAAAAATGAGTCCTTAATTGAGTCGTCGCTACTATAATCCATATTTAGAAAGTCTTCTTCCTCCATGTTACCAGGATCCATACCTTGTAAAACGCTGCACGATTAAAGTTGAATAACAATAATAACTAGCCGAAGGCCTGAGTTGCCACTGCTATATAAAAAAATATCTGTTAGTTTCTAGCTTTTAAGCTTAACTATCAATATTAATAAATAAATAAAACAATAACAATAATAATACACTGGCGATATTAAAACTCTAACGAGTTTTATTGCCGAGCTTCTCTCCCAATTCGAGGTGTGCTTCTTCACTTTTGTTTTTCCTACAATTTGTGTGGACCTACAGTCTTATGCGAGCTCCGAACGGCGAATGCTTTTTTGTGAGAAGCCTTTTCATGGCAGAAATACACTCGGAGGGTATGCCGCCCACTACCGAGAGGTGACCGCTATTTATAAAAACCCAATAATTGGGGTTTAATCAATTAGAAAAATTTTTTGTGGTGTTTGTTTGGACTGGGTTAGAACCCGAGACCTCTGGTATAGCAGGCGAGCACTCTACGCACTACACCTCAGCGGCCACATTAAAGTTTAATTGATGAAAAAAGGTGTTTTATGTATACAGTATATAATAATTAATTGAATTTCTATAATATATATCCTTGAAAAATCTCTTATCTCAGTTTATCGTATCCACTTGCTTCCAACAAAAAAACCTAACTGAAGATAATAACGCATGAAATGAGAAAAATATTCTAACAAAAAAACTTAACTCGAGATAAATTGTGTAAAAATAAAAAAAAAAAATCACTTAAAATAACCTATTTCGAGTTAGGCTATGAAAACAAAATTGACAAAAAAAAATTATAATTCCTAACTCAAGTTAGGTTTTTTTAATAAACTGAAAACGCAAATAAATACGTCCATGAAGTACCCACATAACTCTAGTTAGGATGTTTTAATAAAACGATTTTTCATACAATACTAGACTTAAGAGATTTGCTAGAAGATAAGTTGTTTTAACTGGTGCAAAATGTTTCTATCTTAGTTAGGATAATTTTTATATCTTAATAACTTTTTAAATATTACTCCAATTTAAATGGGGATAAGACAGATCGATGGGTTTTCCTCCAAAGATTAACACTATAACAATAACTCAATTTCGCATTATCTCGAGTTAGGCTACTTTAATTTGCGGGCACAGATATGTATGTACCTACATATCTTTTTTAATACATATATATTTATTTAGAAAATTAAATAAAAATATTTATGTTTTATTCTAAAGGCTGTTGCGCGCCAAAATGCATTTTTTGCAAATATAAAATAATTAATTTTTTTCTATTAAATATCGTTAACAAATAAATTAATTTAAAATAATAATAGCAAAGAGTTTGCGTAATATTTTTTTTTTCGATGGCATGCTTCATTTTAGCTTAAATTGTTGTATTTTTATATAGATTTTTCCAAATTAATACTAACATCTTTGGCATTTAAAAACGTTCTGTAAAATAATATGAACACTTAAACAGTATTGAAATAAAAAACACAATACTTAATACTTAATCAAAGAGAAAAAATTTCTATTAACTAGCTGAAAATAGCGAAAATGCCGAATTAGATTCGCGTAGTTCGTGTAGAGTTAGTCAGTGGAGGAGAGTTTTACTTGCTAATACTTTTTGTTAGGGCGAATCAAAGTGAATAAGTCAAAGAAAGAAGAATGAAGAAAATGGTCATTGCCTTTCAATTCAAATGAATGCAACCCGAGAACTTGCGGTCGTAAGCCTTCCTGATACGTATTTATATACGTAAACAAGTGGAGGACGAGAAAGAAAAAGAATCGGACAAGAAAGCGAATTAAAGAATCGTGCTGAAATAGTCAAGTGCTCTGCAGTATCGTAGAACCTTAGTTACATATGTTTAAATATGAGTCATACCTCAGGATTTTTGTAAATGTTGCTCATACGCAACGTTGCACAGATTCGTTAAGACTCCAGTTGACCCATCAATATGTATACAAGTAGCATACATACCCACAGAACAAAAGCATACGAATTTGTCGACAGTCAGACTTAACGAAATCGAAATTTTCCGCTGTACCATAACGAACTTTTTAACGATTTCGTAACGACTTTTTTTAACGGTTTTGTAACTATTTTTTTAACGATTTGGTAACGATTTCGTAAACATTACATAAAGCGTAAAATTACTTTTTCGGAATTTTAACAAAATCGACACAACTTCCCGCTAGCTTAACTGAATTCTAAACGATTTCGTAAGCGCAGTCTTTACAATATTGGTAAGACTAATTCTTTACAAGGGCGTGTCAGTCAATCTCTGATACAAAAATGACAACAAATTATCTGTGGGTATGTAATAGTAACTATGTATATATGTATGTCAATTGTAGCTTAAAAAAATCTTCAACGCACTTCTTACATGTTAATATTAAATGTAATATGTAAAACTCGCAGATTTAATCTCCCACTTTTAATAAAAAAATTTGTTTTAAGCATTTCTGTTACTATTTTATTTGTTTTTTTGCTTTTCTCTTTCTCTTTACATTGTGCGTTTGCGAATCAACTTGCATATAACGAAACCAAAAAACAAAACAAAAAACGATCAAAAAAAAAAAATATTTCGATCCTTTACAGTGCTAGATAAATATGAAGGATATCAATACCGATCGCAACTGGGTACGAATTCTAGATTATGGAATTTCGCCGGTAATTTGGCCAACACAACTAGTAACTCTTAATAAATAAAAAAAAAACAAAAAAAAAAACATTACACAAACCAATATTTCAATATTTTCATTATACACTGTTCACCATCAGCCTTTCACCACTCGCCACATTCATATATCAATTCCAAGAAATGCACACATACTGCATATGTACATACATAAACATCTACTATACATAGTACATAGTAAATTTAAGGCAAAACATCGCAAAACATAAAAAAAAGTACTTGTTCTGTCTCTTTTATTTGCTTTTCCAATGTGTCTTTCGTCATTCGTATTCGGCAGGTTTTTGGTTTGGTTTGGTTTGTGTCTTGGCTTTGGTCGTTCCATATTTCCCGGTGCTCGATCTATGTACCTACTTAAATATTTGTGGTAGTGGTTCTCACAAGCGACATTCATTTCCAAGTGAAAAACTCGCTATTCTCAGCGTTCGGGTTTCTTTGTCCATTTTAAACGTGTTAACAATTAATAACTGCTTATTAATTCATTAACTAACGTCTATTTTCATGCATCATAACTCATACATATGTACATACATATCGTCGCTATAGAAGAAAAAAGACGCAAACTGTTTTGTTGAGGAAGAAAGACGCAAACTTTTTTTCTTTCAAAGAAAGGCGCATTAAAAATATTTTTTGAAAGAAAGACTCTTTATTTTTTTTTCATAACGAAGAAAGACGCTTTATTTTTTTTTTTTACTATAAAGAAAGACGCATTTAAAAATTTTTTAGGAAAGAAAGATGTATTCGATTTTTTATTTTTCTTTGTCAATATTAATGCTAATACGTCTTTCATCGCAGTTAATAATTCTAATGCGTCTTTCTTCGTCGAAATATTTTATAATGCATCTCTGTTCGTCGAAATATTTTATAATGCGTCTCTGTTCGTCGACATGTTTTGTACAGCGTCTTTCTTCCCCGACATATTTTTAATGCGCCTTTTTTCGTCGACAAATTACTGACATGTGTCTTTCTTCTTCCGGAGCGACGATATGTATATACTAATACATATTCTTTCTTTTATTATTGGCTTTGGTTTGCTCCATCTGTGTACAGCAGCTTCTAGTGCTTGATTTCAGATTTCTAGTCGAAAATTGACGATATCAGTGGGCCTATTCTGTAACCAATTCGGTATCGTAAATTTGCGATCATTTTTGCGATTATGCTATTCTGTACGATTTTTTGGTCGAATTCTATAGTATATTTTGACAGATGTTTCCGATAATCATCGCAGAGGTATCGAGGGAAATTTTTGTGTCGGTAGATTTTGCGTTTATCGGTCGCAAAGTAAGTTACAGAATTCCAGCACTGAGCTGTAAAAATTTTCAATTACTCCTTTTAACAATCAATGATTGTTCTAACAATTTTATTAAAATTCAAACTTTTTGCAATTCTTACAATCAACAATTTACAATTTATGTTCAGTCTCTATTGCAATAAAATTTTGTTATTTAATACCGAAAGTCGACAATGCTATAGTCGAAAATACCAAATATAAAGTTTGGTCCCGATTAGATACTGTTCAGTAGTGCCGCATATGCGCTAATATAATCAATATGATTTACAATCAAAATATAATTCCAGCACTCTGCTTTCAGTGATCATAACCATCAAAATTAACAATCTAAAATAGCATTTTAAAAAGATCCAATTTCGAACCTCGAAGGCCTAAAACTCGTAGTTAAAAATTCGTGCACTATGCAATTCTCATGGGGGGAACACGCCCTTGTGGGCAACTTACAGCAATCTAATCAAAATTCAAATACCAATCGATCTGCAATGCTGTAAATCACTTTTGTTATGTATGTAAGTGGTTCCACACTCTTTCAACAAGTACTACGGAAAGTGTTAAATTAATTTCGGAATAACTTTATAAGTAATAGTAATAATAGTAACTATTACTTCCGAAACTATAAAATGAACTTCAAAATAGTAACTTTTACTTCAGAAACCGTACAATGTGCTTCATAAACTATAAAAAATACTTCAGAAACCATAAAATATATTTCAGACTACTCATTACTGACTAGGACTATTCTGGAATAAAGTTGTAGAGCTGCGAAATGTATTTCAATTGGCTGAAGTTCAATTTATAATTTCTGAGGTATACTTTACAGATTCTGAATTGAAGTTGGCTATTTTGAAATTCATTTTACAGTTTCAGGAGTTAATGTAACACTTTCTGGAGTACTTGTTGAAAAGGTGTAGTTTTAATTTAATTACATTTCATTTTGGTAGATACTCACATCATTCCTATGCACGTTTTATTCCTTTTGGTCGAATGTATGTAAATATATGTATGTATGTACTTTCTGCATGTAATAAGTATGTATCTTTGTATTATTGTATACTTGTATTATTTGTATATCTTTATCTTGAAAAATCAAACTTTAAAAGTCCCCGTATGTTATTGACGGCAGCCCATGCGCTTAATTGATCTCGCTGCATGAAACATGAATGAACATGAGCAAATAACAACGCACAACTAATCAACAGATTTCAGCCAACGACTAATAACCTTCAGCCGTGACATGCCGCTCAATAAATCCCGTTAAGCCAAAATTTACCCTTCTCCTACTTAAACTCACCCTTTTTCCCCAATCTTTCCCTTTATTTTCGAATGAATATTGACTGCCTTTTTAAAATGTATTAAATGCTAATTAATTCCGTTGTTAAAGGCCGTTAAATCACTAACATACACAATTAACTCGCCGCTCGCCTTGCTTTGCCATATCGCATACCGCATATCGCGCGCCAACACATTTCACCTCATTGTACAGCCCAAACTAATGAAATAACAGATTTTATAATTTTTAATACAGGTTCGGTTACGCCCACCAATGTGCCATCGCCCGATCTAAGATTGGCGGCTGCCAATCAACAGGTGCAACAACAGCAACAACAACAGCATCAAGCGCAACAGCAACAGCAGCAGCAACAACAACTGCATGATTATGATGGTCCGAATCAGGCGCACAAGCGGCCGCGCATCTCTGGCGGTTGGCCAACATAGCCGGCGCGTGAAGTGGCGGCGGCGGCAGGACTGAATGCGGGCAGTGGCAATGGGAGTGGGAGTGGCAGTGGCAGCAGCAGCAGCGCAATAAGCACATCGCCAAATATAAACAGAAATTATCAGCAGCAACGGCAACAATCACAGCATAACAACAACAACAACCACAACAACAATACAAATAATCGTGGTGGTGGTGGTGGTGGCGGTAGCAGCAGCAATCAGCAAATCCTGCCAAACCACAGCGCTAAGTCGGCGTTTTTGAGGAGTGCAAGTGGCAGTGATACCAACACCACCAACAACAATAACAGCAACAACAACAACAACAGCAACAATCTGAGTGTGCGTCATGGGAAATATGCGAGCTACATGCAACAACAGCAGCAACAACAACAACAGCAACAACAACAACGCTTATTGCAACAACAGCAACAACAACAAGCGCAACTAAATTTGAACGAAAATTACCAAAATGCGGTTGATTGCAGTTTCAGTGCACAACCAGCAAGTCTGTTTGGTGGTGGCAGCTCGGCGGCCAGTGGCGTCCTCGACGAAAATCACACAAATCAACTTGAGTACGCATTCACTGGAGTTGGCGGTGGTGCTGGTTCTGGTGGATCCAGTAATGGTAATCATCATCATCATCATCAGCATCACCACAATACGCATGCCCATCATACAAGTTTGAATGGAATTAGCCACGCCCACAATGCGGGCAATGCAATCATATCTAAATAATTAATTTATCGTTAAAAAAACAAAAATAATAACAGGTAACAACAACAACAAAATCACATACATAGCAGCGGTTTTTAAGGAGAGGAAACAGCAACAGCAACAACAACATCACACACTAGTAAATACGAAACAAAAACAAAAATAAACATAAAAAAAACAAAAATAAACAGAAAAACAAAAACCAAAACAAATGCATCACATTCTCAGTTCTTAAATTTATGAAGAGAAGATTGAGTCCAAGTGTTAGAACCTTAAGCAGTCAATTTGGAAATGCATGAAAAAAAAAAAAATAAAAACATATTTAGAGCTTAAGAGCGGGCCAGCCGCCCATAGCCGCCCACTTTGATGTACATATGTATGTACACACAACGCAGGCCGGGAAGAAAAACGTGGATTAAATGGAATTCATTAATGTGTCATATCGTAAATGTTAAGTCTACGTTACGTTACGTTGCTACTGAATTACTTACATAGGTTCATTAAAGTTTAAGAAATACATACATAAATAAATAAATAATAAAAGTTCAATCAGTGAAAACAAGGTGCAGTGGAAAAATTAGTCGATATGTATGTATGTAATAATTTAATTGTTAATTTAGCAATAATTAATAGTTTTATTAAATTTAAATTAAAGTCAAATATGTAGTTAAGTTAATTTTTAGTGCAAGTTTAAATGAAATTAATATTATTTAACATTAACTATAGATAGTTGGCAGAGTAATTACATAAATATGTGCATATGCAGATACAGATGTATGTACATACCTAGATATATACTTACATATAATGTAATTTTAAAACTCACGATTGGTTTACATAAAAAAAACACTAAAGAATGAATGCGAAAAATGCAAAGTGCGCCTGGAACAATTACTTAATTAAGCACTTGCAAACTTAGACCTACAAAGAGATTTTAGCCGAGATTACATACAAATGTCGCCTCGCCAATAAAATTAAATGAATTAAATTAGCAACAAAACAAATGCCGACACACACATATGTACACACTGTAGATAGTAAAAGAAAGTTGACATAAAAAAACGTTAAACCTAAACTGTTCATTTTAAGATTTATAAAAAAAAATAACAAACATGTTAAATAAAAAGATAACGAATACATAGATGCATATGGAATAATTAAGTTACCTAATAAACATGGTTCAAATACGTAATTGCATTCAAGTCCATGAAGGCATATTGCTGCAAAAAAAAAAAAACATAGTAGAACTCCACAGTTAACTACATTTCATATAAAAAATGTAGTACAATTAATGTTGCGAGGTCATAGAACTGGACCATGCACTCCACTTATGAACCATGTATTCTAGCTGGGTATGGAGAATACATGTATGAAGCAAATGGTCCAATTCGGGTCGGCTGTCCATTAAGTAAGCACGCCCCGGGAAAATCACTTTCTCAGGGGTGTAGAGGAGCTCTCCTCACAGATTTCAAAACTGAAATCAAAACTTGCCGCGGGTTTATAGTTTACGAGTTTAGCACCTTGAAAAAGTAATTTTTTTGTTTGGTAAATTTTAAAATTTTAACAACAAATATCTCGTAAACTATAAGCCCTCGGCAAGTTTTCAAATTTCAGTTCTGAGATCTGTGTGAGCCCCTCCACCCCCCTGAAGAAGTATTTTTTTGTGGGCGTGCTTTCTTAATGAAAAATTTTTCCTCCAATTCTATTACATCACAATGGTACATAATTGAATCACATTTTTTATACATATGAAATGTGGTTAACTGTGTAGTAGGTACTTGACTGGTCTTGACTGGTCCATGGTGTACTCGGAATTTTTGCATAGAATGCACACAACCCAAATCTCCATACACAAACACATACATATGTATGTACATAAATACACAAATGTATGCAGAATAATAAAAATGAAATTAATTTGTCTATTACTTTTTTCTGCCATATTTTGCTCAATTATAATTATTTTCGCTTTTTCAATATGCCTAGTTACATGCATACAATACATGAGTATATGTACATATGTATGCGCATACATATATTTAAATTTATTAACATTTACATATTTAAACTTTCTTTTTTAAATTCAAATGTTTTCATGCTAGTTTTTTCATATACATAAGTACATGTATGTATGTAAAACACCGGTAACACGAAGCGGTCACAGTCCCACCGCCATCAAAAAAGAAAATCTCCGGAAATCTACTTTGGTTTTTGTGGACGTTTTATTTTAATAATTACTTAATTTTTGAGCTTTTAATTACCAGTTTTTTATTTCAAGTCAAATTTTCCATTTTTTTTTGTAAATTTATGCATCAACTCAACAATCACTGAGTTTAGATATTGAATTGAAATTCCTTTTTTCAAATCTCTAACTTTAGAGTACGACTCGCGGAACTGTCGAAAATCAAAGCGATCTCAAATCGAGAGAATTGTAATTCTCGAATCGAAATCTAATGTAGTTCTTTAATGAAATACTAATGAGAATTTGCAAACTATTTTTTTTCTAATGAGTTTCCAATTGATTTCTAGTTTACTTTTTTTTATATCTTTGTTGTTGTTTAAAGAAAGCTTAGCAAATTAGACTAGTTTTCTAGTGTAGTCTTCATAAATTCTGTAAAATTTGATATTGTACTGCTGGCATCTTACATTACGTGTATAATTTTTTAAAATGCTTGCCTAGCCTTAAGCTCTAGTCCATACATATTCGAAGCCTATTTTGCTGATGCCATCATACCCCGAAAACAAGGGAGGAAAATCCAGTTTTGTAAGTTTGCCTACAAACCTTGAATGCGCAATTTTTGCTTCAGTAATAGTTAATTATTTATAATTTACATGGCACGTTTAAATTGCAACCAGTCTTATGTATAAATACATATATAAATACATAAATAAGTATGTATGTATGTCAGTCATAATTTTAACAAGTGTTGTTTCTTTAAGAAATCGCACGCACGAGCAAATAAATTAATAAACATACAAATGTATGAAGAATATGTATGTATGTAAGTAAAAGATTTTGATTTATTTAAAATATTAATTATTTAATATGCATGCTCTGCTGTAAGAACATAGTAATGTTTCGTTAGTTTTAGTTAGTTTTTTACCCAAGTTATTTTTAATATTATTTACAAATAAAATTGAATGAATACTTTAAAATATTTTTATTTGTTTGATTTATTTTCAACAATTTATTTGTGGTTTGCAGGAGCGAATTTGCATTATTTTATATTACTATTTTATTTTTATCATATTCTTCACCAGAAGAAGAATCAGTAGAAAGGTATGCCTCTGATGGAGACAGGTGCCCATTTTCATTATTGGTTGATTGGAAAATGAGTCCACAATCGCCGATGGAAAATTCTGGCAAAAATGCCGCACTTATTCTGCATTTTTATCGGGCTGTCAATTTTTTTTGTTCTATGCCACATAGATTCCCCACATTTTTTTAGGGTTGTATGTTCTATTGCCCAAAATGTCGCACTCTCCCCGACCACAGGACATCATTTTCTGCCCATAATATAACCAAGAGGTTGCATTATTTTTGCTTCATACATCACATGAAAAGTTCAACATTTTCTTAGGGCACAGGGCGCATGTTAATAATGTTGCTTTGTAATAATGCAATATTTTCGTTCAGAATCGAAAAAGCTATAAGAAAACAAACAGCAACAATAATAGTATATTATACAATAACAGGAAAAATTATAAATAGCAGTAGCTACTGTTTAATTAAAAAAAAAACCGGAAACACTGTCACTAGTTTAATTTAATTTGAGTTACTTTTATTTGTCTGCGATTTGTTTTTTATGCTTTTAATTTTACATTCAATTAATTCGATTCGAAAGACATACACACACATACACTCACAATTGTAGAAACAATTTAAATGACATTTGCTGTTCTTAATGTCAATTTCTTTATGGTTCGGTCTATGCGAGACCATATCAACTAATTTAGTTGTGGGCCATGTGGTAATTACATGCATACATATTTTGTAAAAAAAAAATAATTAGCTAACTTAATGAATAAAATTAACAAAAAAAAAAACATGAAATTAGAAGTTGTATAAAAAAAACCTGCAAATCTTTTGTTGCTTACATTGGATGGTTAACTAAATGAAATAATTGTTGTTGTGCACTCGAAAGATTAAAAACAAATTAGAAAATTAAGTAATTTAAATTATTTCCAAAATGGTTTTGCACATTTTATTGAAAATGAAAGAATTATAGAAAAGGAATTAAATTCTGTGAACCTGACTAATTGTATTGAATAGATAATTGTTTATAATGAATTCGGCGCTGCTTATTACGTATGTATGTATGTAGAGTAGATAATTACTTAGGTAAAACGAAATATTTAAAAAAAATTTATGAAATATGTCACAAGTACGTAAGTATTAAAAAAATAAAATAAAATAACAAGATATTAAAATAATTAAACATACATACACACACACACACATATATATGTAGTTAGTAAATTTGTTTTCTGTGTGCCTGAAGAAAAATCTGTGTCCATAAATGTATGAATGTATGTACCTACTCATCTCAGTAAACATGTTTACATATAGATATGTACATATGTATGTATATATTTATCATTGATGATCTGCAGATCTGCGCCATTTAACATCCAACTTATGTAAAGTATGTAATTGGTTATTATTGTACATATATGTATGTATATTAAATGTTTTGTGCATCCGTTGACATGAACTGTTTTAGAATCGAATATTCGCTGTGTTTTAATTTTATTTGCAAAATGAAATTTCAATTTTCACGTTATCGATTATGTTCTTTTCCCAATACATATGGGCGAATCCGTTTAAAAAACAGAATGAGGAAAAAATCAAATTTTCTTTTTTGTTGTTTGCTTTTCCGACAGGGTAGGATTGCGATGTATTGTGGAACGAATTTCCGTCATCACTTGTCAAGTTTCTGCGACAAAACGAATCAAGATACTGAGGATGGCGCATAGCCGAAACCGGTTTATAACCAAAGCAAACTTGACAACGGATGACGGAAATTCGTTCCACAATACAAAAATTCAAATGATAGAAATCAAGCGGTATTTCTCAACATATATTAGATAAAACCGGTATGTGAGTATCATTTTTATGAATAGCTGATCATTTGCCGGAATCAGCTAAATCGGACTACTTAATATATATATACATAGCTGCCATACAACCGATTGTTCAGATATAGCTTTTTGGACAATGCAAATTAATAAATATTTTACCCGTTCCTTTTAACTATTTTACTTAAAAAACATCATATACGGTGGACATACATATGTACATATATATATGCCTGCATTTTTTCCGAACATTTTGCATCGCAGCTTCGCTAAGGCTAAGGTTTATCAAATCCAGGTTATCGCAATGCGCTTTCATCTCCTTCTTGTTATTGTTGTTTTCTTTAAAGTGTCATTGCGAAAGAGAAGAGTGCTTAGAATCGCATTGAATGTAAACAAAATAGTTTTCCCATTCGTCTTGTCTGACGTTCTACTTGGCCTGATATAATTTTAAATCATCTGATAGTGTATTTACATAACCTGTATTGGTTAAACCATGGTTAATGTTTTATTTTTTTATTTTTCGGTAAACTTATTTTTCATTTTTTGATTTAATGACTCCACTTTGTAGTTGCCTTAAGAACAGTGCCTCGTTTTACAAAAAAAAAAAATTAAATGTACATAAAACATACATACCTACATACATCATCCGTTACATGTACATATGTATGTACAAACACATATTAAGAGGAAAAAAAATTAACGAAAAATGCTGAAGACCTTAAACTCATTTTAGAAAAAAAAAATTAAACAAATTACAGACCCCAAATGGACAAAGCAAAAGATGAGCAGAAATTTCAACTGAACATACTTATGTACATCTGTGCATGACATGAAATGCATATAAATTAACAAACACTCCCTAATAAAATAGACGATAAGATGAAGAAAACGGAATATGAAATGGAATTAATGCAGGTGGAAATTGTGCTACTTATTAAAAAAAAACTTTAAATATATTAATAATGAACTGAAGGCTTTAAAATCATACATACAAACATACCTACCACATATTTACAGCATATAGATACATACTCTAGCACGAAAGGTCTACATACATACATAAGTAAGAAAAAAAAGAAATAAAATAAGAAAACAAAAGGTTGAGAATTAATTAAAATAAATGTTATTTTGCATTATACACCAACACACCCACACACAAGAGCGTAAGTGCGTGCGCCAGAGGATGCAGAAGGAAAATAAAAATGCAATTGTTAAATGTTAAATGTGCACATGATACAAATATATACATATTCATATAAAATTAAGTACATATGTATGAACTATCGTACCGCTCTCCCCCCTTCCTCTTCCCCATGTTCCACTCTAAACTTTAACATATTGCCATAACTACTTATGTATGTAAATAAGACAAATGTTTGATGTAACGTTGATTGCGGGGGGGGGGGGGGGGGGAGATATGTAAGTAAATTTAAATAATAAGCAAATAACTAATTGCACAAATCCACGAAAGAAAAAAAATGTTCAAATGGCGTATTTTGCAAAAACAAAAAAAAAACTTCCATGTGGCTGTTGAACCTAAAATTATGAAGCAGATAAGTACACTTACAAACATATACATAATGTATGTACATATATACATACACAATTCGTTAATTAAGTAATAAAACATGAGGAAGCTTTGGAAAAAATATGCAAATGTGCAAAAAAAGCTGAAGAGAGTTTATATTAAATGCATCTACTAATTAATGAAGTGTTGGGCGAGTCCAAAAGGTTGTATTCGATTCTCTCAATTTTTTAAACATCTCGAATGCTCTCGATGGTTTTCATTAGTATTCGAGTCAAGTTGTAAATGGCCCAGCGTTGCCGTTTTAAATTCTTGAGATTACCCAAAAAGATATTCAAATTACCCATAATTGCCCAAAATTCCCAATCAAATTTTCAAATTACACTACCCGACAAAATTTCAAAAATTTTGATATCCTCGACATTTTATACATCTTGTATTTAACTTAATTTTTGCATAAAAACAAATCCTTTTTCCGCCATAATTCCGTGACTTTAACGTCGATTTTATGTGTAATTGGTAAAGGTATTTCATCCTCTCAAAATGAAATGAAATAACATAAAACTCAAGACGGTAATGGCGGAGATATTGACGGATTAGTAATCTTCCTTTTCTTCTTAGCGCGAAAACTGAAATTTCAAAACATCTCGAAAACTGTTCTAGTTTCGAACCATTTGATTACATATGTATTTGGAATCAGCAGGAATGCATAGGAATCAAATATCAAATGTCGAGGATATTTTTTTGTCGGGTAGTGTTATCAAGAGGTTTCGAATAAACATGTATTTTCAAATTTATTTTACTTTATAACGGTTTGTATTTTTAAATTCATGTGCATATATGTATGTATATGTGTGGTTAAAAAAAGTTATAAAGAAACATAAAACAAATAAGAGAGAAATGAAATACTAAATAGTCCGATTTTCTTTAATTTATAGGTATCTCCAACTCTGTGGGTTGCTTATGCAAATATTTATAAAAAAATATTGTAATGATCTTAGCAATTTAAGTGGAGAAGTTTTACCCCAAAATGTATGGGTGGTTGTAGGGGAGCTATATGTTATAATGGTCCAATTTGGCCGATTCCGACAAATGATCAGCGTATCTTAACAACTGAGGAACTAGCTCAAGATTCTGATAATATCGGCATATATTTGGTGGGTCTAATTTTTCTCCTTCTGGAACTTTCGACAAACCTGTTTTGGCTCAATGTTATAATACCATTTCATGTCCATGAAAGGTATAAAATTGCTTATTTTTTTCCTAGCTAACTTCTTACTTTAATGGGCTTATGAAATTTGCTTGTACATGTTCGACCAGCCGGTAATTCAAGATTAAATAAATGCTGCAAAAACTCATGCACACTTCCACACAATGCGAATGTAATAGAAACTCATGAAAATAATTAATTTTTTTATAGGTATTATTATTCATATAAAACTATGAAAAGGCGAATTCCCCAAAATTCCCCAAATCATAGCACTCCCCAAAAATTACCCAAATTTTAAAAAATTCCCCAAATTTGGGGAATTACCCACAAAACGGCAACGCTGAAATGGCCGTCAATCGAAAAAGTCGCTAAAACATCTCGTACCCGCCAACGATTCCTCTCGTTTTGAAGGCAACCCTACATCTCGGACCCGCCGCGGCGCGCCGCATACAATCCATAACATTTGCTGTTGCCGCTTGAATGTCAAAATAGTTGCTTTAAAAAACGTACAGATTGGTACAAATCCATTGCCGTTATTGCTGCTGGTAAAATTCATTTCTTTCGCAAGCGTCTCACTTTAGAAAATTTATTATGTAATTTATTTATCCCTATGCCTATTTCTTAAATTTGCAAAATTAGCCTATAACTAAATATAATTTATGTGTAATTTTTTTTAGGGATATTGGCCAGTTTTATTTAAGAAAAATTGAAAAAAATTTTTTGGTAGAAGTTATAGATCTATTTCCGAGATCACCACATCTCCTCATCAGACTTCTTTGCTAGGCGGCCTCACCGAGGATCGAACACGCGTCGTTCCAATGGTAATCTAATGGCACTCACATAATTTTTTTTTTTTTGAGTTATTACACTTTGTACCACATTTTGACAGATTGCCACGCCCCTTTACAACAAAACTTTACAAATTATATACAAAAACCTTCCCCAAGAATCACCCTTGGTGAAAACCGCATGAAAATCCGTGCAGTAGTTTCTGAGTTTTTCGCGAACAGACAGATAGACAGACGCGAAAGAGGACTTTATTTTATGCCTGAATGTACAATTAGTTGTGTTAGTGTGCAGTGATTACTCGTTAATTCTGTCAAATTCATGACTCAAAAATTCCACCAAAGAACGCCACGACTTTTAGGCAAAACGTTTACGTGAATTTCTGTTCGGTCGAGGAAGGTCAGTAGGTTAGGTTATGCTGGCCAAGATCCAGTGATCCCTCACATAGACCACACCCTGCAAAAAAATGTGCGATCAATCCCGAAAGAGATTTGTCCTCGATTGATCTCTTTCGAGAACAATCGGTCCACAATTAGTCCCCGATTGTTCCCGTACGGGTATAAATGTAGATTAATCGCTTTCATTCCGAACGGGTACAAATCTAGATTCCTTAAATGTAGAAATTTTACAAAAATATGCAATGTATTTAAAAAATTGTAGAACAACCGGTAAAACGAATTGAACACCCTTTTTTAATAACAATTTTAACAAAATGTTGCCTAAAATATCCCATGAAAAAATCCTTTACATTACGCTCATATAATGCATACTCAAAAGTTTTGAGTCAAATTTTTTAAATTTATTTATTGAGATTTTTTTACAAAAGCAAAACATTATATAATCTTTATTTAAATATGCATGAACATTTACAATTTTTTAAGGAAAAATCTACATTTGTACCCGTTCGTGCTGAAAGCGATTGATCTACATTTGTACCCGTTCGGGATGAAAGCGATTGATCTACATTTGTACCCGTTCGGTATGTTAGTGATTAATCTACATTGGTACCCGTTCGGGTATACAAGTTGAACAATGAGTCTCTTCATAGGACATGCTCGAACAAATGCGATCAATTCACTCCATATAAAGGGATGTAAAATTGTATTAGTCGCATGCTCCCTTGCGATTGATCCCGGACACGTCCCGGATTAATCGCATTTTTTGCAGGGCATATCGTCCTCCGTATTGCCAATAGCGAATTGAAGGCTCTATATTAATTTTGGAATGTGAATCCTCGTAAGTTTTAATATTATGAAATTATAAAAAAAATTGCCATTGCGTAGCATGAAATGTGGAAAGCGTAAGAAAGAACCTGAACAAAATACATATGTACATACATATGTACATATGTATGTAACTTAAATATAAATAATTATAAGCAACAACAAAGCACTGCTTAATACAAAAACAACCAACCACTGATCATACATATGTGCATGATGCAACAACACAAACAACAAAATGTATGTAAATATATATTTTAGTTAAATTAACCATTCAATTATTATATGGTTAAATAAAAAAATAAAACAAAAAAATAGATGAATTGTGTATTTTTTAATTAAAAATGAAGTATTTTAATAATGTATACCATTTATGACACATACAAGAAAATTTACAATACAAACAGATATGTCTGTATACAAACAAATATAATAAATTATATATAGAGAATTTTAATGTTAATTTTAAATGTGAATGATTTGTGAAATGTTAGTGCTGCTTATAATAAATGTTAAGTGTATGAAAAAGGTGTTGCTAAGCAAGAAAAAAAAACAAAGAAAAAAATAGAAATTTAAACAAAAATCACAATAAAAGCACATAAGCAAAGTAGAGAGCGGGAGAGAGAAACAAAAATCATTGTATACAATATTAAGATTTAAATGTTTTAAACAGATAAAAACAAAAAAAAAAAAAAAATAAAATAAAGTAAGAGACCCAACAAAGCACGGATTACAAATAAAAATTAATAAATGCATACCCATGTATGTATATAAATGAAAAAAAAACATAAGATATCTACGTGTTTTCTTACCGTTTACGCAAACAGTAAATGTCTTTGAGAGGGGTATGGGAACGCAATGTAATGACTAATGAACACCTGACCGAAATAAAAATTCGTTGCAAATATTGATTTAGATTTGAATTTGGAAATAGTTGAAAAGTTTGCAAAAACAACAATAGCAGAACTCCTGGCTTCTTCGTGGCATTTAGCAGTTTCGTAAAAGCCTTCTTCTCTTTTGGCTCAAAGAAAGATTTTTGCATTTTTATTAACATATGAAATTAGTTTATTTATATATTTGCTTCGAGTACTTTTTTGCTTGTACAAGTATTTAAATAAATGAACTTCAGTTTGCAGCCTAACTAATACTAAGGTAATATTTTTCTATTTGTTTGCATTTTTTCAATGATTTTTATTTATTTCTTTATGTTTGTATGTACGTAGTCGATTGTTTTAGCCTTTCTCCAATCCTCATTACGCATTTACATGCCATTGTATGCTGGGCCACCGCCACCCTCCGGCACAACCCAATTAATATTTTGCTTGGGATCTTTGATATCACAGGTCTTGCAATGAATGCAGTTTTGTGCGTTAATTTGTAATTTCATATTGCCACCCTCATCGTTCGGTACATACTCGTAAACGCCAGCGGGGCAGAAACGCTGTTCGGGTCCTTCGTACACGGCAAGATTGTGATCGACGGGAATGCGATCGTCCTTCAGCGTCAAATGCGCCGGCTGATCGCCTTCGTGATTAGTGCCTGTCAGCGCTACAGACGAAAGCAAATCGAAGGACACCTTCCCATCGGGTTTGGGATAAACGATTTGTTGGCATTGGCTGGCCGGCTTGAGTGTTTCGTTATCTGGCGCGCCATGCTTCAGTGTCCATGGTTCGCGACCGCGCATCATAATGGAAAGGCCACTAAGCGCCAGACCGCCGTATAAGCCAAGCGGATTGTGGAAGGAGGGACGCACATTTCGTACTTGACGCAAGTCTTGCCAAATAAACGAATTTCGTATTCTGTAGCAAAAACAAACAACAAAATACTCGTGTTGTATACAAAACGCATGTGCGTATCATATGTAGATATTTCAATACGTACTTTTCCGGATATGACTTTGGCTCCAGACCAGCGGTCACTTGTGATTCCCCTGCGATCGCCTCGAGTGCACTTTCAGCTGCCAGCATGCCTGCAAAACCAAATTTTCATTTGTTATTGATGCATCAATTACCCCGCCATAAGTAATACAAAACATTATAACCAACCACTCTTCATAGCATAATGTGAGCCTTTGATGCGTGGCACATTGAGGAAACCAGCACTGCAGCCAACCAAACAGCCGCCTGGGAAAGTCAGCTTGCTAGGCAAACTCTGGAATCCGCCTTCGTTAATAGCACGCGCCCCGTAGGCGATACGTGTGCCGCCTTCGAAGATGGGTCGCACCTTTGGGTGGGTTTTGAAGCGTTGGAATTCCTGGAAGGGGCTGATCCATGGATTTTTGTAATCCAAACCGATCACGAAGCCAACCGCGATGGTGGGTGTGGGCTCATTCAAGTGATAAAGAAAAGAACCGCCATAGGTATCAAAGTCCAAAGGCCAGCCAATTGTGTGCTCTACTAAGCCGGGCCTAAAAAAAAGTTCAAGTGTTTTTATTAAATTGAATTTATTTCAGCAGCGCCAACACTCACACATGCTTCTCTGGCTGTATTTCCCATATTTCCTTCAAACCGATGCCATACGTTTGTGGCTGACTGCCTTCGTTCAAATTGAATTGCTGCATTATTTGCTTACTCAAGTGGCCGCGACAGCCCTCAGCGAATATAGTGGTTTTCGCATGTAATTCCATGCCACGCGCAAATGTGTCCTTCGGCGCACCGTCCTTGGCAATGCCAACATCATTGGTGGCGATACCCTTTACGCTGCCATCGGGATGGAAGAGAACTTCTGCGGCTGCACAACCGGGATATATTTCGACGCCCAACGCTTCGGCCTGTTCTCCCAGCCATTTTACTAAATGTCCAAGGCGTACAATATAATTGCCGTGATTATCCATGGGCCAGCCCTTAAATATGGGCAGGGAAATGCGTCCAGAAGAGGTCAGCATTGCGAAGCGATCGGTGGTGACGGGCGTGTTGAGCGGTGCGCCCAACTCCTTCCAATCGGGGAAGAGTTCATTCAGCGAAACTGGATCGACAACGGCACCAGAAAGTATGTGGCCACCGACTTCAGCAGCTTTCTCGACAACGCAAACGCGCAGCTCCTGTGCGTAGAAATACGTAAGTATGTGTTGTTAGTTTTCTTTGAGATTAAATTGATGTGGTACCTTTTGCTGTTCCGCAGCCAATTGTTTGGCTCGTATTGCCGCGGACATACCAGCGGGTCCACCACCAACTATTACAATATCCACCTCATCCACATAGCGCTCCATGTCAATTTCTGGAAAATATATATCAAATTCATCACAAAATTGTAAAACACAAAGTAAAATTTGTTATTTTACCTTTCCAACGTTCATCTTTTTCGCGTGGATGTATTGTGTAGTGTGTGGTGATTTTAGGGTACTTAGCCGCATCGGCAACACATCGCACCAACGTTGGACGGAAAAATCTGTTTGCTAAAAAAAGAAGTGGGAGGAATTTAATTTATCTGCCCGATTTGTGTAATCTATTAACTATTTATTATCAAACATTTGTACACACAATAACAACTATTTTGGCTTACCCTTGCTCAATTTTAGAAGTGTGGTCATTTTATTTGCTCCAATGATTTCACTTTTTCTTAAGAAAACTTTCCCAAGCTAAGTGCGGAGTTTCAATTTAGTAACCTTATTGCTGTTGCAGATGACTTACATACATATATGTAGATATTCATATAACTAATTAAACTAATAGGTCAATATCAACGTAATGAAAATTGGACTTTTGGACCCGTTGAGCCAAAAACAAAAGCAAATACGCTTGCACTTATTTTTTATATGTAACTAATATTTTTCCACAGATTTCTTATTTCAAATGAAGTATTTTTTTTTTTAATTAGGACAAAGCATTTAAACTTGTGCAATTTTAGATATAAAATTTATGTAAAAACAAATCAAAATCATAAACACTTTATAAATTCACACTAAAATCTTATCAGCAAAGTAAGCAAATAAATAAAAAAAAAGCCAGTGTTGTGTTGCCAGAGTGTTTCGGCGATACGCGTTGCCAACTACGCGTATTTCTCGCAATTCTTAACAGGGCCTCGAGCAAAAGATTTTTCGTTTTTTTGGTTTTTTTCGTTTGCTCCGCTACTAATCCGCTCCAAATTTTTTTTTGCTCCGAGGTCCACACTCGCTCCAATTTTTTTCGTGGTACCCATATATATAGTACCAGAGAACTTATAAAACCAGAGAAGGTCCAACCACTACGAATAGTGTGAGGAGGACGAGGTGGTAGGTAATTCACCATCCTAAAATTTGATGGTGAATTACCTACGCTAAACAGCAGAATTCTGTTTTTAGCATAGGTAATTGAGAATTTTTATGTTATTTAGTATAGATTGAGAAAATATAGCTGCAGCTGTGATGTTATTTGCACCACAGAACTCACATTCTCTGTTTTATATGCATTACACCAGATTACACCGATGCCATCGATGCACCAATTTCTTACAACCACTAAATTTTTTCAAAATTTTCCTATCGAATTTTAATTTAGGAATTTAAAAAAAACGATAAAAAATAATTTAAAAAAAAACTTTAAATATGACTTTGGTGTGACTCGAACCCGCGACCCCTAGCATTTTCTATACTAAAAATAAGATGTTGGTGTGTATACAACAAAGCATCAATTAGATGAAACTGGTGAGTGTTTTTATCGAATTATCAATTGTAATTAAATTTGTGAAATTTTGAACATATAAAAATATGTTGTCCATAAAAATATGTAATTCCTTGTCCATTTGTTGATGACCAACCATCAACCATCAGAAGTCATGGATTACATACCAAATCCTAACCGCCGTCGGCATTTCATATTATGTACATACATACTCTATATTTGTTTAAATATATGCATATGTATGTAGGTATGTAGATACATACTTGCAAAAGTACACATGTGCTCATACATCCCATTCGCAAACTCTTGAAAGCATGCGTACATCCATATACATATACATACATACATACAAACATATGTGCTATCCAAACGCAAACCCTACTGTCCTCCAAATTATCAAAAACAGCAATAACAATTTCATTCATAAACTCAATCACAAAAAATCAAGAGAAAACTGGCAACATTGTCTTCGCGCAAATCGACGACAATTTCAATAATTTTTTCTAGTCCAACTCGACTTGAAATAAATTCATAGGGAAGGAGACAAGGTGACAAGGGGCAAACGTTATGAGATTTTGTTATTGTACAATGTTCATACACCTCAACAAGTGCTGCGTTTCCTTGCCCCGCTACATTTCGCTGTTGTCCCTCACTTTTCACAAAACGAAGCAATTTTGTAAAATTTTAACTCCAAATAGCTTTCAGATCAAGTCGGTGGACAGGCGGGTAATTCAAAAGTGATGAACCTCGCGCACAATGGCAATGGTTCGACACCTGCTTATGTGCGCATTCATATCAACAAGCGCGACCACTTGCAATAATCGGGCCTGCGCACTGTAATGAAATCGAGCCGAACTTGAAATTTCTGTGATTTATGAAAAGAATCTGCTTTGCCAAATTTTGTACTGTGAACATTTGGACAACAGCGCAATGTAGAGGGGCGAGCAGAGTATGAGCTCGTCGGTATGTAAGGGAATACAAATGTATGAATGTTTGTATGTAGACTAGGGATGCAAATTTTGAGGACCAATATCGATACATCGATGTTCGATGTATCGAAAAAATTAACATCGATTCTAAAAAAACATCGGAAGAAAACCATCGATACATCGATGTTTTTTTTCAGCTAAATTGTTCGAAAAATGTATGGCTCCGGTGGATTTGATGATAATTATAATTGATTGGCTGTTGGGTACTCTCTCACACACCCCGAAATTGGAATTTTCAAGGAAATTCTACACGTAATGTGGAGTCACATTGCCAGCCTGTGGAGGATTTATTATGTTTATGTATAAATTACCACTGACTAAAACAACAGTCAAATATCGTCAGAGTTGACATCGATGTATCGGCGATTTTTCGATACTGAGTAATTTTCAAACATCGATGTTAAACATCGAATTTTCGTTCGATACTATCGATGTTTCAAAAACATCGATGTATCGTTTGCATCCCTAATGTAGACACGGTCATGAATTTCTGCAAATCGACGCGACCGTCGAATGTGACATAGCGTGTGCTTGACTTTTGTCAGCTTTTGTTGAGCTGTACAAATAAAAAAACAGTATGTCGCTCGTCCCCTCACACTTTTATACCTTGCCAATGAATTTTGCTGAAGTCTAGTTGGACTAGAAAATTATTGAAATTGATGTCGTTTTGCACGACGACAACGTTGTCACATTTCGCTGACCAGAGAGAACAACCAACAACAACAAGAATAAAACATACTCTGGGCAACGAAATCGCTGTTCACAGAGAATAGGCCGCAATTTTAGCGGGCGCCCTGTCAATTGCTATTAATTTACATGTACTGCTGTAGCAGTCGAACCTGCTGCAAAGGGCGATGACAATGGCTGAGTGCCTTACCCGTCATGATTTGAAATCGAGCCGAACTTGAAATTTCTGTGATTTATGAAAAGAATCGCTTTGCCAAATTTTATATTTCATATATATATTCATATTGTTGATATATATTCATATTATTGAAATTTGTTTTTTCGGATTTTTTATTTTTTTTTATTATGTATTTTGAAATTTTTTTTTGAAAATAGCAAAAATTGTGGAAGTTATGAAAATTGTGAAAATTGCTTTATTTATATCAGCAAAAGTGCACAAAATTAATAGCAGTCGTTTCTACAGAGCTGTGCTCATCAATGTTAAATTTCTGTTACTCATTTTAGCACTGTTAAGCTCATGTGGTGAATTACCTACCCCAGAATTGTGCGTTATTAGCAATTTACACGCCTGTCCGTTCGTGGACCTTCTCTGGTTTTATAAGTTCTCTGATGTAATTGAGGCGCATGTGCAGAACTGCCAGTTGCACAAAATTTTTGGATGAATTCATACACATTGCACAGATAGAATACTATCAATATAGAAGTACTATCAGAGAACTTATAAAACCAGAGAAGGTCCACGAACGGACAGGCGTGTAAATTGCTAATAACGCACAATTCTGGGGTAGGTAATTCACCACATGAGCTTAACAGTGCTAAAATGAGTAACAGAAATTTAACATTGATGAGCACAGCTCTGTAGAAACGACTGCTATTAATTTTGTGCACTTTTGCTGATATAAATAAAGCAATTTTCACAATTTTCATAACTTCCACAATTTTTGCTATTTTCAAAAAAAAATTTCAAAATACATAATAAAAAAAAATAAAAAATCCGAAAAAACAAATTTCAATAATATGAATATATATCAACAATATGAATATATATATGAAATATAAAATTTGGCAAAGCGATTCTTTTCATAAATCACAGAAATTTCAAGTTCGGCTCGATTTCAAATCATGACGGGTAAGGCACTCAGCCATTGTCATCGCCCTTTGCAGCAGGTTCGACTGCTACAGCAGTACATGTAAATTAATAGCAATTGACAGGGCGCCCGCTAAAATTGCGGCCTATTCTCTGTGAACAGCGATTTCGTTGCCCAGAGTATGTTTTATTCTTGTTGTTGTTGGTTGTTCTCTCTGGTCAGCGAAATGTGACAACGTTGTCGTCGTGCAAAACGACATCAATTTCAATAATTTTCTAGTCCAACTAGACTTCAGCAAAATTCATTGGCAAGGTATAAAAGTGTGAGGGGACGAGCGACATACTGTTTTTTTATTTGTACAGCTCAACAAAAGCTGACAAAAGTCAAGCACACGCTATGTCACATTCGACGGTCGCGTCGATTTGCAGAAATTCATGACCGTGTCTACATTAGGGATGCAAACGATACATCGATGTTTTTGAAACATCGATAGTATCGAACGAAAATTCGATGTTTAACATCGATGTTTGAAAATTACTCAGTATCGAAAAATCGCCGATACATCGATGTCAACTCTGACGATATTTGACTGTTGTTTTAGTCAGTGGTAATTTATACATAAACATAATAAATCCTCCACAGGCTGGCAATGTGACTCCACATTACGTGTAGAATTTCCTTGAAAATTCCAATTTCGGGGTGTGTGAGAGAGTACCCAACAGCCAATCAATTATAATTATCATCAAATCCACCGGAGCCATACATTTTTCGAATAATTTAGCTGAAAAAAAACATCGATGTATCGATGGTTTTCTTCCGATGTTTTTTTAGAATCGATGTTAATTTTTTCGATACATCGAACATCGATGTATCGATATTGGTCCTCAAAATTTGCATCCCTAGTCTACATACAAACATTCATACATTTGTATTCCCTTACATACCGACGAGCTCATACACTGCTCGCCCCTCTACATTGCGCTGTTGTCCAAATGTTCACAGTACAAAATTTGGCAAAGCAGATTCTTTTCATAAATCACAGAAATTTCAAGTTCGGCTCGATTTCATTACAGTGCGCAGGCCCGATTATTGCAAGTGGTCGCGCTTGTTGATATGAATGCGCACATAAGCAGGTGTCGAACCATTGCCATTGTGCGCGAGGTTCATCACTTTTGAATTACCCGCCTGTCCACCGACTTGATCTGAAAGCTATTTGGAGTTAAAATTTTACAAAATTGCTTCGTTTTGTGAAAAGTGAGGGACAACAGCGAAATGTAGCGGGGCAAGGAAACGCAGCACTTGTTGAGGTGTATGAACATTGTACAATAACAAAATCTCATAACGTTTGCCCCTTGTCACCTTGTCTCCTTCCCTATGAATTTATTTCAAGTCGAGTTGGACTAGAAAAAATTATTGAAATTGTCGTCGATTTGCGCGAAGACAATGTTGCCAGTTTTCTCTTGATTTTTTGTGATTGAGTTTATGAATGAAATTGTTATTGCTGTTTTTGATAATTTGGAGGACAGTAGGGTTTGCGTTTGGATAGCACATATGTTTGTATGTATGTATGTATATGTATATGGATGTACGCATGCTTTCAAGAGTTTGCGAATGGGATGTATGAGCACATGTGTACTTTTGCAAGTATGTATCTACATACCTACATACATATGCATATATTTAAACAAATATAGAGTATGTATGTACATAATATGAAATGCCGACGGCGGTTAGGATTTGGTATGTAATCCATGACTTCTGATGGTTGATGGTTGGTCATCAACAAATGGACAAGGAATTACATATTTTTATGGACAACATATTTTTATATGTTCAAAATTTCACAAATTTAATTACAATTGATAATTCGATAAAAACACTCACCAGTTTCATCTAATTGATGCTTTGTTGTATACACACCAACATCTTATTTTTAGTATAGAAAATGCTAGGGGTCGCGGGTTCGAGTCACACCAAAGTCATATTTAAAGTTTTTTTTTAAATTATTTTTTATCGTTTTTTTTAAATTCCTAAATTAAAATTCGATAGGAAAATTTTGAAAAAATTTAGTGGTTGTAAGAAATTGGTGCATCGATGGCATCGGTGTAATCTGGTGTAATGCATATAAAACAGAGAATGTGAGTTCTGTGGTGCAAATAACATCACAGCTGCAGCTATATTTTCTCAATCTATACTAAATAACATAAAAATTCTCAATTACCTATGCTAAAAACAGAATTCTGCTGTTTAGCGTAGGTAATTCACCATCAAATTTTAGGATGGTGAATTACCTACCACCTCGTCCTCCTCACACTATTCGTAGTGGTTGGACCTTCTCTGGTTTTATAAGTTCTCTGATTACATTTAATGTCATCTGTGAATATGTGTGACAAATACATTCAATTGAGTTCAGAGGCGTTTGAAAAAAATTGAAAGGCATCATTGTGTTCTAGGGGACTTATACCCCTTTGATTTTAGTTTTTGAATTTGTTTATAATTAATATAAGAAATTTGCCATATTTATTTTGAGATGCAAACTTTTGTGAATTTTTTTATGAAAATTAGTGGAACTGTTCTAGAAAAATCTATTTTCTATGCACTCATATTTTTATGAATCGCGGCGGAAAGCGTTCCATGTTAAAATACTGTGGTCCGATCCATGGGCATTATATCAAAAAGTAGAATTTTGCCGTTTGAGGGTTATGTTTGTAAAGTATGTACGTTCGAAGGCCGCCAGCACGGTGATCTAAGCAAAAGTACTGCGAATTTCTAAACTGAATAACAGGAAAATTTAGACAACGAACTTTTGGACACAGCAACATATGAGGACCAACGTTCAGACTACGTTACTCTCCAAACCGACCTCAATAGGGGACTACAGGTAATAATATAACAAGACGGATGAAAGAAAGGACTACGAACCAATCGCTATATGTTCCACATATTTACAGCGGATAAAAGGTGGATGGGTGGGAGCTGCAGTGTTTTTTTCCTGGAGCAGACTGGCGGTCACATACTAAAGGGGCACTGTCATCCCATTTCAAGATGGGACTGGTGCAAAGTCAGGCGTACACGGCATGCATCGAACCCGATGCTGACTATAAAGCCAAAAATACCAGCAAGCTAAAATACTAGAATTAAAATTTTATTTGTATTATTATATGATTTTTAAAAGTATATATGTATACTTACATATTTATGTAAGAAATCTATCTATCTATCTATTACGTATGTAAAGATATTTTATTTATTTTATCCCTTTTATTGTCACAAATATACCACCGCTTAGACATTTTTTAATTTTTTAATAAGAGAATCAAATAATAAATATGTAAATTCCCTATAATTTTTTTTATGTTCCGTCACTGCGGTTTATTTTGAATTCACTTGTCATTTTTCAAATTTGATTGCTCGGTTTTCTCTTTCTTTTTTTATATGTCTGTACTGTAATGTTGGCTGATGGAACTCGTAGGTATTACGAATATAGGAGTACTATATATATGTTGATGATAGTTTGTGATAAAGCAGTGTTGCCTAGGCAGGGCTTAGTACTGCTAATACAACAACATAGAGAATAAGGGCCTCCTCAAACAGAAGCGATACGATACAGCCCACAAACCAAAATCGTATCGCGTCATGCACAATTGATCGCGTGGGCTGTATCGTATCGCTTCTGTTTGAGCAGGGTTTAAAGGAAGTTTTAAAACCGAAGACTAGTTTTAAAACCGAAGACTACTTTTAAAACGAAAAGTAGAAGGATTATTCTTAAAACTTCGCCGTATACATATATGAAATTGTAGAGCGGTACCACCATATATATAGTACTCCTATATTCGTAATACCTACGAGTTCCATCATCCAACATTACAGTACAGACATATAAAAAAAAGAAAGAGAAAACCGAGCAATCTAATTTGAAAAATGACAAGTGAATTCCAAATAAACCGCAGTGACGGAACATAAAAAAAATTATAGGGAATTTACATATTTATTATTTGATTCTCGTATTAAAAAATTAAAAAATATCTAAGCGGTGGTATATTTGTGACAATAAAAGGGATAAAATAAATAAAATATCTTTACATACGTAATAGATAGATAGATAGATTTCTTACATAAATATGTAAGTATACATATATACTTTTAAAAATCATATAATAATACAAATAAAATTTTAATTCTAGTATTTTAGCTTGCTGGTATTTTTGGCTTTATAGTCAGCATCGGGTTCGATGCATGCCGTGTACGCCTGACTTTGCACCAGTCCTATCTTGAAATGGGATGACAGTGCCCCTTTAGTATGTGACCGCCAGTCTGCTCCAGGAAAAAAACACTGCAGCTCCCACCCGTCCACCTTTTATCCGCTGTAAATATGTGGAACATATAGCGATTGGTTCGTAGTCCTTTCTTTCATCCGTCTTGTTATATTATTACCTGTAGTCCCCTGTTGAGGTCGGTTTGGAGAGTAACGTAGTCTGAACTTTGGTCCTCATATGTTGCTGTGTCCAAAAGTTCGTTGTCTAAATTTTCCTGTTATTCAGTTTAGAAATTCGCAGTACTTTTGCTTAGATCACCGTGCTGGCGGCCTTCGAACGTACATACTTTACAAACATAACCCTCAAACGGCAAAATTCTACTTTTTGATATAATGCCCATGGATCGGACCACAGTATTTTAACATGGAACGCTTTCCGCCGCGATTCATAAAAATATGAGTGCATAGAAAATAGATTTTTCTAGAACAGTTCCACTAATTTTCATAAAAAAAATTCACAAAAGTTTGCATCTCAAAATAAATATGGCAAATTTCTTATATTAATTATAAACAAATTCAAAAACTAAAATCAAAGGGGTATAAGTCCCCTAGAACACAATGATGCCTTTCAATTTTTTTTTCAAACGCCTCTGAACTCAATTGAATGAATTTGTCACACATATTCACAGATGACATTAATAGTGCAACTCTAATAGTCCAACTCTAATGCACCGCATGCGAATGCGTGTGCGTATGCGTATCTAAACGTTTTCTTGCGTGCGGCCCTGGCTGCTCTAGTGTATGCGCATGGTTGCGTCTATCAATTACACTACATACATATATACAATTCCCGCCATTGTTATTTTTGAAAATACATATTTTACCAATTCGCGAAAGATTTAATAAAATGTATAATGGATGACGATTTAGAATTGATATTAATTATGATAGGAAGTGTTATTGCCGTATATAAGGAATTCTTTAAAATTATTAAAAAAAAAAGTAACATTCGAGTACGTGATTTGTTTTTGGAAAGGGAAGTTAGTGTTTATTTAATTTGATGAAAACCCGTGAAGTGGATCAGTTCCAAATTAATAATAATACACTGGCGCTATTATAACTCTGACGAGTTTAATGACCGAGCTTCTCTCCCAATTCGAGAAGTGCTCCTTTTGTTTTTGCTAATTGGGTGGACCTACAGTTTTATGCCGGCTCCGAACGGCGAATGCATTTTTTGTGAGAAGCTTTTTCATGGAAGAAATACACTCGGAGGGTAAGCCGCCCACTGCCGAAAGGTTACCGGTATTTCTAAAAACCCAATAATTGGTTTTTAATTAATTAGACAATTTTTTTTTGGTGTTTGTCCGGACTGGGGTTAGAACCCGAGACCTCTGGTATAGCAGGCGAGTGCTCTACCCATTGCGCCACAGCGGCCACATTGCCAAATTGCTATCCATTGATTTTTATGTATTGTAAGAATTACAGTTGCTTTGCCTTAAAATATCAGACTATAAATTTTGGTTAATACAAATATGTATGTACATATATGCACAACCTCTGAAATCTGGTGTTCTGTTATACCAAGGCGAAAACTCTCTATTCAAAAGAGTACTCATTTCACTTAAATATTTTTTCACAGTTAAACTTATTTAAGTTTCCATTATGTATTTTTACAGGGGTAACTACATATGTATATGTAATTTAAATTCATGTACTATGTACATGGATATGCAGATAGTAATTAACATATAATTAATATTAACCATTTCTAAATATATTTAAAACACCTTTTAATTAACATTTCTGCTGGCAAACAAATTTTCACTACTTCACTTTAAATCAATTTAACGAAGTTTTTACGATTAAATATGTATACCGATGTAGTAACCAAATTAATATTGGCTGCGAAACGCATAGAAAACGCATAGAAGTAGAAAATTTTCAACTTAGCTGCATTCGAATGCGTGTTCGAAATCATCTTCGAATTTTCTATGCGTGTGGTGCATTTACATCCGTGCCACTGGAGTTTGCCTCATTTAAACACAGGTATGCAACACGGCTGTCAGTGACACGCACACGCAAACGCATCTGCATACGGTTCATTAGAGTTGCACTATAATGAACCGTATGCAGATGCGTATGCGTGTGCGTGTCACTGACAGCCGTGTTGCATACCTGTGTTTAAATGAGGCAAACTCCAGTGGCACGGATGTAAATGCACCACACGCATAGAAAATTCCAAGATTATTTCGAACACGCATTCGAACGCAGCTAAGTTGAAAATTTTCTACTTCTATGCGTTTTCTATGCGTGTTGCAGCCAATATTAGGTTGGTTGCTACATCGGTATACATATTTTTTGGTAAAAACTTCGTTAAATTGATTTAAAGTGAAGTAGTGAAAATGTGTTTGCCAGCAGAAATGTTAATTAAAAGGGGGTTTAAATATATTTAGAGATGGTTAATATTAATTATATGTTAATTACTATCTGAATACCCATGTACATATTTAGTACATGAATTTAAATTACATATACATATGTAGTTACCCGTGTGTAAATACATAATTGAAACTTAAATAAGTTTAACTGTAAAAAAATAATTAAGTGAAGTGAGTATTCTTTTGAATAGGGAGTTTTCGCCTTGGTATAACAGAACACCAGATTTCAGAGGTTGTGCATATTAGACATATACGCCGACAGTGATTCCGGCGGCGGCGGCGCTATTACAAAAACATTTCGGCGGCGGCGGCGACGCCGGCGTGCTTTTTCGCGCCGGCGCGCCTGCCCCAAATCTACAAATCACAATCCTTATTCAAATATTAATTTTATTTAGTTACCTTAATATCGCTGGCTGAATGGAATAAATAAACTAATTTCCACCTTAAATTGTTGAAACTTTTTTATTAACAGCAAAAAACAATTGTTACATAAACTAAAATATAAAATAAAGAAAATAAATATTAAAGAATATACACAAATCCATATGTAAGGGTAAATTTAAATTCATTTGCTTATTTTCTATGATAACAAACATGCATACATATATTTACATATGTACATATTTATATATATATATGACACTTTAAAATAAATATATGTATATACAGTGTTGGAAAAAATAATAGGGACAAAATTTTGCAATTCTCCATTTATTTAATTTTAAGACCAAATAATAATTACCATATGTATATTGATGCTTACACGGAGAGGACATGCTTCAATGACTCTGGGGTGGTTTTTGTATAATAATTTAATTTTTACGAATAAAAATAATGAAATGTATAATTTCAGTTGGAAATAATGATAGGGACAAACTTTAAATTCGATTGTTTTTTCAAATAAACTACAATATTACTGCTGCAGCTAGATTTAAACTAATGTTTAGTTGAATCTCCTTTATTTTTTATAACTTCCTTACTTCTTCGTGGCATAGGGTTGACCAAATCAGCGCAATTTGCAACTGGTATTAAGTACCAAGCTTCTTTAATTTTTTTCCATAACTCTTGCTTATTTTTCCATTTTTGATCCCCCATAGTCTTCTTTAATATTCCCTATAGGGCTGAGGTTCGACAACTGTGAGGGCTATTCAAAAACAGCAACTTTCTTACGTTCAAACTATGAGTTTTCGATTCTGGAGGCATGTTTGGGATCATTTTCGGCATCTAATGATATCAAGGAGGGTTGAAATGGTGCAGTTTTGAGTAGAACAATTAGCAACAGACCTCGAGAAGTAGGAATAAATGGAAGAGATCCCAGAAAAGTTCCGTATCTGAGAAAAAATTATGTAAGCCAACGAACTGAAATTTTCCAGTAGCTTAAATTCTTTAAGACTGAGGCTAGTAAAGTAGGGAACAGCCAAACTTTTTGTTAATAACTTTTAGCCGGCAAAAAATAAAACATTTCCGCATTCAGCTTCGTGTTCCTGAGGTCAAAACACGTCTATTGGTTCCTTTTTTAACACGCTTTTACTAGCTTCACCTGTATGTATGTATGTATGTATGTATGTATGTATGTATGTATGTATGTATGTATGTAACTTCATCCCATCCTAAAAACTAAATATTATATCTTTCAAACATTCACTTTTTTGTGTTCTCTCTATTATTTCTATTCTCCTCCGGATTCGAAACATGACATCAACAGCCCAACGGCATCATATAGTAGGACATTCAACATTATGTTTTATGCTTCATTGCGGCTTTTATGTTACCTTTCTTCAAAATAGCCTCTATGAATTTCAATTCACTCCCGTATACAAGCCAATAAGTAACAAGCTTGCAGGGTACGGAAAAACTCACTCACGAACGCTCAAAATTACATTCTTCTCAAATCACAAACAAATGTTCAAAGAAAAACGTATAACCACTCAAATAGCGAGCGAACTAACGCACAACAGCCAGCGATCGCTCATAGCGATGGCGATAAACTCAATGCATAAATTCACTCAAAAATAAAGCTTGAAGCTTTCTGTTTTTGGGTTTGTTGTATTTGCAATGAAATCAAACGCATGTACAATGTACATACATACGTATGCAGAGCAAGAACTGGTTTTGTGTTTTGTGTAACAATCTTTCTGTTTTGTCGTTGCTGTGTTTGCAATAAAAACAATCGCATGTACATACATATGTATGCAAAGCAAGAACTGGTTTTGTTTGTAATTCATTTAATAGTAAGTGCTGAATCAACGAAAAGGAACCCTAATTACATTTTTATACAATGTTTTGTAAACGTGAGGTGAAAAAAATTTCTCTAAAAATAAAAAAATAAAAAATAAAAATAAAAAAAAAAAATGCACCACTCGGGACTCGAACCTGAGCTGTTTGGTCCGTAGGCAGCATACCTCACCATTACGCTACAAACGTATTCGGAGCTTTATTGTCTAAATTCGAATTTATTCAATCAGGTTTCTTTTTTTTTTGTTCTTTTCAAATGCTTCTCTTCACTTTCTGATTGTAAAATATAACAAAACGTTTGGGAAATTTTGTATTTCCAAACTAATTTGGAAAACCTTGAATTAAAGGGTTTGGAAAATATTGCATAATAAGCTAGTTTACTTCACTGCATATTGGGATTTTTGGTAGAAGTTATATATACATATGTATGTAGATCTATTTCGGAGAGCACCACATCCCATCAGACTTCTTTTACTTTTATTCTTGCGTCCGCATAAAACATCCTTTAATGAAAAATTTCACTAAAAAGTCAAAAATAAATAATAGCTTAAAAAACTAAAAAACACGCTTTAATCTTAAAAATCGTACTAAAAATTGAGAAATAATTTAATTAGAAACAAAATGATGAACGAAAATATAAGTATTTAAGGAAAAGCGTGGGGGTGCTCAATAATATTTGAACATGAAAATATTCGATTCGTACAACTAGTACAAAAATAAACCTAGTTGCGAAATTAAAGAGTACGATATATGAAATCTCAAAAAAGTCAAAATAAAATTATTAGTAAAAAAACACCGATTTTAAATATTTTTTGGCATACTGAGCACCCCACGCTTTTCCTTAAATACTTATATTTTCGTTCATCATTTTGTTTCTAATTAAATTATTTCTCAATTTTTAGTACGATTTTTAAGATTAAAGCGTGTTTTTTAGTTTTTTAAGCTATTATTTATTTTAATTTTGAAGAACTTTAGCAGTTAGAAAAACTAGGAAAATATGTACACATCTCGCTCCATACGGGTATGGCGCGCCAGCGCACGCCGCCGCGCCGTTACGCCGATTTCACGGATTATGGCGGCGGCGGCCGATTATGAAGGTAATCGGCGCGGCGGCGGCGGCGTCAATCGGCGGCGTATATGTCTAGTGCATATACATATTTGTATTAACCAAAATTTTCAGTCTTATATTTTAAGGCAAAGAAACTGTAATTCTTACAATACATAAAAATCAACAGATAGCAATTTGGCAATATGGCCGCTGTGGTGCAATGGGTAGAGTGCTCGTCTGCTATACCAGAGGCCTCGGGTTCTAACCCCAGTCCAGACAAACTCCAAAAAAAAATTTTTCTAATTAATTAAAACCCAATTATTGGGTTTTTAGAAATAGCGGTTACCTTTCGGCAGTGGGCGGCTTACCCTCCGAGTATATATCTGCCATGAAAAAGCTTCTCACAAAAAATGCATTCGCCGTTCGGAGCCGGCACAAAACTGTAGGTCCACCAAATTAGGAAAAACAAAAGGAGCACTTCTCGAATTGGGAGAGAAACTCGGTCATTAAACTCGTCACAGTTATAATAGCGCCAGTGTATTATTATTATTATTATTATATTATTATTAATTTGGAATTGATCCACTTCACGGGTTTTCATCAAATTAAAAAAAAAACACTAACTTCCCTTTCCAATTACAAATCACATACCCCAGTGGTACGTTTTTTTTTTTTATAATTTTAAAGTATTCCGTATATGCGGCAATAATACTTCCTATCATAATTAATATCAATTCTAAATCGTCATCCATTGTACATTTTATTGAATCTTTCGCGAATTGGTAAAATATGTATTTTCAAAAATAACAATGTCGGGAATTGTATATATGTAGTGTAATTGACAGACGCAACCATGGCATACACTGGAGCAGTCAGGGCCGCACGCAAGAAAACGTTTAGATGCGCATACGCACACGCATTCGCATACGGTCCATTAGAGTTGGACTATGAGGCGCATGCGCAGAACTGCCAGTTGCACAAAATTTTTGGATGAATTCATACACATTGCACAGATAGAATACTATCAATATAGAAGTACTATATCGTCGCTGCGCCAACAAAAACAGCTATACGTTTTTCAGCAACTTTTCAGGAGAGCAAAAAAACCGTTTTCTGGTGATCCTAGAGAATATTTTTTCTAGTTTGCATTGTTAACTACTGATACTATACATATGTAATAGACTTGTGCAATTTTTTTTTTACTTTTTTTGACCAACCACTTCGCATGAAGCATTTGCGCCGTTTTACAGCACATAGCTCTTTTTACAAATTGTTTAAATTTGCTAGTGGGGGTAAGAAATCGTGAAAGATGTATATACAATTCTTCGCTAGGGTCCGATGCAATTAGCGATAGCTTGGAAATGCATTATTTAATTGTCCAATGCCCCTCCTATTTTGAAAATTGGTCACATACGCTATTTTTAAATAATTTTTTTACACAAAAATAACCTGAAATCAAAAAACAATTATACGAAAATAGATGTATAACTGATTTTACAGAGCATTTCTACTACTGAGAGCATATAGCTGTGTTTGATAACTTCTAACCCAAGAAGGATATCAGAAAACGGGAAATGCAGAAATGTGGCTAGCGGATAGCGCTAAATAAATATGTAATAAAAAAAAATCGAAAAAAAACATATAACTGAATTTGTTGGCGCAGCGACAATATATATGATCATCAATCTCATCTAACGGTAAACAAAGAAATGTTGTAGCTTCTATGAGGTTTGTCCAGAGGGACAATGGTGTTAGATGGGTTGGTTTTGAAGGACATGTGAAAAGGTGCTGGGTGTCGTGCGGTGACTTTCCACATGCCGGGCATAGTACGTTTGGTATGCTTGAATCAATTCTGGACCTTTATTCTCATAAAAATAAAGTAGATTTATAAAACTGTTAAAATCGAAAAATTTTATGAAAATGTCAATTTATACTATTGTTATCTTATTTTTTATGAATATCGGTCCAATTATATACCTATTATTTTTGTCAACGGATATTTATATATCTGATATAACTATTTTTAAATAAACTAAATGAAATGCATTTGTATAATTTTAGCTGGAGGTGCGGATACTTTATAGAAAATATCTTCTACTTCAAATGAAGTTTTTAACCTTGGACTTCTACATAATCTAATAAGCATTTTTTAGCGGTAAATTTTAACCCTCAAACCTACAAAAAAGCTGTTTTTACACTTTTTCGCAAAAGACCACAGGAAATAATAATAAAAAATTGCGCCGGAAATTTTTAATTTTTTGAAATAGGTACTTAATTCTTTCACTTTCGAAAAAATAAAACAACACCAAGACTAGGCAGGCACGTTATCTACAAAAAATTGCGGCTAATCTAAATAGAAGCCAAATTAAATAGACTAGAGTGCTGCCTACTGTCGAAACTCGACAGTTTTTCTAGAAGTTTTCTTATGACTAAGGTGCAACTATATTTTTTGTATAATTGTTTGTTGTTATTGTCACTGTTACTATTTTGTTGTTGTTCCTGTTGATGCTGCTCCTTTTGTTGTTACTTTCACTGCTACTATTTTGCTGTTGTTGTTGTTGTTGTTGTTGTTGGTGTTGTTTTTGTTAATCGTTTTCATAATTCTCCTACCTACTTCTTTATTTCTATTTCTGCTCTTTCCTTTCCTTAATTTATATCCTACTTATTCTTTCTTATCCTTCTTATTACTTGACCTTATGTTTTTGTTGTAGTGCTTTTGCTAACTTTTTACGTTTCTACTTCTTTGAAACTACACACCACATCCAGCCAAACATGTTCAGAATTGCATGGTAAGTTTGGTGAAAACGCACAAAGTGAGCTACATATGCTTGCGCATTGAGACAGCTCTGTTGTGTGCAAAAGCATGCAACAACAACCACACGGCAATTTTCCAATAACGATTGTGGACGCATTTTCCAACCAATTTTCATGAAAATTGGCGCAGTTCTATTTGAGAGCAATACCTTTCTAATGGTGTGCTTAGTTTTAAAATCGGTTCAGTAGTTTCAACGGAGAAGATGGAACAAAATTTATGTTAGCGTATTAATAATATAGATTATGCATCCAACAAATTGGAGATGTGTTAGCTAGTTAAACAGCCTTCAGCAACAAACTTACTGTGCCCGATTATAAAAAAAAACAATAAAAATAACAACTTGTTAGTCGCAAGGTAAGATAGGTATATATTCATAATTATTGTAAGGCGGCTTAAAATGTTTACTTCTCACTTAAATATCTGTGGTAACAAGTCATAACGACTTAAATCGAGATAAGAAAAGTGCATTGAAAACAAAATTTGATCAAAGGGAAATACATACATATGTATATGTATGTACGAGTATTTGACCCTGCAAAAAAATGTGCGATTAATACCGAAAGATATTTGTCCCGGATTGATCTCTTTCGAGAACAATCGGTCCACAATTAGTCCCCGATTGTTCCCGTACGGGTATAAATGTAGACTAATTGTAGACCAATTGTTCCCGAACGGGTATAAATGTAGATTAATCGCTTTCATCCCGAACGGGTATAAATGTAGATTAATCGCTTTCATTCCGAACGAGTACAAATCTAGATTCCTTAAACGTAGAAATTTTACAAAAATATGCAATGTATTTAAAAAATTGTAGAACAACCGGTAAAACGAATTGAACACCCTTTCTTTTAATAACAATGATGAATAATAATTTTAACAAAATGTTGCCTAAACAATTCTATGAAAAAATCCTTTACATTACGCTCATATAATGCATACTAAAAACTTACAATTTTTTTTATTTATTTATTGAGATTTTTTTTTTCAAAAGTAAAACATTATATAATCTTTATTTATATATGCATGAACATTTACATACAATTTTTTAAAGATTGTTATTAAAAATTGCCTTGGCGAACAACTTGGAAAAATCTACATTTGTACCCGCTCGTGCTGGAAGCCATTGATCTATGTACATTTGTACCCGTTCGGGATGTAAGCGATTGATCTACATTTGTACCCGTTCGGTATGTTAGTGATTGATCTACATTTGTACCCGTTCGGGATGAAAGCGATTGATCTACATTTGTACCCGTTCGGGATGAAAGCGATTGATCTACATTTGTGCCCGTTCGGTATGTTAGTGATTAATCTACATTGGTACCCGTTCGGGTATACAAGTTGAACAATTAGTCTCTTCATAGGACATGCTCGAACAAATGCGATCAATTCACTTCATATAAAGGGACACGTCCCGGATTAATCGCATTTTTTGCAGGGGAAGTATTTCTCTTTGAGATATGGTTTGAATTTGTATAATCGAAAACGGTGTCATAAAATCGACCGCAAAACAAATTTTAATGCACATTTTCTCGAGTTAAGTCGTTATGACTTGTGATCACAGATATTTCAACACACTACCTACTTTGTTTTAAGTGAAAAATAAGATGAAAATAAAGTAATAACAAAAAACAAAAAAAAAAGGGAAAATAAAAAAATAAATCCTCCATGGCTGCGCGTAAGTCAAAGCAAAAGTTATTGAAAATTTATTTCATATTACCTTGCACGAGTGCAGGTGTTTGTGTGTATGGCTATGTACCTACGTATAAACCGTTAAGAACGTTAGAACGGCCGTTAAGTGAACTTAAAAAAAAGAAAACATTAACGTAAATGTAGTTTATAATATGATAATTTACTTGCCGGCAAATGCATGCGTAAGTAACCGGATGTGTACATGTATGTGCGTATGTGCATGTGTGCGTGAGGGGGTGTCCGGTTGTGGGTTCGCTTGACGGCTGTTATGGCCATAACGGATAATGCTAATTAACCATAAAAACACATAAATATATATGTAAGACAACAAATATTAACGCGTTAATTTGTGGCGAAGGATTACGCCTTGAAATCACACACACAGCTACATGCATATGTGTGTCCATGTGACCACCATCCATTTTAAAAAGTTTCACATTTATTTACTAGGGGATGAGAAAGGCAAGATTATCAACATCAGTGAAGACGGTGGTGGTTTAAAAATAAAACAAATTTTCACACTGCAGCAATCAGCTTGTAATATGTAAAAAGAAATACCCGGGCTTTAAATAAATATAATATACATATATGTAGGTATATATATCCGTTAATTGCATAATTTTTTGCACGTTGTATATCGAATTGAAAGATACATGTATATCCTTATGTACATGTATGTATGTATGTATGTAGGTACATATCGTCGGTCTCCTGCCAGAAACACGAATGTGAAAATTTTTTTAAGTGCGATGTCTGCTCTTTATCGGGTATATAATATATATATATATATATATATATATATATATATATATACTATATATTGATGTAATAACAATTAATATTTGTATAAATGATTGTGTAAACATACATACATAATATGTACGAGTATGTACATAAGCATATGTACAAATATAAATTGTTATTACATCAATATATACCCGATAAAGAGCAGACATCGCACTTAATAAAATTTTCACATTCGTGTTTCTGGCAGGAGGCCTACGATAGGTGTGCTGCACCTGTCGTACAATGTAATTTGATTATTCCGCCGAATTCTGAAAAAAAAAGTCATTTGACAAAAGTGTAAATTTCAATTTTGCACTTTGAAGTTTCTCAAATCAATAAATCAAGTCAATACTTACATAAATTAGTAAGCATACACTAGAATTGTCATGGGGGCTTAGCGTTTGTTTTTTAATCTTACCACTTCCACATGGCAAATCTTTTGGCTAACAAGAAGCACTGACATTCAAAATTTACATACCTTTATATATGTAAATAGACACCTACGCACATAAGAATATGTACAAAGCATATGTAATTTTGTTTGCTTTTGAAGTCTTCTCTTTATTTTGATTTTATTGCATTTGGCATGGGTTATCTTAATTATTAAATATATGAGTATATAAATTGTATGTATGTACATATATTTGTTTCATTTATCTATATTGTTTATATGTATAACTATGTACAGACATACATTTGTATATTACTTACTATTTATAAGTGGCATCTTAACATTTGATCATACAACATAATATGTACGTATGTTTGTGAATTCTTGTTGAAAATTTCTTAAATAAAGTGAACTTTTAATCCAGCCCTAGTAAAAATTCACTTCCTCTAAATGTGCTGTGCATATTAAGATGGATGATGTACATACATACATAAATATGTATATTATAAAATATGTATACATCTATAAATTTAATTATAAATACCATTAAACATCTTTATACATATATGTATATATTTCTATTTCTATCAAAATTCTATGTAATTTTCGTATAAATATGTATATATATATATATATATATATATATATATGTATGTATTTATGTACATACATACAACTGGTTATCAATTAAAATTCGTATGCACGTATGTAGTGTTTTTTTTTTTATTTTTTTTTTGTCGTTGCCATTTAATTAATATGAGACTTTGTCTAAATATGCACATTTTTTGTTTGTTTTTTTACGTGTGGTCAGTGTGGTCAACATAAAAATAGGAGTAAAATTAATTAAAATACATAAAATTTATTTTGCCCCAGTGAGTTCGTAGTCGTCGCGTTCTGCTTCGTCATCTTCGTCGGAAGTATTTACGTTATTATTTTGTGCGGCCTTGGCTTTTTCAGCGGAATTCACACGAAGTCCGCCCTGTTTGCCAAATAACACTTTGAATGCCCGGTCCATCGGATTTGTTTCCCCCTCTCCGCCAAATTGTTCAGCATGATGTAGGATTTTCGCCGCTTCTTTTATTACCTCTTTCGGCAATGGTGGCTGTGTGATATTCTCCTTCTCATTATGTTCACCCCCCATTGTACTCTTACCAAGTCGCATTAAATTCTGATCCGCTTTCCCGTTAGCTCGTACGGCTGCTGACGATCTGCCAAGTCGCATAAAGTTATCGAGGCTGCCAAAGCGCATAAAGTCCCTGTCGGTGTCACGACCCCCACCCGTCTGCTGTGGCATTCGCCCGAAACGCATGAAATCTTCGGTTTTCGGACCACGGCCAAAACGCATAAAATCATTGGAACCGCCACGCCCGAAGCGCATGAAGTCCGCTGATCCTCTGCCAAAACGCATAAAATCACCGTCAGCGTGTCGGCGACCGAATCGCATGAAATTGTCGCCACGCGAATCGCGTATCGCCTCCTGGCTGCGCTCAAAGCGGCGATTCGCATCGGCATCTTTGTCGTATTTCTGTTGAAAGTCGAGGCTATTCATTTTAGGCACGTGCTCCACTGCCCGTTTGCCGAAACGCATAAAGTCGCCTGAGCCGCGTCCGAAGCGCATGAAATCGCTGGTTGGTGCTCGGCCAAGACGCATGAAGTCGGTGTTAGCACGCCCCAAACGCATAAAGTTCTCAGCCATCGATTTGTGTCGGCGCACCTCCTCGTCATCCACATCCACATCCAGTTTGCCGGATTTTCGAAATTTCAGCACAATCAAATTCCGCGCGTAGTCGACATTCACCGACACAATGGGATAACGCAGCTCTACTTCAGCCTGATCGTGAGCGGTTTTAACCAAGGGCAGTTCCAGTGCTTGTGTTGGCGTAGAATGGGCTGTGTGGGATTGAAGCTCATCGGAGGATTGCTTATCATTAAAATTTTCATCTTCGGCTGAGTTTAACGAATTCAAATTGAGATTCGGAGTTGCAATGATCTCACTGCGTATTGTTGCTTGTAAATGTAGTAGAATATAAAGAAAGAAGACGAGCAATGGCCCCATTTTGGATGACGAACACGCTTCGCACTGCAATTTAAATGTAAATTAAAATTAATACAAATTATTAATTTATGAAGGTTATGAGGTCTTTTTGAATAAACTTGTTGTGAGTTTCATTTACATACAAATCTTCTTGTTTAAACAGAAAATAAAGCAGAAAACAAGTTTGGAAAAGTTTTTTTTTTATAAGATTTAGTGCCGGTTTTATTTTATTATAATCCATTTTGTTTTGAGTTAAGATTTAATTATGTTCTCTTCGTAATGCATGTGTGATATTTGCAAGATTGAGAATTTGTTGTATTTTTAGTTCTTCAACAAAGTAATGGACCCTGTCCTGTTGGCTGTGCTGCCACGATCACGTTATGCGAACGCATGAATACGAACGCCTATTTCCATCGGAACTCACCGGAGCCATCGGAGGAAGAGAGAAGCCTACACTGCGTTGGAAATATCAGTTTGAGAATGACTTGGCCACCCTTAATGTTTCTAGTTTGCGCTGGCTATCACGCAGCAGAAACGACGGACGCGCTTTGCTGGACTCGAGGAAAAGCTTTAGAAGGTTAAGTGCAAATTAAGAAGAGGACGAAAATGAAGAGGAACGCCCACTCTCATTTATTATATACAGATACATATACATTAGATAGGGTCGAAAAAAAAAGTTGTATAAGTCCGCCCCTAAATTTCAAGCTTATGTTGAGAGGGTTAAGGGACACAAAAAAGAATTTTTTTTTGATCCCGCGAAATACCGCCGAAATTGTTTTTATCTTGTAACTTTGTTATTTATCATCCGATTTTTAAAATTGATACGTCATTAGTTTCGTATTTTGAAGCCTTCTAATGTCCTTTTGAGCTCTGAAGTCGTTTTCATATAGTTGGGTCAGCTAACTTATTTGCATGTCCATGAATTATCCTCTTTGTTTTGCCAAATGAAAGTGCTTCAAAATTCTCGACAATGTTGCCTTTAAACAGTTTTACTAAATTAATAAACAAGGAAGTTACGTCACGACGAATATTTAACGTAGCTATTATTTAACTAATTTTTTTTAAGCAATTCATTATATGTAAAGTTGTAAAAGTTCGACCCTGAATTTGAAGCCTACATTGAGAGGATTAAAGACAAAATTTTTATTTTTTTTCTGATCTCGCGAAATACCGCCGAAATAGTTTTTTTATTGTAACTTTGTTATTTGACTTCAAAGTTCAAAAGGACATTAGAAGAAAGTGTAGAGCTACAAAATACGAAAATAATGACGTATCAATTTTAAAAATCGGATAAAAAATAACAAAGTTACAATAAAAAACAATTTCGGCGGTATTTCGCGGGGTAAAAAAAACCCCTCAACATAAGCTTCATATTTAGGGGCGGACTTTTTAACTTTTTTATTTCGTGTGGGGACCAACCCAGTCTAATATACATATGAAAGTATGTACCTTTGTATTTATGTATTTATGCACCCATAGATTTGTATAAGCACATAATTAAATGGCGATAACCTATTATTGGACTTAATGGCGCATCTTCTATGCTTTTCAACACTCCTCCATTTGCAACTCGTGGCAGAGATTTTTAGCTGATCATAAACGCAATTTTACGATGTTATAAAAATTACTACAACGCGGCTGCTGTTTTTATAATTATGATTCAAGTGTAGTTGAAATACCGCCGAAATTGTTTTTATCTTGTAACTTTGTTATTTATCATCCGATTTTTAAAATTGATACGTCATTAGTTTCGTATTTTGAAGCCTTCTAATGTCCTTTTGAGCTCTGAAGTCGTTTTCATATAGTTGGGTCAGCTAACTTATTTGCATGTCCATGAATTATCCTCTTTGTTTTGCCAAATGAAAGTGCTTCAAAATTCTCGACAATGTTGCCTTTAAACAGTTTTACTAAATTAATAAACAAGGAAGTTACGTCACGACGAATATTTAACGTAGCTATTATTTAACTAATTTTTTTTAAGCAATTCATTATATGTAAAGTTGTAAAAGTTCGACCCTGAATTTGAAGCTTACATTGAGAGGATTAAAGACAAAATTTTTATTTTTTTTCTGATCTCGCGAAATACCGCCGAAATAGTTTTTTTATTGTAACTTTGTTATTTGACTTCAAAGTTCAAAAGGACATTAGAAGAAAGTGTAGAGCTACAAAATACGAAAATAATGACGTATCAATTTTAAAAATCGGATAAAAAATAACAAAGTTACAATAAAAAACAATTTCGGCGGTATTTCGCGGGGTAAAAAAAACCCCTCAACATAAGCTTCATATTTAGGGGCGGACTTTTTAACTTTTTTATTTCGTGTGGGGACCAACCCAGTCTAATATACATATGAAAGTATGTACCTTTGTATTTATGTATTTATGCACCCATAGATTTGTATAAGCACATAATTAAATGGCGATAACCTATTATTGGACTTAATGGCGCATCTTCTATGCTTTTCAACACTCCTCCATTTGCAACTCGTGGCAGAGATTTTTAGCTGATCATAAACGCAATTTTACGATGTTATAAAAATTACTACAACGCGGCTGCTGTTTTTATAATTATGATTCAAGTGTAGTTGGCTACAAAAGAAAGTCACAAAGCAAATAAGTGCTGCTGATGGATTCGCCATTGCTGAATATGCCAACTTGATAGTTTTGTGATCGCGATTCTTACGTTTTGTTCTTAGCTTTTGGCTCGCAGTTTTTTTTATACATATAACACACTGAATTAGCAAAAACAACTTCATCAGCTTGTGTTGTCTCTGCCATATTCGCATATTTTCAATATTTATTTGGAATAAATAAAAAAAAGCAGATAAAAGCGACTCCAATTTGCATACGCCCGACTTAAAAAAAGAAAACATCAGCACATTGACATTAATGTTGTTAATTAGCATGTGATCTTGTGGATATCTAAAATGTTGTTAAAATGTAACATTTTACTTTTCGATGAACTGTGAAATTTTGTTTTTCATTACGGCAATGGAGTTAAAAACTTTGTCGAGGACAATAACCTTTTTCTGGTGGAGTGTAGCACACAATAGCCAGACATATAGTGCCGAATGGAGGAAGATCAACTCTTGTAAATACGTATTCGTTGCACTCGAAGTGGTGCATGCTAAGTGGTCTGCGGAAGCCTCAGTTCGCACCACACGCCATGACGGATGCAGTAGGCTGAACTCCTGTATGTATGCGCATCGTAAGTTGAGTATCCATTTATATGTACACACATACATACATACATAAATATTGTATGTTTCCGTTACCTTGCACTTGTCATCAAATACTCAAGGCACTGTGATGATGACGGGCATAATCAAAAATGAATGACATGAAAGTAACAGTACATCTTCATACATACCTTTGCCAACATTTTAGAGAAGGCGAGTGGCTACCATACACTAATAAAAGATACGAAACAGATGTAAAAATAATAATTCTTCATTCAAATGTGACAGAGAACTGCCACAATAAATATGCGAAAATAATACATACAAATTGATATGAGGAACCAAATTGGAGCTTACGTATATGTATGTATATGTATGAATGTACATTCATGCATATGTGCATAGGAATGTAGGGATGTAAGTACATGTGCGTAAGCGCTAGATTGATGATAGCAAAACTATGCGACGCTGAACTCAAATGAATGCACACATCCAAGTGTACATACGCTTCGCCAGCATGAGAAAAGCGAAAATGGCGTAGCGGAAAGCGGCGCTTGTGGCAAAAGGAAAAGCCAGCTTGATAAACTCCCGAAATACCTGAGATGATTCACTTGCTTGCCTTTATTGTGGTATGACATTGTTTGTTTTTGCTTACCTAATGCCCGCGTCAAATCTTGCCGGAGCTTTCAGCACATAAATCACAACTTATGAAGATAACAAATGCATAGATGACATGTTACTGGCGAGGCTGCATATATATGTACATATGTACATAAATACACACTTATGTATTTACATTCCTACATTCATGTGTACGCATTCACAGGTATAATATGCATGGCATTAGGGACCAGGTGCTTGTAAGCTTTTCTTATACATACATACACACATATGTACTTATTTATGTATGTGTGCGTGTTTGTAATGCTTCTCATATATGTATCAGTATCAAAAATCGAGTTGAATATATTCAACAAGTAAATTTATCGTGTGAAGATGATTTGCATTTATTTACATAAAATAAACTTTTAAGAAAATGGCGGAACTTCAAATAATTGTGAAATCCGAAGTTGTCATTTATTAATAAAATGCATAAGTGCAGCGTTTGAGGCGTTTAAAAAGCAAGCACAATTTAGAGCGCGAGAAGAATTTTTTTTTTTCGTATTTAACTGCGTAAATAAAGTTTTCAATGTGATAACTGCTGCTTTTCAATACATTTAAACAAGATTCAAAGTTAGTCGTTATTAGGAGTAGTATCAATTGTCTGAAGCTTTAAGCCAGTATGACTGCTGCCTTGCTTTTACATTAATATATATATTTGTGTGTGTGTACATGCTGTTGCTTGCCCATTTTCCCATTTGACACCTGTCTGTACTTGTCTATTCGTGAATTATGTGCATTTCAAAAAATGTCGGTAAAATTTGCATTTATGCGACTGAAGCATTTAAATTGCTTGTTAATTTTCATTTATGTAAGTTTTATAAAATTGCCGCAAAAAGTTTGGCAGCCTAAAATTGAAAGCTTAACAAATTTTGCTTCATTATTATGTTAATACTTCTTAATAAAATTTTCTTTTATACAAACCACTATTTTGCAGACATGCAAAGCTGCTGTGCAAATTACTCTAACTCGTTTCGTTTAGGTAGGCTTGTATTCTTTATTTACAAGGCGCTAAATGTGGTCAAAAAGTCAGTTCTTCGAGCAATTTAAAACCTTGTATGCATGCAGATATTCTTTTCATTGAAAAAAGTCACTCATACGCCCCAGCATTTGCTATGAAAATGACAAAAGAAAGACCTGACTTTGAATCCTCTTAGCAACTGTAACACATATACATAAGTTTACACAAATGGAGTAAAATATCACTTTAACAAGAGGAAAAGGCGTATTAAGCTCATTTTTGCTCAAAGACCATAACTCGAAAACTAGATGCCGAAACCTGTAAAATGACTATGATAACTGAAAACCGCGTACACGAATTATGTTTTGGGTTGCACAACCTCGGGGTAACCGAGAGAAGCTCGCTACCAAATATATATACATACATATATAAATACACACCTTTACTTTTTACTAAACAAACAACGAGGGATGTATAATATTGCGCTGAAATATCTAAATGAAAATGTTGGATTTTCTCATTAACTCTAATCCTCTAAAGTGAGCCTCTCAGTCTCACTTTAAAGTTTAAAAGCGAATTATTCCTAAACCAAAAAAGATTTTTGTCTGAAATTTTGGGTACTCCTCCATTTGTGTTCATAAATTATGAAACAATTATGATCTTTGGGCTATTTATTTATTTGAACCATTTTTTTTTGCAATCGTATAAAATTGTAACGAAAAACCGAAAGTGAGCCTCAAAGACTCACCTTAAGGGTCTTTATCGTAATATGTTTACATTTCTAGAATTCAATTAAATTTTGAATCCCTTGTTTGCAAGGTTTATCCAGTGAGGTTTTTACATTGTAAACTCACCGTACTTCCCCCGGATTTGGGGGAATTCGGCGTATTTCAGCATAGATCTTTATATCATAAAATTATTTAGAACGGTAAGGTCAGCAATTTCAAAACCATTAAAATCTTATCATTTTTCTGTTTACTGAGATTCTAAATTACGGAAAAGATGCGTTCAGATAGAGAAACGAACCATCAGCTGCTTTTATGCGTAAGTAATTTCACCACGACAGTCGCGTTCTTAAAACTTTATCATCATATGAAAAATTTATTCATATTTATTTCATTCATAGTTTTTCTCATGGTGTACACAAAAATAAATTTGTAACAGATGTAATAAAAACATTTGTAATGAACATTCAACAACTACAAAAATTTGTGAAAATTGCGGCTCATTAATATCCCCTCTTTTATCAAATTGCCTTTTTTATCTTTATATACTAAAAAACAATAAATTTTCTTAAAACGTTATAAGAATGTCTAAAAATGCTTCTGAATTCATTTCTGCATAAATAAAAGTAAAAAAACAAATACCAAAATAATCTGTTTCAAAATTTCCCCATTGGTGAGCCTCAGAGTCTGACTTTCGGTTTTATTACTTACTTACTTACTTTTTAAAATTCGGTGATTAGGGTTAAATCTGTGGCACAAAAAGTGATTTACTGGACGAAAAAGTAGTGCTTATACAATTGAGTAGTCCACTTTCAAAAGTGTCTATGTGAAATTTTTTTGATATTTAGTTTTTGATGGATTGTGTACCAGTATTTAAAGGTGTACAATGTCCATTAAAAATTTATTTGCAAAATCCTTCCATATTCTGAAAAAAAGCATTAAATAAAAAATACTCTTTCAAAAGTCTCTATCTAACATAGGTCACTCATACGCCCTGGCACACATTGGTTTCGCCTCATATAAGGGGCGCTCAAAATTCTAAAACCATTTTAGTTTGCACCACAGTCTCCTTGATCTATAATATAAGATGAAATTTTAAGCGCCTTAACCCATTAATGTCCGTGTTTTAACCCACTGATGACTCTTTGTTTTGAAGAAGTGTTATAATATTTTTCTGCTTCTTAATTGGCGCGTAATCGTCTAGACGATTTTGACCGAGTCCAATAAAGCCAATTGCCAATGCCAAGGGAAGCAAAGTCGCTATCTAGCTGATCTTCACAACGTAGTGGAGGACTCTCTTTAGCACCGGTTCCAAGCGTTTTTCTGCGCTAAGAGAGAGTAGGCGCAGGTTTTGTAAGAAGAAACGTATTCTTATGCGTTTCAATTGCAAAACTAGCTATGTGATTTAACATTGATTTTGCAGAAATCTGTCATATTTCGGTGTTGTTTTTATACTCAGCTGTACTAGTACACAGAGTATTATAGTTTTAATCACATAACGGTGGTAACAGAATGAAATAATCGAGATAGATATAGAATTATATATATCAAAATGATCAGGGTGAAAAGAGAAATCGATTGAGCCATGTCCGTCCGTCCGTCTGTCCGTCCGTCTGTAAACACTCTAACTCGCGCAAAAATTGAGATATTTTGATGAAATTTGAAATGCAAGTTGGTATCGAGACTTGGACGGTTGGTATTGAAAATGGGCGAAATCGGACCATGACCACGCCCACTTTTCCTATATAGAAAAAATCGGAGATTTGGTATCTCAGTCACTAATATAGCTGGAGCGATGAAATTTTACCCACGTGTTGAGCTCAGGCCCCTAAGAAGAAATTTGATGAAATTTTGGAAAATGGGCGGTGCCACGCCCACTTATTAAGGGTCAAACCTTGAAAGTTTTATATGTCATTACTCAGAAACCATTGAAGATATATCGATGAAATTTGGTACGCGTGATTTACTTACTTAGGCAAATGTTTGGACGGATAATAGTTAAAATCGGTTGACGGCCACGCCCACTTTTATATATGTATATTATAAAGTGACCTAATAAAAACATTTTAAGCGATATCTCTGTCAAATATAAAGATCTGTCAATGAAATTTTGTTGCATGAGTCCAACTATGGACATAAAACAAAAAACACAAAAATTTTGGAAAATGGGTGGTGCCACGCCCACTTATTAAGGGGCAAACATTGAAAGTTTTATGAATCATAACTCAGAAACCGTTGAAGATATATCGATGAAATTCGGTATGCGTGATATACTTACTTAGGCAAATGGTTGGACGAAAAATTTCCAAAATCGGTTAACGGCCACGCCCACTTTTATATATGTGTATTATAAAGTGGCCTAATAAAAATATTTTAAGCGATATCTCTGTCAAATATAAAGTTATATCATTGAAATTTTGTAGAAGGAGTCCAAATGTGGACGTAAAACGAAAACACAAAAATTTTGGAAAATGTGCGTGGAACCGCCTCTTTTTAGAAACAGGAATATACGAGATTTCTGAGCCCAAATAATTTATGTATATAAAATGACGACAAATAATTTATATATAATGACGAAACTTGGGGTGTACACTGTTATTACTTGTGGTAATACATGTTCAAAATTTTAGCGAAATCGGTTTGACGACCACGATAATTCATAGAAATTTTGTCGCATGAGTTCCACAATAGACCGGAAACAAAAAGTAGAAAAATTTTGGAAAATGGGCGTGGCACCGCCTCTTTTTAGACAAAGGAATATACGAGATTTCTTAGCCTATAACTCGACAAATAATTGAGATATTATGACCAAACTTGGTTTATACAATTTTACAACTTGTGTTAATAGACACGCAAAAAGTTATTGAAATTGGTTTATGACCACGCCTACTTTTTAACAAAGATATTTCTGGAACACCCTTTGGGAATTTGTAACGTCACATCTTTGTAATTAGAAGTCATAAAGGAATGAAATTTTGCACAAAGAATAATATTCATATGCTTAGTTGGATGACTGATAAAAATGTTGGAAATGGGCGTGGCTACGCCCACTTTATGCGGCACTCGCTTTATGTAAAATACGCCGTGTTTCCATCAAACGCAAACAAACAATGAAAGCATACAGCTGAGTATCTAATGTTCGATTCCACTCGAACTTAGGCTTACTTGTTTTTATATTCTTTTAGGTAATAATAAAAAATATTCAAATAAAATAGAGCTTAAGGCCGTAGTGATTTTTATAATTTGTGGCTTAATAGAAGAATTTACATAGCCACTTTTGAAAGTGGATTACTCAATTATAAAAGAAAAGCCCTGGTATGAGTAAATTGTCATATGAGTTTTTTGCTCTTAAATGCATGTTAAACTCGGCCTAAGCCACCACCAGCCGGAAATTATATTTGGAAAACCGTCGGAGTGAAGAAAATTTTTTTTTTCTGTTTAGTTTGCCTAAAAACTTTAATAAGACAGCGAGCAGAACGCATTTTTCTGGGCTGAGGAGTCATACAGCATAAAAAAGGGTCATAGAGCTTCCTAATCCACATGGCTATCAAATTCGTTTTTAAGATTAGATAAGCATAAATGACCCCTTCAGCGCAATAACGGACTAACCCACAAAATTAACAATTCCCAACTAATTACGAGCAAGTATAAAACGTAAAGTTCTGTGCAAAAATCTTCTAAGCCACCTTTATTCTACATTCACGCGGATAGCGGCACTTAAACTGTTTTACATTTTGGAGTTTTACATATAAAAAAAATAATTTTTTATTTTACATTTACCTCAATTTAAAACACTTCGGCTTTGTCCGTTATTGCGCCGAAGGCCTCAAATAAATGTTTATAATTAATTATAACTAATACAAAATTCACCTTATTTAATGTGTGAAGTTCTTTAGTTGGTAAAAGTCAATGCGTCATATGCGGCCAATGCCAAGGTAACCGCCGACGGCACAACAACAAAAAGTCAAAAATAATTATATTTAAAGAAAACAAAAAAACTTTAAAACAAAGTTTCACGGCGCAAAATAATCATTCGATCATAGTTACTCAGTTTAATTTTAATTTAATGTTTATTTCTGCACTTTCAAAATAGTTTCTCTCAACCGTTACACTGTTAAGTTGTTTTGTTTGTTATTTTGTTTGTCTACAACAACCGTTTCCGCTTTGTAATGCACAGATTGTTCTCTTCCGACGGACTATATGAGCACGGACTTGAGTCGATTGAGTAAAATTTAAAATTTTTTTGTCTAACTTTCACTTTTTGTTAGTTTCGCTCGCGTTTGGCCGTTTTTTTTCCGTTAACTTGGCACTTGTTGCCCGTGAAATATGTTGGAAACGTCTGTGGCTTGCGTTGGCCTCGCATCCTGTTTTTATATGTGTGTGTTGGCAGAGGCGAAATGTCTTAAGTTCTTACACACTTTCTTACATACGTATGTACGTGGTGCATGTTTCTTAAGGCTTTCACACACACACAGACACATATCGCAATGTACAGCCAAACAGCATATCCATTTTATTGAGCAGCGAAACATTATAACAACACAACTAACAATTTGTGAAGGTAAGGATAGACGCGGAAAAACACGCACATTATACAAACACTCATTCATTCATTTATGTACTTACATATATATGTACATGTTTATAAACATGCAAAAACACATGAAAGCGCCTACAAGACAATATATTTATTTATGCGAGTCGACCAACCATTTAAATTTACATCGGTTTATATGTGCGGTTATACGTGTGTGCTTGGCATCAGCGAATGCGCAACAGCATCCAGCAAGCGAAGTGAGTATGTATGTATGTATGTATTGGTCTGCCTGCCTGTTTAATGCGCTTTCGTTGTTGTGTTTATGTGAGTTGCGCCGGAAGGAAGTCAACACGTGTGAAAATGTTGCGGCAACATTGCAAAATGTTGCTAGCCGTTGAATGGTCTTTGGGGCGCAAGTTAAAAGTGTATGTGAGTTGTTGTTAGTGTTGTATGCATGTATGTATGTATAGTGTTTTTTTGACTTGTTCACATTGACGCCGCAATGGGAGAACGTCTAAATTTAATGCACAATTAAAACGCCCAATATTTAAATGCTTGTGCTTGCTACGCCCATTTGGTCGAAGGAGGAAAATTAAGCTGCTAATAATAATTAAAAATGCTACCAACAATTGGTTGTAGCTACAAGAAGTTCCATAAATATATACATACATACACACATATCGGACCCTAAATCATAAAGTGACACAACTCAAAATTTTTCGAAATCGGGTTTCTATCATAAATCGGTACATAGAATATATCTCTAACGACTGCCAAAAAATCCTTTCCTTCAGAGTCTTTTTTAACTGAAAATTGCTATTAAATGTAGCCTTTTCCCATACCATTGCCTATAAAAATTAAAAAATGTTTGGTTCTGCAAATTTTTGAATTTTGAGTTTTGTCTCTTTATGATTTAGAGTGCGATATATACATTCTTTTGCTTGGTATTATACCAATGGTATATTTTAAGGTTTTATTTTAACCATTTTTCAATTTGCTTTTTCCATCAAAATGGGCTGTGTGTACGTGGGCCTTAACTTTGGGTTAGCTCTTCGACATCACTTTTAGAAAACCCCAAAGGATAGCTTTTTAGTTGTGCATCTTCTAAGCATCGAAGCAACACAAGTTCTTGCTCCATTGCTTGTATTTTTGTTATTGTTGCTGTCTTCGCTCGCCTTATTGCCATGTAACCGAATACTTTGTGTCGCCTTTTATGCGACGCGCCGCCCTGACTCCTTTCGGTGTTTCACTTCGTTCATATTCCACATGGTTAATTTGGGCGCTTGGTCGTCATATTGTCGTCATATTATCGTCGTCCACATTCGATGCGAAATTTCATTGACAGTATTTATTTAAATTAAATTAAAATTGGATATATAATATGTACATATGTATGTACATATGTACATATGCGTGTATATAATTTAGAATAAAAATGCCCACGATTTTACGGTATCTTTCTCAATTCATTTGATTGACCTTGACAAGGCATTTTATCGGCTGGTAAGTAAAATGGAGTTAATAGATAAGTGCAACAGAATTTAAGTCTGCAGATAAAGGCAATACCGCAATACATCCCAATACCTTTTTAACAACTTTTTGTTATCTTTAGGCATCACATCTAAAATTTGACTAAACTTATCAATTTCAAAAGACATGTCTTCCAGACAAATTACAAGCGAATTTATATACAGATACAAGAGCTAAACTCTTTTCGAATTGTTTTTCTATTTGTATAATAAATGCTAGATCAACTAAATTAATTGCTTCAATTAAATACACATGTACATGTACTTGCATGCAGTTACGTCCATACGTAAGTAGCTACATATACATATATGTATGTATATATGTATGTACGCTTATTAAAACTAGGTAATATATTTAAATGCAAAAACGGCATGATTCAGATATTAAGTGACGTCCGTACACATGGATTACCCTTCTAGCCCTGTATCTGCAGCCATTGCCTTCGTTTGGTTTTTACACAAAACCGAAGCCGAAACCGAAAACAAAAGCGAAATTTCGTCTTAATCTGAACTTGCTGCTCTGGTTACAGCTGCCTCATGTGTGTATGGAAGTACATACATATATGTACATTAGGGTGGGGCGATTTGTATGGAGGGAAATTAATCGATACCGCGCGATCGAAATTTGGATTCCTCTCATTTTTCTGAGTAGAAAACTCCTCCACGACATTTGCCTAAAATTAATTTTGATGTTCCGGAATTTGGTTTTTATGAACCAAGACGAATTTTTGAAAATAAAAATTTGGCAAAAATCGACAAAAAAATATACAGGTCAATATGCACATCGAGTTGAAGCAGAATTTTATGCTGAATCCAGATATGTAATCGAAACTAAAATCGGATGATTCGTTTTCGAGATATAGCCTGATTTCCGGTTATGGAGGCTGAATGCCGAAAATCGCATATTTTCGCGATTATCTCTTGCTGTGTACAATATATCTTAAATTTTTTTGCAAATTTCTTAAAGATAGGTCAATACAATATATGAGCAATATTTTAAAATATTAATTTATCTTCCTGTATAGGAAAACTAGAATGCACTCTTTTTTCCTTAACCCAAAATCGCAGTATGGGATCTCCATGTTATAGTCATCCGATACCGATTATTTTCGCCGACAGCGCTTTGTGTACAATAAATGCTCTAAATACAAAATTTCAGAATTTTAGCTGCAAAATTTGAAGAGTTATTCCCTAAAACGTAGACTTATGCTTCTGAAATTTGTTTTTTGCTTCCAATAGTACGCTATGGCGTATGAGTAACCTTGAGTTTTTTTTAGAGTTGACTAAAGTAAAAAAACAAGTCCCAAACAGCATACGTCTACGTTTTGGGTTATAACTCCTCAATTTTTGCAGCTAAAATTCTGAAATTTTTTATTTAGAGCATTTATTGTACACAAAGCGCTGTCGGCGAAAATCATCGGTATCGGATGACTATAACATGGAGATCCCATACCGCGCTTTTGGGCCAAGGAAAAAAGAGTGCATTCTAGTTTTCCTATACAGGAAGATAAATTAATATTTTAAAATATTGCTCATATATTGTATTGACCTATCTTTAAGAAATTTGCAAAAAAAATTAAGATATATTGTACACAGCAAGAGATAATCGCGAAAATATGCGATTTTCGGCATTCAGCCTCCATAACCGGAAATCAGGCTATATCTAGAAAACGGATCATCCGATTTTAGTTTCGATTTCATATCTGGATTCAGCATAAAATTCTGCTTCAACTCGATGTGCATATTGACCTGGATATTTTTTTGTCGATTTTTGCCAAATTTTTATTTTCAAAAATTCGTCTTGGTTCATAAAAACCAAATTCCGGAACATCAAAATTAATTTTAGGCAAATGTCGTGGAGGAGTTTTCTACTCAGAAAAATGAGAGGAATCCAAATTTCGATCGCGCGATATAGGTTAGTAAATCGCCCCACCCTAATGTACATACATACATACATATGTATGTGGCTTAACCTGGGTTGATCGTTATACATACATACATATGTAGCTGCTGCTAAAGTTCAAATAAGCCCAAAATCATACAGGTACATATGTACATATTAGGGATTCCAATCCCGGGATCCCGCCCTTTTGGACACCCCGAAAATCCCGGGATCGCTAGAATTTTATCCCGGGATTTTTGGGATAAGATAAAGACAGAATATTCCCCTATTATAGCAAAGAAAAGTTGTATTTTATATAATTTTTAGTGGTCTCACATCTGTATACTAATAGCATTTCCTATTCTGCATGAAAATGTTGCATTATTACATTGCACCATTATCAACATGTGCCCTGTGCCCTATAAATGTTGCATTTTTCATGTGATGAATGAAACAAAAATAATGCAATGTGCTAAGAGCAGAAGATGTTGCCCCGTAGTCGGGCCAGTTTTGTATTTTGTCAATAGAACAAACAGCCTTAAAAAAGTGTTGAGTCTGTGTGGAAGAGAACAAAAAAATGTGACAGCCCGAAGAAAGTGCGACATTTTTGCCAGAATAAAAAAGTCCATTAGTCAAAGTAAGGATTAATATTTTTGATGTTTTTTTTAATAATCAAATTTTTTTGTCGTGAAGTACGCGTTGTAAAGAAACGTACGTTAGGTATTTTTAAAGCCTTTAGAATTCTTGTGGTAAAATTCATTTGATAATTTCTATTTCCTGATTTTTGGTCATTTATTTCCCAAATGGTTTTTGGAATTTTCCCATATGGAAAGTAAATAATGGAAGAAAATGCAAACAAAATTTTAATTAGACTTGATAGTTTTACATTACTCTACTAAAATTAAATACGCAGCTGCATTCTCGGAATTCATATCAAAATATGTGCCTCCGATTTTTAAACATTTTCGGAAGTTGCATTAATTTTCAGAATTTGGAAATATTGGCTTAAACAAAGTGCGTCGTTAAATTCTAAAAAAAAATTTATTGGAAATTATCAAATGATTGCAAGCCTTTTTATCCTAATATCCTAAAAGTACCAACTATAAAGGAAAATGTTTTGTTCACCAAATGTAATTAATTTTCTTTGTTGATTGTGTTTTTTAAAGTAACTCTTAAGTGTTATTAAATAATACGCATGATTTTACGTTCCTATTTTATTTTGTTAGTAATGAAATAATAAAAAATGGCAATAAAAATCTATTTTTTCTTTGCATGTTAAAGTTGTAGCGTTTCTCGAAAACATACATATTTAATTTTTCAACCTCAAATGTGGGAAAATAATACTGGTCGACAAATTTTTGTAACAGAAATAAAATTCTACGTTTCAAAAGGATTTCGGTGCACTTTTTGAGATATTCATGTCCAAAGAGGCGAAAAACGCGGTTTTTGGCCATATTCACTCCTCAGAGCAGCTACAAAACTTGATTTCGATTAAAACAGCGCTACAAATACTGCCGTTGATTTCGAAGAAAAATACCTCATTGTACAAAAACATATATTTCTAGATATATAAATAAGAAACCCGAGAAAGCAAAGCGCTGTTTTCAAGAGAATTGATCGTTCTTTCAATAGCTGCAATCATTTATTAATGAAAGTAAGTAATTTAACAGATTGAGCAGTGAATATATCAAAAAATCGCATAAATATCTCAAAACCTACAAGTATTAACGAAAATCCGACTTCAGATTCAGATTCAGGGCACCGAAATCCTTTAGAAAAGTAGAATTTTATTTGAGTTAGAAAATTTTTTGGAAATTTTGTCGGCCTGTATAATTAATGTCCAAATCCCGGGATTAGAAAAAAAAATCTCGAAAATCCCGGGATCGTAAAAATCGGAAAAATTGGAATCCCTAGTACATATGTAATTCAAGCATGAGTATTTACTACAATAGTCCGAAAATGTGCCATGTGCTCTTGAAAAAAAAACGTCTTCACTGGTTTTTCAGTTTTTTCAATTTTGTTTTTTCAGTTTCGGCGCACAAACTTGTACCTGTAGAGCCAAAGTCAAAAAACATACACACACATGCACACGTATGCACATATGTACGTTTTAAACTCAGCTTGAGCATGCAGCATTTTTTATTTTTGTTGTTTTCTTGTTGAAACCTTGCGGCTTCTAAAGTGATTTTTCACAAATTCAACACTCAGTTGGCGTTTAGCACTCAACGCGTGCGGAATCACAAAAAATAACTTCGTTAAGAGTTTATTCCAAAGAGTAGATAAATATTTACATATCGTGCTTATGTACATACATACATAGTATATAGTTTACATGTGAAGAAAAAGCGTGAAAAAATTACAAATTAATTTGAATAATTGTGTTTCATCTTGTTAACAACTTGAGAGAAACAAAAACAAACGAACAATTTGCATATAAAAGTGTTTTAAGAAAGTGTAGAGAAACAGATAAAACTTGCTCGTAACAGTACTTTAATATTTTTAAAGGTAAGTAATTAATATGTATAAAGTTTTTTAATAATAAAAGTATTTAAATAATAGATAAGAATAATAGTAATATATATTAATATCAAAAAATAAAAAATAACTAATCAAAAAATAAAATTGTGTGTGGAAAATCACAAAAATGCATACATATATAAATACATACATAGGTACATACATATAGATACATATTTTGAATTTTAATTATGAGTTATTAACGGACATATATGTATATGTATGTAAATATGTATGGATGGTCGAGAATATGTTCCAATGTTTTGCTAAGTCATCACATATCGCAGCATAAATTATAAAGTGGCGCAACTCAAATTTTTTTAAATCGGTTTTTTCATAATCCATTACACAGCACGTATCTCCAGCGATTTTCAAAAAAAAAAAAAACAAAAAAAATGTTCCATTAGTGTCTCTATGGACTGAAAAATAACCATTGTATTTAGGTACGTGGCCTATTGCCATGTCACTGCTCGTAAAGAAAAAAATTTTGGTATTGCTTAAAATTTTGGGAATTTGAGTTGTGTCACATTATGATTTGGGGTACGATATGTACGTTTGTGCTTTTCTTATACATATTTACGAATTAAAAACAAAAACTCTTGTTAAATTGAACTCTTAATTGCAACTAAAACACACTTGCCAACGTAAATATACTCGAGGTATATTTACATACATACATATGTATATGTAACATACATATGTATTAGGGTGCCCCTCAAAAAAATCAAATTAACGATATTTTCAGACTCGTCCCCTCAATCGGTAATATAAGGATTAAAGATTTCACATATAAATTTTCTCTCTCTCTTTTATTTAATAAATAAATTACAAAAGACTCAATATGAGTAGTCCACTTTCAAAAGTGTCTATGTGAAATTTTTTTCGATACTGAGTTTTCGATGGATCGTGTACCATAATTTAAAGGTGTACAATATCCGTTAAAAATTTATTGCAAAATCCTACCGTATTCTGAAAAAAAGCATTAAATAAAAAATACTCTTTCAAAAGTCTCTATGTTACATTTATACATTTTCAAACGCTCTATGTTTCATTTACACACTTTCAAGTCTATATAAAATCGGTCACTCATACGCCCTGGCACACATTGGTTTCGCAACATATAAGGGGCGCTCAAAATTTGAAAACCATTTTATTTCCACCAGAATCTCCTTGATCTATACTATAATAGTAAATTTTAAGCTTTTTAACCCATCAATGTCCGTGTTTTAGCCCACTGATGACTTTTTGTTTTGAAGAAGTATTATAATATTTTTCCAGTAAAGCTAATTGCAAACGCCTAAGGAAGCAAAGTCGCTCTCTCTCTGATCGTCCCAACATAGTTGAGGCCTCTCTTCTGCGCCGATTCCGAGCATTTTTCTGCAATAAGAGAGAGAAGGAGGGAGATTTTGTAAGAAGAAACATATTATTATGCGTTCCAATTTCAAAACTATCTATGTGCAGTAGTTAACATTGATTTTGCAAAAATCTGTCATTATTTTTTTATATCCTTAAACTGCTTGTGGGCTAAGCTTTCAGTTAATAACAAAAAATATTCAAATAAAATAGAACTTGAGGCCGTAGTGGTTTTTTTTCTAATTTGTGACTTAATAAGAAAAATTCATATAGCCAATTTTGAAAGTGGACTACCCATATCTCCAATCAGAACCAATATTTTTATGTAATATCTGCGACTATAGCAGTATGATTTTTTTTATTAGATGGAAAAAATAAGGTAAATTTTTCCAGTATTCATATGAACTTTGATCGCTGTGCGACACGCCTTTAACCGTTCCCAATCAGGACCGAAATTTATACATATGTGATATCTTTGACTGTATTAGTACCGAGGTAGGGGTTGAGTCTTAGGATATCTGTTGTAAACATTGCCTTCTTAGACCAGCCACACATGACGGCAGAAAACGCGCAGAACTTGGGCAAGCAGAAAACGCTGGTTCACAAAACCCATCTCGATTTCCTTGTATTTCGGGCAATGTGCACTCATGAAGACGCACGTTTTTATGGCTGTCTGCCCAAGTTCTGCGCATTTTCTGCCGTCATGTGTGGCTAGCCTTACACTTACTGACTACCCTAATATACGTACATACATAAATAAGTGACTATTAGGTAGAAGTTTTATATTATGCCGTGAACTGCATACATTTTCTTATTGACTTGCCGTTTTATTTAAGAGCCGGTGTCGCTGTCGCTCGTTTGTTTATTCCGTTCGGCATTTTAGTGCTTTTCCGCAACCAAATTTCAAAGTCGCAGGCGTTGTTTGTTTGTTTGTTTGTTACATGTTGCCAAACAGGTATTTTATATATGCATAAGCTGCGAAATTCTTAAAAGTTTTTTTTTTGCATTTTGTGGGCATTGGTGTGCTATTTATTTGTATAAGTAGGTATATAGACAGTAAAAGTTCGAAAAGTCTTATATTGCATTTAATTACATATGAAGTATCGCAGTGTCAATAAGCTAGCTAGAAAATAGTATGGAAGATATGCATTAATTTTAATTAAAAATAAAAAAAAATTACACAAAATTTATTTAAGAGGTTATCAGTTAATAAGAACTAAAAAATCCCCATTAAATTTTGTTTTTGTTGTTTGGCTTAAATTTGCGGTGACACTTAAAATTTTTCTTATGAAAATTAAAATTAACCGTGTTATAAAAACAAAAACCATTAAATAATTTGCACATAAATACATACAAATAAACATATCTACTTACGTACGTATGCATTTGATGAATCACGCGCTTTTCAATCTAACAATTAAATATTTCCAACAACAAACAATAGCTTATTTACGAGCAATGCGTACGCAAATCAAAAAGTAGTTAATTGTAGGTACATGCACAAATATGTACGAATTTTCCATATCTACATACGTACGTAGGTACTAACAAATTTACCCGCAATAATTGTTCCTCTACTTAATCTCATTGGAAACTCAAAGTTCATGTTATTCGCTTACTCAGTTGCTTTTTATTTAAGCTGGTGACATTTCAAGAAAGTAATTAATAAAGTCATATATGTATGTATGTATGTATGTATGTCTTTATGTGGATAAGTACGTACCCATGCCCCTTCAAAAGTTGTTTATAATCGCCTGAGATCATTTAGCAATAGTAATTGAGTTATGGACATACTACTTAACCAGATTTACACTTTTAAAAATTTCTTTAGAAACCGACAGGAATGTTTCTCTTTCATAATCAAAGCAGATTTTTTTAATCTCAAAAATTCGTCCAAAAACTATTTTTAACAATAAAATGACAAAAAACAAGTAAGGAAGCCTAAGTTCGAGTGGAATCGAACATTAGATACTCAGCTGTATGCGTTCATTGTTTGTTTGCGTTTAATGGATTTTATATAAAGCGAGTGCTGCATAAAGTGGGCGTAGCCGCGCCCATTTTCAACATTTTTATCAGTCATCCAACTAAGCATATGAATATTATTCTTTGTGCGAAATTTCATTCCTTTATGACTTCTAGTTACAAAGATGTAACGTTACAAATTCCCAAAGGGTGTTCCAGAAATATCTTTGTTAAAATGTATGCGTGGTCATAACCCGATTTGAATAAATTTTTGCGTGTCTATTAACACAAGTTATAAAAGTGTATAAACCAGGTTTCGTCATAATATCTCAATTATTTGTCGAGTTATAGGCTAAGAAATCTCGTATATTCCTTTGTCTAAAAATAGGAGGTGCCACGCCTATTTTCCAAAATTTTTCTATTTTTTGTTTCCGGTCTATTGCGGAACTCATGCCACAAAATTTCAATGAATTATCTTTATATTTGACAGAGATATCGCTTAAAATGTTTTTATTAGGCCACTTTATAATACCCATATATGAAAGTGGGCGTGGTCGTCAACCGATTTCGCTAAAATTTTGAACATGTAGTACAAGTAATAAAAGTGTACACACCAAGTTTCGTCATAATATCTGAATTATTTGTCGAGTTATGGGCTCAGAAATCTCGTATATTCCTGCTTCTAAAAAGAGGCGGTGCCACGCCCATTTTCCAAAATTTTTATGTTTTCTGTTTTACGTCCATAGCTGAACTCATTCGACAAAATTTCAGTGATATATCTTTATATTTGACAGAGATATCGCTTAAAATGTTTTTATTAGGTCACTTTATAATACACATATATAAAAGTGGGCGTGGCCGTCAACCGATTTTAACAATTTTCCATCCAAATGTTTGTCTAAGTAAGTAAATGACGCATACCAAATTTCATCGATATATCTTCAATGGTTTCTGAGTTATGACATATAAAACTTTCCATGTTTGACCCTTAATAAGTGGACGTGGCACCGCCCATTTTCCAAAATTTCATCAAATTTCTTCATAGGGGCCTGAGCTCAATACGTGGGTAAAACTTCATCGCTCCAGCTATATTAGTGGCTGAGATACCAAATTTCCGATTTCTTCTATATAGGAAAAGTGGGCGTGGTCATGGTCCGATTTTGCCCATTTTCAATACCAACCGTCCCAGTCTCGATACCAACTTGCATTCCAAATTTCATCAAAATATCTCAATTTTTGCGCGAGTTATCGTGCGTACGGACGGACGGACGGACGGACGGACATGGCTCAATCGATTTCTCTTTTCACCCTGATCATTTTGATATATATAAGTCTATATCTATCTCGATTATTTCATTCTGTTACAATCCACTGTTATGAAATCAAAACTATAATACTCTGTGTACTAGTACAGCTGAGTATAAAAAGGCAAATTAGCGACGCTGATACAAATACACGCACGCATATATACATAAGTATACATATGTACATATATGTATGTATGTACATACATATATACGCATTTAAATGGGTTAATGAATTCCTGAGTTATTTAGCTCGGCTTAGAAATATCAAAATTTCAGTTGGTTTGTTCATTGCTCTAATCATTTTGTTTTAGTTGATTTTCTTTCACGAAACTGGACCTTGTCGTCGTTTCACATTAAAAAGTTGAATATTTTTAGTGATATCAAACATATTACATAATTGAATAAGTTAAAAGCAAATACACGTACTACGTACATTAACATACATACATATATGTATGAATTCAAAAGGCGTTAGTTAAAAGCAAATTATGATAATAGATATATGTTAATTTTTTTACATAATTAAACAAAATAGTTAAGAATTTGCTTTGCTTTATTTCCTGTATATTTGTTTAACGAATGCATAATAAATTAATTAAAACTTAAAGTTAATGTAATATATCAATATCTTGGCTCGTCTCACTTTTGGCAAAAAAAATATGATTAGTTCACTCTCAAAAGTGGCTATGTGAATTTTTCATATTAAGCTACAAATTAGAAAAACCCACCACGGCCTCAAGCTCTACTTTATTTGAATATTTTTATTTATTATATCCCTTAATATAAAAAAATAAAACCTCAATATGACAGATTTTTCAAATTCAATGTTAAATATTTTACATAGCTGGTTTTGAAATTGGAGCGCATAATAATACGGTTCTTCTTACAAGACCTTCCTCCTTCTTAGCAGCTTTTCAAGCGTTTCCTTGTATCGAAATCAGCCATTTCCAAAATAGTGCAATAATTTACTGCGAAAGTTCATTCATTCAATGTGCAGTTTTTTGTGAAGAATATTTGCCTTTATTGGCAAATGTTTGTTTGATCCAACGCAGAAAAAATAAGAAAAAAAGAAAATTGGCATCTTCCTTTTCAGTTTCTTAATACATACTCGTATGTACATACATACATACCTACATACATACATATGTATGTTTGCATATATGTACAAATGTGTATTAATAAATTACAAATCACTTTCACTATCTGCTCAACAATCGATCGTACTTGAATCATTTCATCATACTTCAGGGCTATTTGTAACAATTTAAAAATGCATATTACATAAGCACATACTATGTACATACATTGTGTGCACAAACTTAGACAGAAATTTATGTATGCATGCACATATGCAAGTATACAACTATGTACTTAGATATTGTTTAGGGCTTGTTATAAGTAGGGAAGCTAAAAATATGCAAATGCATATTTAGACCTAAAATGCATATTTACGGTCAAAATGCATTTCGTGCTTATTTTGGCATATTTTGGCACTTAATCGAGCAATATCGAAAAATATTAAGCTGGCAACATCTTATCTGTGGTTAATTTAGATAGTTGCGTATGCATACAAACAAGGCTATTTAACTATTGATCTGGGCCCCGGAACGGAGCATTTTTCCTTATAAAAATTCACCACGACAAACACTAACTGCTTGCCCAGAATGGTGTGGCTGTAGTACGTAGTAAGAGCTGTCAAAAGTTAAAACAGTACAATTGCATTGCAATGCCCACAATGTGTAGCTGTGTCTGTAGCGTGTAGTTGTGGCTGTAGTAGAAGTAAACTTTAACTTTGTAGCGCGCTACAGTGTGACAGCTCAATTTTTTAATGACGGAAATTCGAAATGAAGGACGAAGAAACGGAAAAATGAATTGAACTTGTAAAAAACAAAGAGTTTTTATGGAATTTAAGGAATCCCCTGTACAAAAATATAAAAAAGATGACATATATGAGATACACTGAGCTACACCATTGTGTTCACATTTTCGAGCGTTGCCACAAAATCAGTCATCAGCTGATGTAGTAAGCTATGTAGTCCGTAGCTGTAGTACAACATTCTGGGCAAGCAGTAAGTTCTTGTATGCTGATCAGAGCCTCGAAGCAAACCCAGAGTAAAAAAAAACTTCTCTACGATGCCCTGTTATTGAAAGAAAACAGCTGTAGTGTGAAAATTTGAAAGGAACAATAAGTAATATGCAATATGTATCGACATACATAGGCATACGCTATACTGTCAATATGAATCGCGATGGTCTGATCAATCGCAGACTAGTGCGACACGTTCAATATGAATATTGCGATATTTTTCTCGATCTGAGGTTTAAAATATTTTACTTCCGTCCTTTTCACACTTTCACTTTCAATTCGTTTATTGCCAATATTTTGTTCCGGATCGCGGATTTCAAAATTTCTAAATATTTTGCGATCCAGAATCGCGATCCATCAATACTCGATGCTACACGGTCAATATTAATCGTTTTCCCATACAAGAGCTTTTTCTCGGAAAACCGCCAAAAACTCACACTGGAAAATATAGTAAAACATACGATAGTTCAATGCAACCCTGCGCAATATTAATGGAATAGTTTCGTTTGCTTTGTAAAAAGATCTCATGTATACAAATCTAAAATGAATTTAAAGTATTTTATAGTATTTAAAAACAAATTTTTTAAATGGAGAAAATGTGAATTGTACGTTTCAGTTCTTATGTTATTATTATTTTGCAAAATTCTTTAAATAAAAATGTAAGCTTGAAATGAAATACATACATTTTTTGAGCATATTTCCGGTATTTTTTAGGTATATATGCATATAATGAGATTTTTTCGTGCATATTTACGAGCATATTTCAGTTATTTTTCGGGCATACTAGCATGCATATTTTGAAATTTTTCGTGCATATTTTTAGCTTCCCTAGTTATAAGTAAGCATGCAACTTTGACGTCAGTACCTTCATACATACATACATATGTACATTATTCTCAGGTTAAATTTCATTAAAGTTTGCGCAACGAATAAACACCAGCGGAAAAATCAACTTACAATTTGTGAAGTAATTTTTCTAATTAACTAATCGGCAATCAAAAGGTATGTATGTAGATACGCACAATCTGATAATTGGATTACAAAATGCCGGCAATACATATTTAGTTTTTATCAGATGTATGTATGTCTGTATGCCCACGTATATTGCTGTTATTTTTGCAAAAGTGCTCACCTTACTTACTTACTTAATTGGCACGTAACCGTCTAGACGATTTTGGCCGAGTCCAACATATCACGCCAGCTAATTCTGTTTCGTGCAGCATGGCGCCATTTGGCAATACCTAGGGAGTCTGCATCACTGTCCACCTGATCTTCCCAACGCAGTGGAGGTCTCCCCTGTCTTCTGCGTTCAGCGGGTTTCGACAGAGCCGGAGCACCTTCATCCATTCTCGCGACATGACCTGCCGCTGGATCTTTATTCGCTGAAAAATATCGATGTCTGTGTACAGCTCGTACAGCTAATTGTTAAATCTCCTTCGATACTCGCCCTCGCCAACGCGCAAAGGTCCATAAATACTCTGAAGAACTGTCCTCTCGAATAATCCAAGCGCCATCTCATCTGCTGGAGGATAGCTTCATGTGTTGAAGTTAGGGTTGCCAGATACCTTTCCCGAAAAAGTCAGTACATTGCCTTCCAAAAAAAAAACAATATATGCGGAAAAAAGTGTTTATTACTGGCATTTTGTTTTTGTTTCCGTATCGTTAATGGCGTCGTTATGCTACCAATGCTGCTGGTCGAGCACCGTGTAATTGTTGTTGTGCCCAATGCATATTTAGACCTAAAATGCATATTTACGGTCAAAATGCATTTCGTGCTTATTTTGGCATATTTTGGCACTTAATCGAGCAATATCGAAAAATATTAAGCTGGCAACATCTTATCTGTGGTTAATTTAGATAGTTGCGTATGCATACAAACAAGGCTATTTAACTATTGATCTGGGCCCCGGAACGGAGCATTTTTCCTTATAAAAATTCACCACGACAAACACTAACTGCTTGCCCAGAATGGTGTGGCTGTAGTACGTAGTAAGAGCTGTCAAAAGTTAAAACAGTACAATTGCATTGCAATGCCCACAATGTGTAGCTGTGTCTGTAGCGTGTAGTTGTGGCTGTAGTAGAAGTAAACTTTAACTTTGTAGCGCGCTACAGTGTGACAGCTCAATTTTTTAATGACGGAAATTCGAAATGAAGGACGAAGAAACGGAAAAATGAATTGAACTTGTAAAAAATAAAGAGTTTTTATGGAATTTAAGGAATCCCCTGTACAAAAATATAAAAAAGATGACATATATGAGATACACTGAGCTACACCATTGTGTTCACATTTTCGAGCGTTGCCACAAAATCAGTCATCAGCTGATGTAGTAAGCTATGTAGTCCGTAGCTGTAGTACAACATTCTGGGCAAGCAGTAAGTTCTTGTATGCTGATCAGAGCCTCGAAGCAAACCCAGAGTAAAAAAAAACTTCTCTACGATGCCCTGTTATTGAAAGAAAACAGCTGTAGTGTGAAAATTTGAAAGGAACAATAAGTAATATGCAATATGTATCGACATACATAGGCATACGCTATACTGTCAATATGAATCGCGATGGTCTGATCAATCGCAGACTAGTGCGACACGTTCAATATGAATATTGCGATATTTTTCTCGATCTGAGGTTTAAAATATTTTACTTCCGTCCTTTTCACACTTTCACTTTCAATTCGTTTATTGCCAATATTTTGTTCCGGATCGCGGATTTCAAAATTTCTAAATATTTTGCGATCCAGAATCGCGATCCATCAATACTCGATGCTACACGGTCAATATTAATCGTTTTCCCATACAAGAGCTTTTTCTCGGAAAACCGCCAAAAACTCACACTGGAAAATATAGTAAAACATACGATAGTTCAATGCAACCCTGCGCAATATTAATGGAATAGTTTCGTTTGCTTTGTAAAAAGATCTCATGTATACAAATCTAAAATGAATTTAAAGTATTTTATAGTATTTAAAAACAAATTTTTTAAATGGAGAAAATGTGAATTGTACGTTTCAGTTCTTATGTTATTATTATTTTGCAAAATTCTTTAAATAAAAATGTAAGCTTGAAATGAAATACATACAATTTTTGAGCATATTTCCGGTATTTTTTAGGTATATATGCATATAATGAGATTTTTTCGTGCATATTTACGAGCATATTTCAGTTATTTTTCGGGCATACTAGCATGCATATTTTGAAATTTTTCGTGCATATTTTTAGCTTCCCTAGTTATAAGTAAGCATGCAACTTTGACGTCAGTACCTTCATACATACATACATATGTACATTATTCTCAGGTTAAATTTCATTAAAGTTTGCGCAACGAATAAACACCAGCGGAAAAATCAACTTACAATTTGTGAAGTAATTTTTCTAATTAACTAATCGGCAATCAAAAGGTATGTATGTAGATACGCACAATCTGATAATTGGATTACAAAATGCCGGCAATACATATTTAGTTTTTATCAGATGTATGTATGTCTGTATGCCCACGTATATTGCTGTTATTTTTGCAAAAGTGCTCACCTTACTTACTTACTTAATTGGCACGTAACCGTCTAGACGATTTTGGCCGAGTCCAACATATCACGCCAGCTAATTCTGTTTCGTGCAGCATGGCGCCATTTGGCAATACCTAGGGAGTCTGCATCACTGTCCACCTGATCTTCCCAACGCAGTGGAGGTCTCCCCTGTCTTCTGCGTTCAGCGGGTTTCGACAGAGCCGGAGCACCTTCATCCATTCTCGCGACATGACCTGCCGCTGGATCTTTATTCGCTGAAAAATATCGATGTCTGTGTACAGCTCGTACAGCTAATTGTTAAATCTCCTTCGATACTCGCCCTCGCCAACGCGCAAAGGTCCATAAATACTCTGAAGAACTGTCCTCTCGAATAATCCAAGCGCCATCTCATCTGCTGGAGGATAGCTTCATGTGTTGAAGTTAGGGTTGCCAGATACCTTTCCCGAAAAAGTCAGTACATTGCCTTCCAAAAAAAAAACAATATATGCGGAAAAAAGTGTTTATTACTGGCATTTTGTTTTTGTTTCCGTATCGTTAATGGCGTCGTTATGCTACCAATGCTGCTGGTCGAGCACCGTGTAATTGTTGTTGTGCACTACGACGGTGAGAGAATTTTCGGACTCTCACATCCAGCAAATTTGCTGTGTGAAACAGGCAGCCAGCAGCCGAGGTTTCGGGGTAATCATGTGTTATGTTGTGTATGTGCGCTCCAATCATCAATGTAAGCATAACCACCTCTCACCAATCACGAAATGTTTCCGATTTTGATTGGCAAGCAACATTGGTAGCATAACCACGGCATAACCTAGTTGAAGTCCACGTAAGTGGGAAAAGCTTCTGACTGCCATCCACCTTGGCGTGGCCAAGCAGCTCACGACTTCCTCGCAGTGACCTCTGGATAGACACCGAACACCCGTTTGGTGGTGAACTAAAGTGATAAGGCGACAACTCGACAAGGCCACTCCGTCGTATACAGTTTAAGGGTTTGTTGAGATGAATAATTACAGCGTCTGATCACCAGAAGATGCGGTTATGAGCGGGCGTAAACAGTAAACAGCTCCTGCAGTGCAGGTTGTGAGTCGGGCTTGAGACCCACCACGTAAGAAATCCTATCCAATGAAAAATCCAAAAAAAGTGTTCACCTGAAGGCGTTAAATAAAATTATTTGGTTTGAGGGTAGTTGCACATACATATCGTCGTTTAAAGTGCATTTTTGCGTAACAGGTATTTTCATTTTCGAGTAAGGGACATTTTTGCCAAAAATGAGATTTTCCAACCCTGAGTTCCTGACGCTCAGCTCTATCGATCCATACCAAAACATTGCAATTCTAACAACAAAAACGCATAATAACAGTAAATTGCATAATCGCGTATGAAGGGTATTGTTAAAATTTGGCAGCATTACCGCGTATGATTTCAGTTCATTCATATAAGCGAAGTTATATGTTATTAGATAAATAAATTAAATGGCGAATTTTTATGAAAGGGAGCAAAAGTTAACTTATTTCAACAAATAATGTCAGGTAAATATCAAGCAGGTATTATTTTAAACAAATTAATGAAGTTGCTAATTGGTAAGCTACGTTTTTTTGCTACAATCTTTACAATTTTCCCAACCAAATTATGACTAAAGTTATCAAAAATTAAAAAACAAAACAAGAAAGGAAGCCTTAGTTCGAGTGGAGCCAAATATTATAAGCTTTCATAGTTTTTTTTACGTTTGCTAGAAACACGGTGCAATTTAAAAAAGGCCGTGCCGCATAAAGTGGGCGCAGCCACGCCCATTTTGAAAATTCGTATCAATAATCCGACTAAACGTATAAATATTCTTGTTATTATAAAATTTCATCCCTTCATGACTTTTAGTTACAGAGATGTCACGTTACAAATTTCTGAAGGGCATTCGAGAAAAATTTGGATTAAAAAGTAGGCGTGGTTATAAACTGATTTCGCTAAAATTTTGCACATATACTACCGCAAGTGGTAGAAATAAGTCCACCAATTTTCGTCAAAATATCTCAATTATTTGTCGAGTTATGGGCTCCGAAATCTCGTAGAGTCCTTTGTATAATAAGAGGCGGTGCCACGCCCATTTTCCAAAATATTTCTGTTTATGGTTTTCTATCTATATCGCTAAGATATCGCTCAAAATGTTTTTATTGGGCCCCTTTGTAATACCCATATATAAAAGTGGGCGTGGTCGTGGTCCGATTTCGCCCATTTTCAACCGTCCCAGTCTGGATAGGAACCTATATACGAAATTTCATAAAAATATTTAAATCTGTGTACTATTACAGCTGTGTATAAAAATTAATGTATTACATTGCGATAAAAACATGTTTTTTGTAGGCCATGATTCTTATGCGAAAATTTATAAGACATTCAAGTCAGGTTATAAACCAGATAGACACGGATATTCCTAATCCAATCCACAAAGGTCACCTCAATATTACAAAACGTAAATATCAACATTTACAAGAACTTAAAAGAGTGATGCCGTCCGATTGTCATAGCTTTTATGACAATTTACCACATTTACCTTAAGAGTTCTCCACCTATGTGTAAACAAACTTACGTTTTCTTAATTAAAAATATGAATTTTAGTTTGAAATGTAATATATGTACAAGTTTTGTTACTTTTTTTCTTTATAAAATGCTAAAATAAGAATTATATTGAACATTTTGCCATTTCATAACCGATTGTGCGTGATTTTTGTGCCAAATAAAAATTGCACAACCGCACATGAAAAAAAAGAGTCCTAATAATTCAATTTGTTTCTTTTTATACTCAGCTGTACTAGTACACAGAGTATTATAGTTTTAATCACATAACGGTGGATTGTAACAGAGTGAAATAATCGAGATAGATATAGACTTATATATATCAAAATGATCAGGGTGAAAAGAGAAATCGATTGAGCCATGTCCGTCCGTCCGTCCGTCCGTCCGTCTGTCCGTCCGTCCGTCTGTCCGTCTGTCCGTCCGTCCGTCTGTAAACACTCTAACTCGCGCAAAAATTGAGATATTTTGATGAAATTTGAAATGCAAGTTGGTATCGACACTGGGACGGTTGGTATTGAAAATGGGCGAAATCGGACCATGACCACGCCCACTTTTCCTCTATAGAAAAAATCGGAAATTTGGTATCTCAGTCACTAATACAGCTGGAGCGATGAAATTTTATCCACGTGTTGAGCTCAGGCCCCTAGGAAGAAATTTGATGACATTTTGGAAAATGGGCGGGGCCACGCCCACTTATTAAGGGTCAAACCTTGCAAGTTTTATATGTCATAACTCAGAAACCGTTGAAGATATATCGATGAAATTTGGTACGCGTGATATACTTACTTAGTCAAATATTTGGACGAAAAATTTCCGAAATCGGTTGAGGGCCACGCCCACTTTTATATATGGCTCTTATAAAGTGACCTAATAAAAACATTTTAAGCGATATCTCTGTCAAATATAAAGATATATCATTGAAATTTTATAGCAGGAGTCCAACTGCGGACATAAAACGAAAAACACAAAACCGCCTCTTTTTATAAACAGGAATATACGAGATTTCTGAGCCCATAACTCGACAAATAATTTATATATAATGACTAAACTTGGTGTGTACACTTTTATTACTTGTGGTAATACATGTTGAAAATTTTAGCGAAATCGGTTGACGCCCACGCCCACTTTTATATATGGGTATTATAAAGTGACCTAATAAAAACATTTTAAGCGATATCTTTGCCAAATGTAAGGATAATTCATAGAAATTTTGTGGTTTGATTTCTACAATAGACCAGAAACAACAAATAGAAAAATTTTGGAAAATGGGCACCGCCTCTTTTTACACAAAGGGATATACGTGATTTCTTAGCCTATAACTCGACAAATAATTGAGATATTATGACGAAACTTGGTTTATACACTTTAATAACATGTGTTAATAGCCACGCAAAAATTTATTGAAATCGGTTTATGACCACGCCTACTTTTTAAGAAAGATATATCTGGAACACTCTTTGGGAATTTGTAACGTGACATCTTTATAACTAGAAGTCAAAAAGGAATGAAATTTTGCACAAAGAATAATATTCATATGCTTAGTTGGATGACTGATAAAAATGTTGAAAATGGGCGTGGCTACGCCCACTTTATGCAGCACTCGCTTTATATAAAGTACACCGTGTTTCCATCAAACGCAAACAAACTATGAAAACATACAGCTGAGTATCTAATGTTCGATTCCACTCGAACTTAGGCTTCCTTACTTGTTTTACACTAAGTTGATGTTATGGCTAACAAACTGATCTACGTAACTATTTAAATTTAAGTTTGTACGCAGAAATAAGTAACGGTTTTTAAATGAAATAGTTTTTTTGCTCTCCTGTAAAGTTCAAACAATGTCCGCTACGCGAAAATGAAAATACCTGTTACGCAAAAATGCACTTTAAACGACGATATGTATGTATATGTAGGTAGTCATTATCAAAATATTTTTTTTTGCATTGGAAAAAATAATCAATTGAGCAAGAAATACTTTTCAATCGACATTAAATGTAATATATTTGAAATATGATATCGCTGTAAATACTTAAGAAAACCACAGTGATGAAATTTCACACAGGACCGTGTTAACGAAAATCGAACACGTTCGTACATATGTGCATATTTATGTATTATAATGTACTTTATTTTTTTATGTACTTTATTTTTTTATTTACGTATTAAATTATTCGTCTACAGATCAACCAACAGACTACTAACTTATTAAATATTTTAAATAAATTCAACTTACAACTTATGTGTATAGACTTTGTTAATCGAATTGTTTAGTCCACTTTCAAAAGTGTCTATGTGAATTTTTTTTCGATATAGAGTTTTTGATCTATTATTTACTAGTATTTAAAGGTGTACAATGTCTTGTGGAACGATTTTCCGTTATCCCTTGTCAAGTTTGGTTTAGAGACAAACCGTTTCGGCTAATATGCGAAAATCGTTCGACAATATATCATATTTCTACCCTGTCGGAAAAGCAAGCAACCAAAAAGTGTCCATTACAAATTTATTGCAAAATCCTTCCGTATTCTGAAAAAAGCATTAAATAAAAAAATACTATATCAAAAGTCTCTACTTATGCTTTATTTATACACTTTCAAAAGTCTCTATCTAAAATAGGTCACTCATACGCCCTGGCACACATTGCTGTCGTCTCATATAAGGCTCGTTCAGAATTCTAAAACCATTTTATTTCCACCAGAATCGCTTCATCTATACTATAACGGTCTTATTCCGGCGTGGTGACTTAATTTACTTTACTGGTGAAATGAAGAATCTGACACTTTAAAGTTTAAACCCTCTTTTCGTATTCTGGCAGCAGGAAAATTAAGTTACAGCCTCAATACGTGGTAACATTTTGTTACCATTTTCGGCCCGATTCCATTCCGTTCGTATGGAAATGCTTTGACTGCGTTACCATTTGTGCCAGAATAACAGTTTTCAGCAACTTAACCTACCAGTAAAGTAATTTTCCAGTAATGCTCAGAATAGGACTGTAAAAGTAAATTGTAAGCGTCTTAACCCATTAATGTCCGTTTTTTAGCCCACTGATGGTTCTTTGTTTTGAAGTAAGTATTATAATATTTTTTTTTCTTTAATTGATGCGTAACCGCCTAGATGTTCAATAAAGCGCGTCATTCACTTCAGTTTCGTGATGCCTGGCGCCAATTGGAAATACCAAGGAAAGCAAAGTCTCAAAACTAGCTATGAGAAATATTTAACATTGAATTTGCAAAAATCTGTCATATTGTGGTTTAATTTTTTTATATCCCTAAATTTCTTATGGGCTAAGCTTTCAGTGATGGAATGGGTATTCTTTTTTTTTTAAATTTGTACCTTAGATAATATGAAAAATTCACATAGCCACTTTTGAGAATGGACTACTCAATTCATCTTGACCACTCAAGTTTTTAAAACATTATCCGACAAAGCTATGTACCTAGTCCGATAAAATGCCAACAACACAGTTAGTGAAGGTTTTAGTTACTAAAAGCACAAACTTATAATGGGCATATGTATGTATTTACATATTTATAAATGTATTATAATGTATAACCTGCAAAAAACGGCACACGATTTTATATGTTTAATTTAAAGTATAAACATGCCAATTCAAAAAGTGGCCTAAATGATGTTGGGTATTTTCGCGCTTCACACTTTCAATGTGATTTGCCCAATTATATCAGTGGCCAAGGCCGTATTTAGGGGGGGGAGGGTTTGGGTGTTTGAACCCCCCACGAAATTCTGGTAGATATATTTTACTTCTATCATATTCAAAGCTATATGTTGAAAACACTAGTTTACAAATAATTAATTTGAGAAAATACCAAGAATTTCAGGTATAGGGGAGGGCTGGCATGAACCTGCAGAGGTCAAAACCATTTTTTATGGTTAGGGTTTTGAGATGACGTAATTTTGGGTTTTTTTGGTTACAACTTCAATAAAAAAATTATTTTCGCTGAAGTTACAAATACCCGCAAACCGTATCTACTCCGTTCGAAAGATAATTAAAGTACGCTTCTAACGACATACCACATATAAATTAAATTATGTTACATACATTTTCTAAAATTTTAGCATATTTCCTTATAACTGAATAAAATCATTGCATGGCTGAAAATTCATTACTCGGTTTTATTAGTGTCTGGATTATAACATTTTGTGTGCGTTGTTATAGTCCGATTTCACCTATTTTCAGTACTAACTTTTCAAAGTCAAAATTTTATTGATTTTTTGCGATTATTGAAAAAATTTTGTTTTTATTGGGGTTTTTATAAGAGGTTGTAAAAATCAAGAAAGTTTTGTGCTTTTTAAAATTATTCTGTTTTATTGCAAACATTTTAAGCGTAATATTAAAAAGATTCGATGAATACTTTATTTTTGGCGATTTTTTTCCAAGTGAAACAAAAAGGATGTTTTATGGTCGAAAAACTCGGCTAGGTGACCCAACTATATGAAAACCACTTCACAGATCAAAGGATATTAGGGAAGATATAAAGCTTCCCAAGCAATGTTTGCCAGCATAACACCAACAGTCTCAAAAAAATAAGCTGTTGCTGTTCTGGGAAAGTTACCATAATTTTTTGAGAACTTTTGAATTTCGATTCCCTCTGAAAATATCTGAAGTCGAAGCACAGAACAGTCGAATATATTTGTTTGTTTATTTGTGCTGTTGCTTTACTGTGTAATTTCAAACAGATCAGTCGACAGCAAAGCACAGATAAACAGAATTTTAGTTTTCAGTGCGGCTTTTTAAAAATTTTTTTTTGTACATTACAATTTCGATTGTGTTCCCATAAAGTAAAAAAAAAACACAACAACAACAGTGCTGTTAAAATTTCCACAATACAGCAACAGTCGACTATAATTTTTTGAAACTTAAGCCTGCCCAGTTGCTGTACACTAGAACGCTGCTTATTTTTTAATTTGCAAATGAAAATGAAATTCAATGGAAATGAAAAAAAAGTTGAAAATAATTTCAAACCCTGCTCAAAAGACTAAAATAATAACATATCTATCAATTTTAAAAATCGGATGTCAAATAACAAAGTTGCAAAAAAAAAAACAAGTTAGAGTCTCAACATAAGCTAAAAATCTTGGGGCGGACTTTTACAGCTGTTTTCGTTTCCACATGGTTGGGTAATCTAACCGAGTTTTTCGTCCATAAAATATTTTTTTTTTCACTTGGATAAAATATCCAATAATAAAGTATTAATCGTGTTTGCAATAGAACAGTCTAATTCTTAAATGAATAAAAGTTTCCTGATTTTTAAAACTTCTTATAAAAACCCTAATTTGAAAATCAAGTTTTGTAAAAAAATTATTCTCCTAAATAGCACTTTAGAAACCAAATTTTTTTATTATTTTTATTTAGTGCACGAAATAGGTTATATATTTTTCTAAAAAAAAAAAATCTACGATGAAAACCCCCCACGAAAAAAATTCCTGGGTACGGCCCTGTCAGTGGCCACAGGCAATAATCGCCTAAGTCGTTAAAGAGTTTTCCCTTCGCATTTGTGTACAAATACGTGAAGATCAGTTGGATTTCATTCATAAACGTTAATTTCTTTATTGTTTTATTTGCGATTTTGTATTATTTTATTTGGCATTTTTCAAGTTTGTTTTTGCGTAACTTGCAATTAAAAATGCCTAGTTTGACGGCTAAATATCAATTACAGTTCGACACCGACAACTCCATACAAACAAACATACATACATATGTATGTATCCGTAATTATGTATCAGATATATTATTATTTCAGCGTGTCTAGGCCAAGCGGCTAACTAACCATGGCGCTGATGATGACCAACAAAAGCTGATCAAAGTAAAGCAATAAAATCATACATACATACATATGTATGTACATAAATACAATAGATATTAAGTTTAACAACAAGACACATGCATACACAATAACTTTTTATTTCATAAACAATAAAAACATGAAAACGTACATACCCTGTAAAAAAATGTGCGATCAATCCGAAAGAGATTTGTCCTCGATTGATCTCTTTCGAGAACAATCGGTCCACAATTAGTCCCCAATTGTTCCCGTACGGCTATAAATGTAGACTAATTGTAGACCAATTGTTCCCTAACGGGTATAAATGTAGATTAATCGCTTTCATTCCGAACGTGTACAAATCTAAATTCCCTAAATGTAGACATTTTACAAAAATATGCAATGTATTTAAAAAATTGTAGAACAACCGGTAAAACGAATTGAACACCCTTTTTTAATAACAATTATAACAAAATGTTGCCTAAAATATCCTATGAAAAAATTCTTTACATTACGCTCATATAATGCATACTCAAAACTTACAATTTTTTAAATTTATTTATTGAGATTTTTTTACAAAAGTAAAACATTATATAATCTTTATTTAAATATGCATGAACATTTACAATTTTTTAAGGAATAATCTACATTTGTACCCGTTGGGCATGAAAGCGATTAATCTACATTCGTACCCGTTCGGGATGTAAGCGATTGATCTACATTTGTACCCGTTCGGTATGTTAGTGATTAATCTACATTGGTACCCGTTCGGGTATACAAGTTGAACAATTAGTCTCTTCATAGGACATGCTCGAACAAATGCGATCAATTCACTCCATATAAAGGGATGTAAAATTGTATTAGTCGCATGCTCCCTTGCGATTGATCCCGGACACGTCCCGGATTAATCGCATTTTTTGCAGGGTACTTACATACTTACATATGTATGTACCTACATACATGCGTACCTATGTACATACTCGCCATGGCCTGATGAATGTTGCAATCGGCAGTGACAAAACGGCCGCGGCCGTGCGATCTTAATGAGCTGTCAAAAAAAAAAAAAAAACATGGTAAAAATTGCCGCGGGCCGGGCCCATGATTCAACAATAAAGGTTTTCGCATGACGACATACCTTCATACATAGTGGGGCTAGAAGCGTCATGCAAGGAGGAATGTAGAAGAATTTGACAGTTTCGGCCCCTATGGAAATGCTAGGGTGCGTGTGTGTGTGGCATATGTCAACAAAAAAAAAATGCTTGTGTTCGTGTGTTTATGAAGATTGAAGAAGAAGTCAGCTGATCTTATGCATTCTCCTTTATTGTTCCTCCATGGCCAGGCCTAACCAACTATGTACAAACAAAAAACACGTGTATTGGCTCGGCATTGAGAATTAATTGCCGTGATTGTTGTTATGTGTTTTGATTTTATTGTTGTTGTTATAACTAGAAAACTCCACGAAAACGTGTTGTCTGTTGTTGTTGTTTAATGTTGCACTTACCGCATTTGCGTTTTTAAGTTGTTTTGTCGCTTTTCGGCTTTGTATTTTGTTGTAAACTTAATATTAGCGCAGTTGTTTTTGTTGTTCTTTTTTTAGTTGTTGTTAAGTATCAAAGCAACTTGCACTTTTGACGACTAAATGTAGCATAATAGGGTCTATACACAGTGCGTCTGACTCGCGAGTCATCTGTGTACGTGTTGACTCGCCGCGTCACAGCAAAATATCAAACTAGTTTTGATTTTCTTGAGTCATGACAGAGTCATGTCGGTGTAAACTACTACATTCACATTTTCACTAATAAACCTAAACTGACTCTTGAATCAGACGCATCGTGTATAGACCCTATAATGCTTAATTCATTTTTTTTTTTTGGGCAAGTGATTATTTTTGAAGTTAACTTCAAAGTTTAAACTTTGAGAGCTTCTCCTGCAAAACACAGTTTTAAGACTATGTACAGTTTTGTTTGGAAGCGTCGATATGTACATACATATGGGCTAATCCTGAAAAAGTCAACCAAGAGCATGAAATTAAAAATGGTCCCAACTTTTTTTTTGGTATTTGTTAGTGAAGATAATACATGTATATGTTAGAAAAACATAAGCATTTTCTATTCGTTCTTAAACTCAGGCTGAGAAAAATCGCCAAAAAAATAATTTTCACTAAGGATTTTTTATTAGCAAAGTATCATTTTTTTCTTCGCGGGTTTAGTTTATTGAAAAGAGAGTTATGTTATTGTTACACGCTCTAATCATTCTACTTAGAACGTAATTTAATATAAGAGTATAAAATTTGCGAAGCTAGTAAGAATAAAGGAGTTTTTTTACTTTAAATTTTCACTTATCCTTTTGTCGCGTGCGTTACCAAAAAACTATATAAATAGTTATTAAACCTAGGAAACCACTTGAAATAAAAAGAAATCTCAGTGACAAAGTAGGCTTGGGTACCTTTTTCCAAAAATAAAATCAGTGTTATCCGAAGGCTGAATGTTACAACTTTATGTGGGTTTTAAATTTGTCGCGTGCGTTACCGTAAGTGCAAAAATTCAATCTATATATAAAAAAAATTAATCACTATTTCCTTGGTCATCGCATCACGCCTGAACGGATGGAACGATTTCGATAATTCCTTTTTTGTTGAGTTTAGTATTGTCTGGAGAAAGTTCTATTGGAAAATAATTTCAAAAAGTTAAAAGGGCGTGGCACCTCCCATACAAACAAAACGTTTCATACTGTATACGTATTTCTGAAAATATTCTTTGTAAGGCTTAGAACTTGGGATGAAATACTAACGAGATGCCAAGCTCACAAATAGAGATGAGCATTATTACAAAAAAGGGCGTGGCACCTCCCATATACCCCAAATTTTTTATACTCAATATCTCTGGAAGTGTTCATGGTAGGACCCTGGAAATTTGTAGGGACATAAAAAATGTCAAATGGGAGCCATTGGAAAAGGGGGCGTGGCATCTCCGATACAAACTTTATCTCTCTAAGTTATGGAAAAGTGTTCCAAACATTATCGGTGGCGACTTTATTGAGGTTGCTCGAACAGCTTATTCGCCGAAGAAAAAATTAAAGTACAACGTACCTAGTTTTAAGTTATTTTTTACTTATTCTATCAAAATACTTTAAATGTACTTTTTTATTCATTCTTTGCTAAAAATTCATTAAAAATGAGAATTAAAAAAATTTTTTGTTTTATATTTTTTCATTGGGAAATTTTGTCGCGTGCGTTACTGTCGCGTGAGTACTACTATTATAGTCCATAAACAAAATTAGAGAAATATTTTTAAAATTTCGTAAATCTACGAACCTAAGGTACTCTTCGAACTTCATTTCCTCATTTTTAGTAAATATGTTATTGTGCAAAATTCGCAAAATTTTGCATACTTCCAAACACATTAAAAAATAACTTCTATTTTTTGTCGCGTGCGTTACCACTATATATTTGCGTGTATATCAGAACTTAACTGTTACTCCAGCTTAAACTTTCTCGTGAATGTAGTACTCTGGTAGTGCTTTGCATTAGATAAAATAAACATGTAATACTCTCGTTGTTTCCCTCCTTTATCATTGATTATATGCGTACGAATGTCGCGTGCGTTACCCAGGATTAGCCCATATGTATTTTCATGAGTTTGAGGTTTCAAATTTGCTATATTTGATTGATTTGGGTAATTTGGAAATTTTGCTGGGTATGCAATTAAATTTAAGTTTCTGGTAATTTCATGTGTCTCTGAAATCAGTTGCTACGAACTTGGAAATACTATGTATGTATGTATGTACATATATGGAAAAGGTTATATGTAACATTAGAATTTTTCAGGCCAAAATACCAAACAAACTTACCAATTTAAATCATGGACCTTGTGTACCAATTTTCATATAGATAAATATGTACATACATATGGGGCATTCCAGCCAAAAGAGGAAAACGACATAAAATTTAAAATGCTACTAATCATTCCTATTTATTCAGTTACCTGTAACTAAATGTGTATATTTTCCTAATCTGGTAACAGAAATATAGAAAAATATGTAAAAACGCAAAATTTTTTCCATAGAACTTTGACTTCACACCTAACTATTTTGCGGAAAAAGTTAGCTATATTTTCATTTGTAAAAAAAATTTGCAAGTTATTCAAGTAAAGCGAGGAAAAATTTAAATAATTGCATAACAAAAAATTAAAAAAAGGTATGTGATTTTTTGGCCGCTGTGGTGCAGTGGGTAGAGTGCTCGCCTGCTATGCCAGAGGTCTCGGGTTCAAACCACGGTCCGAGCCAAAACAATTTTTCTAATTAGTAAAAATCCAATTATTGGGTTTTTTAAGAGCAGCGGTCACCTCTCGGCAGTGGGCGGCATACCCTCCGAGTGTATTTCTGCCATGAAAAAGCTTCTCACAAAAAATGCATTCGCCGTTCGGAGCCGGCATAAAACTGTAGGTCCACCCAATTAGTAGGAAAAAAAAAATAGGAACACACCTCGAATTGGGAGAGAAGCTCGGCCATAAAACTCGTCAGAGTTATAATAGCGCCACTGTATTATTATTATTATGTGATTTTTGTGTATATCTTCATAAAATTGCTTCATATGGGGTGTCCCAGGAGTCACACGAAAAGGCATACAAATTGGTCTGGTAACTTCAGGTATGACCCTACGAAACCAGATATTTATGGAAGTAAGGATTAAGAGGCTGTTCACCGTCTAAATACATTTTTTAAGTTAATAGGGTCATACTGTGGTTTCTATTCTATTTTTAAATGTGTCCCAGGAGTCACACGAGTCTGAACTCTAATGTATTATTCAGATGAATGCCGCACAGAGGAAAAGGAAACAGCGAGTTTTAAATAATTGTTTCGAGAGATGTTGAATTAGACTTGTTTTAAATAAATATTTAATCAGAACGTTGAAGTAAATACAAATATTATTTTGCATTCACTTTATTTTTTTTTTATTTAATTGGCTTGGTTTCAATTCTGTTGGGAGAAATTTATGAATAACTTGCTCAAAAAGGGCTAAAACAATAATAAAACTGATTTCAATAATCTAGTATATTACATATTTCGCACTTGTCCCAGGAGTCACAAGTTTAAATATTTGAAAATAGTTAATTGAATTTGAATATATAAAATATTTTTATAGAATATGGTACTATGCAGTGTGTTTTTTCGACCATATACAAATTGTAGGTGAAAGTTGAATAGTTGAACTAAAATTCGTATTCGTGCTCATAAAGGTGCAACAAAGGGATTTTCGGTGTCCCAGGAGTCACACTCATTTACTGAGTAGTTACAAAGCTATTTGTTATTATTTAGCTAATCCTTTTAATGCATTTGTTGTTATTGGATATTTATCGATGTCGATAAATATATTTCATAGCAATTTAAGTCCCGATGTCAGTTTTATAATTCAAAGTTGACTAAGCTCTGGAGTCAAATGTCCCAGGAGTCACGATGGAATGTCCCATATACAAAATATACAATAGTTCTTTTATTGAAGGAATTCACTTTTCTGTTGCGTTTATAATAAAAAGGTTTTATTCACAAACAAACTACGTATGTATGTATAAAGTTTCAACATAAAGCTTTACATTGTGCTTTTTAATTCTTATCTTGCAGCTAAAGATTTTACAGCTGTGATTGTGATACGATGGCAGCCAAGCCAAAATTTTGTTTTGAGAGTGAGCCTCAGGTGACCATCGATGATGTGGATGACGACGAAGTGGATCGGATTGCTGCAAGCTTTGCCGGACGTACGCTTTTTATAACCGGCGGCACTGGATTCATGGGAAAAGTGTTGGTGGAAAAATTACTCAGGTAATGCGGCGAATACATATATGTATGTAGTGCATATATTTATGGATATATGTTAAGAAAATAGCAAGCAACGCGCTCCAATTCAAAATTGGGGACCACAAATGAACTAATGAATTAATAGGTTTGCAACGTGTTAGCCATCAATTGGCATGTACATTCATACATACATATGTACATTTGTTTGTACATATGTATGTGCGCATTTTAAATACTTTCTTATGTTTGCCCTTTCAGATCCTGTGGACAGTTGAAGAAAATCTATTTGTTGATTCGTCCGAAGAAGGGTAAAAATCCCCAAGAACGTATAAAGGATATGTTCAGCAATGTGGTAAGCCAATAAAATACATAAATGATCACATAAACATACATGCATACACACATTCCTCCATATCGTTGCTCCGAAAGAAGAAAGACGCATGCCAGTAATTTGTCGACGAAAAAAAAGAAAGCGTGAGTAACGAGTACTCATGAACATTGATGTGTAAACAGTTTCGAAATCGAATTTTTTTTCCCTTTCCCTTGTTCCTTTAATTAAAATGCGACTATCGTTTTTAAAATTTGTTGTTGTTGTTGTTGTTGTTGTTGTAGCCACCAAGACACTCCCCGAAGGTTTTGGGGAGTGTTGCGGATTTGACAGTCCTTTGCCGGATAAATCCGGTACGCTCGAGTACTAGTCCCTTCTGACACTAGCCCGACTGTCGTGCGAGCGATTTTTTTGGCCATAATCAACCTTCTAGGCCGGTGGATTTTAGTCGCCTCTTACGACAGGCATTCCTTACCACGGGTATATTCTAAGCCCCCTAACCCGCTGGGGTTTTTTGTTGTCATTGTCACTGCTACATTTTGTTGTTTTTGTTTGTTTTGTTGTTTGGTTTTTGATTTTTGATTTTTGATTTCTGATTTTGATTTGTTTTGCTCAGAAACATGCAAACTCATTCAGGTCCACGTTTTACCCATATCTCGGGACTCTGTGTTGAAGTCCTGCTCAAAACCTTTCATTTGATACCAATATTGCTCAGAAATATTCAAGGATCATCCGGAGACCCGGCCTAGGAATCATAAAGAATAGAGCTCTGTATGAAAGCCCCACTCAACACCTTTCATTTGATACCAATATTGCTCAGAAACATTCAAGGATCATTCGGGTCCTCGTTGTGAGCCATATCGGGAAACTCGGCCTAGGGGTCACAATTAAAAGAGCTTCATATCGAAGTCCTTCTCAAAACCTTTAATTTGATACCAGTATTGCTCAGAAACATGCAAGATCATCCGAGTCCTCGTTTCGACCCATATCTCGCGACCCGACCTAGGAATAATAAAGAATAGAGCTCCCTGTAGAAGGCCAGCTCAAAACCTTTCATTAGATACCAATATTGCTCAGAAATATGCAAGATCATCCGGGTCCTCGTTTTGATCCATATCTCCGGACCCGACCTAGGAACCATAAAGAATAAAGCTCCCTGTAGAAGGCTTGCTCGAAACCTTTCATTAGTTACCAATATTGCTCAGAAATATGCAAGATCATCCGGGTCCTCGTTTTGACCCATATCTGGAGACCCGGTCTAGGGGTCACAATGAAAAGAGCTTCATATCGAAGTCCTGCTCAAAAACTTTCATTTGATCCCAATTTTGCTCAGAAACATTCAAGGATCATCCGGGTCCTCGTTTTGACCCATATCTCGGGACCCGACCTAGGACTCATAAAGAGTAGAGCTCCCTGTAGAAGACTTGCTCAAAATCTTTCATTTGATACCAATATTGCTCAGAAACATGGAAGATCATCCGGGTCCTCGTTTTGAACATATCTCCGGACCCGACCTAGGAACCATAAAGAAGAGAGCTCCCTGTAGAAGGCCTTCTCAAAACCTTTCATTTGATACCAATATTGCTCAGAAACATTCAAGGATCATCCGGGTCCTCGTTTTGATATCTGGAGACCCGGTCTAGTGGTCACAATGAAAAGAGCTTCGTATCGAAGTCCTGCTCAAAACCTTTCATTTGATACCAATATTGCTCAGAAAAATGCATATCCATACATTTGCATACATGTTCAAACAGGTTGGTCCTTTTTATTTTGCCTATTTGTCGCATTGTTGCAGAAAACAACAACAACAACAACTTCGCTTCGCTTCGTTGCTGTTGTTGCTGATATTTGCATTTGCATGACTATGCATGCAAGCATTTGTAAGTACATGCCTAGCTACCTACCTACCACCGACAATGCCAAGGTCATTTACGGTTTACGCATTTACATGTTTACGCGTAAACTTTACCTGTTTTTCGAAATCACTCGTAGCTACAGCAAAGATGTTTACACATCAAAAAGGCGCATTAAAAATATGTAGGGGAAGTAAGACGCTTTACAAAACATGTCGACGAAGGTAGGCGCATTAAAAAATATTTCGACGAACAGAGACGCATTAAAAATATTTCGACGAAAAAAGACGCATTATCATTAATATTGACAAAGAAAAAAAAATCGAATACGCCTCTCTTTCCTAAAAAATATTTAAATCCATCTTTCTTTATAGTAAAAAAAAAATAAAGCGTCTTTCTTCGTTATCAAAACAAATAAAGAGCATTTCTTTCGAAAAATATTTTTAATGCGTCTTTCTTTGAAACAAAAAAAGTTTGCGCCTTTCTTCCTCAACAAAACACTTTGCGTCTTTTTTCTTCTATAGCGACGATATAATGTACAAGTGTTTAAAATTTAAAAACTATTTTCCCTTTTATCGCTTTAGCTTTTCGATAAGGTTAAAGCACAACGCGGCGAAAACGAAATTCTCAGCCAAGTCGAAGCCATTGAGGGCGATGTAATGCTACCGCGTTTGGGCATTTCAGACGAGGATTTGAAAAAATTACAAGCAGAGGTGTCTATTGTTTATCATTGTGCAGCCACTATACGGTAAGCACCAAACAGTCTTACCCTAAATCATATAGTGACACAACTCAAAATTTTTTGAAATCGACTTTTCTTCATAAATCGGTACACAGAACATTTCTCTAGCGACTGCCAAAAAATCTTATCCATCAGTGTCTTCTATGACTGAAAAATAACCATTATACCTGGCCTTTTGCCATATCATTGCCTGTAAAGAAAAATAGTTTTTTGGCTCTCCCGAAAAGTTTTGAATTTTGAGTTGTGTCACTTTATGATTTAGGGTGCGATATATATGTACATAGATACATGCATTTACATAATTTAAATGGATTTCTTTTCTCTTTTCCATTTCACACAATTCAGCTTCGATGAGCCTCTTCGCAAGGCCGTCTTCATGAATACCCGCGGCACACTTTACATGCTGGAAATGGCAGCCACGTTCAAGCATTTGAACTTGTTTGCATACGTTTCCACATCCTATTGCCATCTACACATCAAGACACTGTACGAGAAACCCTACGATCCACCAGCAGATCCACACAAGGTTATCAAGGCATGCGAATGGCTAACTGATGACGAGGTGGCACCAATAGAGCGCAGAATTTTAGGTGATATACCGAATACATACGCCTATACGAAATCGCTCGCCGAAGCATTGGTTGTCGAAAAGTTTGACGAGTTGCCAGCGGTTATACTGCGGCCATCCATTGTCATTCCCGTGTGGAAGGAGCCCTTGCCCGGCTGGACAGATAACATAAATGGACCCACAGGCTTGCTGATCGGCGCTGGCAAAGGTGTTATACGTACGATGTATTGTAACTCGTCGGGTTATGGAGACTTCTTGCCGGTAGATATTGCGGTGAATGGCATGTTAGTGGCCAGTTGGCGGCATCTCACCGCAACCGATGGCGAGCAAGTGAATCGCATTGCTCATATGACCAGCTCCAGCGAAATAAAAGTATCTTGGAATGAGATTATTGAATGTGGCCGATGGGTCATTGAGAATAAGTTGCCATTGAATGGCGTTGCTTGGTATCCGGGTGGTTCAATGAAGTCGAACTATTATCTGCATTGGGTGTGTATGATTCTCTTTCATTGGATTCCAGCGATATTTGTAGATGGACTGCTTATACTCTTGCGGTATCCACCGGTGTGAGTACACATTTGCGATGCATGTACATAGCAAACATACATTTTTTATTATCTACTATTTTTTACTGTTTCCAGTTTATGCCGCGTACAAAAGCGTATCAATAACGGTTTTCAGGTTTTCGAATATTATGCGAATAACGTGTGGGACTTTGATAATTCCGAGGCGGTTAAGCTGCGTGCTTTGATGAATAAAAAGGAACGCCTCACCTATGTCATTGAAAAAATCGATGTGGATCTGATCGACTATTTTACGCATTGTGTGCTCTGTGCGCGCCGTCTGCTATTGCAGGAGAGCGATGAGACCATACCTGCCGCCAGAAGGCATATGAAAGTGTTAGTGTTAGGGACATTTGAGTTTATTAATCTACTACTAAATAAGCATTACTACTAAAATAAGTATTATTTTTTTATTTTTCTTGCAGAATGTGGTGTGTGGACAAACTCGTCAAAGGATTGTGGTTGGCGTTGTTTGGTTATGTACTGTACCGTTTATTTTTCGGCAGCTATTTTAGTACAACAGCGACATTGGCTCAACCGCTGCAAGCTCTTTAGTCGGCATATTTAATGACTTAAGTTTCTTTTTACATAAATAAAAGTTTAATAGTTTAATTTATTTGCCAAATGATTACGCAGCTAATATACATACACACATAAAAACAAACAAAATATACATACATACATATTTAATTGTCCAGAATTTTTTTATCATACGAAAAGTGGCGTCGAGGTGATGTGTATCCAACCCATTGATTTGAAACCAGGAATAAATTTATTTACAAATATGGGGATAGATTTTTAATGTTTCCTCTTAGCAGTATGCAGTTCTGAGTATGCAGTTTTATGCAGCCCATTAAAACTTGATAGATACTCTCAAAAATTTTGCTGTTTTTGGTAATTTTTTACATACGAAATGAATTGCTCACAGAGTGCTATCAAACTACTCTCACATGGCACTCAACGTGTTAATATAAGCCGGCTTTAACCCAAAGTTCCGAATAACCAAAATATAAAAATACTTCCAAAACAGGTTGAGGAATTTTAGCAATTGGTTCATATGCCAAGCGTTCCGCGTGACATTTGTCTTATTTTCAATGAGTTGGCAACGCGTTATCTCCAATGAGTGCAAATGTCCAGGGTTGCCACAAGGTTAAACAAAAAATGTTTTTGCGAAAACAACCATAAGTCTACGTTTAGGGTAATAGCTGAGTTCCCGTGGCAGTGATCCAGATCCGGATACGAATTTTGCAAGCAAATGCAACAACAATTTTGTGATTCTGATATTTATCTGGATCAAAAATACCTATTACAACCTATACGGATCCGAAATTGATCCAGATAAATATCAGGATCACAAAATTTTTGTTGCATTTGCTTGCAAAATTCGTATCCGGATCTGGATCACTGCCACGGGAACTCAGCTAATATTTCTTCCAATTATGCAAATAATAATCTGATATTTTGTATTTGGCTCATTTATAGCACACAAAGAGATAGCAGTGAAAGTTATCGATAACGGATGATTTTTTTGGTAGAATTTATAGATCTGTTTCGGAGATCACCAAATCTCTTCATCAGCTTTCTTTTCGTTAGGCGGCCTCGCCGAGAATGGAACCCGCGTCATTCGACTTATAATATAATGGCATCCCACCATGCTACCACCGCCGTGAGCTTTGTTTTAGTTTTCCTATACCGGAAGATAAACTATAATTTTGAATTTACTTTAATGTAAATAATCTGCAAGAAAATTTAAGATAAACTATACACAGTAAGAGATAAATGCGAAATTATGCGATTTTGAGCATTAAGCCTCTAAACCGGAAATAAGGCTATATCTCGAAAATTACTCATTTGATTTGAATTCTGATTTAATATTTGGATTCAGCATAGATTATTGAATTTTGATTAAATTTGATGTACGAATTGGCCTGTTTTGTAGATTTTTGTCCATTTTTGAAATCAGTCTTGGACCATAAAAATCAAATTTCGGAACGTCAAATTGTCGTGGAAGAGTTTTTATTCAAAAAAATAAGAGAAATCCTATACTCTTTTTGATTTCCCTGTGTATATTCAAAATGAGCAGTCAGTTCTCCAAAATATTTCCATTGACGGATAAGTATTTCTATATTTTCTTGTATACAAAAACTAATTTAAAAAAAGATCGAAACATTAACCAAAAACATTCTAAAGTTACCAAGTCAATTTCGACAAAAATTTACCAATTTTGATATTTAATTACCAAGATCGGCAACATCGCAATTGTCATTTTCACTCATTCCCTGTCTCGACCGATCATATGTTTTCTGCTGGCAAAATTGAAACAAAAGTTTTGTGTAAAATTGCATTGTTTTTCATTTTAATTTCCTCCAAAAAGTACAATTTAAAAAAGGAAAAAACCTGAAAGATAAATTCGCATGCGGAAAAGACAAATTAATACTGAAAGCGTACAAACAACTTTGAAATGCGAAAAATATCTTAGAAAAGTCAAGGCCATACGCGACGTAAAGGTGTATTTGTCATCGGACTACAATAGCTGGCTGCAGGAGCACTTTATTGAAAATGTGTCTTTTTGGTGCACTGCGTCAGGGACAAGTGCAGTAAACAATAAACTCTGCGCCAACTCTTCCTACAGCTTTTGCTGCTAATCAAATAGTGACTTTGTAAAACGCTGGTGGACATATCCAGAAACTGGAATTTGCGTTGCTGTTTGTGATAAACAAGATAAAAGTTTGTGATTGTAAAGACTTGCAGCAGATAACGTTATCAAGCAGAGAGCCAGGGGTTTTTTTTTTTTTTGGAAAACAGAACAACCTCAAAAATATGTCTACGTCGCTGGAAGGCACGCTGAGCAAATGGACGAATGTGATGAAAGGTTGGCAATATCGCTTCTTTGTGCTGGACGAAAATGCTGGCCTCTTATCCTATTATACGGTGAGTTGGCAAGTGGTAGCTAAGTATGAGTTATCATTAATAGTTATTTTGATTCGCATATATGCACATCAATGCACATAGATAAAATCCGTATCTGAAATATCTTATAAACTAAAGGTTCGATCGGTTCCACATATATGTACTTACATATCGTCGGTCTCCTGCCAGAAACACGAATGTGAAAATTTTTTTAAGTGCGATGTCTGCTCTTTATCTGATATATATTGATGTAATAACAATTAATATTTGTGTATATGCTTATGTACATACAAGTACATATTATGTATGTGTGTTTACACAAGAATTTATACAAGTATTAATTGTTATTACATCAATATATACCAGATAAAGAGCAGACATCGTGCTTAAAAAATTTTCACATTCGTGCTTCTGGCAGGAGACCGACGATATGTTTTAACGTCTATATTCTTTCTTATATGCAATAGCGTTATCATTTATGGTTTGCATTTTGTTTATTGAAGAGAATACTTAATACAATAAACAATATGTAGCAGCGGATAGTGTATCTTCACGACTGCAGGCTTAATACCTAATTGATTGTTCTACATTGAGACCCTGCAAGAATATTTTGCCAGAAACGATTCGATAACTCCAAACCACAGGCACGGAAAATGATCTTATTTCCAATACAAACCCAAAAAAATCTAATATATTCATTACATAATTACATACTTATATGAGTAGTCTGCATCTGAGAGAAAATATTTTCTTTTATTTCGTCATATATGCTGTTTTGCAAAGGCATCAATGACAATTTTATTTGTTAACGAATTGCAGAATAGGTATCTATATATCTATGTATACTTGTGAAATAGCTAACACAGTTCATTTAACTAATTTTTTTACTAACTGTATATGACTTCTTGTAAAAATCATAGAATCCATAAAATATAACCGAAATTACGACCGAATAATAGCCTATAATTAAGGGTGAGATAACGCATCGATACGAAGTAACAGCCGCTTGCATTAAAATCAGAACGAATTGTATCATTTGAATTGTAGTTATCGATTTCTTGATCGGCGTCAAACGTTCCAACGTTTTTGCATCGCAAACAGCAGCAGCCAAATAGTAGGCATACATGATAACGTGAACAGTGGAATTCAGCAACAAGGGATATAAAGCTGAACCGCCTGTAAATATGCAACGAAAACAAAAATAAAAACGAAAACCAGCATCAAAAATTAAGTAAAACACAAATGCTTAAATGGATACATATCGATTTGACATTCGTGCCTGTGCATAACTAATGCATACTCGTACCTCTATGATTGACCATAAAAAGGTACACAATTGTAATTGTTGAGCAGTGATGGAAGACGTGCAGAGCGGTAACCTGCTTCTGTTTCTTGCGCAAAACAAATACAATTGTTTCAGATAGTTCGCTTATCTTTAGCCAAAATGTAAAGTACGTAATGCGATTATATAGATGTTCGGCGTATGTGTTCGAAGCGAACATGGAACATTCCCAAAACCGAAAAATGTCTGTGGATGTTATGCGGAAAATCTGGTAGAACGTAGACGGTAAAAAAGAGTTTACTGATTTGTATTAAATACATGCCTACCTCACTGATAATGTAGGCACAGGCAATCATTTGCGCTGCATTGTAAGTGTAGATGTATGTCTTCAGCTGATAGGGCGCTCGATCCTTCATGTAACTGTAAATGAATGTAATAAAATCATGAATTTTCATGAATTTTCAAAGTTTTAATCTAAAGAAAAGAAAAAAATAAATACGTATAGAAATGTACATATGTATGTGCATATGTATGTTGAAGGAATATGCATTTGCTAATGTTAAATCTCTCAGCTACTAGAAATTATTAGGTACACCAAGCGAGCTAAGATTGGCTGCTGTACTACTTTCTTCTATTTTATTATCATACCGTGCTTTATGAGTGTTTAAAGCACAAAGTTCGCAATGTTTGCAAAAACTAAAACGAAAATTGCGCTCCTTAATATTACGCACATACTCGTACATAAAAAGATTACACTTTATTGCGTTCGAAGGTGCAATATTTGCATTTGATTTCCAATTCAGCGCTAATTAAATGAATTCATTACCAAAATAAAGCAAGTCTTGCGAAAAAAGAGTGCTTTGTAGTTGTTTTTGAATTTAATTAAGTAGGTAAGTGCGCGCATTTGGAGAAAGATCTATAGAGTGTTTCCGTAAAATTTTAATTAAGTTAAGCAACAGAAGAAACAAAAGTAAATGACGCAAACAAATAAGCGATCTGAAAAAATTGCTAAGGGATTCTAGCCATTAAAATATTCTTGCTCAGCAAAAGTTTAGGCATCTACTTGGTTGAAGCTTAAATTTGTTATGCACTTAGATTGCTACAACTTAGTTAATTTCATTATCTATTATTAAATATAGTTTATTGGTACTTACTTTGGTAGAATTGTGTAAATTAAGATTAAATAAGCGGCTATAACAGTAATAATGAAGTAAGGTGTGTACAAACCAAACCACTCGTCCGTCTCATGAGCTTTATGAAAAAAGAAAGCAGAAAAGAAGATTATGTATTAACATGTTTGAAAAATTGTTTAATAGTTTGTATACATATTGTTTTAAGATTTAAAATTTTGCTCAAGTTGTGATATCCCTACAACGCATGTCTTCAAACGGTCTATATGGCTATCATTTAAAGCGCGCGCAAAAGTACTGGTGGGGAAATTTTCCATTAAGGAAGCACGTCGCGAAAACATTACTTTTTCAGGGGGGTAGAGGGGCTCTCACAAATCTCAGAACTGAAATCAATACTTGCTAGAGGCAAACTGCGCACTATTACCGAGGAAAAGCACGTATAAAAACGCGCATATGCGTGTGTGGCCTTAGAATTCTCCGGCAGAATTCTCTTTCTGGGATAATATCGATGAACCCATAGGCCTCCTTCAAGTTTTGATTTCAGTTTTGAAATCTGTGAGAGCCCCTCTACCCACCTGAATAAGTGTTTTTTTTTCGGGGCATGCTTCCTTATTGGAAAGCCGACCCCTACTGGTTCAATCAAAAATTGAGCATTTTCTGCTGCCCTTTACCATTCAATACTAACATGTATTACTATAGTCAGCTGCTGCTTCGTTGTTTGTTTGGATATTGTCCATTTTATTTATTTTTTTTTTTTAAGAAAAAATACTGTTCCGAGAAAAATGGCTTATTTTAATGCGCGCGAAAGGACTTGATCCTTTCCGTATAAAATAAATACACGCTGATCGATTGCGTGCTTATTGTAGAATATTGAGACAACTAAACTGGAAAATGACTGAAGTGAAGTGAAGTGGTTTCAATAGTTTTTAGCAAAAGAGCAAAAGCTAAGGTGCACGTTTTGCGTTTTGCGTTTTGCGTTTTTTTTATTTCAATTAATAGCCGGGTAATGCCGCACCAGACTCGAATCTTTTTAATATTCATACGTAGTACGTACATATATGTATGTAGGTAAAGAAACCCAGCATAAAAAGCGACTGCTGCCAGAAAAATGCGGGGTACTCCTATGTATGTATGTAAGTATGTACCTACGATTAGTTACTTAATTTGACTTTTGTTTGCCTAATGAGGCTAAGGCTTTAGTGAAATAGTTTACTTTTGTACGCGCATATTGTTGTTGCTGTATAGTGATAAAGTAAGAACTTTAAATTATCTTCTAAATCATTATTAAACGGGCAATGACATTGTGTGCAATTACTCCTAATTGTACTTAAAGTATGTGTTCTCCGGTTGACCCACCTTAGATATTTGCATGTGTTTTTGTATATGCGCATACAAATGTCGCGCGCCTGTCTATTTCTCCTGCTGTTATTACTATTTACATAAAATAAAATTAGCAAAAACATTGTAAAATTTTCATATGCATGTATGTATGTATATGTGGTGTTGAAAGTACATACCCAGCAAACAATCTACGCCTTAGTTAAGAAGATTTAAAGGCTTAAGAAACAAGGCCTGAAAATTATAAGGGAAGTAAAGTTGTATGGCGTAAGGCTTAAAATAAGGCTGATTTGCCTGTGCTGACGTCATCAGGCCATAAGGAGTACTCTCTCTCTCTCGCTCTGAGAGCACACCTTATTTGTAAGGCTTATCTGCCAGGAAAATAAGGCCTGAAAATTAGGCCTTTTGTAGTGTATTTATACCTTATAAATGTTTTAATAATAAGGTGTTTTTTTGTATAGCTGCATAATTCAAATTTTTTCCGCGATCTAAGCGTTGCGGCTATTTAATAATCAAAACATATATTCTGCTAGGGTTGAAACGCTCCCTGCAGGCAAAACAACTAGTTGCATACTACAATTCTACCAGTTTTGAAAATGGCATCTAGTTGCCCAACTATCCATTTTACTTGAAAGCAACTGGTAGTTTTAACGTGGCGATGGCCTACGAGATGGCAATTGTCTTCCCTTGCATAAGCTTCATACTAGAAAAATACCAGTTAAGGGTATACTAGAAGAATACCAGTCAGAATAATATGTACTAGAAAAATGCCAGTTCATCTAGGTGAAAAAATAGCATTTTAGTTCATTTAATAAAGCTCACTTTAATTAGCTCAGTATTTAGTAAAGTTAGATTTAGTACATATTATATACAGTACACGCAAAGATGTATGATAAGGTAGAATAGTGGCTTCGTGTTACTGCGGCAGTTGGCCGATAGAATCTCCGATTAGTATGAAACCAAATCAATTAACTAAACTATCTTAAACTCTTCTTGCCACCTGCTGCAAACATATATGTATGTATGTAATTGTTCTTGTGTACCCTAGCACAAAAATAAATGAAAAGCCTTAAAAATATTTACGTGAGAAATGGTTGCTTCTTTTTGGCAAATTGGTAATAACTATTCTGACCCTTTTGTTAAAAATAGCGTAAATTTACTTCAAAATCGCCAATAAAGCTTAGTTTGTGATAAAATTGCACAAACTGCTATTTTCAGTTAATAAATAAATTGGTATATTACTAGTAGAATACCAACTGGTATGATTTTGTCTTTTTAAAAGCGGTTGATCAACGAGTAGATAGCTAACTAGTAGAATTTTGTCCGTTTCATACCCGTTGATCAAGTAGTAGAAAACCCCTAGTTGAATTTTTCCTTTACATACCAGTTGATGAACTAGTTTATTTTCATACTAGTTTAATTTTGCCTGTATGTATATCGAAATGAGAAAAGCGTGCTTGCATCACCAAACATTCATTGCATGTCAATAGAAATTTTAAACTGAAACAAAAATCTACAATACGCAATTTTTACGCTCTCCACACCTTGTACTTTGCTCATAGCAACTCAATTCCTTTTCTCTCTCTTTGGGATGTGAAGTATTAAAATATTTGGAGCAGAAAGAATGAGTGCAAGCAGTAGCAGCACTTTAACAACTTAGCTTCAGCTTACGCTTACGAGTCCGTTTACTGGGTACATACATACATATACGCCATTTAATTGTTGCATTTAGTTTTAATTACTTATAGCGCCTAAACGAGATATAGAAAATAGATAGATAATGACAAAAAGGGGAAAGTGCCAAGTCCATTCATACGCCCCTACCTGTTGACCCATTCAATAAGTAGCGGTTATTGGTCTTTCGGAATTTCTAATAAAAAAAATATTCAACAATTTTCACATGCACTTTACATTAAAGTTATGTATACAAAGCAACTTCCATACGCACTTGTTTGAGCTTACTTATTGATATTATTTTTCTTTATTCTAAATACCAACATAAGTAAAAAGGAACGTGTACCTTTAATACGTTCATGCTTTTCGCACACCACAGAGTCATGTGCAGTTGAGCTTAGCAACAGCATTTCGCAAAAAAAAAGCTTTGATTTCAGATGGTTAATTATGCGGTGTATAATGACCGTTCTTGGACTGCTTTCACATAATTATAAAACAGACTTACTCTATGCCCAAAATCCGTTTGGCAATAGCTTGCGTTGTCGAAAAATGGCAAAAATTAAATGAAATTATAATTTAAATAAAAGTACGTTTATAACCATCGCGGTCGCATATGTGCTAGTTTTTAGGAAAAATTAAGAAAATTTGTGGAGGATATTCTACCCACTACGGAAGTGGCAGTACTTGGCCAGATATATTTATGTAAATGCGGATTCTTCAAGTACTTAGAGCCGACGCCAACCATTGTCGATTGGAAAGCGATGGATTAATTAACTGATTATTTCTTTTGTACTCTTTTTTTTCTTCTTAGTCAAAGGAGAAAATGATGAAAGGTGTTCGACGCGGTTGCGTTCGTCTCAAAGACGCAGTTATCGGCATTGACGACCAAGAGGACAACACATTCACCATAACCGTAGATCATAAGACATTCCATTTTCAGGTGAGTAAAAATTATATTTTTTTTTACTTTCAGTTTACATTTTATTTGCGTTGGGCTATAAAACTACTTAAGCGCATGATGTTTGTGCGCTTTTGAAGCCATCCAAACTTCCCTTTCTCTCTCTAAACCCTCTTATAGCTCAGTTATGGCCTGGTTATGGTTACAATCTTGCTGGTCGAGCACCGTGAAATTGTTGTTGTGCACTCCGACGGTGAGAGAATTTTCGGACTCTCACATCCAGCAAATCTGCTGTGTGAAACAGGCAGCCAGCAGTCGAGGTTTCGGGGGTAATAATGTGTTATGTTGTGTATGTGTTCAGTAATAATCATGTGTTATGTTGTGTATGTGCGCTCCAATCATCAATGCAAGCATAACCACCTCTCACCAATCACGAAATGTTTCCGATTTTGATTGGAAATGTTGATTGGTACCATAACCACAGCATTAGTCGAGAACGTAAACACGTGTGCCGTGTCAGCTGATCCAACCTATTTAATGGGATTTGTATGTAACCGATTATTCAACGACGTAGGACGCAGAAGCCCGTACCGCAGAAATCAAAATCATTTTGATTTTTTACGTAAAAACGTGTCAGCTGATCGCTCGCATGGTTGCAAGGTAGAAGGGTTGCCAGTTGAACATTTTTAGTTATTAAATATTTAAACAGTAATTTTCACAGCATTATACAAATAACTCAACAAGATTGTAAAATGTTATCGAATATACATATATGTGTTCACGTGGAAAAAATAGTATGTCTGCTTAAACGAACCATTTATTATTACTTTAATTTTTGAAAAGAAAGGAAAGAAAACGTTTATACATTTTTTTTAAATCCCAAACAAAATGTAAATATATATATATATATATATATATATATATATATAAATTAATAACAAGACAATAGCTTTGTTCAACAACTTTACTTGCAAAAAGAGCGTCAATGTCAAATTAAGAGTAAAAACGAGAAAAAGAGAAAATTATCAACCAAAGTAATTGAACACAAAATCGTAAACATTCGCAAGAAAACAGCTGATACGCTGTTTTGACAATTTGATTTTTAGGTTAGGTTGTAATTGAAATTTTTGAAATTGGAAATGAATGGAAATAACTGAATTAGGAAAACAAAATTCTACTTTGGCTATTCCACAACATCATCAAGATTCGTTTTTGCGCTAACTTATTTAGTACACAATTAGAAATTTGCGTTTAAAATGTTTGTATATTTCCAATTGAAATTTTTGTGATCATATATTTTTGACACTTCTATTTTTTTAAAGCTGCTAGTAGTTGCAAGTGAAAATTTTACTTGCAGCGTTTATCAACTCTCTCGGGGTCTTACTCTCTCAATTTGGCTCTCTTTTGCGATTTTTTTGGGTTATTGAACATAAATTCGTAACTATTCGTAAAAATATGTAAAAATTTTGAGATATTGACCACTCCTAATAAATGAAGATATTACTGAAAATTAAAGCAAAAATTGTATTTATCCACAATGGTGGCGGTATTTTCTTAATTGATAACTATTGGTGGTCTTCTTCTGCAATTTTTCTACATTAAAAAGTTATAAATTGCCACAATAAATCTGAGTTTCTGTAACAAAATCAATTAAAGTGATGTCACATTAATACGATCCACACTTTGTTACCATCTATTTATACTAGAAAAGATATGAGTTACAGAAACTCAGTACAGATTTCTTAATTAAACACACATTTTTGTGAGAATCTTGTTGCTTCCCAATATAATTTTTTTATGGATTTTCAATTGTAAATTTAATGTTCTGACTGTGTTTTTTGTTATTTTATGTTTTAGCCCTTGATAACTATCACCAAGGTGTGATGGAAATATACTGGGCAGCAACAAAATTACAAGAAAAATGTGTTTTAATTACCAACTAAGCCGTAAAAAAGTAACTAAATTAATAAAAAAAAAGGCGTCAACGACAACTTTAAAAACGATTAAATTAGTATTTTCTTGTCATTTGGCAAATAATGCACAGTTGTGTATTGAAGAGTAATCCGCATAACACTTTGAAGATTAGTAAAAATCTTGTTTGTTCAAAAATGACTAAATGGCAACCCTGCCAAAATGTAAACAAACTATATAATGAAATGAAATGGAGTTCATTTAAAGCAGCACGTAATGAGGCTACTTTCATTATACGGCGCGAAAAACGCATTTATTTCTCTAAAAAACTCCATCCCTCTCTACCTAACAATGTCCTGTGGCGTAATCTTAAGTCATTGCGTGTTCACGTTAGCGATAAGTCTGTTTGTACGCTAAACCCTGACACTTTAAATGATGTATTTGTAAATGGTGTAACCTCTTCTTGTCCTCGTACTTCCATGTCCAAAGCTAGTTCCTATACAACACCTTCTGGTCAGATGTTTGAGTTTAGTGCAGTGTCTGAATTTGATGTTGAAAAAAGCGTGTATAAGATACAATCTAACGCAATTGGAGAAGATGGCATACCAATAAAGTTTATAAAAATAATATTGCCAGTAATCTTACCAACCCTTACGCACATAATTAACCATAGCTTCACAACCTCCTGCTTCCCTGATGCGTGGAAAGTTGCCATAGTCATTCCTGTTGCCAAAAACAAGTCTGCTGCTAGTCCTTGTGACTTTCGGCCTATAAGTATATTACCTGCTCTATCGAAGGTTGCTGAATCACTTATGTCTGAGCAAATATATCGTCATGTTAATGTATACAATTTATTGTCACAGTTTCAGTCTGGATTTAGAGCCAAACATAGCTGTTCAACAGCTATGATAAAAATATTGGACGATATTAGAATCGCTTTTGACAAGAAATGCTTAACGTTGCTTTGCTTATTAGACTTTTCTAAAGCATTTGACACAGTTAAACATGACTTGCTTTGCCTAAAATTACGTGATAATTTTGGTTTTGGTGCGTCCGCGGTGCAATTGATGAGAAGCTATCTAACAGGTAGGTCTCAACGTGTAAAGGTAGATCTAAGGTTCTCTTCGCTACGTCCAATACTGTCTGGTGTTCCCCAAGGCTCTATTCTAGGGCCTCTTTTATTTAGTCTATTTGTAAATGATGTGTTCTCTGTATGTCAGCATTCTTGTATTCATGCATATGCGGATGATATCCAATTATATATGTCCAGCCCTCTTGAACAGGCTGTGAACTTATGCTCTAGCTTCAACCAGGATTTGTTTTCTCTAAAGTGCTGGGCTGTACAAAACGGCCTTAGTCTGAATGTCAATAAGTGTTATGTGTTACCTATTTGTAAGAAACGCGTGAAACCCTCAGATATCCCCTCCTTGTATATTGGTGAGCATGCTCTCAAAGTGGTGTCTAAAATTACTAACTTGGGATTTGTTGTTAATTCTGACCTCACGTGTACAGATCACATCAATGCAACGGTTGGAAAAGTGTACCTTACTTTGAGGAGCCTTCGAATATCTGCCCAATTCACGCCGATTACCATAAGACGAAAACTAGCTATCCAACTTATAATGCCTATAATTTGCTATGCGGAACTAGTGTACAGCAGACTAGATTCTCAGTCTGCTCATAAGTTGGATGTAGCTTTTAACCATGTCACGCGATATGTGTACGGGCTAGGGAGATTTGAACACATATCCGCTTGGAAGACTAACCTGCTGGGGTGTGAACTCGGTGAGTATTTGAAGGCAAGAAATTGCATCTTTCTTTTCAACCTCATGAATGAGAAAACGCCAAGTTATCTGTATGAGAAGCTGACATTTGCTAAATCCGCCCGAGTGCATGGCCTTATAATTCCAGAATATAACTTTCTGCCATCTGCTAGACTATTTTTCATCAACGCTATTCGTATATGGAACTCTGTTCCTACAAGTATTCGTAGTAGCGTGAACAAAAGCAATATTAAGACTGTCTTGTTGTCATACTTCCGTAATCAGTAGAGTAATATTATACACCTATATGTATGTTAAACCCCTAGATGTGCTATCTATAACTTTCCTTATCTTTTACTTTTGTATATTACTTTATTTATCTTATCTTACTACTTTCTATTCTTACTATTACATATAGTCATGATCTTTTTCTTTTTGGTCTAAGTCCTCTACCTTTTTCTTCTACTAGTTTTAAGTTATGTATCATAAATAAATTTATTACTTATAGTATTCTAAGAATCGTTGTACTACAAAAGACTTTGTTCTTATTGTACTGATAAATTATAATAAATGAAATGAAAATGAAATATGTGTGAGTAAAACAGCTGATTGCTCCGTTGCCCCACGGGCTCAAAAAATCCTAAAAATTGCATACGGGCGTTTGCGTCAGCGGGCGGACCACACGTTCTTGACTAACTGGGCTATTAGGGCCTGGTTATGGTTACAACAGCTGGTCGAGCACCGTGAAATTGTTGTTGTGCACTCCGACGGTGAGAGAATTTTCGGACTCTCACATCCAGCACATTTGCTGTGTGAAACAGGCAGCCAGCAGCCGAGGTTTCGGGGGTAATAATGTGTTATGTTGTGTATGTGCGCTCCAATCACCAATGTAAGCATAACCACCTCTCACCAATCACGAAATGTTTCCGATTTTGATTGGCAATTAACATTGGTACCATAACCACAGCATTACCCTATCTATTTTTCTGCCTGCCTGTCGCTCTGGCTTGCTCTCCCAAAAATATAAAAAACACATACTCCGCATGCACACACATACTCACCTTATCTACCACACAGGCACAGCACAGCGAAGAACGCGAAAAGTGGGTTCGACGACTTGAGGACACCATCCGACGACATGCGAATCGCAATCGTTTATTGGACAATCAAAGCAATTTTTACCTTGGTGGCTATCAGAAGGATGTTGTTGGCAACAAACGTGCAAACCATTTGGAACTGCTCGCCCGTCGTGTATCGGAAGCGGACGCTTATTTACAATTGATAATCGAACAAACGAATGTGAGTGGAAACAAAGCATGCATTTGTACATATATTTACATTTGTATGAATATCTGCGTATGCAGATTAATTGAAAACCAACATTTAAACAATCTATGTATGTATATATTTGTAGAAAATCGACAAACGTATTGAAGAAATAACAGATGCTGATGAAAAGGCCAAGTGCAAAGTGCTACAGGATAACGCCAATGTAAGTGTTTTAATATTTAAATATAAGTGCCGACGTAAATATGTGCCTATTGAGGTGTGGTTAATATTTGTTTAAGTATCAGAAAGCAACACATTGGCTACACGTTGCATTGTTGGAGGTTGATTTTTTTTTTCTATCCAATGGTTGTTGCTTTGTCTGTTGTCGACTTGTGCATTTACATATTTTGGCTTTGTGTTTCCATCTGACCAGGCTTAAATGCATTACTTATATATGTACATAAGGATATGCACATATTGCAGATTGTCGCTAACTGTTATACAAAAGACACAAAGCGTATGTGTTCAGTTGCCAATTAAAAGCAATATTGTACTGTATCGATATATGAATGTGCGTACATATGCCATATCGAGCCGTGTGTGCAAAAAAGACGTATGAACCATGACTTTAGATTTTAGCTTTTTTATGGAAATCAATAATCCTGTGGCACAAATTGACGGTTGTTGTCTAGGAGCAGAAGAATTCTCACACAAAACGATAGACCACTATCCATATATTGAAACCTCCAAAACCGGTTTCCTCTCTGAGTTAAATTTTTTTATTGTCATTTTAAATTTGCAAAATTTCGTTTGACTAATTTTTAAATAAAGGGAAAACTGGTTTAAAATATATATCGTATAAAAATACGTTATTAAAAAACATATAGTAAAATTGCACAAGCTTTAATATCGTAGAATACTTTAACCCTCAAATACGCCAACGAAGAGATCGTTTGATCCCTTTTTTAGAAAGTAAAAAAATTATATTTTGAAAAATGGTCTTTTGCGTTCTTTGTACAAGACTTTTTTCTTAGGAGAATCCTAGTGAAATTTTATGGCGAATAAATTTCTAGAACCTTTTAACCCTCTACTGACCTTCAAAATACTATTTTTTTTGCACTTTTTGAAAAAAAGGGGCCAAAACAACCTCTTCGTTCGGGTGTTAGAGGGTTAGAGTATTCTACAAAATTAGAGCTCGTGCAATTTTACAATACATATGTTTCCTAAAAACATATTTCTATACGATATGTACATATTTTAACCCTTTTTTTTAATTTTTTGGTTGATCAAACAGGATTATAAATTTATATGGATGTGAAACCAATATAGTTTTCTCCGTGTATGCAAAGAAAATTAAAAAAACCTTCCCTTCTCCTGTAAAATTTCCGTTTTGGTTCATACGTCTTTTTGGCGTGCACGGCGCGATATGTATAGGTAATTATAAATTAAAGTTAGTTTAGTTTCTATTCTATAATGTGTTTTATTCTAAACTGAATTAGTTTATAACATTTCTTAAAGCAAACCACTAAAAAATTTATGCAAAATCTTTAATTTTGTTTAAATAAACGCTTCTTACACGATTAGTCGAACAAAGTCATTTAATCTGGCTTCACATTTACACGAAAAAGCGATTAACGAATACATTTGTAAGGATTCAATGAACGTTGGTCTGGAAAATATCACCCACCTGGCCAGCGATTGAGTCAACGCTCAATTATTTTTGTATTAAACGTCAAAAGTCACATTATACATATTTTAGTATTCCATAGGTAAACTAACAGACATTTCATGTAGCGTCGATTTCCCTACGCCTCAAGATCTGCACACGAAGCGACATAAAACTTCGCTGCACAAAACAAACAAACAAATTAATAATACGGTATTTGCTTTAAATTTCGAAGCTTTAAATAGAAAAGATGAAAAATTTTATGGAATCTTCCATTTTCTTTAATTATACACAAATTTTTTCCGATTTTTTCCACAAATTTTACTGCTTTTATAAATTTCACCATGTGGAAAAATGTAAACAAACGTCTTCTTCTTTCTGTTTTCTAAGCGTAGTACGCCTAGCTACCAGCACTGCTTTACGCCAAGCGACATGTAGCCAGCATACTTTGACGAATGCATGAAGCTGACGACTCGTGTGCAGCCTTCAATTGAAATATACGTGCGCGACATCAAAGCGTACAGCTTTCGTCTGTAGTATCTAATACGCGTCTAAAAGAGTACGCTCCGTGTGCAGAGTGCCTAATAAAACTCACAAAAACTAGCAAAAAAAGCTAAATATTTTGATAGTAAGTGACAATTAGAGCTCGGATAATAGGTGAAAATCAGACGCCTAAAATTATGCTACGTAATGTTTGTGAGCACAACCAGTGGCAAGTTTAAGAATGGGGTTTCTTCGGGTCTAAGCCCCCCGTGAATGAAATTGGATTTTTTGCTTACTAGGATGCCAGAAAAGTAAATTATTAAGGTTTTTTATGGGTTGCACGTAAAAAATTGCAAAGAAAGCTACAATAAATAAATGTACTAATAAAGAATAATAATAAATGAAGTATAATAAATAAATATATAATTATAAAGAATAAAGAAAAAAAACTAAAAATTTGTAGTGCCTTGCTTAATCATGTTACATGAATTTGCAGTTTAAATAAACATACAGTGGTGTGTGATGGAATAAAGCCAGAATAGAAAGTGATTTTATTCGTAAAATATATTTATTTATGTGTTTTAAAAATTTTAATTTGTTATATAAAAAAAATCTATAACAGAAACCAAATATATTAAAGTTTGTGCAAAATTCTGGAAAATTCGCCAATTTTTCAGCAAAATTTGTAACTTTTTGAGTAGAAATTTTATATTATTTTTTAGTACGCAATTTTTTCGACTTGTAAATTCGCATGAAAAGAAATGCAGAGGAGAGCTAGAAAAAAATTCTCAAATAACAGGTATTAGTATTTTTTATAGTAAAATTCATTTGCTAATATACACTTGCCTCATTTTCATTCAAAATATATTTGGTTTGAAACTGTAATTGTTTTTTCTTCACATGTGAAGATTTTGTCTAAAATTTAAGAACTTTTATAATAAAATCTTCACCCACAATACCAATATAACACCCCCTTATATTTAAATTGTAATCCCGCCACTGAAAACAAACAATATTTACCACATGTAGCATATTTTGAGGCGCTTGATTTCTCCTATTTTTCCGAGCTCTAGTGATAATGCATATTGGTATATATAATATGTAAAGCATACTTTTAGGCGACTTGAAATAATATCAAAGGTTTGAAAGCCAATGAGTTTTATAAAGAGACTCTTGGCATTGGAATCGAACATGTGAATAGACAAGAAATAAATTTCACTAATGCTAATTTTTAGTATTAGCCTTAATATTCATTCATATTAATAAACTCTTTCATTTGGTATGTTTTTTGTTATTTTCTTTGCAACAAACACCAGGCCATGTTGGATCATATCAAACACTCTATTGTGAGTCTACAAATTGCCAAAAATATGGCACATCCAATCAATGGCATTTACAATGGCCCGACAACGGCGTTGAGCGGCGGCAGTAGCAACAGCGTAACTGCCAGTCCAACCAAGACGTCTGTTTCTAAGCACGGCGGCGGCGGCGTCATGGCCTCTGCAATTGGCATGGGAATGGGTGGCGCGAAAGTGAGTGGCGGTGATGGTGAGCAGGAGGAGGATGACGACTATGCCACAGAAAATGGTATGCTATACATATATTTGCGCTTTTAATATTTCACATTTGCTTTTTTTTGCCAATACTTCTTTCCAAAATGCTGTTCTCTCCATGTCGTCGTTTTTTATTGTTGTATTAGTTGCTTAGTTATTACATGTAATTTTTCCATAGTCGAAACTGCAATAGTACATACCTACATACATACATACAAATAACCACATTGTGCCATATTTATATTTCCCTTTAAGAAGTTATTTATTTACTTAGTCAAAGCCTTCATATCCGTTTGCCTTGCAAGTTTTCAACTCAACCCACATTCTGTTGCGCCGTTTTATTGGCTGCTTTTTCCTTTTTCTTTTCTTCACTCTTACCACTTTTGATTGGCATGTATTTCGCAATTTTCCTTTCATTTTTGTTGAATTAACTTGGAATTGAATTTATTTTTATTTAGTTTTAACTTTCGTGTTGTTCGCGCTTAGTGCATACTTGCTTTCTGTCGCTGCTCCCAATCTAAATCAATTCATTCGTTCATGTTATCTGCTTCTACTTGCAGAATGCATTTGATATGTACAAATGTGTGTGTGTGTTTATGAATTGTTCAATATGATTTTTTTTATAAAAGTAATTATTACATAATTTAAAAAAAAAAAAAAATGCAAAGCATGTGAGCGAAACTCCGCGTTGTTGTAAGCATTTGTTTGTTTGTTTGTAGTTGGCAGTGTGTGCTTAATCAATTATACATAAACAAGCGCGATAACCTTTTTGCTGTGCCAGCGAACGTCTCACATTTCCACATTTTTTCTGCTGCTGCATCTTTAAATTTGCCATTTGTATGGATGCTCATACAAACATAGATACATATGTATAAATATTGCTGAAGTTTTTTTTTTTTGGTTGTGTATTTTATTAAACCAAAAAAAAAAAATTCGTGCTCAAATAGACTTTGAATTTGTGCATCGACAACAACAACACATGGACTATCAACGACGACAATATCATCAGCAGATAATCATGGATAGTCCCAGCGCCGCCAGTTTAAATATCGTTGACATAATCGCCGATGGCATTGAGCTTGGAACAGCGGCGGATATTGTTATTGGCGGCGTGGTTTGTGGTAAGTTAAATGTAACATTCCCAAAAAAAAAAGAACAAGCAAACACAAACAAAAATTTGCGTGTATGTAAATGGCGCTTGTGTGTGCCCACAAAATGTAGTTTAAGTTAATTTAAACTTTTTTTTTGCTATATTTAAGCATGTATGGCAGTTTCCTATCTTACTTTTTGTGATTCTTGCCTTTCATATTGTCCTAAAATTATTTTATTTTGCACAAAAAGAAAATTAAAAATGCCTGCTGAAATTGTTTTACTTATGCTTTTGTATGAATGCTACTAGCTTTTTTATTATTTGCATTAAAATCAACCAAATCATTATCCTGTTTTATTTTATTTTTATTTTATTATTTTTTTTTTTTTGTGTTATTACACTCATTAAAATTTTTGCGATAGAAACCATTATTATTAGCATAATACAGAAGTAATACTAGATTTCGCTGCTGTTACATTTTACATTACACACTAGCTGAATCTTATAACATTTATGTATGTACATACATATGTATAAAAAATACTTTACTTTTAATCCTTCCGAAAACAGTAACAACGGCGCCACTTGCTGTAGATGTGCCTGAAACTTCATATTCAAGTAGCGAAGACGAGGAGGATTTCTATGACGCAAACGATGATCCATTCACTAGCATGGGAAATACGGCGAGCTGGTAAGTACATACTTCATTCATATTTTAAATTTAGTACAATGAAGCTGGTAAATAAGCGCCATCGAAAGAGAGGAAGGAATAAGCTCATCGCACACTGTAAAACTTCTTCCTATTCAGTGTATGGATACACATGCTTTCGCCTAAAAGTATGCAATGTTTACATACATACAGGTGAAGCTAATAAAAGCGTATTGTAGTGAGTCACACACAAAAATGCCTCATCGGCATAAACCACTGGCACACATAAAGTGTTAGGCAGGCGCTAACATTGAAATTAGAACCTTCATGACATTCATACATTCAATGCTTGCACTATTAAAAGAATAACCAATAGCATTGAGCGCTGCACCCAAGTGACGTAGTTGCTGCTGTTAGCAGAATATGTCATTATGCGCTGCTAGCTTGCATTTTTTGATTGGTCGCCCCACGACCTAAGGCAATGTACAAAGAAAAAGAGTTGGAGTAATAGAAATAACTTCTTTCATGAATTTGTATAAATAGTCATAAGATTTGTTAAATAAATTTAGAAGAAACTAAGACAACATAACGATGCAATCCTTTAAGTTATCGCTCTCTTGGCAACCGCATGCCTGTCATATTAGCCGCGCCCAACCAGCTATTAAATTTTTTTTTGGACATATGTATAGGGAATTTGCTAGGCCCTTGTATTAAAACCCCATAAAGGACCATCACAGTACTAAAAAAAGAAAGCAGCAGACAACCGCAGAATCAACGAAAAAAAAAATTGAATATGGACGAAGTGACAATGGCGATTACAAGCACATATTCATGCCTATTACGGTATCCGACGGATGCCACTCCCGCGAATGCCATCCGATTCGCACTCCCCTCGCTGGTCAAATTTCACGCTATTACCATAACCGTCGGATTACTGCTTTATCGATTCACCCTGCGTATCGTGTCAAAAGCTTTTTTAAATTTTACTACATTGTCAGTTGTGATTTATTTGCATTTTGAAAGAATATAATTGAATAAATTGAAGAAAAATTGATTTTTTTTTGCAAATGGAAGTACTCTTTGTTGTGTTTGCGGACTTGAAGCTGTTCCAATTTCGAAGTACTCGCTAAATTTTGTACTTCTGCATTTGGTCTCGAATTATTAACGGATGGTTCGCAATCAACGCTTATAGTTTGATCATCGCGCTACAGAGCCTACCAAAATGTCTTCCAGTGAACTTCTGCGTTTTGTCCTCCACCTTTAACTTGCATTTGGAAGCAGTTATTTGTTAGCTTGATCTTAATACAGGATTTGGATTCAGACCAAGTAATTTTGATGTTGGTCCCAAAGCATTCAAATCCGTGCTTAATGTTGTCCAAAACTCAGATCAACTTCTGGAGACTGCTTGCTCATGTTATTTTGCGATATTTTCGTTAAGCTTCTTCCGCTCAACCAAAAAAGAAAACTGCCCACGTTTTTCGTACGAAATCCGTTTAAAAATAAAATTAACTCATACATATATGTATATTTACTTAAAATATATGTACGAATTATTTTGTTATTCGTTAAATTTCATTGTAATTTACTACGCAATGAAAATTCAATTTTTTAAATTTCTATTGAATCCGCACCAATTTTATGACGAATCGAAATCAAAAGAAATTACAGCTACTGCGTTCGATTACGGTTATAGGAATGCGGTGAATCCTCGAACTGCTTTATCAACATGTTTTTTATTCCCGGACTGCATTGACGTTCGGTTATGAGAATATCAAATTTTATCAAAACGATTCGCATTCCCTGCGAAAGGCATCCGCCGGATACCGTAATAGGCATGATTATGTACTCTTTTAAATTACAAAGCCTACATTTAAGCGTAAGTTTATACTTCTATTCAAATCATCAGGTTGGGACTGAAACTTTCAAAGGCAGCCATTTGACCGGTGAACTGCAACCTTCAACAAATTTTGCACCTGAAAATGGTAAAATATTTATGTAGAAAAGAAAACGCTATCAAATTTGTTTTAAAAAGTGCAGTTGTTCCTAATTTAAAGTGCACAAGCGTTTGAGTTTTTTCATTGCCTACTTTCAGGCTGTACAATTGAAAATATTAAAAGTTGCATTGCATAATAATTTCAACGGTAGTTAGTTATGTGTGTGAGTTTATATTGCTTAACATTGATCTCAATACTGATTTAGACGTACATGACAATCACATTGCTTCTTCAAATGCCTGTATATGTACATATTTACATACATAAATATGTACATATGTATATAATTAATAACCCTTCTTCCGCATTGTCCTTTTTGTAAGGAAATTCCAAACGAAATCGATACACTCATAAACGATATCATGTCACTAAATCAACTAACGGCTTTTGCTGCCATTTTTCAACTTTGTTTCCCCTTTTCATTTATGTCGTTATTCTTGTTGTTGCTGGTTTTGTGTAGCCTATTCCGCAAGCGTCGTATGTATGTCGTATCGTTCATAATTAGTTTGAAACATTTTGTCTCATTTGCTTTTGTTTTTTTATTTTTATTTTTTTTATTTGCAAGCAGCTATTTATAATTAACCGCAGCACTGAGAGTGGGCGATTTCACTTGGCGGCTGCTTTTCGCAAATATTTAGTTTGATGAAAATGAAAATGTGTATTACAATGCAGTGTCTCTTTTGAGCTTTGTTGCGATAGAATTTATGTGTTTTTGTTTTGCATTCGGAGCGTGAAAATAAAACATACTAATTTTCATTAAGCTTTATTTATGAGTTTATAATTTTCATTTTGTTAAAATAAATTCCTTACTTAATAAAATAATATTCAATGTTCGGCTGAGTTAATGGGTAATGTCGAAAATCAATGTGCGGTTGCGGTAAAGGAAGTTGGCGTGTAAGTGTCATAGCAAATGATACGAGTATTGCGCTGAGTTTCCATGATAAATGTTCTTATGTATGTACGTATGCATATATACCTATACATGTGCACGTAGTTTTTATACATAGCATATCAATGCGCATTTATGTGTTTTATTGTGACAACAAAATGATTTACTTTAGCTTTGGCGAATTTCAAGTTCAAGGTCGTTCATATACATATGTATGTATGTATGTATATTGTGGCCTACCGCTACTTAATAACCCTCCTCTAAGTGAGACTTTCATAACCGCCTAACTGACATTTGTGCCAAAAATTAAAATTGAATGCCTGACGCGCAGCTCCACGACGTTAGAGCTGAAAAGGATATTAGAAAGAAATATAGAGCTTCCCGAGCTTTCGAAAGGCCAAATTTATGGTAAGGATCGGTAGTTCTGGGCGCCAGGAAATAAAATTTTGGAAAATCTCAATTTTGGCGTGGTTGGTTATGAGAGTTTCACTTAGGCGGTTATGAAGTTTAAACGACGATATGCGTAGTCCACTTTCAAAAGTGTCAATGTTAAATTTTTGTTCGATATTGAGTTTTTAATGGATGTCCATTAAAAATTTATTGCAAAATCCTTCCGTATTCTGAAAAAAAAAATTAAATAAACAATGCTCTTTCAAAAGGCTCTATGTTTCATTTATACACTTTCAAGTCTATCTAAAATAGGTCACTCATACGCACTGGCACACATTAGTGTTGTCTTACCGTAGCCATACACGGTGCGACCGTTGACCCAACTAGGTTGCAATCGATTTGGACTGTTTGCCTACATTCGGTGCAATTTATTGTACAACCTTGTTGTACAATCTCATTTTGTAAACAAGTAAAAGCGCGGCTGTCTTCGGCCGTACCGAAGACCTCATACCTTTCATGAGTGGGGAAATGAAAAGTTACCTATGTATGTACATAGCCTGATTAAGTTTAATTTATAATTTTAATTCTGTGGGTTATTTATGGAAAGATTTATTAGAAAAATGGTGTCTTGGCTATTTAAATGGAGGAGCTACACACCAAAATGTCCATATCTGAACAATCGGTTGTAGGGGAGCTATATGTTATAGTGGTCCGATCTTGACAATTTTCGGTAACTCCGTTTGGGCCCATACGGGTACAAATACCTCAAAATTTCACGCCGTTAGCTGTTAAAATAAAGCAGTTATACACCAAAATGTCCATATCTGAACAATCGGTTGTATGGGAGCTATATGTTATAGTTGTCCGATCTTGACAATTTTCGCTAGCCCCATTTTGGTCAACATGGGTACAAATACTTAAAAATTTCACGCCGTTAGCCGTTAAAATAGAGGAGTTATACACCAAAATGTCCATAACTGAAAAATCGGTTGTATGGGAGATATATGTTATAGTGACCCGATCTTGACAATTTTCGGTAACCCCGTTTGGGCCCATATGGGTACAAATAGTTCAAAATTTCACGCCGTTAGCTGTTCAAATGGAGGAGTTATACACCAAAATGTGTATATCTGAATAATCGGATGTTGTGGAACCAGTGGCGCACACAGAAAAATATTTTGGGGGGGTTTTCAATATCCAACGGAAAATTAAAAAAATGTTGGTGTTTCAAAAAGAAATTTCTGTCTTGCATTTCCGTGGGAAATATATTGAATTTTATGGAAAACCTCCTTCTATACGCAATAGACACCATTAAACGTTACTTTGGCTCATTTCAAATCAACACATTTGAAAAAAAAAAAAAAATTCTGGAAAAAGTTTGTGTAAATAAGTGTATTATGATTCTTGCGAGATTTCAATTTAGAGTGCTAACAAAATGCGGATAACTATGGAAACGCAAGAAAAACGTATGTTTCATGATTTAGCGAAAGAAAACAGAGAAAACAATTTATTTTTAGCAAAATACAAGATGAAGAAATCTTATTTTTTCTATGTGCGTAATTTTCAAGCATTAGCATTTTCATTTAAACTTTTAACAACTAAGGACCAATCTGGACCAGGTCTCATAAGCAGATTTGAGTTGTTTTAAGTCTTCTCTTGAGAAGCCTGTTTATACATTTTTCCCTTTTTCTTAAAATATCATATTAAATGTACATAACTAGTCTATAAAAAATATTGTTGCCTAAGATGCTCCTTTTACGTATTTTTGTACAAATGTACGTCGACTGTTTTCGATAAATCTTTATTTTCGATAAAATCTGAGTAATTGAGTTTTGTCCCACTCTCCATATAATTTCTTTTTATCCCGCGAAATATCGCGGAAATATTTTTTTAATTGTAACTTTGTTATTTGACATCGGATTTTTAAAATTCAAATGTCATTAGTTTAGTATTTGGAAGCTCTATATATCCTTCTAATGTCCTTTTGACCTATGAAGTCATTTTCACATAGTTAAGTCACCTAACCAAGTTTTTCATCCAAAATATCCTTTTTGTTTCACAAGAAAAAAATCGCCAAAAATAAAGTATTTATCGGATCTCTCTGATATTACGCTTAAAGTATTTGCAATTAAATGGGCAAATTTTTAAAAGAATAAAACTTTCCTGATTTTTACAACTTTTTGTAAAAAACTTACTTTGAAAATCAAAATTTTTTCAAAAATCGCAAAAAAATGCACAGCTATCTCTCAGCGAGTTTTTATTAGACCACTACAAGTTGTATGTCATTTGAAGCGTATTTTAATTGCTTTTCAAACGAGATACTGCTTGCGTTTATCGCATTTGTAACTCCAGCGAAAATAATTTTTTAATGAAGTGATAACAAAGAACACAAAATTACCGTTATCTCGAAAACCTAACCATACAAAAAATTAAAAAAAAAATAGTTCCAAGCTCAGCAGGTCAATTCCTATCCTCCCCCATTCCTGGTTTTCTTTTTTTTTTTTTTGGCTGTAAACTAGCGTTAGTGGTGGGCGTGGATTTCAATATATATGCTTTTAATTTTTCCGAAAGATGGGTCGTTTAGCGGGACACCAATGAGCAAAATTTGGTTTCGGTAGGTCCATCCGTTTCCAAGAAACTGAGTTTTGTCCCACTCTCCATACAAATGTGACCAGTGTGCGTTGGTGAATTATTTTAAATTAAAACAAACCTCAGCTAATATCCACAGCATACTTTTAGGGAAATGTCTCCACACTGCTTGTTTATAAACATAATCAGTAGATGTTGACAAACATTAGCAATGTACATCCACGAATATTCATAGATTTTACAACATGTATTTACACAAATATTTATGCATGTACCATCTTTTATAAAATTATTTTTTTTTATGGTGTGCTGTAAAATTTGGGGGGGGGGGGGCGGGTTTAACCCCAAAACCCCCCCCTTGTGTGCGCCAATGTGTGGAACTATATGTTATAGTGGTCCGATCTTGACAATTTTCGGTAACCTTGTTTGGGCCAAAATGGGTACATTTACTTCAAAGTTTCACGTCCTTATCTGTTTAAATTGGGAAGTTATGCACAAATTACATCCAAAAATTTCATGTATATCTGAATACTCGGTTGTTTTCTATATGTTATAGTGGTCCGATTCGGCCGGTTCCGACAAATGATCAGCTGCATATAACAACATACCTGTATTCCGAATTTCATTCAGATATCTCAAAAACTGAGGGACTAGTTTGCGTTCACACAGACGGACGGACGGACAGACAGACAGACGGACATGGCTTAATCGAGTCAGCTCGTGATTCTGACCATATCGGTATATATTTTGGTGGGTCCCCCACGCTTCCTTCTGGTACTTTCGACAAAAATTTTTTGGCACTAAGTTATAATACCATTTCATTCTCATGAAAGGTATAAAAATTACTTTGAGTGAAGGTGGAATAGAATAATATTGCGCTTTTGGGAAGAAGAAGAACGTACTGCAAAAGCATGATTAATTAAAAGGGAAAAAAATTGCAAAAAAGTTGTTCCTGCTAGCTTTGCATTTTGCGTTATTTATTCTACAAATATTTATGTTTTTTGTGTTGAATTCGCTTATTTTTACTTATTTTAATTTGATGTGTTCACTTCAAGAATTCTCATAAAATGAAATGTTGAACAACATGTCCCCAAACGATGCAACCAAGTTGTACAACTTGCCAAAAATTCAAAACTTTTTGATTTTTCATACAACCGATACACAACTTCATACAACAGCCCCCAAACGTTGCCATTTCCAGCGCAACTTGCTCAGGTTGTATGAAAAATTGCAAGGTGTATGGCTAGCATTATATTAGGGGCGCTCAAATTTCTAAAACCATTTAAGTTTGTTTTTACATGGCCGTTTAATTCTAATAATTATTTTTATGTGAATTTTATAGAGCTGGCCAATAGCTATAAAATTCACCTAAAACCATTTTCTTTTCACCACATTCTCCTTGATCTATGCTATAAGAGTAAATTTTAAGCGTCTTAACCCATTAATCTCCGTGTTTTAATCCACTGATGACTCTTTTTTTTGAAGAAGTATTATACTATTTTTCTGCGTCTTAATTGGCGCGTAACCGTCTAGACGATTCAATTCACTTCTGTTTCGTGATGACTCGCGCCAATTGCCAATTCCAAGGGAAGCAAAGTCGCTCTCTACCTTATCTTCCCAACGTAGTGGAAGCCTCTCTTTTGCGCCGGTTCCAAGCGTTTTTCTGCGAGAAGAGAGATAAAGAGGGAGGTTTTGTAAGAAGAAACGTATTATGCGTTTCAATTTCAAAACTAGCTATGTGAAATATTTAACATTGAATTTGGAAAAATCCGTCATATTGCGGCTATCGTTAAATGCCTTATGGGCTCAGCTTTCAGGTAATAACAAAAAAAAAAAATCAAATAAAATAAAGCTTGAGACCGTAGTTTTTTTTCTAATTTGTAGCTTAATATGAAAAATTTACATAGCCAGGTTTTAAAGTGGGCTACTCCATGTAGAATGAATGAGTAAAAATTTTACTAAAAAAATACTTTATATGTAGATGAACGATTCGAGTGAGTAATCTATCTATCTATATATATAAAAATGTAATTTGGTTTTTAATTGTAACGCTAAAACTTGAAAACGGCTGAACCAAATCAAATACTTCCCTAGGGGGATTTGTTTGTTGTTACCCCGCGAAGGTTTAGTCGAAGAAAAAATTAAAAAATATTAGGGGGGCGTGGCACCTCCCATACAATCTTAATTTTTAAAGCTGATTATATCTAAAAGAGTTCAAAGTAGGGAGCTGAAAACTGGTATAGAGGTAGGTGATATCAAAACCCTTCTCAAGCAGAAAATTGGGGGTTATCAGAAAAGAGGGCGTGGCTCCTCCCATGCAAATTGTTTAAGGTAGGGACTTGGAAATTGGTGTGGAGATAAACGATAACAATTCCATATTAACGCAAAATAATAGGAGTTATACGAAAAGGGGCGTGGCACCTCCCATACATACTTAGCGTTGGAAGCTGAATATATCAGAAAGAATAAATGGCAGGATCCTGAAAATTGCTATAGAGCTAAATGATATTAAAACCACTCTCACGCATAAAAGTGGGGGTTATCAAAAAAGGGGGCTTGGCATCTCCCATACACACTTAATTTTTTAAGCTGAATATCTCTAAAAGGATTTAAGGCAGGGACCTGGAAATTGGTACAGAGCTACATTTATGATATCAAAAAAATTTTTGCGCATAAAAGTGTAGGCTATCGGAAAAGGGGGGTGGCACCTTCCATACACACTTACTTTTTCAAGCTGATTATCTATAAAAGCGTTTAAGGTTGGGACCTGAAAATTGATCAGGAGATTAACGATATTAATAGCATTATATTAAAATCAGTAGTTTTGGAAAAAGGGAGCGTGGCACCTCCAATGCGTTCTTAATTTTTAAGGATAAATATCCCCAAAAGCGTTCATGGTATGTACATAAAAATCACTATGCAGATATATATATAATATATAGATATATATATATAATGTAATAATTGAAGCGCTAGCAGCAAAAAATATTGATGTCAACCACTTAATTCAAATTCCGGGAGATCTGCGTTCTTATAAATCTATTGATCACGTTGAAAATGAAGACGAAGTAGTAAATTACCCAGTGGAGTTATTGAACTCTCTGGATTTGCGTGCATTGCCTCCTCATCATTTGCGTCTAAAAGTTGGGTCTGTTGTTATTATGCTACGCAACTGTGCAGCTCCCAAACTGTGCAATGGTACACGACTGATTGTTACGAATCTAATGGCCAATTTAATAGCGGCAAGCATTTTGAAAGGCCCGTTCAAGGGAGAGGAATGCTTGCTTCCCCGGATTCCCTTACCTTCAACAGATTTTCCCTTCCAATTCAAACGTATGCTGTTCCCAGTGAAACTTGTATTTGCGATGACAATTAACAAGTTACAAGGGCTGTCGTTGGAAGTATGCGGCATAAACCTAGAAATGCCATGCTTTTCAGATTGTCAGCTCTATGTGGCGTGTTCCCGTGTTGGAAAACTGTCCTCGCTATTTATTCACGCTCCGGGAGGGAAAACTAAAAATATTTTGCATCGTGCAGCCTTAAACTGAATACTAAAATTATATATTTTTGAAGTTGATTACACAATGAAGTAGTAAAAATCGTTAATTTTCTATTAAAAATAATACCGGTATAATAAAAATTTTTGAAATGAAATTAATAAAAAAATCTATTTAGGGCAGAACGAAGTTTGCCGGGTCAGCTAGTACAGTAATGTCGAAAATTCTTATTTCAATATAGCACACCTTTATTTTAATGTTGCGCAATATCCAACATATTTAATATTTTTCGGCATTGATTTAATATTTGATTCTTATCGAGTTGAGTTGTCGTCTTATTGAATCAATATGAAAGAATTATTAAATTAATAGTGAGCATTGTTGATTCAAAACAGAAGCAATATTAAATTGAGAATGCCAATTATTAATGTCTAATGAAAGCGTTATTAAATTAAAAACATACGTTATTAAATTTAAAACGTGCGTTATTAAATTAAAAACGCCCGTTATTAAATTAAAAACGTACGCTATTAATATTAAATTACGAAATTGTAGACCCCTCCCCCTCCTTTACTACCCCCTTTAAGAAAATATAAACACAATATAATTTACAAAACAGAACAAATTTTATTCAAAAGATTTTATGAAAATACAATGTAACAACTATGCTATATATTTTTGTCTGCCATATGTTTTACCATTGCATAGCGGATCTAGATGTATAGGCGAAGTATTTAATTCTGAAAATGTTTTTATTTCTAAACTTTCGTTTAAAGATCCAATTTCGAACGATTGGAAATGTGAACAAAATTTTTTTATGGAAACTTCTTGACATAAAATATAAGCTATGCTATGTTGATACAAAAACATTTTTTTTTATATAACTTAAATGCGCTGCTATGTAAGTTCGTGGACAAGTAATAATTTTTTTTTATTTCGTTCCACTATAAAAAAGTTCATAGAAATATTGTATTCTTTTCAGGTCGATATCGTATGTTTGAGTTATTTTAGAGAAATAGTACTGTTTGGTAATATCAATAAATTCTTCTGATTGAAAGCTTATGATAGGTTCGATTCCATTTTCATAATCTAGCAAGAATAAATCCTAAATATAGACAAAAAATTAAAATGTTTACTAAAAATTTGCGCTTTAATTACTTTATTAAGATAGCCATGCACATTGGGTATATCTTGAAGAGAGGATGGCGCTGGAGATGAACTATTAAGGCTGATTTGTTTCACCCATGTTCGAATGTCCGACCTTAAGGAATCATCTTCCATTCAATACCAAACTAAAAATTATTTGAAAGAAAAAATCATTTCAAAATACTTGAGATAGGCTGCAAAGCACTACTTACCTCTTTCTTTCTCCATTCCATGAGGTTGCTACGAGATTTTGCCCGGAGGCCAATCGGTGGAATAGCTTCCTTTATGTCATCTCTCTCTAAGTACTGAAGGCTGTTAAAAGTTACCTGCGCATCTACACTTACTTGTATATATACATATTTAAAATTAGAATTTGTTAATATTAATAAAAATAGACAAACTTGCTTTGAAGGTACACCAAAACTTTTGATAACCCATGATCGTTCAGCCATTCGACCAACTTTTTTCCATCTTCTTCGTCATTGGCTTCATCGATGTACACATTATTTTGGCCACTTTCACCGAAATTCGCATTTTCTAGTGCAAAATCTTGAACAATTGCGCTTTGTTTTTGCATAATTGTTACAATTTCACCATTTTCGGTGGATAAAATACCGTCTTTTAAATTTTATTTAATCGACATTTTTTCCGAAGCAAGCGTGATAATTTGCAGCAAGGAATGAATCAGCTGACTGATTTAAAATGTTGCCACATAAATTCAAAAATGTTTCTTATTGATTCAATGCATTGAAATTTTAACGTCAATGCTCAATGTTGTTTCAATATTGATTTAATGTTGTGCAATATAGATTTAAAAATGTTTCAACTTAGCGTTAGAACCAATATCAAAAAATTCTTAAAATAATATCGTACAACATTAAAATAAAGTTATTTCACTATTATTTTCGAAATAATTAATAAATATAATCAAATCAAGGTTGGAAATTGTTAAATTAATGTATTTCAACATTATTTTTGCCCTAAGTTGAAAGTTATTGAATTAATATTTCGCGTTATTGTTTTTACAATGCACTTTTTGGCTCAGTGTATATATATAAAAATCAAGCCCATTTCTTTGTCGCCGGCTTTCGCCCAAACGCGTGTAGGGATTTTGACCAAATTTACACACAAACTTAGTACCTTGCCCTAGATGGTTTATATACATATTTTTTCAAATCCAGAAGTAGGTTCCCGAGATATAGGTCAAAAGGTCAAAACGTGGATCCGGCTTTCCCCTGAATATTTTTGGACGATATTGGTATCAAATGAAAGGTATTGAGCTGAGAATTTACATAGAATAGTACTCATTGTGATTCCTAGATCGGGTCTCCTGATATGGGTCAAAACGTGGACCCGGATGACCCTCGAATGTTTCTGAGCGATATTGGTATCAAATGAAAGGTATTGAGCAGAGAATTTACATAGAATAGTACTCATTGTGATTCCTAGGTCGGATCTCCAGATATGGGTCAAAACGTGGACCCGGATGACCCTCGAATGTTTCTGAGCGATATTGATATCAAATGAAAGGTATTGAGCAGAGAATTTACATAGAATATTACTCATTGTCATTCCTAGATCGGGTCTCCAGATATGGGTCAAACGTGGACCCGGATGACCCTCGAATGTTTCTGAGGGATATTGGTATCAATTGAAAGGTATTGAGCAGAGAATTTGCATCAAATAGTACTCATTGTGATTCCTAGGTCGGATCTCCAGATATGGGTCAAAACGTGGACCCGGATGACCCTCGAATGTTTCTGAGCGATATTGATATCAAATGAAAGGTATTGAGCAGAGAATTTACATAGAATAGTACTCATTGTCATTCCTAGATCGGGTCTCCAGATATGGGTCAAACGTGGACCCGGATGACCCTCGAATGTTTCTGAGCGATATTGGTATCAATTGAAAGGTATTGAGCAGAGAATTTGCATCAAATAGTACTCATTGTGATTCCTAGATCGGGTCTCCAGATATGGGTCAAAACGTGGACCTTTGTAATCCTCGAATGTTTCTGAGCGATATTGGTATCAAATGAAAAGTCTTGATGGGGACTTCAGCACAGAACTATTATAATTGTGATGCCTAGCCCGGGTCTCCAGATATCGGTCAAAATGTGGACCCGGGCCACCCCGGATGTTTTTGAGCGATATTGGTATCAATGGAAGGTCTTGATGAGGTCTTCAACATAGAACTATTTTATTTTTGATGCCTAGGACGGGTCCCCAAATATGGGTCAAAACGTGTACCCTGATGACCCCGGAAAATTTCTCAGTGATATTGGTATCAAATGAAGGGTTTTGAGCAAGGATTTTACATAGAACTGAACTCATTACGATCCCTACGTCGGGTCTTAAGGTGTGGGTCAACACGCGGACCCGGATAACACCGGGATATTTCTCAGGGATATTGGTACCAAATGAAAAGTGCTGAGCAGGGCCTTTACACAGAGATGAACTGATTATGATTCCTAGGTCTGGTCCCTAAGGGTCAAAACGTGGACCGGGATGGCCCCGGAAAATTTGTGAACGATATTGGTGTCAACTGAAAGGCAGGGCTTTTACATAGAGATGAACTCATTATGATTACTAGGTCAGGTCCCCAGATGTGGGTCAAAATGTGGATCCGGATGGCCCCGGATAATTTCTCAGCGATATTGTTATTTAATCACGGCGCATGACGAGTCCTAGGTGGGATCCCTAGGTAGGGGTCAATATGTGGACCCGGATAACACCGGGATATTTCTCAGGGATATTGGTACCAAATGAAAGGTGTTGAGCGGACTCTCATGTAGAGCCGTACCCATTACGATTCTTGGTAAAGTCTCCAGATATCGTACCCATTATGGTTCCTAGGTCAAGTTCCCAGATGTGGGTCAATAAGTGGACGCGGATGAGCCCGGGATGCTTCTGAGCAATACTGATATTAAATGAAAGGTGTTTACTGGGTCTGCTATACAGAGATATTTTCATAGTGATTCTTAGTCCCGATACCCAATTATGGGTAAAAGAGACGATTCGGACGCCTTGGAATGTTTTTAAGCAATGATGGTATGAAATGAGAAGTGGAATGCAGGGTATTTTATGCTAAACCCAGTTCCATAGGGAAAGGGGAAGAGTAATGAGACTGGGAAAGGCAAAGGGACGGAAAAGGAGAGGGAGAATATAATAAAAATGGAATGAAGAGGATGGGGCGAGAGACAGTAAGACTGGGAATTAGAAAAGTAATAAGAGGGGGGAATAAAAAGGAGAAAGACAGAAAAGGAGAGGTAAGAGTGAGCGATAGAGAAAGAGAAGCGGAAATGTGACGGGAAAGGAAAAAGGAAACGGAAATGAAAGGAAAGATAAATGGAAAGGAAAAGAGAAAGAGAAAAGTAGAGGGAAAGGGAGTTGGAGACTAATACGAAGAAAAATGGGATAAGAACATGAAGAGGGCAAACTTTTGAAAATATGAATTTTTTCCTTCACTTTTTTTAAACTTATCTGAATTGAGCTGAGCTCTGCAGCCCGAGGTAATTTCGATTTCTAGATACTTCCAACATATTTCGAAGTGTGCCGTTTTTCGCTTCAAGTACCTAAAATAGTAAGTGGGCCAAAGCAAAGCTTGGCTGGGTACAGCTAGTTAAAAATAAAAGCCATCACTTGCTGCATATTAACGCATGCAGACACTTAAATTGGGTTTTAAAAAATATGTAATTAAGTTTGACATAAAAATAACACAAATATGTACATATTTATGTACATGCACCAGCACCAAAAAATGTACATATTACGTTCAAATATGTCTACGCATGTCTGCGTATATTTTTAATATATGTATGCAGCGTAAACAAAAATAATATGCCATTTTATGCATGAGTACTTATTTTTTGTTGCTTTTGTTTTTCATATTTTCACATACATATATGTATGTGGGTACTACATATCGACAGCCACACTGCAAAACCCTGTATGATCAAAACCAAAAAGTTTTCAGGAGAGAGAAAAACTATGATAATTTTATCATATGAACCGGACTCTTTTCAATCCATTTTAATGCCATACTAACCACTGAAAAGAAACGGGAAGTTGTTACACGATTTTGGCTGCATTATAATGCGCGCAAGTGCACGATCTATGGCAAAGGCCCAGAACCTTATTTTTCGAAAAATAGTGACTTACAGGGGTTTGCAGTGGGGCTGTCGATATAATGCCCAATTTTCCACATGACTGTGCGTGCATAAATAAATTGTCTCTGAGTACACCCTTTTCATGTATTTTCATGCCGTCGTATCCTTTAGCTGACATGCGCTTAAAATGCGAAACGTGATTTTGTTTCTCTTAGCTCAAGGCTTTTCTTTATTGCAAAATTTGCTTAGGATGAAAACGAAGATTATTCCATTGTAGTGGATTATTTGGCTGTTTTCATGAAAAATTAATTGAAAACTTTTATTTATTAAAAAATAAATAGTATTTTTTTTTTACCTTTTATTTATTAAAAAATAAATAGTATTTTTTTTTAACTTTTATTTATTAAAAAGTAGTTAATATTTTTATTGGGCGGTGGTGGGGTTTGTGTTTAGATTTTAAATTTATGCAAAATTTTGAATAAAATTTATCTTTATCTCGAAAAATATCATCCTTCTTTTAGAAACTCTCTTTTGGCATTGTCCATGCAATATTTTTCTCTTGTTGGTGTACACTCTCCATCACAGACACATCCATACACATGCATACACACGTATTCTCTTTTTCTCATGCTTCGGCGCCTAAAATTATGCATTTGTATTTGTTTATTTGTATGTGTCGGTGAATTTATTTGCGCGACACGCAAAACTTCCATCGGCCGGTCTATTTATTTTTATTAACGACTTTCGTCAGTTGTGCCTCGGCGGTGCTCAAGTAACGACTATTTACTTGACTTTAAATACCATTCGAATCAAACAAAGAGTACACGCAAATTGAGGGCTTTGTTTTTTGTTGTTGTTGATTATAGAAATATCGACTTAAACTACGAATATTTAAGCGATTTCGGTTCATTGACGGGTTTGGTTGTTTTGCTTTTTTTTACGATTTCTGCGGGTCAAAGTCACTGCGGCCAAATAAATTTTGAAACTTTTAATTTATATAAAGTTTATAGCAGTGTGCCCTCTTTTATTAGTGCAGTTACATATACATATATGTGTGTATGTACATACATATATAGATACGGCAAAGAGTAATAACCCTGCAAAAAAATGTGCGATTAATACCGAATTGAACACCCTTCCTTTTAATAAAAATGATGAATAATAATTTTAACAAAATGTTGCCTAAAAAATCCTATGAAAAATCCTTTACATTACGCTTATATAATGCATACTCAAAACTTACAATTTTTTTATTTACTTATTGAGATTTTTTTTCAAAAGTAAAACATTATATAATCTTTATTTATATATGCATGAACATTTACAATTTTTTAAAGATTGTTATTAAAAATTGCCTTGGCGAGCAACTTGGAAAAATCTACATTTGTACCCGTTCGTGCTGGAAGCGATTGATCTACATTTGTACCCGTTGGGGATGAAAGCGATTAATCTACAATTGTACCCGTTCGGGATGTAAGCGATTGATCTACATTTGTACCCGTTCGGGATGAAAGCGATTGATCTACATTGGTACCCGTTCGGGTATACAAGTTGAACAATTAGTCTCTTCATAGGACATGCTCGAACAAATGCGATCAATTCACTCCATATAAAGGGATGTAAAATTGTATTAGTCGCATGCTCCCTTGCGATTGATCCCGGACACGTCCCGGATTAATCGCATTTTTTGCAGGGAAACAAAATATGGCTGAAAAATCGTGCATTCGCATGCACACACAAGTTCACACAAAAGCATATTTATGTATATGCAATAAGCAGCGTCTTTTAGCCAATTTTTTGGCATACTTTCAGCAATAACAATAATAAGCAATATGACGCATTCCTCTCCGTTGACTATACATATTTGCTAGTTAGTGAATCGATTTGTATGTCTAAAAAAATAAAAGAAAATACATACTACATGGCATATGCTATTTATTGTACAGAACTGCAGATATATGTATGAAATAGTTGACTGAGCCATACAAATCATTGATTCGTAGAAGTTGGTGCGCCTGAAATTATGCAACATATTTCTTCATGATGCCCATCCTCATGATTATACATATCTCATTAAAGACAAGTGAAGATGCCAAATAAGAAAAAACCAACACACACGAGTGAAAATAAACACGATTCGAGAATGCACATATACAAACATATTTACAACCATATTTAGCCGCATTAAAGCCATGAAAAGAATAAACAAGCGCTCGTCCTTCACACGAACATTAACACACTTACATATAAGCCTAAGTAAACGGTTCTCGTCAATGCGTGAAGCATAAGTAATCAGCTGCAGACTTGTGAAATCGTCCAGCAGCCGTCAGCCGTCAGCCGTTCGGTCGGTCGGTTAAGCACTTCACTCTGTCAATAAGCTACAGACAAAAAAAAAAAAAAAATAAAGAAAACTTGTTGATTTACACTTAAAAGTGTAGCATGCAGTGTTTGTTTTTGTTGGCTGTGGGACTTAAAAGTGTGTGAACATGTTTAGGAAGTGGGTGCGACGTGTCAGCTTCAGGTACGTGCGGGGCTACATGCAACATCGCTTACAAAAACTGAACTGATTTTTGTAATTTCAGAACTGTTTTTTTTTTTTTTTAACTCTGCGTGAAGATATTTGTAGAATTGTAAATATTTCTAATGAATTTTTATTCACGCTCTCCTTTTTCTTTCGCTCAGCACGACGGCACGTGGCTTTGCAGCAGGCGAAACATCATCGCCGACAAATGAAAATGCTCCAGTTGCAAGCGCCACAAGCTCAAAAGAAGGCGGCGCTTCAATGGATGCCAGCGCCAAGTCATCGCTTGTTGATCGGCTAGATGACTATCAAACAGCGCTCTCCACAGTGCCGCCAATGGGCGGTGGTGGTGCATCGCAAAGCAGTCCCACGGGCTCTGCGCCAAGAAGCCCCACAAGTGATGATCAGACATTCCAAAATTGCTGCGAGGTGGAATCGATCGATTATGATGCGCTGTACGAGGAGGAGGAGGATTCAACAATAAGCATGGAGGCGCATGGTTCAATGATATCTCACCTCATATCGCAGGTGAAGATCGGCATGGACTTGACAAAGGTCGTATTGCCGACATTCATTTTGGAGCGGCGTTCCTTGCTGGAGATGTATGCAGATTATTTTGCCCATCCAGATCTATTTCTACGGTACGTTGATTTGTGTGTGTTTTTTTTTTTTTTAATAATAAAGCAAGTGTTAATAATTAAAACTATCGTTGCAGAATTGCAGAAATGGAAACGCCGCGCGATCGTATTGTTGAAACTTGTCGCTGGTATTTGAGTGCCTATCATGCTGGGCGCAAAAGCGCTGTGGCTAAAAAACCGTACAATCCCATATTGGGCGAAGTGTTTCAGTGTTACTGGGACATAACAGGTGAGACGACTTATTACTTTACACATTTACACACATATCTATGTAATTCAATACAAATATGGCTGTTGCATTCCTTTTAATTTGTTTTGCACTGTCTGAGCTAATGGGCAGTACAGCCAAGGTGCCCTATGATTTCTATGGCGACGTCAAGTTTCCCACACTTATTTAGCTTAAATACTATCGAAGCCCTTTTGAAGAAGCAAACAATTCTTATAACTCAAACAAGTAAACTAAAGTACGCTTTTGTTAATTTAGGCGAAGCACCCGACGCGCATGCGGTCAGCGACGGTCCGGTGCCATGGTGTCATCGCAATCAATTGACCTTCTTAGCCGAACAGGTTTCACATCATCCGCCAAGTGAGTGTTTACTTATTTAATCTCCTCTTACGCTAAGCACATTTTGCATTGAAATTTGGCTTGTTTGTTTTTTTCTTCTTTTTGTTTAACATATTTACAGTTTCCGCCTTTTATGCCGAACACGTCAATAAGAAAATCTCATTCTCTGCGCATGTTTGGACCAAATCGAAATTTCTTGGTCTCTCAATTGGCGTGCACAATATCGGCGAGGGTGTTGTAACGTTGGTGGATCACAGCGAGGAGTATATTGTCACATTTCCAAACGGCTATGGACGGTACGTTTGTGGCATCGAAAAATACATATTACACTCAAAATGAAAGTCATTTGCATACTCTTCTCACTCTTCACCCTCTTCTCTCTTCTTTAATCTCTGCGTAGCTCTATTTTGACCGTTCCTTGGATCGAATTGGGCGGCACTGTGCAAATACGTTCGCCACAAACCGGTTATCATGCCACCATAGAGTTCTTAACAAAGCCCTTTTACGGCGGCAAACGCAACAAAGTCACAGCTGAGGTACCAAAAATACATTTTACAGTTATCGATATTTTATTCTATTTGTTTTTTTTTTCTTCCTATTTTTGCAATAGATTTATGCGCCGAACGAAAAGAAGCCATTTGTATCGATAGCTGGCGAGTGGAGCGGTCTTATGGAAGCTAAATGGCACGATAAAAATGTAATGTTTGTTCCATTATTGTTGTTGGTTGTTGTTGTTATTGTATCTAACAGCTTGCTTATGTTTACTTTGATGTTTCAGTAGGCTTGTCTATATTTCAAATATACATATATTTTAGATGTTTTACGTAGATAATAATCTTATATTAACCACTTCCCAACTATAATACCTTCTTACATACTTTATATTTCTGTCTTTATTTTTATTACTATTATATACTAGGTACAATATGTTTATTTGTATGATTGTATGTAATTTTCCTAAATTTCTGTTAACAGTACTAGTTATCCCTCTCAACAAACTCAACACCCCGTGCAACCCTTCTAACAAAGCCAGCCTTCGCATAAAACGATTATTGTACTTCTCTCTTAAATATTTTGAGCCAATTAATATTCCCGTTTACTTTATTTGTCTAGAAAATTAAATTTGATATCCAAAAGTTCTGCTTTTTAATTTCTGTTTCACTTTGCATTGCATTGGTGTGCGGTACAAATCTTTTCGTACTTTTATGTATGTATTATTTTAATTGAAATTAATTTATATGCCTGCATAATATTATGTTCATTCATTTCGATTTTAATGCAAAATTTCCACGCAAAACCAGTCAAAACTTTGTAATTTTTAATTTTCTAGAAAACTGAAGTATTCGTAGACGTAAACCGTATACCAATATTTAAGAAACTAGTTCGACCAATCGTTGAACAAGAAGAGTATGAATCAAGGCGTGTGTGGAAGGAAGTGACAGCTGGACTCAAGTAACACAAACAAAAATTTTAATTATACAATTTTAATTTGTATTATCCTTACTGATATGCTACTAATGTTTTTTTACATTTGAATTTTTAAACCCATATAGATTTAATGATATCGAAAAGGCCACAAACGCCAAATGTGCAGTGGAGCAAATTCAGCGTGATCAAGCGAAAGATCGGAAAGAGAGCGATACGCAATGGGAACAAAAGGTAAGCATAAAAGAATAAAGACTTTTTAGAAGAAACCAAAAAAAGAAAACAACAAAACACATATGAGTAGGGGTACGTTCGCGACGGCAATCAGAACCGCAGTGTTACAAGTATCACGTTCTTCGCGTGTTTGTGGCAACACCTGCAAAAGTCAAACGTTCGTTTGACACATCAACCGTGCAGTTTGTTTGAATAATTGGCAACAGAAAATTTGTGTCTGCAATTTTTGCTTTAAAAAAATGGAAAGAGAAGAGTAAGCATGATTGCTATATATTTAATGGAATATGCAATTTTGTAATTTTAATAACACAAATTAATTCCAAATACTTTTAATAATGCTGTTATAGCAATATATCAGCTGAGTATCAGCAGGCAAGTGCAAAATAAGCAACGGGGTTGCTGTACTGCTGCAATTATAAATTTTCATGAACATACCCTAGTCCACTTTCAAACAGTGCTATGTGAAATTTTTGAGTTTTTGCTGGATTGTGTACCATTCTTTAAAGGTGTATAATGTCTACTGCAAAATTGTTCGGTATTCTGAAAAAAAGCATTAAATAACAATACACTTTCAAAAGTCTCTATCTATGATGTTATTTATAAACTTTCAAAACCTCGTACATATATGAAAAAAAGTTGCTCATACGCCTAGACATATATTGCTGCAATTATTAGGCGTTTCAATTTCAAAACTAAAGAAACACTGTTTCAAAAGCAGCTACATATGTGAAAAATTACTGTCTCAAAACGAGCTATGTAAAATATTTAACATTGAATTTGCTAAAATCTGCCATATTGCGGTTATCGTTACATTCCTTATGGACTTTCAAGTAATAACAAAAAATATTCAAACAAAATAGAGCTTTATGACGTAGTTATTATTATTTTTTTCTACTTTGTGGCTAAATATGAAAAATTCACATAACCCAGTTTGAAAGCGGACTGGCTACTCATATCTTGAACGATGGTAGATAATTTTTCAGTTTTCCTTTTAAAACACTACAATTTCTCAAAAGTAACTCAATTTTATGTGCACTCTCTTATTAATAGTATTTCCGGCCTGTTGGTGATAATTGGATTTACGCAAAGCCACTTAGCCAGCGATTATATCAACAAGAAAAGGAAAGCAAAAGATAATAATCATAAAGCTAACGGTATTCAACACGTAATGTGTCCTCTGAAGCAGCAACGTCTAGAGCAAATTGCATGTATAGCAAGATAAACTGAAAGGATACAACTTTGAGGAAAGCAAACAAACGAAAAGAAAACAAAAATTCATATCAGGAAACGATAAAAGCTAGAGATTAATAGCAAAAAAGGACATTGACAAGATGTAAAAGTTGATGCTACAAAAAATGTACATAGCAAAGGAACCCATGGAGGTGCTTGGATTATAATTTTAATAATAATAAGGCCGCCATTTACATACATACAAATATGCATTGTGCAACGAAAAAAAAGTTTAAAGTTTAAAATAATAAACAACAACAAAAATGTACCAATCTTCCAAAATGCATTTGAGCGGCGCTATTGCAGAATTTGCATATGCGTGCATCATTTAATTTCATGAATTTCTCACACCAAAATGCAGTTAATTGCGTATAAAAATTTCCTTGCAAGTTGGCTGTGGCTGTGCGATGATGAAATCATTCACGAGCTGAGGACGTGCTGTAATAAATATGTATGTAATGTAATAAATTGTTAATAGGATGTAGATGTTAAGCTAGTGTGTCGATGTAACGTAAGAAACCCTAAAGAAAATACTTTATCACAACAATACTTAATCTGTTAAGAAAAAAATCACAGAAAAATTCGATTAAAAATCAATTATTGTGAATGAATAAAGAGAAAACTACACAAAAAATAATCTAAGGCAATAATTAATGAAAACATTAAAATCCGTTAAAAAAATTGATAGTTGCAAATATCTAACACATACATATAAGCTGAATGCATAGCCTTTTCTGGTTTATAACGGTTGAACGATACAAAAATACGCCAAAATTTAACTTTTGCGCATTCCACGCACGTTAAGTGAGTATTTGTCAAAAAAAAAAATTAATTGTAATATATATTTTTCAAGTCTTGATTTCCATTATTGCTAATAAAGTTAAAAATAAAAATCATCAACAAGTTAACAAAAACCAAAATATAAGTTCAACAACGTAAATGAAATAATAAATTTAAAATAAAAACCACAAACAACTATATATAATTCCATACAATTGTGCATGCATGAGAACAATTTTGGAGAAATGGGTTACAATTTAGCTAACAACCATAAGAAGACGAACGATCGATCGATTTACCACTTACGCGCTATAAAAATATACAAAAACAAACAAAAAAAAAAACATACATATATACGTAATTATGATTTACTTTTGCAAATCTTTTCCAACACCCAATATATAAAATTAAATTAATTACTATTGAGTGAGTGCATGTTAGTTCTGACAGACTTCTTTAAATACCTTCTTTACCCTGAAAGTATATAATTATGAATTGTCCTCCATTGATAAGCCTTCTTAATTGCACTCATATTTGAGCACAAAAAGTATGTACATACATACAAAAATAATTGAGAGAAAGATGAAATTTATATAACAAAATAATATGAATTTAATATGTGCGTACATAAATATATAAACACATGTATTTAGTAGAACGAACAAATGAAATGATATAAGAAAATATTGACAAATACTTAAGAAAAATAATAACGCAATACTATACTATTATATAATAACAAATAAACCACTTTTTATTTTTCATTATTATCCAATAAAATTGTTTGAAAACAGAGCTTAAAATTCTGTATTATTTAGTGATATTTACAGCTTAAATCCTATTCAAGTCAAGCCAGTACCTGACATTTTAAATTCCAGCTACATATGTGGAATGTATGTGCGCTACTAGGAGCCATTCTTTACATCTCCATTACAAACTAGGGCACAGGACTTTGGTATGTGAAATAAGTATGGTCTATATTATACAGACTCTATCCCCCTTATTCATAAAAAATAAAATAGGTTTATAAATCTGTTAAAATCGAAAAATTGTATGAAAATTTCACCTTATACAATTGTTAAAACCTATTTCATTTTTTATGAATACCGGTCATATGTATATATGTATGTATATCTAAATACGCACGATACAGCTGGTATTGAACCATTTAGGCACATATGTATATAAATTATTGATATTGAAGGTTCTGTGTCTGGAAGAGTTTTATCTGGGCAGATCAAATACAATGAGTAAGTATTATTTCGCATAAAAGACGCATGTATGTGCATAGATAAGACAAGCGTCTTTGATCCTTATTATTTTATGCAAATATGTATGTATATTTTAAGCACATTTTGTTCGGAGTTGAAGTTCCTCTACATTTAAAATACGATAGTATACTACGTATATTGTCACTTGCGAAGCGAATGAAAATTTAGGCGAACTTCGCGGTCTCGAATTGTGGGATGCGAATCTGCAGCGAATTCGCCGACAAATTGCGAATGAGTGACGAAAATGAATTTTGCGAATTGCCGGTAGCGAAAAAATTTAATTCGCTTCGCTAGATCTGTCAAAATCTGGCGAATGTCTAATTTGTTCGCTTTTGCACGTCTTTGCATTTATTTCGGTAAAAAAAACTAAAAAAAAGAAAGTAGAAACTATTTAAACGTGAGTATTTAATAGCATTAAAGAAAACAAAAGAGAGTGTATCATTTTTTTTAAACTTCAGGATGAAACGCACAACACCACAGCAGTTCCAAAAGCTAGTTGCTCTTACGAACAATCCATACGTCGCAAGGGGGCAGGAGAATTTTGGGTCCACCAGGAGGAGCGGGGTGATCATCGCTTTATTTATTTTATTTATCACGTTTATATTAATTTCTTAAACTTTTGTTTATACACAAATAAATAGATACATATATTGTAAACAATGTAGCCATACTGAGTGAGCAATATACTCAGAAGCCTAACTACACCTGGGTGGCCGACTTAAGTGGAAAAGCGGCAATATGGTCGTGCAAGGGCTGCCCATTTCAAAAGTACCCAAGAGACTCCAAGTGTGGCTTTACCTGGGCTCAAATATTTGATATTTTCATCTTCAGCTGCTATTTCCCGCCCAGCTCTACGGCGGCTGAGTTCGAAAGCATGATGGTGGACCTGATCATGGAAACCAGAGGGAAAACTCCCATAATTGTGGCCGGAGACTTCAATGCGTGGTCAACAGCCTGGGGTAGCATACGCACCAACCAGCGCGGGAGACAAATATTAGAGTTTCTAGGCCAAACTAATTTAGCTATTATAAACAGCGGTACCCAGCAAACGTTCAAAAAAGGAAATAAGGGCTCGATAATCGATTTAATGTTCGCAAGTGAGTCACTCAGCTCACGAATAGCGTGGAAGGTCTCAGATATATTTACTTATAGTGACCATATGGCAATATTTGCCGAAGTGTCGACCACGATAAACTCATGTGCCGTTGTTAAAACAAGAATACAATCACGTAGCTGGGTTCACAGAGAGTTTGACCCGGATTTGTTTGGCCTAGTATGGGATACCTCCCCAACCACACAGCAAGATGCTAACCGCCTTGTAAGCGAGGTTACAAGTAGACTGGTTGCAGCGTGCGATGCTACAATGCGGAGGGCTAAATATAACACCAGACGCAGGCCCGTTTACTGGTGGAATAATGAAATAGCCTATCTCAGAAAACTCTGCAACGCGGCAAGGCGAAGATACCAGCGAAGCCGTAGGGGAAATAATGAGGAGGAGCTTAGACAAAGCTTCAGAAGGTGTAAAAAGCATTTAAAAACAGCAATATCTCATAGTAAGAAAACGTGCTTTATTAAATTATGCGAAGAAGCAAACGTCGACCCTTGGGGAAAAGCCTATAAAGTGTGCATGAAAAAATTTAATAACTACGTGCAGCCTACGTGCCCTCTTTTTCTCTCCAGGGTGATTGAAACGTTGTTTCCGAAGCACGAGCCAATACCTGCTCACCTTGCTCGAAAAATCCCCGACGAACCTCCAAACGTGGTCACAGAAGAAGAAATTATTAATATTGCCAAGAGGTTAAAAGATAACAAAGCGCCCGGTGTAGATGGTCTACCAAATAAGGCTCTTAAAGCGGCCCTAAACTTAAGCCCGACACTGTTTGCGAAAATGTATAATTCCTGCTTCAATGAGGGTATATTTCCAAGTTCATGGAAAGTCCAACGACGGGTACTTCTCCCTAAACCAAAAAAGCCGCCAGATGACCCCTCATCATACCGCCCAATATGCATGCTCGACACTATGGGCAAAGTATACGAGTCACTGATATGTAACCGCTTAGAGGAGGCCCTCGAAAATGCAGGTGGGCTGTCGAAGAAACAGTATGGCTTTCGCAGACATAAGTCGACAGTTGATGCCATAAAAAACGTAGTAGAAATAGCAAAAAATGCAGTAAGCGGAAAGAGATGGAAAGGAGGAGCCAAAAAGTATTGCGCACTTGTTACCCTGGACATAAAGAATGCCTTTAACTCAGCTAAATGGTCGAATATTATCATGTCGTTACACCGCATCCGAGCCCCACAGTATCTTATAAATATAATTCTGAGCTATCTGGAAGAGAGAGTGTTAGTCTATAACACCGATGAGGGCGCCAAAAGGTATGCGATTACTAGCGGAGTACCACAAGGATCCGTGCTAGGCCCCCTCCTGTGGAATGTGATGTACAATGGTGTCCTAGAGTTGGAACAACCAAAATCAGTAGAGCTCATTGCCTATGCAGATGACCTCATAATAATAGGAGTCGCAAAGCACATAGAAGATCTGCGGCGTATTTGCAGTGATGCAATAAGCCGAATACGACTGTGGTTCTCGACCATGGACCTACAGCTAGCGGAACAAAAAACAGAGGTACTGCTAGTAAGCACAAGAAAGGTGCGTGAAAATATATGCATCACAGTGGGGGAATGCGAGATAAATTCGCAGCCATCATTAAAATATCTTGGCGTGGTACTTGATCCCAGATTGAGCTTCAAAGAGCACTTGAACTATGCCGCAGAAAAGGCGCAAAAAATATGTGGCGGTCTCGCGAGGATGCTGACAAATAAAGGATGTGTACGCTCTACTCGACGACATTTGCTAGCGAGGGCAATAAACTCTGCCATTCTCTATGCTGCACCGATCTGGGCCGATGCTCTCAATTATAGCTCGTATGCAAAGGAATTACACGCCGTACACCGCATGGCCGCTCTCAGAGTTATAAGCGCATTCCGAACAGTTTCAGGGAATGCCGCAGAAGTTTTAGCAAATATGCCGCCGATAGACATTCAAGCTCGAGAATGCAGCAACATTTACAATGCAACGAAACCGGTTCTGATGTCATGCAGAATAGAGGAAAAGAGGAAAAGCCGCCTAATGTGGCAGGAACGCTGGCAAACCTCGCTTAAAGGTCGGTGGACGTATAGATTAATTCCTAACATAAACAGTTGGGCAGATAGAAAGCAGGGTGACCTCAACTTCCACCTTACTTAGTTCCTTAGCGGGCATGGGTGCTTTAGGGCGTACCTTTATAGATTCAAGCGCGACGATAGTCCTTTTTGTCCAGTGTGTTGCGATGTTGTAGAGGATGCAGAACACGTGTTTTTTCACTGCCCTCGTTTCTCAGCCATGCGTTCACGGTTGAATCAAATAGCGGGAACTAGAGTTACGGTGGAAAATTTGACTACACTTATGTGTGAGTCCTCTGATATTTGGGAGGCAGTTAGCGACGCATCGTCGTCAATATTAGCCCAACTGAGATACACTGACCAAGGTAGGCGTTAGGTGTCCTGTTTTGTCCTGGTTGTTGAATGAAGACTTTATGTCTAACCGCCCTCCTACGAAGTATTGCCTGTCCGGTGGTTCCGTAGGAGTGGCTTTGGGCGGGAGTAGGTTAGGTTTAGCGGGTTAAGGTCTCGCACTTTTCGGCTTTCGATGCTTCCCCCTACTATAAAAAAAAAAAAAAAAAAAAAATATTGTAAACAAATCAAAACATATGTAGTAAGTGATAGAGTTGGGAAACTATCGATGGCACTATCGATAGTATCGATATTTTATTTTTTTCAGACTTTCGAAGACCATCGATGGTTTTTTCAAAACTATCGATGGTAATGTGTACTATCGATAGTTTTACAACCTTTACACACCTCCATATTGCACATTGCTATTTCAGAGTACCAGCTATTTAAAGTTGTATGAATTCAGTGTGTACATATTTACAAAATGTTTTTTTTTTTGATTTATACATTTGCAGACTGAATAAAACGCGGTTCCAGTTTTGTAGATTTTTTGAAAGAAACAGTTTTCGAAATATTTTAAAGTTTCAGTTTTTGAGCTAAGAAAAAAAAAATACGCTTACAAGTCTGTCAATTTCTTCGCTATTACCAGTTTTTATGTTACGTTTGCAGAGGATGAAATATCATTTCCACCAAAGCAAAAATAATTAAAATCGACTTTAAAGTGGCGGAGTTATGGCGAACCAAACATTTTTTTTTGTAATTTTTTATTAATTATTTTTCCGGCATTCATCTTCTTTTTTCATTATTTTAACGAAATATTATATATCATCCTGATTTTGCACTGTGATTTAATAGCTGTTTTCAGTAGAAAAATGACAATGTTATAAGAGATTCAGTGAACAAATCTATATTTATTTCAATACGATAGTACTATCGATAGTGCTATCGATGGTTTATTTTTTTAATAGGCCATTTACATATACGAGATTATCTACTTTTTCGAGGTTGACACAAAATCTTCGATTGAAATTCGACGTTGCCGTACAAAAATATTTTAACGAAATATTAAATATCATCCTGATTTTACACTGTGATTTAATAGCTGTTTTCAGTAGAAAAATGACAATGTTATAAGAGATTCAGTGAACAAATCTATATTTATTTCAATACGATAGTACTATCGATAGTGCTATCGATGGTTTATTTTTTTAAGACTATCGAACACTATCAATAGTGTGGCGAATATAATCGGTTCTCCACTTACATCACTAAAATGATTGAACACATCTCTAGGGAAAGTGCCAGAACTAGAAGAAGATACCAGATAATTTCCAGTGTTGCCAGAATTTTCCAGATTGCGTTTGACAGACTATATAAGGCGGCGAGCAGGCGCTCCAGAGTCAGTCGTAATTTAACCGTAGAAGTGTTAACATCAAGTCAAGTAAAACAAGTGTAGACTTTTTAGTCGTGAAATAAAGCAGTGTGAATTAAGAAGTAAATAAAGACTTTTATTTAACAATTCAGCGATACGAACCCTATAGAAATAATCGAGCTATCGACAAATACGTAACAATTGGTGTCAGAATTGGAATTGTTAAATAAATTCCAGGACCAAGGATAACGAAGCAAGGATAACGAATCAAGGATAACGAATCAAGGATAAGGAAACAAGGATAACGAGACAAGGATAACGAAATAAGAATAATGGCAAAGTTAAATGATCTGAAAATCCAAGAACTTAAAAGGGAGTTAGAAAAGAGAAACCTGAGTACCACCGGCAATAAAATTGAACTACAGGCAAGGTTAAGAGTAGCTATGGAAGCATATAACATTAATGTAGATGAGTTTGATTTCAACGATGATGTGGAAGAGGTGCAAAAAGAAGAAACCCAGAAGGAAGAGGCTCCACAGTCACTAGCAAACGTAGACATGAACTCGATATTGGCTGTGCTGACACAAATGTCGAAAAAAATGGAAGAACAACAGGCACAGATATCGGCAAAAATGGAAGATCAACAGGCACAGATGTCGACAAAAATCGAAGAACAACAGGCACAGATATCGGCAAAAATGGAAGATCAACAGGCACAGATGTCGACAAAAATCGAAGAACAACAGGCACAGATAACGTCAAAAATGGAATTGCAACAGTCAGTACTTTCATCACAGGTGTCCGGCATTGCGGCTCAGTTGGAGGCACAAGAAGAACGCATGTCCTTACAATTCAAGGCACAGGATGCAAAAATTATACAAGTTAAGGAGGTCCTTGAAGAGAGACAAGAAAAATTAGAGGACGATGTAAAAGCATTGAAAGCCCGTCTCCAGGATATTCAACTAAGTCGTCCAGTCGCTTCAACTGCTACACAGAAGATAAAACCTCCGTCGTTTGATGGAAGTGGTCCATTTCAAGTATTCAAGCTACAATTTGAGAAAACGGCAGTTGTAAATAATTGGAGTGCGGAGGACAAAGTCGCTGCCCTGTTCGTAGCATTGAAAGGACCTGCAGCAGAAATATTACAGACTGTTAGCGAGGGCGAAAGGAACGGCTATGACGCAATTATGGGTGCCATTGAAAGACGTTATGGTAGCGAGCACAGGAAGCAGATATATCAAATGGAGTTGCAGAATCGCTTCCAGAAACCAAATGAGACGTTACAAGAATTTTCTTCTGAGATTGAGAGGCTAGCTCATTTGGCAAACGCAGGAGCACCTCAAGAATTCATCGAAAGAATGAAAATTCAAAGCTTCATCAATGGAATACGAGATATTGAAACGAAGCGGGCTACCTATGCAAACCCAAAAGGAACTTTCGCTGAAACGGTCTCATATGCTTTGACACAGGAAACGGCATCTCTATTAAGCAAGCCCACTTACAAGGCTCATCGTGTGGAAGTGGAAACGCCAGACTTACTAAGCAAAATATGGGAGGCGTTGAATGAAATGCAGAAAAAGAAAAGTAATGCTGTGAAATGCTTCAGATGCGGAAAAATAGGACATATAGCACGCCACTGCAGCAATAGTTCCAGTAAGTTCAGCACTGCCGATGGGCGCAAGCGGAATATTGATGGGTATGAACAAGCGCCCAAATCAACTGAGTCGTTAAACTAAAGCGGGCCAGCCAAAAGGGGCGTGGGCTGGTCCCCACAGTGGAATGCCCCATAATCTCTGTCTCTCAGTTGGGAAGAAGCACGAGTAATGTTACTATTGGTGGTTTGGTGGACGGAATGGAGCGAATGTTGACTGTGGATACGGGAGCATCTCATTCCATCATTCGATCTGACTTGGTAAAGAAGGAAATAAGGCCATTGTATGGAGCAAAATTGCGTACGGCAACAGGCGAGGATACCCAAGTCCTAGGGGAAGTTACATGCGAAGTTGTAATTGGAAATGTTGTCGTACTACACACCTTCATAGTGGCGGAAATTGTTGATGAAGTCATAATTGGTGTGGACTTCCTAATCGACCAAGGCATTAAGATTGACATGAAAAACAAGGTTATGAGTTACAAAAACTTGGAGGTGCCGCTAAATTTTGGCTACGATAAGAGATGCAGCAGTAAGAAAGTGCTCGTGGAAGAGAATCAGCAGATACCGCCAAAGTCCGAGGCAATTATTTGGGCAAAGATTGATGGAGATTGTGGGACAAACAAATTGTGGGTTGTCGAAGCAGAAACAGAAACTAAATCCGATGTACTTGTTGGAAAAACCCTGGCTATGACAAAAGAAGATGGACGAATACCAGTAAGAGTACTTAATGAGTTCAAGTCACCAATCAAACTCTCCAAAGGTGCTATATTGGGAAAATGCGAAGAGGTTGACATCATCATGAATTGCGAACAATCCCAAGAAGTTTCTACTAGCAATACAGATCTTTCAGATGAAATAAATGCTTGGACAGAAGAACTGCAGGAGAATCACAAAAGAAAGGCGAAAGAATTACTTGCCAAGTATTCTAGCATATTTGATAAGGATGGTACAAAAACAGGCAGGACAAATATTGTGAAGCATCACATTGACACCGGTGATGCAAGGCCAATCCGTCAGGCTCCTCGCAGCGTTCCATTAGCGAAACGTCAAATGGTGAGCCAGATTATACAAGAAATGAGCGACAGTGGGGTAATTGAACCATCAGTCAGTCCATGGAGTTCTCCGGTAGTACTTGTTAAAAAGAAAGATGGCAAGATGAGATTCTGCGTTGACTACCGGAAACTGAATGATGTAACGAAAAAGGATAGTTACCCATTGCCAAGAATTGACGACACTCTGGACTCGCTATCTGGAACGGAATGGTTTTCAACACTGGACTTGAAAAGCGGCTATTGGCAAGTCGAAGTAAAAGAGGAAGACAAGGAGAAAACAGCCTTCAGTGTTGGCGATGGTCTTTGGCAATTTACGGTGATGCCATTTGGATTATGTAATGCTCCAGCTACCTTTGAGAGACTTATGGATCAGGTACTGAAAGGATTGCACTGGAAAACATGTCTTGTGTACCTGGACGATATCATTGTATTGGGAAAAGGCTTTGATGAACATCTCAAAAATTTGGAGGAAGTTTTCCGAAGAATAGCTGGCGCTGGTCTCAAGTTAAGTCCTAAGAAATGTGCATTATTCAAGAAAGAAGTAAAATACTTGGGACATAAAGTGACTACAAAGGGCATCTGCACTGATAACGAAAAAATAGAAGCAGTAAAAGATTGGCCAAGACCTCGGAATCTACATGAATTGCGAAGCTTTCTTGGGCTGTGCACATACTATCGCCGATTTGTACCAAATTTTGCCAGCGTAGCAAATAGTCTCACGGAGCTTATGAGGAAAAATAAGACTTTTGAGTGGAGGAAGGAACAAGAAATGGCTTTCCAAACGTTAAAAGATCGGCTTTGTACTGCTCCAATGCTAGCATACCCGGTTCCAGGAGCGAGGTTTATTTTGGATACTGATGCGAGTGGTTATGCTATAGGAGGTGTTTTGTCACAGGAAATCGACGGACAGGAGAAGGTTATCGCATACTACAGCCGATCAATTGGGAAACCGGAAAGAAATTACTGTGTAACACGAAGAGAACTATTGGCATTGGTAGAATGCATCAAACACTTCCATAAGTAACTCTATGGTCAACGATTCCACGTCAGGACTGATCATGCAGCGTTAAAATGGCTTTTGAAATTCCGAAATCCGGAGGGTCAGTTAGCAAGGTGGATTGAGCGACTACAAAATTATGACTTTTCTATAGACCATCGCAAAGGCAGTACCCATGGAAATGCTGATGCAATGTCGCGGCGACCATGTAATCTTGAATGCAAGCATTGCTCTAAAGCTGAGGAGAAGGAAGACATCATAGATGTTCGGCTAATGACAATAACATCTACAGACGAATGGAATGCGGAACAATTAAGGAAGTGTCAGATAGAAGATCCAGATCTGGCACGTGTAATGATTGGTTTGGAGCAAAACGAACGACCATCAAAAGAAGAGATGTCAGCAGAAAGTCCTGTTGCCAAATCATATTGGGCACAGTGGAATAGTTTGCAATTGGTAAATGGTTGCCTACATCGTGTTTGGGAGAGTGAAGATGGTCAAAGTTCTAAAACATTGATAGTTGTTCCAAGGAAAAGAATACCGGATGTGTTAAATGAACTACACAATGGTCCAAGTGGAGGTCATCTTGGAGTAACAAAGACGGTAGAGAAAATCAAGAAGAGGTTTTATTGGGTCGGCTGCCGTCAGACAGTTGTTGAGTGGATTGCGAACTGCGACGTGTGCATAAAGGCTAAGGGTCCCAAATCCAGGAGTCATGGGCTGATGAAACAATACAACTCAGGAGTACCATTTGAGAGAATTGCCATGGATGTAGCTGGGCCATTTCCTACTACCAAACTTGGAAACAAATATGTACTGGTAGTCATGGATTACTTCAGCAAATGGCCGGAGGTGTACCCGATTCCAAATCAAGAAGCAGAAACTATAGCCGAAGTATTCACCAACAATTGGGTGGCGAGATATGGTGCACCTATAGAGCTACATTCTGACCAAGGAAGGAACTTCGAATCAGTTGTGTTTCAGGAGCTGTGCAAAACACTGGGTATTAGGAAAACCCGAACAACTGCGTTGCATCCACAATCAGACGGCATGGTAGAAAGATTTAACAGAACATTAGAGGAACATTTACGAAAAGTGGTGGATAAGTTCCAGAGAGATTGGGACACTCATATTCCTCTGTTCCTGATGGCATATCGATCGGCCGTACACGATACAACAGGTCAGACTCCTGCAAAAGTAATCTTTGGTAGTGATCTTCGACTGCCAGCTGACTTGAAATTTGGGATAAGTGCTGATGCGGGAATAAATGCCAGACAATCTAACAACGTTCTGGAAGAGGAAATGAGAGAAATACATGCACTTGTAAGACAGCGAACAAAGATCATGAGTGACAAGATGAAGGCCAGATACGACAAGGCAATGAACTCAGAAGGTTTTGTTGAGGGAGATCTAGTTTTGCTATACAACCCGCAGCGAAAGAAAGGTTTGTCCCCGAAATTGCAGTGTACTTGGGAAGGGCCCTACAAAGTGATTAAACGGCTCAACGATGTTGTGTATCGCATACAAACGATTGGAAGACCAAGGAATAAAATGAAAGTGGTTCATCTGGAAAGGCTAGCAGCATTTGGGACAAGTAATGTGTCAGATCGGGACGATCAGACTTAGGTGGAGGGCAGTGTGGCGAATATAATCGGTTCTCCACTTACATCACTAAAATGATTGAACACATCTCTAGGGAAAGTCCCAGAACTAGAAGAAGATACCAGATAATTTCCAGTGTTGCCAGAATTTTCCAGATTGCGTTTGACAGACTATATAAGGCGGCGAGCAGGCGCTCCAGAGTCAGTCGTAATTTAACCGTAGAAGTGTTAACATCAAGTCAAGTAAAACAAGTGTAGACTTTTTAGTCGTGAAATAAAGCAGTGTGAATTAAGAAGTAAATAAAGACTTTTATTTAACAATTCAGCGATACGAACCCTATAGAAATAATCGAGCTATCGACAAATACGTAACAATAGTTTTTTTTAAAACTATCGATGGTGGGACTATCGATAGTTTCCCACCTCTAGTAAGTGACGGAAACGTCAAATTCGGATGAACTTATTCAATTTGTTTGAATGGCAACATCACAAGGCACGCGAAAAAGTTCATTCGCCACTCACAATGCAAATTTTAGATGTGTTCGCTAACCTGTTCGACTCGCCAAATTTATTCGCTTGGCAAGTAACAATATGCGTATACGATAGTTTCGAAACTATCGATAGTATTTTTCGACATATCGAAAATATCGAATGGCGTCACTAGTTTTGCACCTCTAGTTCGTGGCAAATAAATTAAACTTTAATATGGTTTAAGTTTCATGCTTCTATCTCTTGAAATAACAAAGTTATTAGAAAAAATATCTCAGATTGTCCCATTTGAGTTATACGATAAATAGGTTCCCAATAGGTTTTTACTGAGTTTTGGTAAGCTCACCCTTATCAAATTTGTATACGTTTTTGGCAAATAATGTAAACTTTAATCTATTACAAGTTTCATGCCCCTATCTATTGAAATAACTAAGATATAAGCAAAAGAAGTTCAGGTTGTTTCAGGTGTAAGATAAATTTATTTGACACCCTGTTTTCACTATATGTTTTAATCGGATCCTAATAAAATTTATATACATTTTTCGTTAATAAAATGCACTTTAATCTGTAGTAAGTTTCATGGCTCTATCTCTTGAATTAAAGAAGTGATCAAAGTTTGGGCTCTTAAGATAAATATGTTTGATTGTTATTTTCACTATGTTCTGGTATTCATATCACAACCAAATTGGCATCAGTTCATGGCAAAAAAGTTAAACTTTAATATAGTTCAAGTTTCATGGTTCTATCTTTTGAAATGACAAAGTTATTAGAAAAATATCTGATTTTTCGATTTGAGTTATACGATAAATAGGTTCCACATGGATTTTTACTTACTTTTGGTAAGCTGACCCTTATCAAATTTGTACACAATTTTGGTAAATAATGTAAACTTTAATCTAGTATAAGTTTCATGCCTCTATCTCTTAAAATAACAAAGATATAAGCAAAAGAAGTTCAGGTTGTTTCAGATGTAATATAAATTTATTTGACACCCTTTTTTCACTATTTGTTGTAATCGGATCCTAATAAAATTTATATAAATTTTTCGTAAATAAAATGTACATACTTTAATCTGTAGTAAGTTTCATGGCTCTATCTCTTGAAATAAAGAAGTGATCAAAGTTTAAGCTCATAAGATAAATATGTTTGATTGTGATTTTCACTATGTTCTGGTATTCGTATCATAACCAAATTGGCATCAGTTCGTGGCAAATAAATTAAACTTTAATATGGTTTAAGTTTCATCCTTCTATCTCTTGAAATAACAAAGTTATTAGAAAAAATATCTCAGATTGTCCCATTTGAGTTATGCGATAAATAGGTTCCCAATGAGTTTTTACTGAGTTTTGGTAAGCTTACGTTCTTTGGTTAAGTGTTATTGCATTGCCCTGACTGCATTACCGTACAAGATTCCATTAAGGGCCGGTTAATTTAATCGCTGGTTAGTTTGACGTAAATTGTATGGCGAGCTGTCAAATAAATTGCTTAACCGGGCAAAAATCTCTGGTTAAGTGCTTAACCGGAGGTGGTGAAACCGGCCCTAAAAGTATTACAACGGATGATGGCTTATCTCCACTTTGTTCAATCACACTTTACGCTTCTGTTGTTTATGACTGAACTTCTTTGGATGCGCCAATTTCCTGTTTTTTTCTACCCGTTATCGGTCAAATTTATATATAAAGTTAATGTACTTATACCAAAGTGAGGCATTTATACCAGATGCTTGCACGATGCGCCACTGGCCAATACTTGTAGAAAAGAAAAGTATCGCTCCTAATTGCACGACTTTGGCAACTCTATTATTTACGTTTTTATTTTACTTATCATTCGTCAGCAATAAAAAAAAGCAGACGTAATTGCGTCGGCAGAGACGCAGAAGAAAACGAAAATTCATTTTTTTATTTTTTCGAAGTTGTGGAAAATAGACGCGAATGGACGACTAAAATCGATGAAAAAGTGAAAATCAGATACACAATAGTAAATTGCAGTAAAGATTGATTTCAATTAAATTGAAAACTAAAATTGTGTAATGTAGCCGATTTAGCTAGAAAAATTTTCCTTGCACAGACCGACCAAACAAAAAGTGTGGAGGAATTGAAATGGATATGGAAAGAGATCGTCAACAACACCAACTGCAACTTACACGCAAATCCTATCCATATCCATTGCTACACAATGTCCACAAATCACTGCCACCACCACCACAAACCACTGATTTAGTGGATGGTACCGCAAGGTCGGCGGGTGTTACGTTCTATACGAAAGGTGATTTTATATATTTTCACTATGGATGCGACAGCTTCAAAGACAATGGCTGGGGCTGCGCCTATCGTACTTTGCAATCGATTTGTTCATGGATCGCTGGACAACGCAACGCGCCAGCAGTTGATAATGAAGCGTATGTGCCATCCATAAAAGAAATTCAAAAAACGCTCGTAGAAATCGGCGATAAAGACAGTGAATTTGTTGGCTCGCGCGACTGGATCGGTGCCATTGAGGTGTTCTATGTATTGGATACATTGTATGATGTGGTTTGCAAAATAGTTCACATTGCCAATCATGAGGATTTGAAGAAATATACAAATGTGCTTAAGCAGTATTTCGAAGAATTTGGTGGACTTGTTATGATGGGTGGAAATGTAGATGCTGTTGCCAAGGGCATCGCTGGCATACATATTAATGGAAATCAAGTTTATCTTCTTGTAATTGTGAGTATACAATTCTTCTGTTAATTGTATTTTAGCTAAAAAAGTGGAAAATTCCGAAGTGATTGATTTTCAAATCAAACTTGTTATTGAACAAGTGATGGGTTGATTAATGCGATAACGCCTAGTTAACAGGTGGTTGTGATCGCGATGTGCGCTGCATGGTTGCCATTAGAACAATTTATTTGCTAAAAAATCTATTTTAATGATTTCATTATTGGTGGTATAGCCTGCCTGGGACTGCCTATTAGATATACACAGATATCCAACTTCAAACTTTGTAAATTCTTAACGCGGTGTAAAAACCTCAATTGTTAATTTATTAAAATTTCATGAGCAAAGTCCACAACACCATAAACTGGGATAATTACCTACTACTTACTTTTATGAAATCCACATATGTTTGTATTTGAATTACAGACTGTAGATAAAATGCAATGTTTATATCTTTTTGAACTTTGATCCGAGGCCATGTGATTTAAAAATAAGCGTTTGCCGTGTAGGTATGCATATGCACAGATTTTAAACCAAAATTTTTCATTATTCTCTATTTACAGGATCCACATTACGTCGGCGTGCCCAAGTCTGTGCAGGAACTAGTTGAACTCGGCTACATTCGCTGGCAGCACACTTCGGAGTTTGTTGATAGTTCCTTCTATAATATTTGTTTGCCGCAACTAAAATGAAAAGATACCAAAGCCAAAAAATACCTGGACAATTTGTGTATACTTGCATATTTGCACTATATACAAATATGTACATAAATGTATGTATATTTGAGCTTCGCCTAAAACATTGTGAATTGTTGAGATTTGTTTAACTATTCAGAAAATTCAAAGAAATATTTTTTATTAATTTCTATTTAAATGTGCTAGATTAAAAGAAGACTCCTATAATAAATCATATCGCAATTTCCGAACACATTTACATATTTTGGTCTTTTTACATATCGAAGGAACTATCAACATAACATTTATGAATATTTATTCGCAAACTATATACGCTTCAGACCTGTAAAGTGCAAGTACCAGTACAAGTACAAGTACCAGTCCCTCAGTACTTCGAAATTCCAGTACAAGTACAAGTATTTCAGTACTTGTACTTGAAATTTACAAGTACAAGTACTCTACTGATAAGTACTTTTTAAGTACTTATACATATTTGTGTTTTTGTTTTGCTTTTTCAAATGTTTTGATAGAAATAAAAATTTTAAATCAAAATCAACTGAGGTGATATTTTTTTCTTTGAAACAATCTGAAATAGTTTGTCAAAAAAGTACTTGCATGTACATTGATAAGTACTTTTACTTATACTTGGAATTTCCGAGTACAAGTACTGTGGTACTTGTACTTCGAATTTTTAAGTACAAGTACTGTGGTACTTGTACTTATTTGGTACTTAGTACCAGTATATACTGAGTATTTTACTGGTCTGATACGCTTGTATATAAATTTTTAATTGTAAAAGGCGTAAGTAACTTTTTTTGTAGAATTATTTTCTACAAAAATAGTTTAGTTGAGTTAATATTTGCGGCAACACCAACGTTATTAAATTGACAAAAAAGAAAGATATGGTAGACTTCCTTCTGTAAATGAGTGTACATTAGTCTAATGGCAGACTTCTAATCTAGCTTCGATTTTCTTTAGCACACTAGCAGACACACATACACACGTACCTACCTATGATTGATTATGCGATAACCGCCGACCCGTGAGCAGTGAGTTTATTTCGAGAACGGAGATGCCGACGATTAACGCTTTCCAATCCAGCATAGCTCCACGCGTTTGCTAATCAACCATGTGTGGGCGCTGGTTCCCACAAACATTCATCGCTGCTGCTAACCAAAAGAAAAAGAAAAAACAACAAAAACCCAATCGTAACATAAGCCGCCTACACAAGACACGGCACATTGATAACAATTTCTTCAAGTCCTATTTATCAACTTAAAATCAAGTGCATCCAAATGGAGTTTCTTCAGCGCTTATTATACACGGCTCTAAGTGTTGCCGCAATTTTCTACTTTATTGTCAAAAACCGTCTGTCACATTGGAAGCGACGCGGCATATTGCATGAGAAGCCAAAATTCCTAATTGGCAATTTGGGTGGTGTCGGCGGCAAACGTCACATTAGCACAGTGCTGGACCAACTTTACGCAAAGTTCAAGGGGCAGGCGCCTTTTGTCGGCTGTTATGCCTATTTAAAGCCAATGGTTTTGGTGTTAGATTTGGATTTGGTGCATAATGTGCTGCTGAAACGTGCCGAATACTTCAAGGAGCGCGGTGTATTCGGTGGCAATCCAACACACGATCCACTCTCGGCGAATTTGGTGCAACAGCAGGGCGTGCAATGGCAACGTCTGCATACCTCTGTCTGTCCCGCATTTGCCGACGATCGCATATTTGCAATGTTGCCCACATTGGAGCAAGTGGCGTGTACAATGCATCGCTCGCTGTTACAGCTAGATTCTTCAAGCACAGTGTCTATAAGTGATTTAGTGGATTGCTATAACATCGATGTTATATCGACGCTCGCTTTCGGCATAAGCGGAGAGACGTTGCTCAATACTGACACGGAGTTCCGGCTCATGGCGCGCAGTTACCTGAAAAATTTTAATATGTTTCGTTTATATTTGCTCATGTATTTGCCGAATGTGGCTCGCCTTTTTTGCTACAAGACTTACGAGCAGTCTGCCACTGATTATTTCCTAAAAATTGTGCGTCAGAAGCTTTTTGAACATGAGTGGAGTCGAATGTACGAACAAAACAGCTTCTTTCAAATGTTTTCCGAGTTGAAGCGGCATCGTAACCCACTCAGGCGTTTAACGGATGAAGAAATTGCCGCGCAAGCATTTTCATTCATTTTGATGGGCTTGGAGGCTTGTAATTCAGCCATGACCTTTTGTCTATATGAATTGGCATTGCAGCCAGACTTACAGCGGCAGGTGCGAGCAGAAATAAGCAATGTGCTGCAGGAAAATGACCAAGGTTTGAATAAGAAGAATTTGGAAGAGCTAAAACTGCTGAAAAAGTGTTTGCATGGTGAGTATAGTAGTGTTATTTATCTACTTTGTTTATTTACTCAAGTTCAAGTTCAGAACTTTTTTGCCATGTGGTTGTTGTTGTGTTTTCGGAGTGTGAGAGGAATTCCGAAAAGTTCTGAACTGTTTTTATTAGTTAACTCAAATTCAACTTTAGTTCTGATTCAGAACTTCTGAACTCGAACAATGAATCCGCCTTAACTCTTGGCCCCCAATTCCACTTAAGAATATACATATATTAAAAAAATAATCGGTTTTTCCTTAATTTAAAATCATTTTTGTAAATCCGAAATTTCATTTCAGAAACACTACGTAAACATACTCCTTACCCATTCCTGCTGCGAAATACAAACAAAGATTACGAAGTGCCTAATTCAGTTTTTATGCTGTGCGCAGACAATCACTTAGTTATCCCGGTTGGTGCAATACATCGCGATCCAGACCTCTATCCGGATCCAAAGAAATTCGATCCCGAACGTTTTAATGCGGAAAATATAAAGGCACGTCATCCAATGGCTTTTATACCATTTGGGGCTGGGCGTCATAGCTGTCTAGCTCTAAAGTTTGCCGAAATACAAATGCTCGTCGGTTTGGCGACATTATTGCGTAGCTACAAATTCACTCCGGGCCGAGAAACTCCGATTCCGCTCTTGTACGATAATACGCGTTTGGTACTTAGTCCGGAGGGAAAGATGAAATTGGAGGTGCAGCGTGTATAGCAATAGTTTAGCATGTATGCATGTATGTATATGTATGACCTGGACAGAATGTATAAAAGCAAAAAAAAAAACAAATTTAAATAATTTTATTAATGTACAAAATTGTGTAATCTTTAATTTTTTTCTATGTACATATGTATGTATGTATCTAGTATATATTTGTACAGACAATTCCTCATTCAGATTGTAAGATATCAAGATAGGTCAGACTTAAAGCTCGGGTAAAGCCTTACATAATTCTTACATTCATAATTTTTTATGAAAAACTTGAACCACTTAATTTTAATATGATACCTATATTTTATTTGATGTATTTATGTATTAAAACTATTTATTTTGTTAAAATGCCTTTCACCTGTTAAATATTTAAATTATTTTACCAAAATAATAAATGTGCATACATTCAAATTATCGTGTATGATATCAAAATAATCTGCGCCTAAAAATAAATTACCTATTTTCATTGTTTCCTACAAACAAATAACGAGGATTATGGAAACTCACCTATAAACTTACATACATCTCTATCTGAAGCAGTAGCAGCCTCTAGATATCACCAAATTTGATCAATAGATAGGTTATCTTTGATAGATAGTATTAAACCACCGACAAGTGTTAAGGGATTGTTATACGACTTCTCAATTGTTCAAAATAGGCGAGTAAATGCGATTGACCCCAAGACACATTTTCCGTAATGGCCTGGTTATGCTACCAATCAAGCTGGTCGAGCACCGTGTAATTGTTGTTGTGCACTCCGACGGTGAGAGAATTTTCGGACTCTCACATCCAGCAAACTTGCTGTGTGAAACAGGCAGCCAGCAAACAAGGTTTCAGAGGTAATAACAAAGATGACTTGATACGAAACTCTTTTTTATTCTCTCACTTTTATGATTTTCCCACGGGTTTTCTGTGGCTTTGTTGCCAGCATCAACACAACAGAAAACCCGGCCGATCAGCTGTTTGTGCAAATTGCAGGTGCCAGAAGGGAAAACGCGCCAAAATAAATTGTCACTTTCGGTGGATTTTGATGTTTTGTTTTATGTGCCCAATTTTGTTGAAATAATAAGGAATTATAAAAAATACAGAGGTAATTGTATTGCTTGTGTGTAATATGCAGTGAAGTTTACTGTTTCAACTGGAAAAAATTGTGTTTCAGTTAAAATTATAAAAAATATGTTAATGAGATGGAACGCGGGCAGCGATTATTCTGTAGTTTTATATATATATCCGGTTAAAAATTATTATATTTCAGTTCTAATATATTCACATTTTAATAGAATTGCAAAGTAGAGTAAAATATTTCTTAAAAAATAAAACCCAACTACATATATTACCGTCAACCACTTTTTGTGCGTTATTCTTAATTTGTCTGCGATTGGGTTTCGAACACGAATATTCGGAATATGGGAAAATCATACTATCCTGTGTATCACTTTTGTGGTTATATCCTTACCTTAATTTGGTATAAACAAAATTGTATTATTGCTATAGTCTTCAATAACATAAGGAAGCCGAAAATTCCCAGAAATAATATGTAAAATACCCATTTTCAGTTTTCGAACAGAGTGGCACCAATGAAAAATGTTATAAAAAATGCGCATTTTGACAGCGCTCTCACGAAATGAAGAGTTTCGTATCTAGTTATCTATGGGTAATAATGTGTTATGTTGTGTATGTGCTCAGTAATTATCATGTGTTATGTTGTGTATGTGCGCTCCATGGAGGAACAATAAAGGAGAATGCATAAGATCAGCTGACTTCTTCTTCAATCCTCATAAACACACACGAACACAAGCATTTTTTTTGTTGACATATGCCACACACACACGCACCCTAGCATTTCCATAGGGGCCGTATCTGTCAAATTCTTCTACATTCCTCTTTGCATGACACTTCTGGCCCCACTATGTATGAAGGTATGTCGTTATGCATTCTCCTTTATTGTTCCTCCATGGTGCGCTCCAATCATCAATGTAACCACCTCTCACCAATCACGAAATGTTTCCGATTTTGATTGGCAATCAAGATTGTAACCATAACCATAGCATAAGGGCCTTTTCACATTACTCGGTACGACTTCGGATCGACATTTTTTCCTCGGTATTTTTAGCTTATCGAAACGATTCCGCGTTGCTGTGTTTTTCACACTTGTGGGAATACTTTTGGTGCGTAATCGGCAGAAAATAGGAAAACAAACATCGAAATTTACAATATAAAATTTTAAAATTCAACAAATCACTCAATAATAACAATAATGTATTCTAGCGAACACGAAGACATTACAACCATTGTTTATACTATATACCCAATAAACCAAAAGGCTTGAGAATAATATTATAACAAGCTTACAAATATAAGCGTTAAGCTTGAGGAATGCTTGTGTAAAGTATTGAAAAAGACTTAAGAACAATTGTAGAAAAATCAAAACGGCACCCTTTTTATAAGCTTACAAATGTAATTGTAGAAAAATATTACTTGTGAAAGCTTGTTGTAAGCTTATAAATACAATTGTATGTATAAATAGTAGAAAAAAGAAAAAAATAAATTTTTATTTGCATTTTGCTTTTCATTTTCTTTCCTTCTTCACCTTTACTTCAATCAGAGAACTTATAAAACCAAAATATCAAAAATTTATATTGCTTTGCTGCTTATCAAAACCAAAATATTTCCGATTCCAAAATTATCAATAAAATTGTATCACAATTAATTTTGATAATTTGATATCAAAACAAAATAACAAAAAGGATTTCGTTTTGTTTATGTTTGTTTGTTTGTTGCTAAGATATACATACATATGTATGTATGAATACATATTTATATGATAGGTTTTCAGTTTTTTTTTTTTATAGGCACAGGAAACAAAATTATTTTGGTAATCAATTTTTTGTTTGCAGCTGAAACAATATTTTTAAACAAATTTTGTTTCGGCAATTATCGAAACGAAAAAAATTTTGATAATTTTTTTGATTTTTGTTGAAGCAGTCTGAATTTTGTTAAATTTTTTATGCTTTTAAAATGAAAAATTTCAACATAAACAAAATTATTTTTTGTTTATCGTTAAAAATATCAATAAATTTCAGCCCTGCATCAACCTGAACGGTATCATTTGAGTGATTTGTTGAAGTTAAAAATTTTGTTTTGCAAATTTCGATGTTTGTTTTCCTATTTTCTGCCGATTACGCACCGAAAGTATTCCCACAAGTGTGAAAAACACAGCAACGCGGATTCGTTTCGGTAAGCTGAAAATACCGAGCAAAAAATGTCGATCCGAAGTCGTACCGAGTAATGTGAAAAGGCCCTTACAAGGACAAGGAATTACATATTTTTATGGACAACATATTTTTATATGTTCAAAATTTCACAAATTTAATTACAATTGATAATTCGATAAAAACACTCACCAGTTTCATCTAATTGATGCTTTGTTGTATACACACCAACATCTTATTTTTAGTATAGAAAATGCTAGGGGTCGCGGGTTCGAGTCACACCAAAGTCATATTTAAAGTTTTTTTTTAAATTATTTTGTATCGTTTTTTTTCTAATTCCTAAATTAAAATGCGATAGGAAAATTTAGAAAAAATTTAGTGGTTGTAAGAAATTGATGCATCGATGGCATCGGTGTAATCTGGTGTAATGCATATAAAACAGAGAATGTGAGTTCTGTGGTGCAAATAACATCACAGCTGCAGCTATATTTTCTCAATCTATACTACATAACATAAAAATTCTCAATTTCCTATGCTAAAAACAGAATTCTGCTGTTTAGCGTAGGTAATTCACCATCAAATTTTAGGATGGTGAATTACCTACCACCTCGTCCTCCTCACACTATTCGTAGTGGTTGGACCTTCTCTGGTTTTATAAGTTCTCTGATTATACACAAACCGATTGAAAACCAAGATTATATACTTAGGTGTATTTTATAATAAACCGCAATTTAGTATTTCAAAAAATATTTGATTGAAAAGTTCATGAAACGGGCTCATAGTGAAAGTTAGCCACTAAGAGGAATATGCCCTAAAACGGTTTTAATACTTTGTTGCATTGTTTCAACCGTTAAATTACTCTATCCCTAATGAATTAAATATAATACAAATTTTATTAGCATGCAATGTGTTTTATTCATCTAACAAAACACGATTTTTACGCGATCTAGCGTATATTGTCTGATAAGTACACCTTTTAAAATCGGAAAAAAAAATTGCCTGAATCCCCTTTTATATAGATTGTGTATACCTATATACAGGCACATTATGTGTCAATGGGAGAATGGGAAACTAAATAAACCAAATGTGAAGAAGAATCGACCACAATGTTGTATTCAAACGTAGTAAAATCTTCTTAAAAAAAAAATATCCAAAATTGCTAATAAAATCAATTAAAACTCAAAAATAGCTTAATTTTTTGTTATTTTCGCTACAAATATAGCATTAGAAATTCAATTCACACAATAATTTCATAGATTTAAAGATTTCAAAATTCATTTGAATTTTTTTTCTGTAAATTTTGCACAGCACTGCATGGTGACAGGCACAACATGCCAAACGATCAGCTGAGAGTGTCGCAACTTATAGATATAAACTATGATTACAACTTGCTACATTTATAGCCGAAGCGAGTTTTTTACTGGCTTTGTTCTTCTTCTTTTATTACGCCGCAAAAATGCATGCAGTAATTCCTCAAGTTTTACTGACCGGTCTTACCGCGTTGCGGTATACCGAAATTAATCCGCTCCGATTTCATGTATGCAACACTAATGTGAAAGTGCCAATTGAAATAAATGTGGTCGGTAAGGTTTCGGTATACTTTCGGTAATAGCCAAAAATGTCGATCCGATTCCGCACCGAGTAATGTGAAAGCGCTCTAAGTGGATTATTATTTGCATAGATGAAAATTCTAAAAAAAAATAATACCCATACCTTCGCATAACACTATACCATCTTCATTTCACGTCTCGTGGAACCCCAAGTTTTTAGTACTTTGTTTTTCCTATAGACGTTTTATCGGGTTTTAGCACTTAAAATGTTCATTCTTTGTAAATCACCGTCGTCTGGCAACGCTACAAATGTCTCAAAGACGATTTTGGTGGATTTTCCCATTTGAGTTTTCAACAAACGAGTAGCTTTTTATTCGTAAATCAGCAGTTGGGCGCATTCGTTGCATTCGCGGTCGCTTATCTGTCGGCAAGAATTATCTATTTCGATAAACCTTGTCTGTCGGTATATTATTTTTTTGTGGCTATTCCAAAATGCAGTCAAAGTGAAAAAAACAGCAGAAATGTTCTGTGTTACTGGAAAATGGTGAAATGCGTACATACAAACAGTTTGGCGCTTTGCTTTTTTGTTCTAATGACTGGAAAATTTTGTTAAAAACTAAAATTTGATGAAAAATAAGATTTCCAGAAAGGTAACTGTTTCTGAAACGCGATGAAATGGAAAGGAAAAGTGTTGGTTGGTGTCTCGAATCAGTAGTTGGTACGAATCCCTTTGTATATATATACATACGTACATATGTAAAGTATGTACCTATGTAAATGGTATATAAAATATATGTATACCGCCATTAGCTAGACAAGCATTGATTTCATCTGCATTTGAGTAAAATTGTAAACAAAGGGCTAAAAATTTGTTCGCGTTTTCTTTTGCAAATAAATTTGTATTGTTGGTTTGGTGAATGAGTGCAAATATTTAGTTTTCATAAATCGCACATATGTATATACATATATGAATATTCCATTATACATAGCCATGTACGCACGTACGAGTAAACATACGCACATATTCACATATCCTGACATATCCCTTCGCGTTTGAAACGACGGGATTTCGGCGTTTTCTGTTTGTATTGCAAATCAGGGATGCCACTTTTGGGCTTTTCCTACCAAAACTGGTAGGTTTTGGTCCTTTTGGTAGGTTGGTAGGACGATTTGAATTTTGGTAGGTTTTTGCCTTCGTTCAACTAATGGCGTTTTCTTTTCTGACAAAAAATGTTGCCCTTTAATATCTCAATTATCGAATTACGAAACATGACTTTCTATAAAATTTCTGAATTTGTAGTTAATGGTGCCCTCTTCCTTAGTCAGAGGACAACATTCGTTTAAATCACCACACAAGCTTACAAAATGGCTAAGAAAATCAAACAGGGCAATATTTTTTCGAGAAAAGAAAACGGCATAACATAATTGATTTGGTACATTTGTTCACTTTGCCACAACACTGTTGACAAAACATGCCTTCTCATTAGAGTTTTGTCACAAAACTCTGCTAAATAGAAAGCTTAAAGTACACTTGCCCCCACAGACACAACTGGAGGAGATTGAAAACAGAAAAGCATCTGACATTATACGCTATATGAAGCAAACAAGGTTGTTCGTCTACATGGTGTGTAATAAGGAGCTCCATGTGGTATCACAACAGGCTATCAGACCTGCCTAGGTAGTAAATGTGTGTGCTGTACCAAGTGGAAACAATGTCCGCTATTTCCCTCGATAAATCTTCTTACGTTTCCTTCAGGATCAGTTGATTGCCTTCATTATTCTTGAAATGTTATTCCACAAAATGTAAATTCTGATTTCCTCCGCACCGGGCGAACGGTGGTCGGTTACTGGCACAGTTACCCTAAATGAATTTGTTGAATATGGTTAAATCTCTTAAAATGGTAGGCTCGAAGCCATTTTGGTAGGTTTTTGGTAGGAAAAAAAATTTCTTAGTGGCATCCCTGTTGCAAATGCAAGCCTTCGTTTGAGTGTGTGTGTAAAAAGGATATATAACAAACTATAATAAACAATGGAAACGCCAAAATAAAACCAATCCAAATAGAAAATCGGGATGAAAGGACAACCACAAAAATATATAGCATTGCCAGGTAAGAAAATAAATATCTAATTGGTCTTTTGTAATTTTTTTTCCATGAATGCACATATGCAAGTATTTGTTGACACTTATTAGAAAAAAATACATATATATACAATAATAATACATATTTCAATAACAAATATGTAGCTATTTACAAAAAAAAATTAAAATAACGGCAACCCCTCGGCAGTGGGCAGCATATGTACCTAGATCCTCTCGAGTGTATTCGTGCCATGAAACAGCTTCACACAAAAAATGCATTCGCCTTTCGGAGCCGGCAAAAAATTATTTGTATGTATGTACATACATACATATCGTTGTTTAAGGTGCATTTTCGCGTAAGGCATTTGCATTTTCGCATAGCGGTGGTTGAATTTTACAGGAGAACAAAAACTATTTTATTTCAAAACCGTTACTTATTTCTGCGTACAAACTTAAATTTAGATAGTTACGTAGATCAATTTGTTAGCTAAAACATCAACTTAGTGTAAATAAAAGCGTGTTAAAAAAGGAAACAAAAATATCCCTTACGTGAAAATGCACTTTAAACGACGATATGTAAGTTCACTCAATTGGTAGAAAAATGGAATAAGTACAGAAAATACTCACGAGGGTATGTCGGCCACTACCTTTATTATGCACATAATCAAGGCAGATCTAGCAAGGTAGGCCCGGTGGCGAATTCATAAACTACTTTTTTTTATATGCAAAGGTAGAGTGTAATGTCAAAATCCCAGCAAATTCACATCATGGCCAATAGGAATGGAGGAGCCCCAAGCGAATTCAGATTTTAACCACGGCGATATATCATTTTGACATTACACTCTACCAATTACAATAACAAAATATATGGGAAATTTCTGAATTCGCCAACGGGCCTACCTTCCTAGATCTGGCTTGGCACATAATGGGTCATATTAATAAAAGCCAAGCATTTGCTTTTGCTTAAGATTTCAGACCTTTTACGCAAATTTTGAAATTTGGTTCATACAAATTATTGTCAAATTTTTTAAATCTTAAGTAAAAGCATTTGCTTGGTTTTTATTAATACGGCCAAATATGTTCATATTGATTTAATTTTATCTCTTAGGTGATTCACAAAGTGTCATAAAGTCATATGTCATATTAAAATATTGTACGGAAATAGTTATAAAAAGCTTTTCCGAAGCCCTGTGAAGAAGTAAACAAACATATAGCATAGAATGCAACAAAATATTATGACTTAGATATGACGATATGACGTAATATGACAAGTTGTGAATCCCCTATCTATTTCAAAACATTTAGATACGCAAGTTTTCTGTGCGGACCTGTTTGTGCCGTAAATGAAACCATTTAATTTACTTACATACTTTTTACATTTGCATTTTTCGTGCCAAGTTCTTATCAATTAAATGGTTGTTTTTTTATATATGCCAGTTTGACTTGATAAGTGTTGATCGATTCGTATCACATAAGTACCTAAAGATACATACATACATACATATATGTATGTATGTGCCTCTATGTACATACATGTCAACATACATAAATATGTAGGTACACTGTAAAAAGTTTTACTTATTGTTGACAAATCCGGTCTAAAAAAGGAGTATGCTGGCAGCGTTGCTTCTGTTATGCACTCACTCTGTCTGCTTCTAACTTTCTATTACTTATCTAGGCATTATTTCGCATGGCGGATAAGCCTTTGGAATAAGGTGTGCTCTCAGAGAGAGAGTATTCCTTATGGCCTAATGACATCAACACAGGAAAATCAGCCTTATTTCAAGCCTTACACTATACAAATTTGCTACCCTTATAATTTTCAGGCCTTGTTTCGTCTTTAAGGGTGCGAACAGAGTGGACGCTGATGCCGAGCGGAGCCGAGCCGAGCTTATTGACGCTTATTTTCATGCGAGATGAAAATTTGTCTATAACACAGTGAATGCGAGAATCAGCGCTGAAATTCTGTTTATTCCATGTGTTTTGCCTTTATTGCCTTATTGCCTTATTTTTCATTTGTGTTTATAAAATTGCTGTACACGGTAATGGATTCATCTGATGAAGAGTATTTTGCTTCTCCTAGTATGGTTAATGCAATTATTATCACAAAAGAATTTGGAAAACATCCAATTACACTAAAAATATATCAATTTGGTGAATTTCATCATTTATATAATGATTTAAGAAAATATCCAGCTAAATTTCTTTTTAAAAAACCCATTAAAAAACACGATTTCACGCTAAAAAGTACCTAAACATCAACAATGCCAACAAGCGCGCAAACGCTTTGAAACAGTTTTTCTCGCACTCATCGGCTTTGCTCTCTGCTCTTGTCGGCGTTCACTGTGTTATGCACAAGCTTATTTGTATTGACTTGTATGTAACCAGTTTTATCGCACTGACAATCTTTATCGCATTGACAATCTCGGCTCGGCTTTCAGCGCCCACTCTGTTCGCAGCCTAAATCTGCTGTTTTAATTCTTAAATAAGGCTTAAATTTTTTGGTGGGTAAGTATACATACATACATATCTACAGCAATACACCCATACGCATAAGTAAACTAACCATTGTCAAGTTACTTTTCATATATAATATGCCCACGCTTTTGACTGTTAAGCCTACTTATTACATTTGATATAAATACTTATATACCGTAAGTATGGGCCGGAAAGACGTATGAGCTATGATTTGCGATTTTCAGTTTTTTGTTTAAGTCGCTTTAGCTGATTGTGTCTTGCACATTACTTTATGTTTGATTTGCTAAAGTTTTTATTCCTTGATAATTTTTGGACGGATTTTGGGCGACGTAGGTAGGGCGTTGACGGCAAACGGTCAAATGGAGAAAAAATACGTGAATTTGTAAAGTATTTTCCTTTTAGATTTCTAGGCACAGTGTCGCAATTTTGGTATTAACAGAAAAGCTTGCTCAACCTCTGTAAACAGAGACAAAAATAAAACGAATTTGTTAATATATACATATAAATGCTGCGAATACAAAAACGGTTATGTGATTTTTTTCAATTTTTTATTGCATATTTTACAAACCCTATCCATTGCGCATACATATGTAATTCAGATTTAGTAGTTTTTTATATCTCTCGTGGTTTAGAAGTTATGAGCTTATGGTGTGTATAAACTACTTATGTAGGTATGCGTCCACGCAACTTTGCTTAATTTTTCTTAAGAAAAGGCAAGAAATGTGTTTCTGTAGGAAAGCAGCTATGTGCTGTTTTTATTTTTTCAGTAAATCAATAACATGCATGTAATACAATCCTTTCCGAATTAAATATAAATTTGCTCTCCTGGAAAGTTACATAAAAACACATAACTGTTTTTGTGCTCGCAGTGACGATATGCAATATGAAATCAAAAGAAAAAAAATGTTAACCGGAACAATTTTTTTGTTTGTTTTAGTTTAGTATTTTTAGCTTTAACCCACAATACAAAAAATTAAATTGGGGGCAAAAAGCTTTAAATAAAGCATTTATTTATTTATTTATTTATTTATTTATTTATTTATTGATGTCTAAAATAGTTCATATTTACACAGACATTTAAGCGTAATTTAATATAACAAATAAGTATAAATTTATGACCTGAATAGATACATACATTTACATACATACATACATATGTAGATAAGTATGTACATACTATATACATAGGTAAGTAGTATGTGTTTGACTGTGTTGCATGCTGTTGAAAAAATCTTAATTTGTTTTGTTCAAAAATATTTTTCGAGATTGAAATATGTATGTACATAATTTTGAAAGGGTGTGAGACGACGCGTTTAAAAGCTGCATATACCATCAGCAGCAACAACAAAAGACATGTACGTACATACATATGTATGCACCCTGCAGCGAAAGTCCAAACTAGTCAGCCAATCTACCAGTTAACTGACTAGATAAATTATGGGAGTTGCCCAACTAGATTCATAGGGGACAAATTGAGATTAGTTATGAAACAAGAAGTTTTGCCAAAAAAAGGGTTTTAAATTAAAAACGAATGTATCCGGGGTTTCTGGAGGTTGCAATAAACACGTATGCAGTAAAAGTAAAGCAACTTCTTTATTGTTGTTGTAGTATTCGAACCCTGCGTAGTAGGCCCCTTGTAGATTTAGTTGGTTGCAAATTGTTAGATCATTAAATCAGGTGAATGCCACAAATATAACATAGTTTGAGATGTTAATATAGCCCTGTATATTAGATACTACTTCAGTCATAGAAAAAAGTACATGATCTGTTTGTATAAAGTCAGAAAATCATCAATATAAATGTCAAGCTTAGAATGGTCAACGTGTTACTTATTCACAATGTTAATAGGCGCATTTCTGTCGTACCCAAGCATGAAAAGAATACTCGCTTATTCATAAAATTACCTTCAAAGCAACAACACCAACTCGACTATTTTTAAAATAGTCGAGTTGGTGTTGTTGCTTTGAAGGTTATTTGATGCATAAGCGAGTATTCTTTTCATGCTTGGGTACGACAGAAATGCGCCTAATGTTAATTTACCTAAATATTTAATATGCAAGATCACAATTTAATGTGCCTGAATTCTTTAATTTAAATATCATATTCTAATAACTAAATAAATGTATTAGAAACTTTATTTTGCAATTTTTATTTTCATTGGAGTAGCATGTAAAACTAGTCAGTCAACTGGTATAGTTCTGATATCTACACTGACTAGTCAGCAAATTGGTATGATGCTGGTTTAATTTAAATATCATATTCTAATAACTAAATAAATGTATTAGAAACTTTATTTTGCAATTTTTATTTTCATTGGAGTAGCATGTAAAACTAGTCAGTCAACTGGTATAGTTCTGATATCTACACTGACTAGTCAGCAAATTGGTATGATGCTGGTGTGTATACTGACTAGTCAGTCAAGTGGTATGATTCTGGTGTGGATACTGACAATTGCCATTTCCTAGGTCATCACCGTGTTAAAAATACCAGTTGCTAATATGGAAAAAAGATAGATGGCTGACTAGTTGAGCTGTATGGCCAACCAGATGTCAATTAGTTTACAACTAGTTGATTTCGCTGCAGGGCAAATGTAGACATACATACATACATATGTACATTAAAAAACCGAGTGTATCTAAGTACATAATATTATTAGCTCAGTTTTGGGGAACAAGAGAACTGCTGTCTCTGGAGGCAACTGCAGACCGATTGATATTGAGGAGGTGGTGTTGGTGTGCAATGGGCGAAATCGGCTCTGAATACTTACGCTTGCCAGCAGTAAGATCACTTCGCCAGTTTTCACAATAGTATGTGTATATACATACATACATACCCAATAAAGATTTTTCTTTATTCTCAATTTGAGATGCATTTGGGAATAAACCCTTTTCTCAAACCTCAAACGTTTATTTCAAATGCATCTCAAATTTCTCTTGATAGCGTGTCCAAACTAAAAGGCACATTTTTCATATGGAAATTTTGGGCTGACTCAAGTTGAGAAATTCCATTTTCTCAAACTCATTTCAAGGATAAATTTTTTCTCAAATGCTACTCAAATTGTTCTCAAATTGATAAACAATGTTTTCTCAAACATTTGAGAATTTGTTTTTCAGGGTTTAATGGGTATGTATGTATGTATGTACATACATATGTACATACCTATGTATGCGATTTTTGGTTGTGCGTGGGCGGCTGCTGGATTTGTTTGGATTTTAATTGATTTGGCTAAGCTTTTTTTTGTTGTTTTTTTTTTTATTAATTTTGTCGTTTTTCTTCCTTTGCTCCAAGATTGCCGTTAACGCATTCTGTTTTTTTGTTTTTAACACCTTTGTCTGTGAGCTTTTTTGTTTACAATTCAAATCGTTCGTTTTGCGAAATTCGTTTGATCGAGCAAAGTTGCAGATCGCGATGGTAACAACTGTAGACTTTCAATAATATACATAAATGCTATGTGCTACATATGTACATAGATATAAAAAGTTGACAAGTTTGAGAATTGTTGCTAACTCGGGCTAAAATGATGTCAGTCTTTGTATGTACCTATGTATATACCTACATACATATCTGTGGTCACAAGCAATAATCGCTTAAGTCGACTTAGGAAGATTTCGAGTTATATATACCACGTTCTTCTCCTTTTAAAACACTATATTTCTGTAAAGCCCCCATGCTTATAACTTAATTCAATCAAAAGATATAAATGAAAACATTTAGGCTTAACTCAAAATAGAGGTACATATATTAAACTTGCTATAACAGCCAAAGTTGACGTACATATATACATACTTAATCAAATTTCTTCATGACATTTTGTTTTATTTACAAAATTTGATCGTAACATTGTGGAAGGCTCACTAATTTTGCGTTCATGTTTTTTAATCGCTTTCGAATATAAAAATCAATTTATCTCGAAATCATTTTTTAAGACATAAGCGATTATTGCAAATTGCCACAAATATATATTTTTTATATTAGCCGATTTTTAGTTACATACATATGAATGTACATACATTAAAATTCATTTTCTTTTATCGGACACACCGTTGCAATTACCTTGCCCATTTTACTGCTTTTCTTTTCAGTGGTCGAAGCTTAATCGATTTATCTGCTACAGCTCCTGAGTTTTGACTTATAAATCTTTGAAAATTTGCCCCTCTTGGCCCATTTTTTTAAATTTCAGCATATTTCCTCATTACGGCATAAGGTCATTGCATGGAGGAAATTCCATCACTCGGGCTTTATTAGTGACTTAATTATCATGTTTTACGTGTTTTTCGAAATACATACATATGCCTTATTTTCAACCCCAACCTTCTCTGTTCCCATTAGAATCTGTTTACCAAATTTCATTAAAATATTTCTATTTTTGCGCCAGTTAGATTATGTACGACCGGCCGTTCAATCAATTTTTTTTTTCATCGTGATCGTTTTGATTTATGTAAGTCCTTATCTATCTCAATATTTTATGGTCTTACGTACAACCGTTATTTGATCAAAACTATAAATACATGTACATACATTGTACTACGAACAGCTGTGTATAAATAAGCACATCCAATGCTGAAAAACCCCCATTCAGCGTAAGTATAAATACACACGTGTTAGCCTAAAATAATGTGATGTTTACATACAAACATACAGCTGAAGCTTATAAATGTGTTTTAAAATATACACGACTATTCATCTGGGGCGACATCTACATTTGAAATTTGTATTTAACACTGCACTCTTGTTAGAATAAAATAATTCTGAAGGCATAGTTTTAGGCGCAAATCTCTTAGTTTAAAACATTTTATTTTTACAAAATACTATTAGAAAAAAAGTATCACGCCCAATAAAACACCGTTTCGCATGCATAGCTAATTAATACCTTTAAAACGATGCCCTACTTATTAATTTTGGTAAATTATGTGAGCAGAAAAAGGGATATTTATAAAACACCAATTAGAAATAATATATATCAGGGCTGCTCACCTCATAGGCACTCGAAGCACAATTGTTTTTGTTTTGTTCCGAATCATAGGCACAGATACATATTTGCACTTGAAATATGAAAATAAAATTTGCTGTGCACTCCCATAAGCACTCAGATATCAAAAAAATTTTATATGTATGTGCCTATTATTCATATTGAATGTGCAGAGCAAAAGCACTTTGTATAGGAGCTCGAGCACTGCCGTAAGAAATCGAAATTTACAATAACAAATGTGTAATGAAAAAAAAATTCAAAAAATGAAAGCACTGTGAAAAATTTGTATTCAAAAAATTTTCATATAAAAAATAAATATAATTTGTATGTATGTGATACTACCATTTGAAAATAAATTCTAAAATAATATTTTATTGGAATTCATAAAAAATGTAAATGAGCAAAAAAAAATTTTTCAGTGCATAAGGTAAATGTACATAATTCCGTGATACTAAGGACTTTTCTGAATTGCAGGATTTTTGGAGCTTAAACTATAGACTGCAAACTGAAAAATAAATATGGTACAAATAAATTGATGCATTGAGGCTCATTCTCAATTGCTAAAAAATTAAAATAACTATAATTACTATTTATATTAATTAAAATTTGATCTACATGCAAATGTCCCTAATTCCGTGACAAAAATTGTCGCATGTCCCTAATTCCGTGAATAAATGTACCTAATTCCGGCCTTGTAACAAAATGCACAGAAATAATTTTTCAAATCAATATATTACATATTAGACTTAAATATTTATTTTATATTTTTTTATGAAATTGAAATTTGTGTTTATTAACAAAATAAATTTAAATAAAGAAAAAAATTATTAAAAATTAAAATTTTTTTCTTTATAAAAATTTAGATACTTATTAAAAAAGGGCAAAATAATAATAAAATTAAATTTCATTAAAATTTATTTAATGTTAAAGAATTACATTTAGATACAAACTTAAACGAAAAACAAAGAAAGTAAAAAAAAAAACATGAAACGTAAATGTGCGATATATGTATCACGGAATAAGGAACAGTATGAAGACCCTAATTCCGTGATAGTATCGCCAGTCACTTATAAGTTGAATATTAGCGAATGGGTTCCAAAATCTATATCACGGAATTAGGTCAAGAACTTCTCTAGGATTTTATTTAATGGAAAAACATTTTATTACCATTGGTTCCTTTCAAAAAAGCTATTTAAAAGAAGAAAGAATTAAGTACTAAAATTTCCTAATTCCGTGATAGTCACGGAATTATGTACATGGTGAAATGAAAGATGTCCCTAATTCCGTGATAAAGAAAATTTACTTTTAAGAAAAAAATAGCTATTGAAATAAGGTTGAAAGTTACAAAAACAAATGTCAGATGCCTATTGAATCATAAAATATAATAATATTGATAAAAATCTTAACCAGTAAAGTTTTATAGCCTTAAGAAAATACTCGATGCTCCTTAACCATTCGCTTAAGAAATTTCCTGTATTATGCTAATTTTATGACCTGCCAGTTTTAAAGTGGTTTTATTAAATCAGTAAGCTCTAAAATTACAACAAAATTATAAATTAATATACTTCGAAGTTAAAATAATATTATATAATATTTTGTTTGATTAAATATTGTACCAATTCCTTATTTTAACGAATATAAACGATTATCACGGAATAATGTACTATCACGGAATTATGTACACTTACCTTATACAAAATTTGTAGATGTATTGAGTTTTGTACTTTCAATACGAGAGCGTTGAGCAGCCCTGATATATATGATATGCCTCAGCCACTTCAGAAGTACATTAAATTACCTGGCCAATTTAGGTGAGAGAACACAGAGGCAGCGCAGTGTGGGCAATAAGAGAAGTAAGCTAAGCTGAATGCGGGGCATCGGAGAAGAAGAAGAAGTAGAAGAAAAGAAGCAAAGCAAATCAAAGAAGGGGCTACAGATGAATGGTTCGCCCAACATTTTATTGTTGTTGCTGCTGCTGCTCCAACTTCGGCTGCGGCCAAAGATCACATCACGACTCACTACGTGAACTCACAATGAAGCAAAATTTTTCACAATTAGGTTGTTCCCGGCTGGAAAGTTTATGTGTGTGTTATGTGTGCCCGTTTTCTTTTCATGTTACTTTTCTGACTGAGTGGCTGTGTTAAGTTCGTTCCATTGACTTGTGAATACGTACTAATGTATGTACATATGTACCTATGTATACATATATCGATGTACATATGTACATATGCATGTTTATGTAAATGTAAATTTTGTACAACACAGATCACATCATTATAATCCGGGTGATGTTATCCACTCGCTTACTTCTTTCCTGTAGAATGATTCGCCCAACAGCTCTAGTTTGATTGCCAGCTTCTTTAACCATCTGTTAATGCCTCGGCACTGTTCACTCATTCATCTTTCGTTTGGAGCTGTGAGCCTTTCACCTCATTTCCTTGCAATTCGATCGGCTTCTGTGAATTTTATGTATTTTTTGTTTATCGACGGGAGCGCTATTTTCAAAATTGAACAGCATTCTAGGTGTAGATATCGTAGTCTCTTAGAAAATCAACGGTCTATCTCCTTTAATGAATTTCTAGCTTGATTCTAAGTAACTACATTTCCATTTCCGCATAATCCCAAAGCAAAAGTGTCAAACATACATACTATATGTATACCAACACAAGTAAATATGTACATATGTATGTCAAACTCTCATTTACCACAAGAACTCGCGCATTTCCGTTCCGCTCCGTAATAATTGTTTCTTCGACGGCATTCACTCGGGGTAGACGATTCACACTTTCTTCACAATACTTTCCGCAACAACAGCAACAGCAACGGCAGCAGCAACAAGAACGGAATCGCACGGCAGCAACCGCAGTCACGCGGGCCATAAAAGCGATAATTACGATACAAACATATGTACATATGTACATTAGACCGTATCGCAAAAAGTTCAGTACGCCACACTCCCTCCATATCATGTCTTTTTGGAAAGCATTTCCAAAAAAATGTTGTTTTTTTGACGCCGCTAGATGGCGCGAAAATTAACTTTTTATATCTTCGGCAATCATGGACCGATCCCTAAGTTTGATACGCCAATGTTTTTGTGCTTGAGAGGGGGGTTTCTACATTATAATCGTATTAACCCTATGTTTGCTATTGGGGTCACTTCAACCGAGTACTTAGTTTATATCACCGTAATGTTACTTTTTTTGCTTGCATGTTAAACGTTGTCAAAAATCATTAATCTTTTGTAAAAGAGGTATTTCTATAACTTCAGTAGAACTGGAAATAAAACACATTCAACATTCCAAGGCATAAAATATAAGAATAATATTATGTTTGTTGTCTCCAGTGGTCTTTTAGATTCATTTTACAAAGATTTTTCTGAGGGGATCCCTACTGAAATTATACGGTGAATAATTCTCTAGAACATTTTAACCCTCTGGCGACCTTCACAACACTATTTTTTGCAGATTTTTAAAAAAAGGGGTCAAAATAACCTTTTCGTGAGGGTGTTCGAGGGCACAGATTTTTTTCGGAAATTTTCCAAAAAGACACCGTATGCTGGGCGTACGGGAAACTTGTATTTTTGGCGATACGGTCTAATGTAAATATGTCTTTGTTGCATACGTCAAAGTGACGTTCACAAATTATACACTTAAGGGCCTTTTCATATTACTCGGTACGACTTCGGATCGACATTTTGACCTCGGTATTTTCAGCTTACCGAAACGATTCCGCGTTGCAATGTTTTTCACACTTGTGGGAATACTTTCGGTGCGTAATCTTCAGAAAATAAGAAAACAAACTTCAAAATCTACAATATACAACTTTAAAATTCAACAAATCACTCAATAATAACAATAATGTCTTCTAGCGAAGGCGAAGACATTATATAATGCTACATTTATAGCCGAAACTGGTTTTTTTTTACTGACTTTCTTCTTCTTCTTTTATTACGCCGCAAAAATGTATGCAGTAATTCCTCAAATTTTACTGACCAGTCTTACCGCGTTGCGGTATACCGAAATTAATCCGCTCCAATTTCATGTATGCAACACTAATGTGAAAGTGCCAATTGAAATACATGTGGTCGGTAAGGTTTCGGTATACTTTCGGTAAAAACCAAAAATGTCGATCCGATACCGCACCGAGTAATGTGAAAGCGCTCTAAGAGTTACGTACTTATTCAAGAGAAGTTTAATGATACATACATGCATATGTATATCTATAAAAAAAAATAGTTTCGCAATTTTTTGAAATTTTTTACAAATTATATCTAGTCTAGTTAATAACTAGTAGTTATCTAGCTCAAAAGTAAAACTGCAGCAACTTTTTAAGTCCAATCGGCTTTAGCTCTATGAGGTATATGTATACGTTTGTTAATGATTATGTGTGAAATTCGCATTAATTGAAAATTTTTGCCTCTATTTGTCTATTTTGCTCGCTCCGCTTTGGAGCTTTGCTTTTGTTCTTTTCCGCTTCACCATGTCTTACGAACTCTTGTTGTTCGTCATATTCTTTTTTGTGGCTCTGTTGTTCTTGTCTCTATCGTTTTTTTTTGTTGTTGTTGTAGTTTCGCTTTTTTATCACTAAGTACTTAATTCTTTCATTTGCTTTTGTTTCCTTATAAAGCTCGTTTCATTCTTTGTTTTTGTTCTTTTTTTTTTTTGTTATGTGGCGGTTGCTCCAACTGTTTCTCAGTTTTTATCTCCAGAGGTCGTTACCATTTGTTGTATTGTCTTTACATCAATTTTCTATTCTTTAAAAGAAGAAAAAAGAATTTCTTTTTTGCCGCTTTAAATATTTCGTCCGGCAATTTGCAACACTTCTAAACAATGCTCTCATGCAATTTTCTAAGTTCCTAACAGACTCCAGCGCCCGAGTTTGGCTCCAACATTCCCTTCTCCGTTCACTTGCTGAGTATGTACATAGGTGAGCGCTCTGCCTCAGCTCACCTGCAATTTCTGCATAATTTACAACACTTTTGCATTTGTTTTTGCTTGCATGCAAACATTATCTAAGCATGAAGCAACTTGCACATGCATCAATGTGCAATGCATAAATACGAGTAAATAAGTATGCTCTGTCTTAGAGCTTCATTACGTGTATTAGTACATACAAACGTACATACATACATACGAACATATGCTTATTTTTAAGCTTTAATTAATTGTGAAGAAATCGTGTTTGCTCCCTGTGGCTTGATAATAATCGTTTGCTTCACTTTTCCTAGAAGAAAAGCTTTGTTGGATTTTTAGGCTCCTTCTATACTAAGTACAAAAGATATGTGTAATAGTAATTTATACTCGAAGCCGTTTCGTAGTGTACTGATTGTGTTTCAATGCTAGCAAATAGATAACATACAAAGTATGTACTTAGTCGTTAAGCAAATAGAAAGTTGCAGTTGTTAAACAAATACTTAAACTTCAATTAGAATGAATACACGCTTCAACTCCAAAATCCAATTTGGCATTATATACTAAAATACTTATGTAAGTACATACTTAAATATATGTATATGTATGTACCCAGCAAACACAGTCTCTAACGTTAGAAATTTTGTCGAGATTACCTTAGATAACTAGTGTAATTCTCTATATATTCTCAAATCGATAACTAGGGTTGAAAACTACACTAGAATTCGATTAGCGAGTGATTAGAGAAGGAGCCAAATCTCACGCCTTTTATCAATTCTCAATATATTTCTGTGATATATTGAATATACATACATATATTGAAATTAGATACTAAAAAATGGTAAAGTTAATATTACCGTAGTACAATGTTTGCCATTAAAAAGTACAAGAAGTACCTTTAATTTAAATAATAAGACTGAGTTTTGTTTAAATTTCAGTTCATATAAATGTGGTAAACATATCGCACCCTAAATCATAAAGGGGCACAACTCAAAATTCAAAAATTTTCAGGAGAGCCAAAAAACTTTTTTTCATTACAAGCAATCGTATGGCAAAGGGCCAGGTATAATGGTTATTTTCGGTCGAAAGAGACAGTTATTCAAAAGGTTTTTTGGCAATCTCCAGAGATATGTTCCGTATACGCGTTTATGAAAAAAACTCGATTTCGAAAAATTTTGAGTTGTGCCCCTTTATGATTTAGGGTGCGATATACATGTCAATATATACATATAATCTTATGCAATTTAGGCACATATTGCGTTAATAAAATTTAAACAATGAAAAAATCATGTAAAAGGAGACAAAGCTTTGTTTTTCATTTCAATTGGAAGTATTTGCAAATTCTGATTAGAATCTCATTAGAGAACTACATTAGAATTCGATTCGAGAATTATAATTTTCTCGATTTGAGAATTAGGTACCATTTTGTTTGAGAACGCTATGATTCTCGATAGATTTTCGAGTCGTCCTCTAACGTTAGATGTTTGAGAATGAGGCTACTCGAGTCACTCTCAAATCGATAACTAACCTCAGTGTTTGTTGGGTACGTATGTTCAATGCCCGCACCAAATTTTTACTATTTGTTGTGGCACTTTGATGCCAAGTAAACGAATGCAGCCATGGCATTTCCATTCCCCATAATGGGCATCCATATGTACATATATGTACATACATACATACCCTGCAAAAAACGCGATTAATCCGCGACGTGTCCGGGATCAATCGCAAGGGAGCATGCGACTAATACAATTTTACATCCCTTTATATGGAGTGAATTGATCGCATTTGTTCTAGCATGTCCTATGAAGAGACTAATTGTTCAACTTGTATACCCGAACGGGTACCAATGTAGATTAATCACTAACATACCGAACGGGTACAAATGTACATCAATCGCTTTCATCCCGAACGGGTACAAATGTACATCAATCGCTTTCATCCCGAACGGGTACAAATGTAGATCAATCGCTTTCATCCCCAAAGGGTACAAATGTAGATCAATCGCTTCCAGCACGAATGGGTACAAATGTAGATTTTTCCAAGTTGTTCGCCAAGGCAATTTTTAATAACAATCTTTAAAAAATTGTAAATGTTAATGCATATATAAATAAAGATTATATCGTCCCCTCAATATAACAATAGCGTATGTGCTCATACGCCATTATTTTTTTATTGCATATTTAGAATCTCCATCATTGATTCTATGTCTGGTCAAAATTTCGTCAAATTTTACTTCCACAAAGTGGGTCAAAATGTCATTGGAAAAAATGGTGTATAATTTCTTGTTCAAAAATTTCCTTCAATAAGTGTATAAGCTCATATGCGCTATTTTACTTGAAATTGCCACTGCAAAGTTGTTAAAAGAATAATAGTGTATGCGCATTATACTCCATTTTAGCCTGTAGAAATAAATACAATTTATCAAAACTTTAACTCATAAAATAGCTTATAATAATATACACTAATGTTTGAGAAATAGTTTTATTCCGACCATTTCTATACCCCACATAAGCTGTTTTATTTTCAATACAAATTCGAAAGTTTTATCAGAAATTTACAAGAGTCGTAGCCTATGCGATTTTTACGTTGTTTTGACTACACGAATGCCAAGGAAATATTGTAGTCATTTGAAATTTCAGCTTGCAAATTCATTTCACAGAGAAAGTTTGTTCATTAAAAATATGGATTTTAAACATCTGAGTGAGTATCGTCTATTATATAATGTAAGTGAAGTAAGTAAGGTAAATATCAACAGCTTGTGACACGAAACCACTAGTTTTTGAGATCAAATATTTTAATAAAAATACCGTAAAATTATTGAATAAAACAGCGTATACCATACAAAATAAAATAGTGTATCAGATACATCATACGAATTCCTTAAAAAATAAAATGGCCTATATGGAGGACTGACGCTTTGAATAACATAATTATGGTCTTAAAGGATGCGTAGAATAAAAAAACTTGGTAAATTTAAAGACAAGAAACGGTATAATGTATTCATCGAAAAATCCACTATGAAGAGTTTTTATTTACCGCGATATTGAGGTTTTAATAGACATCTGATTTGACAAAAACTTTAAACTCGATTTTCTCAAAACCAAAAAAAAATTATACGCTATTGTTATATTGAGGGGACGATATAATGTTTTACATTTGGAAAAAAATCTCAATAAATAAATAAAAAAAAATTGTAAGTTTTGAGTATGCATTATATGAGCGTAATGTAAAGGATTTTTTCATAGAATATTTTAGGCAACATTCTGTTAAAATATTTATTCATCATTGTTATTAAAAGAAAGGGTGTTCAATTCGTTTTACCGGTTGCTCTACAATTTTTTAAATACATTGCATATTTTTGTAAAATGTCTACATTTAAGGAATCTAGATTTGTACCCGTGCGGGATGAAAGCGATTTATCTACATTTATACCCGTTAGAGAACATTTGGTCTACAATTAGTCTACATTTATACCCGTTCGGGAACAATTGGTCTACAATTAGTCTACATTTATACCCATACGGGAACAATCGGGGACTAATTGTGGACCGATTGTTCTCGAAAGAGATCAATCCGGGACAAATATCTGTCGGTATTAATCGCACATTTTTTTGCAGGGTACGTACATACAAACACATACTATGCTATACGAATACAAAAGTTTCATTCATAAATTTTCTTCATTTGACTGCTCATTTGGGAGTATACTTACCCGTACATATGTATGTATGTATGTCTCTTATGTGTATGCAAGACGTGCATTTTCCTCACTCCTTTTATTTCTAATATTCTCTATACTTAGATACTTAGTCAGTCATATTGTCGCTTGCTTGTGTTTGGCGATCATATATATATTTAGTATATTTAGTTATTATGTTGTCCGTCATAAATACGAATTATTGTTTTATGAACATGTGACAAATCCATCACCTAGAAATGGGGCCAATCCATTAACACCTTTTGCATTGGAAGAACCTAGGCTGGGTGACAATCTTAGTGGGCACTGAGCTGTATGATGGTCCCAATATTGTTTTTTTTTAGAAAAATGGAAACAGAACATTCAAAGTTGAGGAAGAAGCTCTAACTCGTCTTGAGTTAATCTAAGCCACTGCATACAAGTGTACAACTTAAGTATATGTTTGTATACCCACTACGCCCATTTGTGAGGTGATGCGGTTTTTTTTCATGCCAGGATACTCGCTTTTTTTTAGATATACCGCAGGTACTCCTAAAGTATGTTAAGCGGCACATACAAATTGAGCACAGAACATTTTTTCACTGACTAAAGTAGGAGTTAAGAAGAGTAGCCGAAACCGAAAAATTTATACGAATGAAGTACATAACAAAGTTAGGTGGTAGGCAGCTGTATATTCAACACTACAATACTGCTACAATTCACGCTGAATACCTAACAAGAGTGTAATAACGACCATATGAAAAAGCATGCGGTTTGGAATGAAAGCCCGAAACTTTCGCTTCATTACTTTTTTTACTATACAAAGTCAGGCATGCGAGGGCGGCCATCGCCGTGCGATAGTCACCGGGCATAGTCATGGAAGTTATCTTCCCTAAAGGAAATGTAATGAGTTTTGATGATTTGTAGATCTTTGGGCATACTGGGTAACGTAAGAAAGTTATAGAAACAAACACTAACAAACAATTTCATTATTTATGTAGGTCACAATGAAACCGTGAAAGTGCAGTAAAAAGCAAATGTACTTACATATGTATGTATGTGCATTAGGGTGGTCCCCAAAGGAGACACATTTTATATCATATTTCTTCATTATGTATCATCACTGATGTAAAAGCAGAAGGAAATTTGGATGCATTTGCGCGACCTCTAAGCTTTAGATAATATATTAAGGCCAAATTTTCTGTAGATATAGATTTCCGTAGTACAGTCGCATAAAATGGATCACCCTAATAACATAGGTTATTGAGTATTTGTATTTACTTAAGCCTACATAACTATATACATATGTTTGTACGTAACTGCAGCAAAGTTTATTGCCTGTGTCGATAATCGGGGTGCGTTCAGCTGGACCCCCCACTCAATGGATTTGAAAATTGATAGGCTAGGATTTATGTGCTTTTTATGTGCTAATTTCGTCCCCCAACAAAAAATTTTGTGCTCGAATTTTAAGGGTATTTTTTTAAAAATTAAAAGTGAGGGGTCCAGGTGAACCCCCTCCTCCCCCCCTCAATGGATCAAGATGGTAATAACATAAAATGAACACAATATTTATGTGCTAATTTCGTCCCCGAGGAAATTTTATTTTTCCAACGTTTTATATGAGTTTTCATATGACTTCAAAAGTGGGGGGTCTGGATGCAACTACTACCCTATGTTATGTATCAAGATATTGATAGTATAATATGAACACAATATTTATGTGCTAATTTCGTCCCCGAGGAAATTTTATTTTTCCAACTTCAAAAGTGGGGGGTCTGGATGCAACTTCTACCCTATGTTATGTATCAAGATATTGATAGTATAATATGAATACAATATTTATGTGCTAATTTCGTCCCCCAACAAAAAATTTGTGCTCGAATTTTAAGAGTACAGTAGAATCGCACAAAAGTTGGTCCCAAGGGCATTTAACTTTTCCGAAATATTAACTTTTCCAGGTGGTTTTTAAATTTGATAGAATACGGTAATAAACATAATTTTTGGGATATAACATATCAAATTTATTTGAATATCTCAGTTTTAATCATTATAAAGCAGAAAATTAGATTTAATTTACATACATAAAATTTGCTAGCCATCCATCACTTGCATAAAAATTTTTTCTATTGTACATTTTGGCTAATTCAAGCTTAGCTCTTGATTTTAAAATTGGACCACTAATTGCCCAATTGCGTTGCCTTTGGTTCAAAAACCATTTATACGACCTTGCCTCGAGAACGGGATATTCCGACCTGTGCAAAGTTTTCTTGGTTGCTAATTCCTGTGTGTTTGCCACTGCCTCCAAAATTTCATATCGTTTTTTCCTTATTTTTGAGATGGCCACTTTAGATACACCATAATCTAATGCCAAGGTTTCCGTGAATACCTTCATCAAGTTTTCTTAAAATATCAGCTTTTTGATGTAACTTCAATCTAATTTGCGATGGTTTATTCTGCTTTGTTGCCATTTTTAACACACAAACTATGTTTACACCATTCAATAGTTCAAAAGACTAACAACATTTGTACCTCGCGACACCGACAATAACTTTTTACACAGATATTCGGGGAATGCACGCATATTCCGGGAATACATAGAAACAAGGGGAATAAGCTTGTTTTTGCTGAGAAATAAGCGGTTGGATTTGAAAAAAAAATCGATAAGCTCAGAAAAGTTAACCAAGAGTTAACTTTTTAGAGCCGTACGTGGACGCTCAAATTTGGTTAACTTAGCCGAAAGTTTAACTTTCTCGCGAGTTAACTTTTGTGCGATTCTACTGTATTTTTTTAAAAATTAAAAGTGGGGGGTCCAGGTGAACGTTCACCTAGACCCCTTCCCTTCAATGGATCAAGATGGTAATAACATAAAATGAACACAATATTTATGTGCTAATTTCGTCCCCGAGGAAATTTTATTTTTCCAACATTTTACATGAGTTTTCATATGACTTCAAAAGTGGGGGGTCTGGATGCAACTTCTACCCTATGTTATGTATCAAGATATTGATAGTATAATATGAACACAATATTTATGTGCTAATTTCGTCCCCCAACAAAAAATTTTGTGCTCGAATTTTAAGAGTATTTTTTTAAAAATTAAAAGTGGGGGGTCCAGGTGAACGTTCACCTAGACACCCCCCCCCCCCCCCTCAATGGATCAAGATGGTAATAACATAAAATGAACACAATATTTATGTGCTATTTTCGTCCCCGAGGAAATTTTATTTTTCCAACGTTTTATATGAGTTTTCATATGACTTCAAAAGTGGGGGGTCTGGCTGTTACAAGTAATAAGTTCTTTCACTGGTATAAGTAATTGCATATATCACACAATCCAATATAGTAATCCATAATGTAGGTATTATAGTAAAAACTGACAAAATAAACGAGAATGGGGGTAAATTGCTTTACAAAATTGCTATTTACAAAAATTTAAATCAATGTAGGCCAAGGATGGGCATTTTTCAACTACCACTCATTTTCAACTACCACTCAAATTGAGTGGTAATTAAATCCTGATCAAATTGAGTGGTAGTTAAACCTTGAATTTAACTACCACTCAAATTTGGTGCTCGAAACCTATTTAGGCAGTGGAATCATTGAGAAGTTAATCAACACATCAGCTTGTGGTGAAATGTATGTACATACATATGTATGTGAGTATATGTGAGTCGTTAGTTTTGAAATTGGCATAAGTGAACTAGAGTTTAACTAGAAATTTAAATAGGAGTGAACTAGAAAGTGAACTAGAACTTTAACTAGAACGAACTAGTAGATGAACTTGAATATCTACAACTACTATTGTAATGCACATGTCCTTCCCTTGAATTTTGTATACTTAATGTACATACATATGTATAAGTTATACGCATACATATACATATCGTCGGTCTCCTGCCAGAAAAACGAATGTGAAATTCATCCGGGTCCTCGTCTTGATCCATATCTCCGGACCCGACCTAGGAACCATAAAGAATAAATCTCCCTGTAGAAGGCTTGCTCGAAACCTTTCATTAGATACCAATATTGCTCAAAAACATGCAAGATCATCCGGGTCCTCGTTTTGACCCATATCTCGGGACCCGACCTAGGACTCATAAAGAGTAGAGCTCCCTGTAGAAGCCTTGCTCAAAACCTTTCATTTGATACCAATATTGCTCAGAAACATTCAAGGATCATCCGGGTCCTTCGCTTCGCTTCGTTGCTGTTGTTGCTGATATTTGCATTTGCACGACTATGCATGCAAGCATTTGTAAATACATGCCTAGCACCTACCTACCACCGACAATGCCAAGTTCATTTACGGTTTACGCATTTACGCATTTACATGTTTACGCATTTACATGTTTACGCGTAAACTTTACCTGTTTTTCGAAATCACTCGTAGCTACAGCAAAGATGTTTACACATCAAAAAATAACAGCAGTACTCCAAATATTTTCGATTATTTTCTGCATTACCAGTAAGCGAAAAAATAATAATTTTAAAACTGTCGCATTACAAGTAATGGCCAAAGTAAGCGAAGGAGTGTTTCTTAGCTATTTGTAATGCGTTATTTCATTGAATACAAGTTCAAGCCATTACCAAAATATGGAAACCCCTGCTGGGTATGTACATACATGTGACAGTTTGTCGTAACGACAATAATACCAACCGCTATTTTCTATGATAAAACCTCGATAATTCATATAATTTTTTTTGTTTTATTATTTTTTTTTGTTTGTCATTGATGCTCTTTGGTTAGAAATATCGTTAATCATGTAAGTGCTTACACGCGAAGCGAGTTGTGCATGAAACAACTTCAAAAGAAAAAAAAAACTCACACAAAGGAACTAAATTCACAAGCGCCTTTGATTATTCTCGAATTAATAACTAAAACAACTTAATTGGGCCTACTTATGCTTTGCGAGCGATCATTAAATTTATTTGGAAATGGACTTTAGCACTTCTATATAGGTACAGTAAATATTCATTTACATATGTATATTTATGGGTGGGTAAATACATACTTAGATTCGTATTCTTGTGGCAGTTACTTACTTAGACTATTGCAGTTGCGTGCATCCCAACAAACACTGAGGTTAGTTATCGATTTGAGAATGACTCGAGAACTAGCCTCATTCTCAAACCTCTAACGTTAGAGGACGACTCGAAAATCTATCGAGAATCATAGCGTTCTCAAACAAAAGGGTACCTAATTCTCAAATCGAGAAAATTATAATTCTCAAATCGAATTCTAATGTAGTTCTCTAATGAGATTCTAATCAGAATTTGCAAATACTTCCAATTGAAATGAAAAACAAAGCTTTGTCTCCTTTTACATGATTTTTTCATTGTTTAGATTTTATTAACGCAATATGTGCCTAAATTGTATATGATTATATATATTGACATGTATATGTTTACCACATTTATAAGAACTGAAATTTAAACAAAATTCAGTCTTATTATTTAAATTAAAGGTACTTCTTGTACTTTTTAATGGAAAACATTGTACTACGGTGATATTAACTTTACCATTTTTTAGTATCTAATTTCAATATATGTATGTATATTCAATATATCACAGAAATCATATATATTATTTCTAATTGGTGTTTTATAAATATCCCTTTTTCTGCTCACATAATTTACCAAAATTAATAAGTAAGGCATCGTTTTAAAGGTATTAATTAGCTATGCATGCGAAACGGTGTTTTATTGGGCGTGGTACTTTATATGAAAAGTAAGGGCGGTAAAAGGGGGGTTGACCCCCGCAGCGGGGAGTGTTATGGAACCCACATAAAATGTATATCAAATTAAAGGGAATCAAAATACCTATCCAATGGTATACAAACATTCGAAATCGGTTAAGTAGTTTTTAAGTAATTGTAATTTAAAAAATGCATAATATAAATTTTGACCTTTAATAACTTTTGTTGTTGTTGTTTCCAAAAAAAAAATTCACTTTAATACTCAACTTCGGCTGTTTATCAATCCTCATACTTCGTTTTTTTGATTTCATAATTTTAGAAATTTCACATTTGTACCTGATCGTGCTATTTTTTTCAACTTTGTGGGGCTGGGGGCACCTCCAAACATGCGAGTAGGTCAATAAAATTTTACAGGCTTATTTCTGGGCTAGAAAGGTGCCGTTCTGGCTTTGGAACAAATTGAATTTCCAAAAAAAAATTTTCACTCCACCTTAATATATACGAGTATATCAAAACGATCAGAATGAAAAAAAATGATTGAACCATGTCCGTCCGTCCGGCCGTATACACTCTAACTTGCGCAAAAATAGAAATATTTTAATGAAATTTGGTACATAGATTCTAATGGGAACAGAGAAAATTGGGGTTGAAAATAAGGCATATGTATATATGTATTTCGAAAAGCACGTAAAACATGATAATTCAATCACTAATAAAGCCCGAGTGATGAAATTACGTTATGCAGTTATGAGGAAACGTGCTGAAATTTTGAAAAATGGGCCAAGAGGAGCAAATTTTCAAAGATTTATAAGTCAAAACTCAGGAACTGTAGCAGATAAATCGATTAAGCCAAGGCAAACGTGTGGAAAAAAATTACCCAAGTCGGCAAGAACCACATATGTACGCACATAAAAATATATATAAAATATATAAAAATATATTGCACATACCTATATAGGAATAATAAAAACATTTTATGCGATATCTTTGTCAAACATATATCTAGGTAATTCATTGAAAGTTCCATAAGGTCCACCAAACCAAATAAATAATAAGTTTTTTAAAATGGGCGTGACAGCACAAACCATACCGACTGGCGCCACGTATGTTTTGCTATTTTTTGCGCAAGATGCGCACGGGTCCGGCTAGTATATTGAGAATTGATAAAAGGCTTGAGATTTGGCTCCTTCTCTAATCACTCGCTAATCGAATTCTAGTGTAGTTTTCAACCCTAGTTATCGATTTGAGAATATATAGAGAATTACACTAGTTATCTAAGGTAATCTCGACAAAATTTCTAACGTTAGAGACTGTGTTTGCTGGGATTGCACTTTGGCGTTTATTTTTAGGTTTATTGCTCTTTTCCGATTTTCACTAGTAATGCTACTTTCTTGTATGAATTAGGCAAGCTTAATTGATTAAGTATTTATATACATAAGTAATCAAGAGATTTTTAGATAGTATATATTCATAAACATATGTATGCACATTTGTGTGTATATGGAAGAAATACATAAATACACGTGTAGGTACCAGAGCTGGTAATCTGTGCTTGACTGCCAGCTTGACACCGCAGCCTTCCATAAAAGTTCGCAATTTTTCAATCAGCTTATCTGTTTTTTAACACGCTTTTATTAGTTTCACCTGTATGTATGTATGTATGTATGTATGTATGTAATTTCTAGTTGCTGTCTAAATATATGCAACACATTTACTAATGATTTACTATAACCCAATAACCACCGCTATGTTCCAACAGATGGCGCGCGTGTATTTATATTTTTAAAATATTCACTTATTTTAGCTTAGTTGCGTTTAACCTTGGATTTTTAAAAATGAAAACAAATAAGCTTATGTACATACATACATACATACATATTATGTACTATTAATAGACCTTGAAACATTGCGAATTGGAAAAATGTGATTAGCGCTGTGAGTGTTAATGGCAAGTGAACTTCATTTCATTTTGTGTTATTCAATCTCCCTCCATTTTAGTAAATGTTCATGTGTAGCCTAAAAATATTAACTTTTGCCTCTTTTCTTATCTTTTTCAGAATCAATTTGAAGTCCAATGAACAAAAAAAAAATGAAAACAAAGCGATTTTGGTTTAAACAGTTTTGAAACGAAAAAAGTGCAAATGAAATTAAAAAAAGAAAAATGTGGCATTGTCGGAATATGAGCGGAATATCGTGGCTTTAATTTAGTGAATTTAGTTATCTATTCAGGAACGTATTTCTGTCATCCCTTGTACAGTTTGATTTGTTTATAAACCGGTTTCGGCGATATGCTAGCTTTGCAAACAAAATACTGAAGATGGCGCATCGCCGAAACTGGTTTATAACCAAATCAAACTGTACAAGGGATGACAGAAATTCGTTCCGCAATACATTGCAATACTGCCCTGCCGGAAAAACAAATAAAAAAGAAAGAAATTGAATTCATTTATGTACATATATAACTTTAAACGATTGAGGCTTATGTATTCTTTGGAATTATGGCATTGGAATTATGATTGAAAATGCGGTATATTAAATAGGAAAACATGTACCTATGTATGTATATATCCTGAATCAAATCATATAATATATATTTAGAGCGAAATTTCATACATACATAAGTACATAATTGAAATAATGATAAAATAAAATATAATAATAAATAATAATCGTAGAAGCATAAAACGCTTTCAAAGACAGAGCTAAAAGCCAATTTAAATGAGAAAAGCTCTAAGAAAAACAAACAACCATAAGTTGGCAACAATTACACTACTCGACACCAAAAATCACCAAGAATAAAATAATACTTTTCTAAAGCGAAATTTTACGCTGATTCCGAATATCATCTCCATTTTTTTGTGGCAGACCCAGTTTTTGAGATATTGGTAAAAATGTGGAAAAGGCCATATATGCAAGACATTGCATCACATAGGTGCATCAAAAAGTTTTATTAGACATCGTGGCGATTTGACATCTAGGAAGTGCTGGTAGAGGGAGCTCCAACAAACAGTTTTTGCCTGCACACTCCAAAATTGGTCAAGTAGTTTGGTTACAATGGTAAAAATAATGAAAAAAAAATTGAAAAAAATCGAATTTTTTTTAAAGAAATTTCAGATTCGACTGTCCTAAAATCAGAAAAATTGTATAGGGGATAAAAAGTTAGCCCCCCTATCTTATAGAGAATTTAATTGTGAACATTTTAAGACTAATTTTGTAATAATCGAATGTACCGTTATTTCTATTTATCTATTTTTATTGAAAGTCCTTAACCAAAAATTTTCCGGAAGAGTAAAATTTCAACAACAAAATTGTGTTTATTCATAAAACTTTATTAAGGAGTAATACTCAAGATTATTTCATTCCATTTATTACGTGTTTTGAAGTGTACAATATCTCTCAAAACAGCGAGTAATAGGAAAAAAAATTAATTGAATAAAAAAATATCTGCATTTCGCCATTTTAAAGAGAGGATAAATAATGAGCGATGTGAATAAGTATTTTTGACTACTCTTTTGTGATTTTCTGCATTTGTTACACGCATGATTGTCCAAAAAATAGTTTCCCATCATATCTCGTACCAAGACCCTTGATATCGCTATTCAAAAACTATTAAGTCCTGATGAAATCTCTCACCCTGTTCATCACTTTCAGCACCTAAGTTTGTAGGGAATTATGAAGATGTGAAGGAATTTTAGGCGGCATATTGCAATATTTTGCAATAAAGTAACTTTTTGCTACCTAGAAATCCACAAAGAGTTTGTTAAAAACTGCTGCAAGCAGTAACAAAAAGCACACGATTTAACACGTGAAATAGTTAGAACTTTTGTTCTGTTTGTGGATTTCTAGTTAAAAAAAAGCTGCTTTATTGCAAAACCATATAGCAAGGAAAGTAATATGCCGCCTAAAATTCATTTCTAGCATTAACATCTTCATAATTTCCCTACAACCTTAGGTGCTGAAAGTGATGAACAGCGTGAGAGATTTCATCAGGACGTAATAGTTTTTGAATAGCGATATCAAGGGTTTTGGTACGAGGATATGATGGGAGACAATCATGCGTGTAACAAATGCAGAAAATCACAAAAGAGTAGTCAAAAATACTTATTCACATCGCTCATTATTTATCCTCTCTTTAAAATGGCGAAATGCAGATATTTTTTTATTCAATTAATTTTTTTTCCTATTACTCGCTGTTTTGAGAGATATTGTACACTTCAAAACACGTAATAAATGGAATGCAATAATCTTGAGTATTACTCCTTAATAAAGTTTTATGAATAAACACAATTTTGTTGTTGAAATTTTACTCTTCCGGAAAATTTTTGGTTAAGAACTTTCAATAAAAATAGATAAATATAAATAACGGTACATTCGATTATTACAAAATTAGTCTTAAAATGTTCACAATTAAATTCTCTATAAGATAGGGGGGCTAACTTTTTATCCCCTATACAATTTTTCTGATTTTAGGACAGTCGAATCTGAAATTTCTTTAAAAAATTCGATTTTTTTAAAATTTTTTTTCATTATTTTTACCATTGTAACCAAACTACTTGACCAATTTTGGAGTATGCAGGCAAAAACTGTTTGTTGGAGCTCCCTCTACCAGCACTTCCTAGATGTCAAATCGCCACGATGTCTAATAAAACTTTTTGATGCACCTATGTGATGCAATGTCTTGCATATATGGCCTTTTCCACATTTTTACCAATATCTCAAAAACCACAAAACAATGGAGATGATATTCGGAATCAGCGTAAAATTTCGCTTTAGAAAAGTATTATTTCATTTTTGGTGGTTAAAGTTGATCAAAATTTGTCGAGTAGTGTTATAAGCAATTATCGTAATTGCCGAAATTAGTTGGAAAAATCTTCAAAACAACAACTAAAAAAAACTGACAACAGAAAACTAAACAGAAAATTTTGGTGTTGAAAGCGATTTGAGTTCAAGCGAAATGGATTTGAGTTTGGAGCGCGAAAATTCCGCGCTCGGCAGTCTCTTCCAGCAGATTATAAATGATCTAAAGGTAAGTTCATTTAAACTTGAAAAAGTAACAATTTATATTCTTAAAATCCCTAAATCTTATTTTGCCATAGCCGTAGGGGGTTTCACTATGTTAATTAATTGATAGTTTAATTTCTGTTCGGCTTTTGGCTTCATGTGATTTTGTTCTGAAACTTTGTGTTTTTTTTTTTTTTTTGACTCAAACCACCGACCTTCCTCCCAATATAGTATACTAGATTGTAAGATTCTACGTTTATTTTTCATCTCTTTTGTTTTATATGCATTTTTTTTAATTTATGTGAAGACTCCATAATGTGCCAGCAAATTTATAAATCAGTGTGCATCACTTGTTTTTCCATTAAAGTTGTTAAAACTTGAAATAATGAAAAAAATATGTTGGTATGTACATACATACATATGTAATAAAAATAAACATTTGAATTGCGCTTGCAAGGTTACCGGCGAGCGTGTCTTCGTTTACATTGAAACGTCTTGTTATGTGAAGTCAGTTGAGAAGTATGTGGCTTGAAAACCAGCTGAGTCTATGAATAAAGTAAATAAAAAAAAATTTCGGATAATCGGCTAGAAGTGTTCCATACTTATGATATTATCCACCTTTGTGCGTAACACCTTAAAGCATAGATGGCCACCCAATGGCTCCAGTGACTCCGTTTGTCTCCCAACAACATCGCTATGGCTCCGAGTGGCTCCCAACAACAAGCAAATCTATTTCGGCTGCAGCATATCTATACATACTAGGGTGCTGCCTACTGTCGAAACTTGACAGTTTTTCTAGATGTTTTCTTATGAATAAAGTGCAGCTATAGTTTTTGTATAATTGTTTGTTCCTACTGTCACTGCTACTATTATGTTGTTGGTGTTCCAAATTCTCCTACCTACTTCTTTATTTCCATTTCTGCTCTTTTCTTTCCTACTTATTCTTTCTTATCCTATTTATTTCTTGACTTTATATTTTTCTTGTAGTGCTTTTGCTACTTTTTACGTTTCCACTTCTTTGAAACTACACACCACATCCAGCCAAACATGTTCAGAATTGCATGGTAAGTTTGGTGAAAACGCACAAAGTCAGCTACATATGCTTGCGCATTGAGACAGCTGTGTTGTGCGCAACATCATGCAACAACAACCACACGGCAATTTTCCAACGACAATTGTGTACGCATTTTCCAACCAATTTTCATGAAAATTGGCGCAGTTCTTTTTGAGAGCAATACCTTTCTAATGGTGTGCTTAGTTTTAAAATCGGTTCAGTAGTTTCGACGGAGAAGATGGAACAAAATTTATGTTAGCGTATTAATCATATAGATACAAAATGTGCTCATGGGAGTATGATTTTTTTTATGTATGTACATACATAAGTACATGTTGTTGCAATAAACCGTTATTTGGCAAAATAATATTTTTATAATTCCGAGAAGAAGGTTGTTGCAATTTTTATTGATGTTGTTGTCGTGTGGCTCCCTTACGTTTAATTTCTGGCCACCAATGCCTTAAAGTAATTTAAGTGGACCTAGACTTCCTTACATATATAATAAATCCGATCAGCATTATAAAATAAATCGATTGCGCCATATCCATATTAAACAATTGCACATAAATAAGTACATATACATATGTATATGGCCAATCGGTGCTCATATCGTAAATAAAATCAATTAAAAATCACCACTCCATTAATTACCTACCAGTTTAGGTTTAATTTTTTCTTTGGTGGTCTACTTATAAATATACATACATACATAAATACGTGAATAGGCTTTTTGATGTGGCTCTTAGTTGTTAATTAAAAATTCGACCTTGAAATGCGAAAGCAGATAAATAAAAATTAACATGCTTACGAATGGAGGTATAGGGAGTTGTTCATTTGCTCGCCCAGCGCCGTCAATTCGCACATCTATGTATATCTATACTAATCTATATCTATACTAATCTATATCTATACTAATCTATGTATATCTATCCTATCTATACTAATTATATAAAATTGATTGTATTGAAAACTATGTACTTTTTTTTGCGCTTTTTTGCGCTTTTTTGAGACTTTAATACCTTTTTCCCGGTTTTAAAATTCGAACAACTCAGAAAAGCGCAAGCACAGAAAGATTTGTTTGGTCAATTGCCGTGCTCAGTGTGAGCGTCGCTGTCGTGCCAGGCAGAGCAGCGCCGACGACTCATATATTTGTTTTTGCACTGTTTGTTGTTCGTCTCGGTGGCAATCAAACACCTGTTTACACATGCGTACTATGTTACTACTTATAACCAGGGACTTGTAACAAAACTCGTAACGAAACGAAACTCTCGTTTCTGGCGTTTCTGTTCCAAGAAACATTAAAGGATAGAAACTAAATTCGAAACCAAAAGATTGTAACGTTTCAATAAGTAACAAAACCTGTAACGAAACTAAATTAATTTTGTTCCTTGTAACAGAAACAGAAACAGAAACAAAACTCATTTGTAACAAAAGTCGTAACAAAACTCCGAAACGTTTCCAGCAGAAACAATACCTGTAACGAAACTAAATTAATTTTGTTCCTTGTAACAAAATCCGTAACGAAACTAAATTAATTTCGTTTCTCAGAAACAAAATTAATTTCGTTTCTCAGTATCAGAATCAAAATTAATTTTGTTCCTTGCAACAAAAACAAAACCAGAAACGAAATTAATTTTGTTCCTTGCAACCAAAACAATACCAGAAACAAAATTAATTTTGTTTCTCAGTAGAAAAACTATAAAAATTATTATAATACTATTTGCCGTACATTAGGATGGACTTTTTATTTTTAGGTATATAATATATATATGTATACCTGTGGCATTTTGATGTGCAAACATCTTTGCTGTAGCTACGAGTAATTTCGAAAAACATGTAAAGTTTACGCGTATCTAATGAAAAGTTTTGGGCAGGGCTTCTACATGGAGCCCTATTCTTTATGATTCCTAGGTCGGGTCGCGAGATATGGGTCGAAACCCGGATGATCTTGTGTGTTTCTGAGTAATATTGGTATCTAATGAAAGGTTTTGAGCTGACCTTCTACAATATTGGTATCAAATGAAGGATGTTGAGCGGGGCTTTCGCATAGAGCTCTATTCTAGACCGGGTCTCCACATATGGGTCAAAATGAGGATCCGGATGATCCATGAATATTTCTGAGCAATGTTGGTATCAAATGAAAGGTTTTGAGTAGGACTTCTACACGGAGCCCCGAGCTATTATTAGAAAATTAAATATTTCTTGATAACAATTAATGTATACTTTTCACAATCCGTTGTTCTATGCATATGAAGCGTTTTTATATATCATTTAAAAAAATTAAAAAAGACAACCCTAATAGTCACCCAGTTATATTTTTCTTCATATTGACCCCTTTGTGCGACTTTATCGTAAGGGACAAAAGCAAATTTTACAGGAGAGCATTTTTTTTTGATTTTTTCACTGTTTTTTACTGGTATATTTAAATGAAATTGAATACGCGTTTATATGGTTAATTAATATATTGAACTTGATATCTTTTTTCTTGAAAAAATTTGCAGTTTGCGAAAAAATCATAATTTTGTCCCTTACGATAATTTCGCTCTCAATGTGTATGATCGTATTTGAATAAATGTCCCTTACGATAATATTTAAAAAACATAAGTGTCTTATTCCATACTTTAGTTGGTTGCCACAGACATACATATATATGTATGTATATTATATACCTAAAAATAACAAGTCCATCCTAATGTTCTGCAAATATAGTTTTTCTACTGAGAAACAAAATTAATTTTGTTTCTGGTTTTGTTTTTGTTGCAAGGAACAAAATTAATTTTGTTTCTGGCTTTGTTTTTGTTGCAAGGAACAAAATTAATTTTGTTTCTGATACTGAGAAACAAAATTAATTTAGTTTCGTTACGGATTTTGTTACAAGGAACAAAATTAATTTAGTTTCGTTACAGGTTTTGTTTCTGCTGGAAACGTTTCGGAGTTTTGTTACGACTTTTGTTACAAAGGAGTTTTGTTTCTGTTTCTGTTTCTGTTACAAGGAACAAAATTAATTTAGTTTCGTTACAGGTTTTGTTTCTGCTGGAAACGTTTCGGAGTTTTGTTACGACTTTTGTTACAAAGGAGTTTTGTTTCTGTTTCTGTTTCGTTACTTAGCTGTGTAACAGAAACCGAAACCGAAACGCGTTACAAGTCCCTGCTTATAACTCAAGAACGCCTGCACATACACCTGCGAAATTGGCATCAAATGAAAGGTGTTGGGCTAAAATATGGACCCGGATGACTCCGGAATGTTTTTGAACGATATTGGTATGAAATTAAAGTTATTGAGCGGGGCTTTAACAAAAAACTGTTTTAATTGTGATTCCTAGGCCGGGTCCCCAGATATGGTTCAAAACGTAGACTCGGCAGACCATCGAATGTTTCTGAGCGATATGGGTATCAAATGAAATATCTTGATCAGGAATTCAACACAGAATTCTTTTAATAGTGATGCCTAGGTCGGGTCCCCGTATGTGAGTCAAAACGTGGAACCGGATGGCCCGGAATGCTTCTGAGCGATATCGGTATCGAATGAAAGGCCTTGATCTGGACTTCAACAAACAACTATTTTAATTGTGATTCCTATGCCGAGTTTCCAGATATGGGTCAAAATGCGGACCCGGATTTTTTTGTGAGATATTGGTATCAAATGAAAGGTGTTGGGAACGGCTTCAACATAGAGCTACATATTTCCATTATGATGCCTATAACGGGTCATCAAGTGGACCCAGATAACCCCGAAACAACTTGACTTAACTTGACTTGACTTGCCTTGACTTGACTTGACTTGACTTGACTTGACTTGACTTGACTTGACTTGATTTGACTTAGATTAACTATTATTCGTCATTGCGAAGCAGCGGGTATTTGCAAGTTAATAAATAAGTAAAGTGAATATTTTTTAAACTTATTGATTTGGTACACACAAACATATCTACATACATTCCATTGAAAAGCTACTGCTACCAAAGTGCGCGTCCTTAAGATTTTATGCACATATCGCATGAATTTTTGCTATTACTTATTACTAATTTTTTATGCACAATAGGCAATAGTGGTCTGAGTAACAGTAGTTGCATCTTAATTGCCTCTGTGTCTAATACAAACAAATTCAAGCCCACAAAGTCTTCCATTTGCGCCAAGCCCATAAACACGATTAAAATGCCACCTCATAGACCGCAACCGGAAAATCGGAGATGTTATCTTATCACGCAGATTGCAATAATGCAAATGTCAACAACAATTTCTAGAAAACATTTTAATTTTCCTACGGGCAAGCATTTGTATGCCGATATTCGATGCTTAAATTCGTAATTTATTTGTGCTAAACTCTTTTTACTTAAATAGATTGGTTGGTTATATTGCACGTTGCACGTTCAAAAAAAGAACAAAATTGAACAGAAGATGAAAAATAAATGTAAAGCAAATTGAAAATGTCAAAAGCTGAGAGTAAATCTTTTATCTGTAAAAAAAAATAAAGTGTACAAATGTATGTATGTAACATACAAAAACGCCCGTTTTATACATGACATTTTCAGTGGCCCTTAGTGGTAGTGTGTGTAGTAAAATGTGCCCTTTATGTAAAAAAAAAAAAATAACGACAAAGAAAAATTGTGTGTAGCAGGTGTGTTGTTTTGGTGTCTGTCCAAGTCTGCATATCTGTGGATGTGTGTGTGTATCTGTGTGGCTGTGAAGTTAAGTAATTCAACAAGCTTTTTAGACTAAAAATAACAAACACTATTTATTCAAACGTACATTTGTTTGTATTTGTAAATACCCCGCAGCAAATCGCGCTAGTTACATGCTAGTGCAGAACTAGTTCAAAAAGAGACAGGGTTGGTTCTCGTTCTATCCCAATGCAATGCATTCAATTGTCTTTTTTTAATACGGCGATGTCCTACGTAGTGGCAACTCTGCAGAACTTTGGAACGCGCTCTTAACAACTTTTTATATGGACAGTCCTGGAATTGCTCAAAAATCAATAGTTCAAAAGGAAACACTAGTTGAAAATGTTCGGTTTTTGGCCGCGCTTTACAAAAATAATACACAACCGGCAGAGCTCTTAGCAGTATGTAAATGTGGCATTATTTTACAAAATATCAAGTTTTTGAAACCTAACCATACAACTTACAAAAGTAATATTACTTTTAACGCAGCAAAAGACAGCCAAAAGGGTCATAATTGTACAGTGCAACATTTGTTGTTGCTTAACTTTAGAGTAATAGGTGGAAACATAAATTGTTCATGAAGTCAGAAAAATAAACTGTGCCGCTCTGTATCCCTTTAGAATCAGTTTTGCGCTAGTTGTGAACTCTTTAGTTTTATACTGACGTTTTTCGGGACTGTCGCTTATATTAGCTGCAGGGTACATAGGTACATACTTATAAATGTTCGGAAGTGTGGTGTAGTAAAAGTCTCATCTTCTGATTAATTGACGAACCAGCTTAGTGAGTGGGACTCTGAGGAAGTGTGGCGAAATATATCTACATCTACATACATACATACATGTGGCTAATGCTGTCATATTATTTTTATACCCTTTTCGATTTCATTTTTTTTGTTGACTTTCAATCGCAGAAAGATACATTCAGTTTGTTTTTTTAATGAATAACCAATGAACTATAAAAGAAACTTGCTGCTTATATTTAAACACCTAGAATACCTTCCATGCGTGTAGGGTAGATACCCTGTTTCATTGCACTTTGACATTTCATTCATTGATTTTGCACAGCGCAAAGTTGCACATAACCTTAATAAGCACATCTCACACTGAAAAACTTCAGTGTATGAATACACACGCTTTCGCCTAAAAGTATGCAATGTTTACATACATACATACATACATACATACATACAGGTGGAACTAATAAAAGCGTGTTAAAAATGACACAAAATGTTTGCTTGTGTAATACACAATGTGTATTCATAAATACATACCCCACTAGGCCCATTTGTGAGGTTATGCGATTTCTTTTTCATGCAAGGATACTTGCTTTTGTTAGATATACCGCAGCTACTCCTAAAGTATGTAGGCAGCAGTATATTCAGCACTACAATTCTGCTACAATTCATGCTGAATACCCAACAAGAGTATAATAACGATCATACGAAAAATGCATGCGGTTTGGAATGAAAGCCCGAAGTTTTCGCTGCATTGCTCTTTTCACTGTACAAAGTCAGGCATGCGAAGGCGGCTATCGCCGTGCGATAGTCATGGGGCATAGTCATGGAAGTTGTTAACTTTCCTAAAGGAAATGTAATGAGGAAAGTATTGATAATTTGTACATATATCTTTGGGCCTACTGGGAGATTTAATGTTAGTGTTGATGAGGCGCTGATTTGCTGTCACTGATCTTCCTATACTTGTCTTCTAATGCTTTATAAGTACTTTTTAGTTTTGTCCAAATGACTTTCATAATTTATGTGCATTTTAGTGTTGGCATTAGTTTCGATGCACTGATTTTTTCCACGTCATCATGTTTCGCGCTCGCTTTGGCTAAGTTTCATGTGCTTAATAAAGAATTAGTAAATTATTTGAAGATTTCCTTAGCTGTTTCAGGTATTTTTTCTTCGCTATCGTCGTACGCCATAAATTCATTGAAGAAATACATACGTACATATATATTTGCTTAGCACGCAACTTCGTTTCGTATGAGCTCACCTCAACGTGGGTTGCGCGTTTGGTTCCGGCGCTGCTCCCCTCCAAATGGTTGTGTGAGATTTTTTTTTTTGTTTTATTTTAATTTAATTTAATTTTTTTTAGTTTAAATCTTTGTTGGCTGGCTGATTTGTTGGCGCTCGCATGCGTATTTGTTTCTTTTCTATTTTTACTTTGGCCCAAGTGAGAATCAGAGCATAAATATAATGCGCCGACAGCAGAATCACCTATGTACATATGTATTTACATATGTAGATGCATATGTAAAATGTACATGGTACGTGCATGTACAAGTGCCAATACGTTCCCTGCAGCGAAATCAACTAGTTGTAAACTACTCGACAACTAGTTGGCCATACAGCTCAACTAGTCAGCCATCTATCTTTTTTCCATATTAGCAACTGGTATTTATAACACGGTGATGACCTAGGAAATGGCAATTGTCAGTATCCACACCAGCATCATACCACTTGACTGACTAGTCAGTATACACACCAGCATCATACCAATTTGCTGACTAGTCAGTGTAGATATCAGAACTATACCAGTTGACTGACTAGTTTTACATGCTACTCCAATGAAAATAAAAATTGCAAAATAAAGTTTCTAATACATTTATTTAGTTATTAGAATATGATATTTAAATTAAAGAATTCAGGCACATTAGATTGTGATCTTGCATATTAAATACATATTTAGAAAAATTAACATTAACATTGTGAATAAGTAACACGTTGACCATTCTAAGCTTGACATTTATATTGATGATTTTCTGACTTTATACAAACATATTATGTACTTTTTTCTATGGCTGAAGTAGTATCTAATATACAGGGCTATATTAACATCTCAAACTATGTTATATTTGTGGTATTCACCTGATTTAATGATCTAACAATTTGCAACCAGCTACTTAAATCTACAAAGGGCCTACTACGCAGGGTTCGAATACTACAGCAAAAATAAAGAAGTTGCTTTACTTTTACTGCATACGTGTTCATTGCCAGCTCCACATTCGTTTTTAATTTAAAATCCTTTTTTTTAAAAACTTCTTGTTTCATAACTAATCTGAATCTAGTTGGGCAACTCCCATAATTTATCTAGTCAGTTAACTGGTAGGTTGGCTGACTAGTTTGGACTTTCGCTGCAGGGTTTGTGATATTTCCGAGTAGTAGTTTTATACTTGAAACTTTGCAGACAGCATTACTTATATGTTGCATGGCATACACTTGAAATCGGAATATATGTACATAAATACATAAATATTTTTAGTAAAATCTGTGTGCCACATAAAAAAAGCATCAGACACGTCAGTCATATTTGTTTTGAGTTCTTTAATTTTTATTATTTTTTTTTATTAATTTCTCGTTGCCAAATAATGTTTCCTTGTTTTCCTCACGCCATTACCGCAACAATTTTATATGAATATGCGCATACATACCTACTCATACTTGAATTTTTAATTTCTACAATAATTTGTTGTTTAAAATTTTTGCATTGCTCAATAAATAAAAAATTGCCAGACCGTGCAATTATGTGCGCGTTGGCGAGTTTAGAGTGGCACACGAGCGAAACTGAAAACTGAAGATATTTCAGATTGAACTGGCGTATTAGCGATTGGAATTCCTGCCATTGCATCCTTCTAATTTGTGCCCAAGCTATGTATATATAGGAATTACTTGTTAAGTAATTACTTTCAATTATTTGTTAAATACTTTATCTTTTATTCTTTGAAATTTTGGAATATCAAAAAGTAAAATTTGTATTATTATAAATTTTTCTATTTTCAACAAATTAACATTAAATGAATTTATAAATAAAATAAAAATATACAATACATTTTTGGCGATCCTGCTGAACCATTACAAATATATTGACGATTGTGAATTCAATCCAATTTTAACTCTTTGGTGACCAAGGTTATTTGCAATATTGAGTTTAAAATATTAATACTCTCAACGTACATATCACCGTTTTATACATGTGATGAATAACAAATAATTTGCAGAAGAACTTCAAAACAACACAACGGCATAAAATTATCTAATTGATATATACTGCTACTGAAACTTTTGGATTCACATCATCCAACAACGGCGCACAATTCAATAATTTCTGTGACTAATTCCAACTCAAATTTACAATCATTCTTCAATTGAACTTTTAAGCTTATTAAACTTCATTAATCATTGGAAATGTGAATACGAAAAATTAATACTAAAACAAATAAATCTTCTACATCATCATCAATTGTTAAAACGCAATCCAATCATATTAAACTAATTAGAACAAAAATTTTAAATATAACTACAATATCCAATATCGATGCCATAAATAGAACAAATGCACTGTGTATGGAGGATTTTCAGACATATTCAGCAAAGAATAATCAAATAATAATCATACATACAAACAACTACGTTCTTCAGAAACTTCATTTTATTTCATTAGTTCAAACGTTCTTTTTGGTGAGCTGTATTATTTCTATTAATAATTTTATATACATATCTATTAATATTTATATTTATATATACATATATTATTATCATATATGTAGATATATGTATATATTAAAATTTTAACAAATTAACTATTTATATTATTATTGTTCACTCCTTTTCCAATTTATTCGTATATTTATTTTCACATTAATCATGAATCGTTCACCTATACGTACACGCAGTGCCGTGCGCACGGGGGGGTTTTGGGGGTTAAAACCCCCCATGACCAAATCTAAGTTGCAATGATTTTGCAAAAAATTTCAAAATACAGTTTATAAATTTTGCATTGAATCTTGACTCATAATTTTTGACAAAATTAGTTACAATAATTTTACGGAAGAAGAAATTGGTGAAAGTTGCAAAAAATAAGGTTGGCCAATACCTAAGTTCGGCACTTTGAATTGCACTAGGAGCTTTCCGAAATTACAAAGTTGTGTAGCATATATTCGTTTGGCATTTTTAAAAAAATTGTACTGATAACAAAAAATGTTCATTTTGTGAAAACAGTGAGCAGTTTCAATTAACAAGTACTGTAAACAGTACACGGAAAGAAATTTGTATACTTGAATCAAGAAAAATGCTTTCTTGAATTCAATTTAGAAAATTTTTAGGGAAATAAGAAAAATTTACTTAATTATTACTGGAAATAAGAAATTGAGTTTTCCAAAAATGAGACAATTATTTTCTTATTCAAGAACACTAACAAAATCTATAGAAAAAAAATGTTAAAAAAAAAATGTTTAAATAAATAAGAACATCTTTTCTTAAATTTACTTAAATGAAGAAAATCTTTTTGCTATTATCAAGAAGAATTTAAGAAAATTGTGTTTCGACGAATTGGAACAACAAAATACAGCGAGAAAAATGTAAAATAAATAAGAAAACGTTTTCTTGAGCGAAGTAAAATTTTTCTTGCTGAATTTGCATTTCCAAAGATACATGTATTTTTTTAATTTGCCATCCACTGCATATTTCTGAATATTTTTGCAATTCTCAAATTGTTAGTGAAGCATTTGGTATAAGGAGTTCACTATTTGCATCTTCATTTATATTAAATAAAATGTTGTCATTTCAATAAACAAGTCCTAGGAAAATACTAGTTGACTAATTATGGTTTTCTAATCCCTCATGATTAGTTTTAATTTTCCTTATTTTTTACGTTTTTAATATTTTTAGAAAATATTTACTTAATTTAATATTTAATATTTTCTTACTAACTTAAGCTCGTATAAGAAAAGTTTTACTTGCAACAAAAAAATAATTTCTTAATTATTTATTTCAAAAAAACAAGAAAAAACACTTACCCTAAGTAAATTATTTCTTATTTATTTAAAATCCAATTTTACTTGAAGCAAGAAAATGTTTTCTTATTTATTTAAAATCCAATTTCACTTGAAGAAAGAAAATTTTTACTTATTTATTTAAAATCCAATTTTCTTGGATTTTCTTGATATTAAGAAATTATTTTCTAAGTTCAAAATCAAGTCTAATTTTTCTTGTCTCGGCATTGATTCTAGTAAAAAATTCTTTCCGTGTACTATTCAGGACCTGGTTAACTAGGTTTTGATGAATCATAATGAGTTTCAGAAAAGTTAGAGAACATTTAAATGTATGGTGTATGGGTCTGGATATCTGTTTCAGCAAATATTTTTATCTTAGCGAAAAATGTATGCGAATGCAAACCAAAATTAAAAACCCCCCCCAAGGCTAATTCCTGCGCACGGCCCTGCGTACACGAACCTATACATCCACACATTCACAACAAGAAAATGAAAATCAATTTGTAGATTTAAATAATACACAAATTATAAGTTCAAATCAATTAATTCAAAATGAAAATATTAATAGATTTAAATCCTTAAAACTTCCCCAATTCTGGGAAGAATGTCCTCAAGCGTGGTTTCTTTTAGTTGAAGGACAATTTGAAATTAATCAGATTTTTGATGATAATCTGAAATTTCAAAATGTACTTATTTCGCTCCAACGTGATACAATTTCAAAAATTTTAGATGTAATTAATCCTCCACCTTTAATTAACAAATATGAAACTATCAAAAAAACTTTATGTGAAAGATATTCCCTTAGTGAAGAAAAGAGATTAGAACAATTATTTTCTAATACTGAATTAGGTGATCGTTCTCCGTCAGAACTTTTTCGACATATGAAATCTTTAACAGGTTCAAATTCAATAGTTAGCCAAGAATTATTATTTAAATTATGGATTAGAAAACTTCCCCAACAAATTCAAATTCACTTAACTTCTAGTAATAATCAAAATATAGATGAAATTATTATTTTAGCTGATAAAATTTTTGATATTCTTAATAAACCTCAATCTTCTAAATCAGCTTTTGTAGCTAGCGTTGAAAATAATGTACTTTCTGAATGTATTAAAAATTTAACAGATTTAACTACTGTCATTTTCCAAAATTTAAATAAAATAACATCTGATATTAATGAATTAAAATTACGATCAAGATCTAGAGAAAGAAATAATTCAAGATCTAGAAGATTTTCAAGATCTAACAGTAACAATAATAATAATTATGACCAAATTTGTTGGTATCATAGGAAATTTAAACACAATGCCAATAAATACATTCAACCTTGCAATTTCAACAAAAATAATATTCAATCTAATTCAAGTAATTTAAACTAAAACGTTCCATTATGATGGTGGCTAATAATGGAAACAATGTGAAACCCTCTCGCCTCCTCTTTATTTATGATAAATTCAATAATTTAAATTTTTTAATTGACACTGGTGCAATAGTTTCAGTTGTTCCTTTTTCCAAATTCAAATCGTATACAAGAAATTCTGATCTTAATTTAACGGCAGCTAACGGTTCTTCTATCAAAACTTTTGGAACGAAACTTTTGAAACTTAATTTAGGATTAAGACGTGATTTCGAATTTCCTTTTATATTAGCTGATATGTCAACTCCCATCATTGGTGCAAATTTTTTAGAAAAATTCGGTATATTAGTTGATATTAAAAATAAAGAAATAACCCAGCTAACATTTATTATCGTGGAAGTGAGGAAAAAGTAACTTCAAGAAGTTTAATTCAATCGCGGAAGATATCGCTTTCTCAACTTTTTCCTATCTTCGTTCGGGAAAAAGTGTTCCCCGCCAACCTTACGTCCATAAAGAGTCACAAACGACACTTCAGGAAGTATCTTCCAAGTGTCGTTTGGAAGAGACGAAAACGTTACCTACAAATAAACTAATAAGACGCTTCCGGAAGTAACTTCTTAGTGTCATCTGGGAGACACAAAAGCGTCAATTAATAATTGCTCCTTAAATTTTCTCACTTTATATAAAACCTTAATAAAAGTGCAAACATATATTTTGTTACTTTTTTATATTTATGACCACAAATATGTCCATATATACATCCATATACGTATAAGATAATTTACATATAACCCTTTTCTGAAGTTCGCCTAAGCATTTTAGAAAATCCACAAAAATATACATATATCTACATATCGTCGTTTAGAGAGCAGTACCGTGTATTGACCAATTATCATATCCCGTGACATTTTTTGCCAAAAACGAGCTTTCCCCAAAAACATTCCTGGAGTAAAGATCAAATATTTTCCTTCAGGAACATATACCTACTCGTAGTACCATATATTTTACTTCCTTTTCCTTTTGAAGAGAGCCTAAAAAGGAGATAGAAACCAAAACTTTTAAGTTCCACAAAGTCCTAGAACATTTTAGAAAACTTACCAAAAATTTTGGAAAAAATGAAAAAAAAAAAACAAGTTAAGTTCTTATATTACGAGAACATTGCCTTCTTCAAGGTTTCTTTTATTTTTGAATTTCGCTTAATGCACAAATTTTATATTTGTTTAAAAAAATAGTTTTGTTTGTCAATACTCCAGGTATCTTCTTCATACACACCGAGAAGTAAGTTACGCGATAGCAATGAAATTTACTTTTGTAAAATAACGTCAAGAAGTGCCCCAGGCGTTACTTATTTGAGATAGGCGAAAAAACTATCTTCCAAATGCTAGCAGGGAATAGATTCAACTACTAAATTAAAAGTCTCTGGATCTGCAGGTTATTGTGATATATTCTCATTTAAGATATCATTCACTGAAAATAAGTTTACTAAAATTCTTGATGAATTCCCTTCTATTACCTGTGAACCAGATTACACTAAATCACTGCAACATCAAACAGTTCACAGGATTGAAACAAAAGGAATTTTACCTTTCTCAAAACCTAGACGTCTTGATCCAATTAAATTAAAAATAGCAAAAACAGAATTTGAATATTTAGTTAAAACCGGAATATGTAGACCTTCTAATTCTCACATTACTTCTCCTCTACATTTGGTTCCAAAAAAAGATCCAAATGATTGGAGACCTTGTGGAGACTATAGAAGACTAAATTTTATAACTATACCAGACCGTTATCCATTACCTCATATTCATGATTTAACAATTGACTTAAAGAATAAACACATATTTTCCAAAATTGATTTAGTCCGTGCTTATCACCAAATACCAATGGCCGAAGAAGACGGGTGCGTTCAGCTGGACCCCCCACTCAATGGATTTGGAAATTGATAGGCTAGGATTTATGTGCTTTTTATGTGCTAATTTCGTCCCCCAACAAAAAATTTTGTGCTCGAATTTTAAGGGTATTTTTTTAAAAATCAAAAGTGGGGGGTCCAGGTGAACGTTCACCTAGACCCCCCCCTCAATGGATCAAGATGGTAATAACATAAAATGAATTAGATATTTATGTGCTAATTTCGTCCCCCAACAAAAAATTTTGTGCTCGAATTTTAAGGGTATTTTTTAAAAAATCAAAAGTGGGGGGTCCAGGTGAACGTTCACCTAGACCCCCCCCTCAATGGATCAAGATGGTAATAACATAAAATGAATTAGATATTTATGTGCTAATTTCGTCCCACAAAAAATTTTTTTTTTTGCTTAAATTAAAAAAAAAAATTTCACTTGGGAAGTGGGAGATAGGTGAACAGTGTACAAAACCAACTATATAATCTATAGTTAATATAATATTGATGTACTAATTACCTACACCAATAAAAAAAAAGTTTTTTTTTTAAATAAAAGAGTATTTAGCATTTTTCTTATCTTAACTGCATGTTTGCTTGCTTGTATGTACATACATATGTATATATGTACATCCATATGTAGCCGGCTCCTTTTTGCATTGCATACTTTGCGGGGAAACGTGTGTACATACATGTGTATGTGTGTATGAGAGCTTTCATATGACATTAAAAGTGGGGGCTGAGATTATCAAAATTGTAATATTATATTATGGACACAATATTTATGTGCTAATTTCGTCCATGAGGAAATTTTATTTTTCCTACATTTTACATGAGTTTTCATATGACTTCAAAAGTGGGGGGTCTGGATGCAACTTCTACCCTATGTTATGTATCAAGATATTGATAGTATAATATGAATACAATATTTATGTGCTAATTTCGTCCATGAGGAAATTTTATTTTTCCTACATTTTACATGAGTTTTCATATGACTTCAAAAGTGGGGGGTCTGGATGCAACTTCTACCCTATGTTATGTATCAAGATATTGATAGTATAATATGAATACAATATTTATGTGCTAATTTCGTCCCCGAGGAAATTTTATTTTTCCAACATTTTATATGAGTTTTCATATGACTTCAAAAGTGGGGGGTCTGGATGCAACTTCTACCCTATGTTATGTATCAAGATATTGATAGTATAAAATGAACACAATATTTATGTGCTAATTTCGTCCCCGAGGAAATTTTATTTTTCCAACATTTTATATGACTTTTCATATGACTTCAAAAGTGGGGGGTCTGGATGCAACTTCTACCCTATGTTATGTATCAAGATATTGATAGTATAAAATGAACACAATATTTATGTGCTAATTTCTTCCCCAAAGAAAATTTTATTTTTCCAACGTTTTATATGAGTTTTCGTATGACTTCAAAAGTGGGGGGTCTGGATGCAACTTCTACCCTATGTTATGTATCAAGATATTGATAGTATAATATGAATACAATATTTATGTGCTAATTTCGTCCCCGAGGAAATTTTATTTTTCCAACGTTTTATATGAGTTTTCATATGACTTCAAAAGTGGGGGTCTGGATGCAACTTCTACCCTATGTTATGTATCAAGATATTGATAGTACAATATGAATACAATATTTATGTGCTAATTTCGTCCCCGAGGAAATTTTATTTTTCCAACGTTTTATATGAGTTTTCATATGACTTCAAAAGTGGGGGGTCTGGATGCAACTTCTACCCTATGTTATGTATCAAGATATTGATAGTACAATATTAATACAATATTTATGTGCTAATTTCGTCCCCGAGGAAATTTTATTTTTCCAACATTTTACATGAGTTTTCATATGACTTCAAAAGTGGGGGGTCTGGATGCAACTTCTACCCTATGTTATGTATCAAGATATTGATAGTACAATATTAATACAATATTTATGTGCTAATTTCGTCCCCGAGGAAATTTTATTTTTCCAACGTTTTATATGAGTTTTCATATGACTTCAAAAGTGGGGGGTCTGGATGCAACTTCTACCCTATGTTATGTATCAAGATATTGATAGTACAATATGAATACAATATTTATGTTCTAATTTCGTCCCCGAGGAAATTTTATTTTTCCAACCGTTTATATGAGTTTTCATATGACTTCAAAAGTGGGGGGTCTGGATGCAACTTCTACCCTATGTTATGTATCAAGATATTGATAGTACAATATTAATACAATATTTATGTGCTAATTTCGTCCCCGAGGAAATTTTATTTTTCCAACGTTTTATATGAGTTTTCATATGACTTCAAAAGTGGGGGTCTGGATGCAACTTCTACCCTATGTTATGTATCAAGATATTGATAGTAAGTATAATATGAACACAATATTTATGTGATAATTTCGTCCCCGAGGAAATTTTATTTTTCCAACATTTTACATAAGTTTTCATATGACTTTAAAAGTGGGGGGTCTGGATGCAGCTTCTACCCTATGTTATGTATCAAGATATTGATAGTATAATATGAACACAATATTTATGTGCTAATTTCGTCCCGCAACAAAAAATTTTGTGCTCGAATTTTAAGAGTATTTTTTAAAAAATTAAAAGTGGGGGTCCAGGTGAACGTTCACCTAGACCCCCCCTCAATGGATCAAGATGGTAATAACATAAAATGAACACAATATTTATGTGCTAATTTCGTCCGCGATAAAATTTTATTTTTCCAAGATTTTACATGAGTTTTCATATGACTTCAAAAGTGGGGGGTCTGGATGCAACTTCTACCCTATGTTATGTATCAAGATATTGATAGTATAATATGAATACAATATTTATGTGCTAATTTCGTCCCCGAGGAAATTTTATTTTTCCAACGTTTTATATGAGTTTTCATATGACTTCAAAAGTGGGGGGTCTGGATGCAACTTCTACCCTATGTTATGTATCAAGATATTGATAGTATAATATGAATACAATATTTATGTGCTAATTTCGTCCCCGAGGAAATTTTATTTTTCCAACGTTTTATATGAGTTTTCATATGACTTCAAAAGTGGGGGGTCTGGATGCAACTTCTACCCTATGTTATGTATCAAGATATTGATAGTACAATATTAATACAATATTTATGTGCTAATTTCGTCCCCGAGGAAATTTTATTTTTCCAACGTTTTATATGAGTTTTCATATGACTTCAAAAGTGGGGGGTCTGGATGCAACTTCTACCCTATGTTATGTATCAAGATATTGATAGTATAATATGAATACAATATTTATGTGCTAATTTCGTCCCCGAGGAAATTTTATTTTTCCAACGTTTTATATGAGTTTTCATATGACTTCAAAAGTGGGGGGTCTGGATGCAACTTCTACCCTATGTTATGTATCAAGATATTGATAGTACAATATTAATACAATATTTATGTGCTAATTTCGTCCCCGAGGAAATTTTATTTTTCCAACGTTTTATATGAGTTTTCATATGACTTCAAAAGTGGGGGTCTGGATGCAACTTCTACCCTATGTTATGTATCAAGATATTGATAGTACAATATGAATACAATATTTATGTGCTAATTTCGTCCCCGAGGAAATTTTATTTTTCCAACGTTTTATATGAGTTTTCATATGACTTCAAAAGTGGGGGGTCTGGATGCAACTTCTACCCTATGTTATGTATCAAGATATTGATAGTACAATATTAATACAATATTTATGTGCTAATTTCGTCCCCGAGGAAATTTTATTTTTCCAACATTTTACATGAGTTTTCATATGACTTCAAAAGTGGGGGGTCTGGATGCAACTTCTACCCTATGTTATGTATCAAGATATTGATAGTACAATATTAATACAATATTTATGTGCTAATTTCGTCCCCGAGGAAATTTTATTTTTCCAACGTTTTATATGAGTTTTCATATGACTTCAAAAGTGGGGGTCTGGATGCAACTTCTACCCTATGTTATGTATCAAGATATTGATAGTACAATATTAATACAATATTTATGTGCTAATTTCGTCCCCGAGGAAATTTTATTTTTCCAACGTTTTATATGAGTTTTCATATGACTTCAAAAGTGGGGGGTCTGGATGCAACTTCTACCCTATGTTATGTATCAAGATATTGGTAGTACAATATGAATACAATATTTATGTGCTAATTTCGTCCCCGAGGAAATTTTATTTTTCCAACGTTTTATATGAGTTTTCATATGACTTCAAAAGTGGGGGGTCTGGATGCAACTTCTACCCTATGTTATGTAACAAGATATTGATAGTACAATATTAATACAATATTTATGTGCTAATTTCGTCCCCGAGGAAATTTTATTTTTCCAACGTTTTATATGAGTTTTCATATGACTTCAAAAGTGGGGGTCTGGATGCAACTTCTACCCTATGTTATGTATCAAGATATTGATAGTATAAAATGAACACAATATTTATGTGCTAATTTCTTCCCCAAAGAAAATTTTATTTTTCCAACGTTTTATATGAGTTTTCGTATGACTTCAAAAGTGGGGGGTCTGGATGCAACTTCTACCCTATGTTATGTATCAAGATATTGATAGTATAATATGAATACAATATTTATGTGCTAATTTCGTCCCCGAGGAAATTTTATTTTTCCAACATTTTATATGAGTTTTCATATGACTTCAAAAGTGGGGGGTCTGGATGCAACTTCTACCCTATGTTATGTATCAAGATATTGATAGTATAATATGAATACAATATTTATGTGCTAATTTCGTCCCCGAGGAAATTTTATTTTTCCAACGTTTTATATGAGTTTTCATATGACTTCAAAAGTGGGGGGTCTGGATGCAACTTCTACCCTATGTTATGTATCAAGATATTGATAGTACAATATTAATACAATATTTATGTGCTAATTTCGTCCCCGAGGAAATTTTATTTTTCCAACGTTTTATATGAGTTTTCATATGACTTCAAAAGTGGGGGTCTGGATGCAACTTCTACCCTATGTTATGTATCAAGATATTGATAGTACAATATGAATACAATATTTATGTGCTAATTTCGTCCCCGAGGAAATTTTATTTTTCCAACGTTTTATATGAGTTTTCATATGACTTCAAAAGTGGGGGGTCTGGATGCAACTTCTACCCTATGTTATGTATCAAGATATTGATAGTACAATATTAATACAATATTTATGTGCTATTTTCGTCCCCGAGGAAATTTTATTTTTCCAACATTTTACATGAGTTTTCATATGACTTCAAAAGTGGGGGGTCTGGATGCAACTTCTACCCTATGTTATGTATCAAGATATTGATAGTACAATATTAATACAATATTTATGTGCTAATTTCGTCCCCGAGGAAATTTTATTTTTCCAACGTTTTATATGAGTTTTCATATGACTTCAAAAGTGGGGGTCTGGATGCAACTTCTACCCTATGTTATGTATCAAGATATTGATAGTACAATATGAATACAATATTTATGTGCTAATTTCGTCCCCGAGGAAATTTTATTTTTCCAACGTTTTATATGAGTTTTCATATGACTTCAAAAGTGGGGGGTCTGGATGCAACTTCTACCCTATGTTATGTATCAAGATATTGGTAGTACAATATGAATACAATATTTATGTGCTAATTTCGTCCCCGAGGAAATTTTATTTTTCCAACGTTTTATATGAGTTTTCATATGACTTCAAAAGTGGGGGGTCTGGATGCAACTTCTACCCTATGTTATGTATCAAGATATTGATAGTACAATATTAATACAATATTTATGTGCTAATTTCGTCCCCGAGGAAATTTTATTTTTCCAACGTTTTATATGAGTTTTCATATGACTTCAAAAGTGGGGGTCTGGATGCAACTTCTACCCTATGTTATGTATCAAGATATTGATAGTAAGTATAATATGAACACAATATTTATGTGATAATTTCGTCCCCGAGGAAATTTTATTTTTCCAACATTTTACATAAGTTTTCATATGACTTTAAAAGTGGGGGGTCTGGATGCAGCTTCTACCCTATGTTATGTATCAAGATATTGATAGTATAATATGAACACAATATTTATGTGCTAATTTCGTCCCGCAACAAAAAATTTTGTGCTCGAATTTTAAGAGTATTTTTTAAAAAATTAAAAGTGGGGGGTCCAGGTGAACGTTCACCTAGACCCCCCCTCAATGGATCAAGATGGTAATAACATAAAATGAACACAATATTTATGTGCTAATTTCGTCCGCGATAAAATTTTATTTTTCCAAGATTTTACATGAGTTTTCATATGACTTCAAAAGTGGGGGGTCTGGATGCAACTTCTACCCTATGTTATGTATCAAGATATTGATAGTATAATATGAATACAATATTTATGTGCTAATTTCGTCCCCGAGGAAATTTTATTTTTCCAACGTTTTATATGAGTTTTCATATGACTTCAAAAGTGGGGGGTCTGGATGCAACTTCTACCCTATGTTATGTATCAAGATATTGATAGTATAATATGAATACAATATTTATGTGCTAATTTCGTCCCCGAGGAAATTTTATTTTTCCAACGTTTTATATGAGTTTTCATATGACTTCAAAAGTGGGGGGTCTGGATGCAACTTCTACCCTATGTTATGTATCAAGATATTGATAGTACAATATTAATACAATATTTATGTGCTAATTTCGTCCCCGAGGAAATTTTATTTTTCCAACGTTTTATATGAGTTTTCATATGACTTCAAAAGTGGGGGGTCTGGATGCAACTTCTACCCTATGTTATGTATCAAGATATTGATAGTACAATATGAATACAATATTTATGTGCTAATTTCGTCCCCGAGGAAATTTTATTTTTCCCACGTTTTATATGAGTTTTCATATGACTTCAAAAGTGGGGGGTCTGGATGCAACTTCTACCCTATGTTATGTATCAAGATATTGATAGTACAATATGAATACAATATTTATGTGCTAATTTCGTCCCCGAGGAAATTTTATTTTTCCAACGTTTTATATGAGTTTTCATATGACTTCAAAAGTGGGGGGTCTGGATGCAACTTCTACCCTATGTTATGTATCAAGATATTGATAGTACAATAGTACGAAATTATCACATAAATATTGTGTTCATATTATACTTACTATCAATATCTTGATACATAACATAGGGTAGAAGTTGCATCCAGACCCCCACTTTTGAAGTCATATGAAAACTCATATAAAACGTTGGAAAAATAAAATTTCCTCGGGGACGAAATTAGCACATAAATATTGTATTAATATTGTACTATCAATATCTTGATACATAACATAGGGTAGAAGTTGCATCCAGACCCCCCACTTTTGAAGTCATATGAAAACTCATGTAAAATGTTGGAAAAATAAAATTTCCTCGGGGACGAAATTAGCACATAAATATTGTATTAATATTGTACTATCAATATCTTGATACATAACATAGGGTAGAAGTTGCATCCAGACCCCCCACTTTTGAAGTCATATGAAAACTCATATAAAACGTTGGAAAAATAAAATTTCCTCGGGGACGAAATTAGCACATAAATATTGTATTCATATTGTACTATCAATATCTTGATACATAACATAGGGTAGAAGTTGCATCCAGACCCCCACTTTTGAAGTCATATGAAAACTCATATAAAACGTTGGAAAAATAAAATTTCCTCGGGGACGAAATTAGCACATAAATATTGTATTAATATTGTACTATCAATATCTTGATACATAACATAGGGTAGAAGTTGCATCCAGACCCCCCACTTTTGAAGTCATATGAAAACTCATATAAAACGTTGGAAAAATAAAATTTCCTCGGGGACGAAATTAGCACATAAATATTGTATTCATATTATACTATCAATATCTTGATACATAACATAGGGTAGAAGTTGCATCCAGACCCCCCACTTTTGAAGTCATATGAAAACTCATATAAAACGTTGGAAAAATAAAATTTCCTCGGGGACGAAATTAGCACATAAATATTGTATTAATATTGTACTATCAATATCTTGATACATAACATAGGGTAGAAGTTGCATCCAGACCCCCCACTTTTGAAGTCATATGAAAACTCATATAAAACGTTGGAAAAATAAAATTTCCTCGGGGACGAAATTAGCACATAAATATTGTGTTCATTTTATACTATCAATATCTTGATACATAACATAGGGTAGAAGTTGCATCCAGACCCCCCACTTTTGAAGTCATATGAAAACTCATGTAAAATCTTGGAAAAATAAAATTTTATCGCGGACGAAATTAGCACATAAATATTGTGTTCATTTTATGTTATTACCATCTTGATCCATTGAGGGGGGGTCTAGGTGAACGTTCACCTGGACCCCCCACTTTTAATTTTTTAAAAAATACTCTTAAAATTCGAGCACAAAATTTTTTGTTGCGGGACGAAATTAGCACATAAATATTGTGTTCATATTATACTATCAATATCTTGATACATAACATAGGGTAGAAGCTGCATCCAGACCCCCCACTTTTAAAGTCATATGAAAACTTATGTAAAATGTTGGAAAAATAAAATTTCCTCGGGGACGAAATTATCACATAAATATTGTGTTCATATTATACTTACTATCAATATCTTGATACATAACATAGGGTAGAAGTTGCATCCAGACCCCCACTTTTGAAGTCATATGAAAACTCATATAAAACGTTGGAAAAATAAAATTTCCTCGGGGACGAAATTAGCACATAAATATTGTATTAATATTGTACTATCAATATCTTGATACATAACATAGGGTAGAAGTTGCATCCAGACCCCCCACTTTTGAAGTCATATGAAAACTCATATAAACGGTTGGAAAAATAAAATTTCCTCGGGGACGAAATTAGCACATAAATATTGTATTCATATTATACTATCAATATCTTGATACATAACATAGGGTAGAAGTTGCATCCAGACCCCCCACTTTTGAAGTCATATGAAAACTCATATAAAACGTTGGAAAAATAAAATTTCCTCGGGGACGAAATTAGCACATAAATATTGTATTAATATTGTACTATCAATATCTTGATACATAACATAGGGTAGAAGTTGCATCCAGACCCCCCACTTTTGAAGTCATATGAAAACTCATATAAAACGTTGGAAAAATAAAATTTCCTCGGGGACGAAATTAGCACATAAATATTGTATTCATATTATACTATCAATATCTTGATACATAACATAGGGTAGAAGTTGCATCCAGACCCCCCACTTTTGAAGTCATATGAAAACTCATATAAAACGTTGGAAAAATAAAATTTCCTCGGGGACGAAATTAGCACATAAATATTGTATTCATATTATACTATCAATATCTTGATACATAACATAGGGTAGAAGTTGCATCCAGACCCCCCACTTTTGAAGTCATATGAAAACTCATGTAAAATCTTGGAAAAATAAAATTTTATCGCGGACGAAATTAGCACATAAATATTGTGTTCATTTTATGTTATTACCATCTTGATCCATTGAGGGGGGGTCTAGGTGAACGTTCACCTGGACCCCCACTTTTAATTTTTTAAAAAATACTCTTAAAATTCGAGCACAAAATTTTTTGTTGCGGGACGAAATTAGCACATAAATATTGTGTTCATATTATACTATCAATATCTTGATACATAACATAGGGTAGAAGCTGCATCCAGACCCCCCACTTTTAAAGTCATATGAAAACTTATGTAAAATGTTGGAAAAATAAAATTTCCTCGGGGACGAAATTATCACATAAATATTGTGTTCATATTATACTTACTATCAATATCTTGATACATAACATAGGGTAGAAGCTGCATCCAGACCCCCCACTTTTAAAGTCATATGAAAACTTATGTAAAATGTTGGAAAAATAAAATTTCCTCGGGGACGAAATTATCACATAAATATTGTGTTCATATTATACTTACTATCAATATCTTGATACATAACATAGGGTAGAAGTTGCATCCAGACCCCCCACTTTTGAAGTCATATGAAAACTCATATAAACGGTTGGAAAAATAAAATTTCCTCGGGGACGAAATTAGAACATAAATATTGTATTCATATTGTACTATCAATATCTTGATACATAACATAGGGTAGAAGTTGCATCCAGACCCCCCACTTTTGAAGTCATATGAAAACTCATATAAAACGTTGGAAAAATAAAATTTCCTCGGGGACGAAATTAGCACATAAATATTGTATTAATATTGTACTATCAATATCTTGATACATAACATAGGGTAGAAGTTGCATCCAGACCCCCACTTTTGAAGTCATATGAAAACTCATATAAAACGTTGGAAAAATAAAATTTCCTCGGGGACGAAATTAGCACATAAATATTGTATTAATATTGTACTATCAATATCTTGATACATAACATAGGGTAGAAGTTGCATCCAGACCCCCCACTTTTGAAGTCATATGAAAACTCATGTAAAATGTTGGAAAAATAAAATTTCCTCGGGGACGAAATTAGCACATAAATATTGTATTAATATTGTACTATCAATATCTTGATACATAACATAGGGTAGAAGTTGCATCCAGACCCCCCACTTTTGAAGTCATATGAAAACTCATATAAAACGTTGGAAAAATAAAATTTCCTCGGGGACGAAATTAGCACATAAATATTGTATTCATATTGTACTATCAATATCTTGATACATAACATAGGGTAGAAGTTGCATCCAGACCCCCACTTTTGAAGTCATATGAAAACTCATATAAAACGTTGGAAAAATAAAATTTCCTCGGGGACGAAATTAGCACATAAATATTGTATTCATATTATACTATCAATATCTTGATACATAACATAGGGTAGAAGTTGCATCCAGACCCCCCACTTTTGAAGTCATACGAAAACTCATATAAAACGTTGGAAAAATAAAATTTTCTTTGGGGAAGAAATTAGCACATAAATATTGTGTTCATTTTATACTATCAATATCTTGATACATAACATAGGGTAGAAGTTGCATCCAGACCCCCCACTTTTGAAGTCATATGAAAAGTCATATAAAATGTTGGAAAAATAAAATTTCCTCGGGGACGAAATTAGCACATAAATATTGTGTTCATTTTATACTATCAATATCTTGATACATAACATAGGGTAGAAGTTGCATCCAGACCCCCCACTTTTGAAGTCATATGAAAACTCATATAAAATGTTGGAAAAATAAAATTTCCTCGGGGACGAAATTAGCACATAAATATTGTATTCATATTATACTATCAATATCTTGATACATAACATAGGGTAGAAGTTGCATCCAGACCCCCCACTTTTGAAGTCATATGAAAACTCATGTAAAATGTAGGAAAAATAAAATTTCCTCATGGACGAAATTAGCACATAAATATTGTGTCCATAATATAATATTACAATTTTGATAATCTCAGCCCCCACTTTTAATGTCATATGAAAGCTCTCATACACACATACACATGTATGTACACACGTTTCCCCGCAAAGTATGCAATGCAAAAAGGAGCCGGCTACATATGGATGTACATATATACATATGTATGTACATACAAGCAAGCAAACATGCAGTTAAGATAAGAAAAATGCTAAATACTCTTTTATTTAAAAAAAAAACTTTTTTTTTATTGGTGTAGGTAATTAGTACATCAATATTATATTAACTATAGATTATATAGTTGGTTTTGTACACTGTTCACCTATCTCCCACTTCCCAAGTGAAATTTTTTTTTTTAATTTAAGCAAAAAAAAAAATTTTTTGTGGGACGAAATTAGCACATAAATATCTAATTCATTTTATGTTATTACCATCTTGATCCATTGAGGGGGGGGTCTAGGTGAACGTTCACCTGGACCCCCCACTTTTGATTTTTTAAAAAATACCCTTAAAATTCGAGCACAAAATTTTTTGTTGGGGGACGAAATTAGCACATAAATATCTAATTCATTTTATGTTATTACCATCTTGATCCATTGAGGGGGGGGTCTAGGTGAACGTTCACCTGGACCCCCCACTTTTGATTTTTAAAAAAATACCCTTAAAATTCGAGCACAAAATTTTTTGTTGGGGGACGAAATTAGCACATAAAAAGCACATAAATCCTAGCCTATCAATTTTAAAATCCATTGAGTGGGGGGTCCAGCTGAACGGACCCGAAGAAGACATCTCGAATATATTGCACAATTCACAAGTGACATTCAATACATTTCTGGCAAAGATAATATAGTTGCTGATACTCTTTCACGAATTCCAGATATAAAGACAATTTCGTCTCAAGATATACATTTACAAACATTATATGAAGAACAACAAAAAGATAAAATTTTACATGAAATTATTTCTAACAAAAATTCTAAAAATAATTTAAAACAAATAAATATACCAGTCCTTAATCTTAACATTTGGTGTGACATTACTCAACAACCTTTTAGACCATTTGTTCCAAATTCAATGAGCAGAATTATTTTTGATAAAATTCATTCATTATCACATCCAAGTTTTCGAACAACTAGACGTTTAATTCAATCAAAATATTATTGGCCTAATATGCGTAAAGAAATTTACAATTGGACTTCAAATTGTATCAGTTGTCAAAAATCTAAAATTTCGAAACATACAAAACCTATTGTAGAAAAAATTAGTATACCTAATCTGCGATTTGAACATATACATATGGACCTTGTTGGTCCATTACCTATGTCAAGAGAAAATCGTTCCATTTTAACTATAATTGATAGAAATACACGCTGGCCAGAAGCTTATCCAATTAAAGATATTTCTGCTTCTACAATTGCAACAACTTTTGTTCAAAATTATATTCATCGTTTTGGCATTCCACTTAAAATAACTGTAGGTCAAGGATCTCAATTCACATCAAAATTATTCACTAAATTAACTAAATTGATAGGATCACATAAAATTCATACGTCTCCTTATCATCCTCAATCAAATGGAATGATTGAAAGGTTTCACAGAACTTTGAAAACTGCTATTACAGCTTCAGGAGATTCCGTACACTGGTCTGATATTCTTCCTTGGATTCTACTAGGACTTCGTACTTCTATTAAGGAAGATTTGAAATGCTGTCCTGCAGAATTAGTATATGGTCAAACTCTTAGATTACCAGGTGAATTAATTATTTCAAATAATAATAATAATACAATGAAAATGATAATTCACTTGAGATGATTACTAAATTAAGAGAATATTTTTCACATATCAGATCGAAAGTTTTACATCACAATAAAGAATATTCTTTTATTCCAAAAAATTTAAAATCTTGTGAATATGTCTTTCTTAAAGTTATTCACAAATCTAATTTACAACCACCTTATGAAGGACCATTCAAAGGTATATCTAAACATGAAAATGTGTTTAAAATTCAATATGGAAATAATATTAAAACAGTTTCCATAGATTTACTTAAACCTGCAAATATTATCCACGACTCTACACAAAATACTAATACACTTACACTTTCTAATAACAAAAAGAAAATAACATTCAATATTAATTAATATACTTTTTTATTGGAGGGGGAGTATATGTAGGAATTACTTGTTAAGTAATTACTTTCAATTATTTGTTAAATACTTTATCTTTTATTCTTTGAAATTTTGGAATATCAAAAAGTAAAATTTGTATTATTAAAAATTTTTCTATTTTCAACAAATTAACATTAAATGAATTTATAAATAAAATAAAAATATACAATACAGTATATGCCTGCTGTGGACACGAATGTGTTCCAGTATACGATTACATAATTCCATTTCGATAACTGAAACGCTCCAAATTTTATACCTAGACGGATACGTGAACCTGTAGAGTTGCTGAAATGTAGAGGAAGAAATTGAGTTTTGTTGCAGCGAAGCGGGACGTGATTTTACCAATACATATGTGCGTAGATACATGAAAAATATGTGCATAATACATATGTACAAGTTAAAAAGAAAGGTACCTAACCGCTAAGCGAAGTAAAATTAGTAACTGACTGCAGCTCGCGCTTAAAATTGAGATTTAAAAAAGTACGTAATAATAATTCACCACAAACGTCGTTGGCTTTTCATGACCTCAAGACGACGATCAACCACTTTTCGTTTCTGTCATCATCATCGCTGTAATTATGTACATACATACATACATACATACATACATATATAGGCTATGTACTTGAGTACTTATTCACTTAATGTGACAATGATGGCTGGCATCAGCCACTCTATTTTGGCATGAGACAAACCGATTAACCAACACCAACTTTAACCACCCATGTGTAATTGTATCTGCATATACATTAGACTGTCTCGAAAAAAATATGTATGTATGTATGTGCATCGATGGGGTACTTGCGACCCACATATCAGTTGCTACCACCCTAATGTACCTTTTTAGTGTCAGCATATTAAATAAAGCTCGCAATATTAATATTTTGCAAAAAAAGTATTACGAATAATTGTGTTGAACCATAAATAAAATACTTGATTTTAGTGCACTTATAGGCTGGACAGACGGCAGCGATAAACCACCGGATTATCGCAGAACTTAATTCGATTTAAATTTTACACTGACAGGCGGCGACATAAACCAGATTACCAACGCTCTGTCCATTCTTATACCAGCATTCGCTTATCCTGTTCCGTCGACACAGACCGCTTTTTACGAATTGACATCTAAAATATACGAAAGGCAATTCTGTCATATTTTTCTTTTTATATGTATGTACAAAACTATATTTAATAATTTCAAAATACGTACTTACATTGATAAGTTATTCCCTTATTACTTTTCGCACTTGAACTCCGATCTTTTGTTTACTTTTGGTTATTATTTTTCTTCACTTTCCATTCACAATAGAAATTTTTCGACAGAGTTGCCATTATAAAATGCTTTAGTCCGCTAAAATTTTGAATAATAGCTCAAGAGATAGTCCTGATTACCTGCAGTTAATTCTCAAGTTAACTCCGAATTAACTAGATAGTCCGGATTATCGCTGCCGTCTGTCAATGCTAGTAGGGTTCATATGTTATTGACTTATGAAAAATTTACTTTTCGACACAAAAATATTGATGTAAAAAATTACATTCATTACTGTAATTTTAATTATTAAGTATGTATATCAGAGATACAACCAACTACCGTTTTTATGGCTTCTTTTCGCAGCTTGTTTTAAAACAATTGTCACCAATGGTATAAGTATTTTATATGTATGTATGTACATTTGTATGTACTATATACATATATACATGCCTATGTATAAATGAGCGAAATAGCGTGTATTTAAGAAACGGTAAAAGTGAAAAGCGGTTTTCATTAACTTTCCGGTAGTTGAGTTTCCTTCCATTTCCTTTTGTTTCTACTAAGCACTCCATTCTTTAATTAAAAAAAAAAAAATGAAGACGATGCTTAAAATTGAGACAGTGCAATTATTAATGCATCCGCATCTGCTTACAAATATTCTAAATTGAAATTTTTTTTCGAAAGCCGCCTTAAATTCAAAGCTCTAACGCTTTAACGACCAGAAACATTTAGTTATTATTCCAGCAGAGTATATTTTTGTACATTTGCATTTTCAATGATATTTTTTATTTGTTTATAAAAACATTATTGATTATGTATGTCATAGAAATAGAATGAAAATAGAATGCGCAAATGCATTTTAATTATATTTATTGAACATTCAATTATGGCTGTCAGTGAATTGCATTGTAGTGGTCGTCTGGGGGAATATGGTTTAATGTTATTGAATTCACTACGGAGTGTTCTTGTTCTATGTGCCTACAGTCCCTGCCAACACTCTGTTGCCACTTGTTACTTACATTTGTTATAAGATAAAATGAAAGAAAGCTTTGTGCGACAAGCAAAAAGAGGGTGAATAGAAGGAAAGAAATGCGTCATAGAAAATCGATAAATCGGTTGATTGCTCAAACAATGCAAATTCAATTTTCTCATGCTATTATGTAAATATATTTGTATGTGTGTATGTATATGCACTACGGCGACCATTCAACACGATTTTTCCCCTTTTTCATTTCTTCAACTTCTCTAATTCTAATTTGTGCCAAACTCTTGCATTTGCGCTGTTTCCTTCGTTGTCACCAAAAGCGAATGCAATTAAGCGTTGCGAATTCGCCAGCGATTTTTAGCATTGTCCAGAAGGTCATGAAACTGGCGCCCAAAAAGAGACTAACTGCGCCGCCAAAGGAGACAACCAATTGATCGGAACTAAAGACGACACGACGCCGTATACCCCGATAGGGCAGACTGAGTTCGAGCACGACGATGCGCTCGAATTTTTGACTAAGAACGCCCTCCTCCTTTGTGAGAAATATGCGTGAAGTGTGAAAATAGGTATGTTTGAAAAAAATTATTAATAAAAAACCACAAATTACTAATAAACAAACCTGCATTGGTGGCGATAGGCTTTGCGCCAATTGCACATAAAACATGTACTCGCAAAGCTGTACACATGCCGTGCAATTTGTCTGCGTCGTCCAATTGCTGCGCTGCAAACACAGCAGCTGATCGATGTTGCAAACGGGCAGTGCCGGTGCGACCGTGTAAAAGTGGGGCTTACATTTGCACAGCTCCAATGCCTTGCGTATGCGCAGATCCACGCAACATAGCGCCGTGGTATAGGTCTGAAAAGCCATAAAGAAAAAGATGAATAACACTAAAAAAGCATAGCGATCTCGATTTCGATTGCGAATGGTGGTTGGATTGGATAACCTTGAAATATACGAGATTACTTTCATCGGGATAGCGGCATTTACGGTATTTCACTGGCAAGTTGCGCACCTCATCTTCAGCGCTGAAAGTGCTTATTTCCAAATCGACCGTTAGCACACGACCCGGCGTCGCTGTCAGATAGACATTGGTTATGTGGCCGGGCGATACAACGTCGAACGGATTATGCAAGTACTAACAACAACGATAAAATGAAATAAAATTACAACTCTATGTGTAGTACACCACATTAAGCTCAATTCAAATGTAATTACCACAAAAACGCCCGCATTATCTGGATATTCTGGATAGAGTTTTGTAATGCAAATACTCATAAAGAGACAATACTGCACGGGACTGACGCCGAGCGTTTTGCTGTTGGAAATGTCAACAAATTAAGCGTAATAGAAAATTTTTGTTGAAACTTACATTTCCCCACTCGGATTGGTATATCTGTTGAGTTGTGATGTGGTGCGGCACAGACCGATTTCTGTCATTGCGGGCGCAAAAATATTGTTTTTCGATTTAGACAACAGACCGCCCTCCGCTTGTTTGTTTTCCTTGGGCTGTTGCAGCTGTAATGATGTATAATTTTATGGACAAAGCATGGACCAAATACATAAATGTGCTTCGGCCGTGCGAATTTGTCTAACCTTTACCAGCGTGTCCACATAATCAATATTCCAAAGCGTCGAGTCGTTTTCATACGGCAGCAGCGTGTCCAAGGTGTCAAAGTGCAGAACGTTCAACACTTGCAGAAAGTTTGAATAATAATCATAACGCGAATCCTTTCTTGTGAGCTGCCAGTTGCTGAATGTGAAAAATAATGGATTTAGTTTTATACATATATGTATGAGTGAAACTCACGGGAGACGCTGTAATTCTACAGATTCCTATAAAATTATGAAGTTCTTTCTGAAAAATCCTAACAGGCAGGTAGCAAACTTCGTCCTCAAGCAGAGAAAGAGGGAGCTTCGGGCCCGGCCCTTGAGGAGTTGCTTTCAGGACACAATCCATGTGGAGAGCACATGAACACCATAGGCATCATCGAGAGCGCATCCTGTCTGGACAAGAACGACGACGGCACAGAGCATTTTCACTGCACCTGTCCGGCTTTCGGTAGACTAAAAATGCGCATTATCTACCATTCGACAAACTTCTCAGATTTATAAAAGATTCTGGGAAGTTTACAGAGGAATTCTGATTCCACGATCCCACCTGGATGTAGAGGACATTCTGATCCTTTCGAAAGGCCTTAAGTACAATTGGCAAATGTTTTGACTCAGGAAAACTAGTATTTTTAAGGTCGTTATAGGGTTAAAATGTTGTACAAAAATATTCGCCATAAAATTTCATTAGGGGTCTCCTCAGAAAATATATTTGTAAAATGAACCTAATAGACCACAGGAAACAAAAAAACGTAGGTATATTCCTCCAAATGTTGAATGTGTTTTATTTGGGGTTCTACTGAAGCTATCGAAACACTTATTTTGCAAAAGATTAATAACTTTTCACTACGTTTAACATGCGGGCATAAAAAAGGTACATTAAGGTCGTACAAACTAAGTACTGGGTGGTAGTGACTCTTTTGGTTCACATAGGGTTAATAGTATTAACTTAATACTATTATATGTATATTAGAAACCTCCCCCTCAAGCGAAAGACATTGGAGTATTAAATTTTAAAAGCGGACAATAAATACCGAAGATATGAAAAAAAAATATTTTAGCGACATCTAGCGGTGTCCAAAGAAATGAAAAAAAAAAATTTGCGAAAATGTTATTCAAAAGGACATCATATGGGGGGCGTATGGTGAACTTTTTTTTTGGTCCCTATAAGGCCAGCCGGCCTAATGTTCATACATACATACATACGCAGAGTTGTAAGAATTCTTCTTAGCAATCAATGATTTATATACCGTTTTACAATTAAAATGATTTACAATCAGAGCTGATTGCAATATTACTTTATTACTTTATCTGATTTCAACGCAATTTTTAGTGCAATTTTTACAGCTCTGTATGTTGGTATGTGTGTTTGCAATTATTTACTTCTCGATTATCTCCACTTCCGCCAAATCATTGCGATAATCACTACACACGGTTATGCCCGGATAGAGAAAGTCCCGTTTATCCCATGTCAATTCGGCAGCAAACACAATTGGATTTTCGCGAAAACGTTTCATTTGATCCGAACAAATGTAAATTGAGTAATACGTGGCCGATATAACCATGGCCAACCAAAATAGCCGTTCCGTCCAGTGCAAGTCCTTGCGTATCAAATATGGCAAGCCATGAATGCCGGCTTCGGTGAAGTTGCGCTTCACAAAAGTGCCACAATTCATTTTCTCGGTTTTTATTTAACTAAATTTTTTTTTTTAAATTATTCTTTTTGTAGGATGCGCTGTTGGAACGCAAATTGTTGTTTCTCCTTGCTCTTGCTTGCTAATACTTAAATACGTGACTACTTTATTTTGTAGTTTTATGTTGTGGGTGTTGCATGTTCAGTTGGAGAATTAAAAGGCATTTGTACAAAAGAAATCCATCATCTATGTAGTTCGGTTGTACTTAATTGCTGATGAGCGCTTAGGTACATGTGTTTAGTTAGAATTAATTGGCATTCAAATTGCATTTCGCTGTTTATGAAAATTTTTTTGTCATGCCACATATTTAAAAAAAATTTTTTTTGTTTGGTAACACGACATTTTTATATTAAACAAAATTTCATCTGAGTTCAATCGTCTGCTTCTATTTGACTCCAATAAAGTCGAATTCCGTATTCATCGAACCTAAGACTCCGAACCTGTCCCACTGCCATGCATCTGATTTGTAAAATCTTCAACACAATTTTTAAACAGTTGTGCTGAATGCTGCCGCGTTTGTTGTTGACTCGCCTTTCTGTGTGCCTAATTGCCTACTCCACTTGTTTGCTACATTTTTAGCACAAGGTTGAATCATTTTTGCTCCCATTTTTTCCTATGCGTTCTTACATACATACATTCACATTGTGTGGGTGGATTGTATGCATGAATGAATGACATGCATAAAGACCAAGCATTTTATTTTTTTATGTACGTCTCAGTGTGAATACCGTTTTCTCTGGCACACAGTGGAGCGTTCAAACCGAGGCAGGCTTTTTAGAAATACAATTAAATGATGGAGGCGGTGACAGTTGGAAGTTAATAAAAACATCTTTTGTCAAATGCATACAAGAACAAAGGAGAAAAAATGTAATGGAAAAAAATAACAGTGAGTGAATTAATTCATAACAAGTTCAATCTGAATTATTCGTATATTAATAATGCCTGCATTTTAAATGTAAAATGATTGAAAATGACTCGATTCGTAGAACAAATGTACACACACATACTGAACAATCAATAAATATCTATATATGTATATAAATATGAAAGTTTGTTTGTTCCTTATGGACGCCGAAACTACCCGTCCGATCACATTCAAATTTTGATACTATGATCACCTGGTATTAGATTAAAATTTTGACCACATTTAATTCTGGTATCTCAACTCCTTCCCGAGATAAGTATAGGCCAAAATATGGACCCAAATGTCTCCGAAATATTTTTGATCAATATTGGTATCAAATTAAAGGTATCAATCAGAGCTTCAATAGAGAGTTCATTCCATTCCAGTCGATTCTCAAGATAGAGACCAAAACATGAATCCGGATGACCCAAAATATTTTTGCGTAATATTGGCATCAAATTAAAGGTGCTGCTCAGGGTTTCCATATATATTTAACGCTATACGGATATCTCAATCGCTAGCCGAGATTGAAGACCAAACATGAACCGGAATGGCTCGAAGCATTTTTGAGTAATATTTGTATCAAAATATAGTAGTAATCATGATATACACCGAGATGTGGACCCAGATGGCCATGGAATTTTGTTGATAAGGAATGGGAGAGGGGGAGAAAGAGAGAGTAGTATATGGGGAGGAAGAGATAGAGGGAACGGGAAATGCAGAGTGGTAGGGAGGCCGATAGGGAAGGGAGTGGCATAGTGTTATTTGTCGCAGCGAAGTGGGTCTGGTATTTGCTAGTATGTACATAAATAGAGCGCTGAGGCAAAAGTCCGGTTCTTTCAATCCAACATTTAATATTTCTATGCAAAATATAATTTAAAAAAATATTCATTTACTCATGTCTTAAAAATATATATGCAAAAATACCTTTATGCAAATGCATATATACATAGTTATACTTAGTAAAGAATTGAGTGATTTAACACTTTGCAGTAAAAAAAAGATAAACAAAAAATACTGCGTTCATTTTTATGGAATTACCTCATCCTTTTCTTGTGTGTATCTGACTTATAAATGCCTATATACACAGCTGCATACATACTTACTAAGTATTTGTATGTTTATATAAGAAGCTAGTTTTCGCGTACAACCTGCTGCATTACGTCACTACAAGATGCATGAAAAAAAAAAAGAAATTTTAATTAGCAGTTAATCGATTGGCAATTAAATTGTTTAGTTTTTTTTTCTTTCGTCATACGTACCCGGCAGGCGGTATTAATAAGCTTTTGCATGATCGATTAATTTTAAAATGACAAATATGTAGGTACATTGTTGTGCATACATACTTAGTATTAAATGACAAGGGATCTATATTATTATAATAAGGTACAAATTTAAACCCATTTAAAAGGTACTTTTCTGATAAAGCCTTGTTTCAATTTTCAATAAAATTGGTTGGAAAATGAGTCTACTACAATCGCCATTGGAAAATTGCCATAGGATTGTTGTTGCAAGCTTTTCCACACCACTGCATGCAGCACGAGCATGTTGATGAATATCATGAGGCATGAGTTTGGCAATTGTAAAATTGTTTGACTGCAGGTTTAGAATTATGTATTTAGCTTTTTTGCAGCTCTTGAAAATTTAAACTATGAGATGTTGATTTCTGTGGATTTGTATACTTTGTAAGTATGTGAAGGTAACGTTGTCTGTGTAAATTGCTTTGTATGAAATTGTCATTTAAGTAATGTGTCTAAGTGTTAATGATGATGGCGACTAAGTATTCCAAGTAATTATATACCGGTGAAATAGAAAGATCTCGAAACATTCGTAAATGACATGTGTACGTACATACATAAGTGAGGGGGGAACTGTTGATTGTTGCGCCGTGGAAAGCGTAAAATTATCGCACATTATGATCCATTATTACATACATATCTACGTACATACATATGCGCTTATGTATATTATGTACTTAAGTACTTGAAGCAACGTCATTATTTGCTGCAAACAAAAAGAAAGCGGCATAAATACTTTTGAAAGGAAGTAAGCAACACAACAACTACAAAAACATACGGAGCAAAGCAAGACAGTCGAAGAGGCTTGACCTTAGAGTGCGATAATTTACCAGAGAGAGTTATTTCTTTATATCTGCCGATGTCTGTCGGAAAATCTCAACTTGAAAGATGACAGCGAAAGCAACCGATATTTGGTATCAAAAAAGTATAAATAGTACATATTCTTTCAAACAGTTCTAAGAGTAATATGTATATTCCAGAATGCATTGCCTACTTTTACGCATTACTCGCAATCGTTGAAGTAATGAATTAGAGAAGGGTGAAGATAATGTTTTGTTTCATTTAATTTTTACTGCCATTTGTTGGCTAGTTCTACGTTGATACACACATACACACACACACACATATGTGCACAAATATGAAATCAACAGCAACAACAATAACGACAATCTGAGATTAATAATTGAAATGAATTCATCAGCAGCCATATTAATTACTTTGCTTTATTGTTTAAATTGTTTTGCTTGTCGTTGTTGCTGACGCTAAAATTACTGACTGACTGGCTGAAAGCGTTTTCAGTGTTGCTGTTGCTGCCCGCACGCGCTGCTGACCGGTGCCGATGTCACTGGTGCATTGTCTGCCGTCAGTGCATAATACATACATAGTATGTACAGTGAAACCTCCCTTGGGCGGACACTCACCGTCGGGCAAATTTTGTCCGCCCAAGAGAGGTGTCCGCTTAAGGGAGTGGGTTCCTGTTTTAGAATTTTTTTGGATTTTAAAGGATTTATTTATTCATATTTCACTAAAAAAAAACAAGGATTCTTATGTCTTCAAAATTTCACTTAAATACATAAATATGTTCATATACATACATATGTACATAAGTATGTATGTATGTATATACATAAAGTATTAACATACATATTAAATTACAATTGGTAAGTTGCTGAGAACTAGAAATGTTGGGATATCTTTTATATTATTTAAAAAATTGTGAAATTGTCGGTTGACGAGGGGTTTTTTGCTTATTTAAAATAAAATTGTTTTGCAGATGGCTTTCAAATTTCTGCAACAATTCAAATGCAATAAGGTCTTCCGTGCAAAATCTTTTCAAATTTGAAACTGTAGTCAAAGCCATTTCGTTCGAGGAGATTGCATTACCTACTTTCAGCGGTAGTTATTATTGGTACTATCATCTTCAATGGTTTCAGTCATGCGGACATTTATTTTAGTTGGTGATTCCCCTTCCATGGTAGCGCTTTTTACCTAACGAACATTCAGCGAGCTTTTTTTATATTGCTATACATACTAATATTTTGTCCGCATAAGAGTAGTTCGTGTCCGCCTAACAGAGGTTTTTATGTGATTTGTTATGAAAAAAAAAATCAAAAGTGTCCGTTGACGAGAGGTTCGTGTCCGCTTAATAGAGGTTTTTAGTTCATTTCAATAGTAAATAACTGTCCGCGTCCGGCCAAGAGAGTGTCCGCCTAAGAGAGGGCAATTTGTTCTAAAAATTGGACCTAAACCTTGGTGCATGAAAAAATGTCCGCTCAAGGGAGGTGTCCGCCTATGAGAGGTGTCCGTTAGGGGAGGTTTCTCTGTATTTTCATGTCATGAATATTTACTATAATAATGTCATAACTCAAAAACTCATTTTAACCATTTTGCACATACATGCATACATATGTATCTATGTACATATATCTTGTAAAAATTTCATGCTGATGCGCTGCAACTTTTAACGCTTAGCCATGTCATGTTTTTCGCTGCTACTCTGATTGGCGTGTCCGCCAAACGTCGCAAACACACCAGTTTCGCTGGACATGCATTCAACGTTGGCACATCTCCATCAGCCCAAGCCCACTCGCATAGTAGATATTTATGTGTGCATACAAGCGCTGACGAGTTCGCATTTTATACGAATCACAGCAACAACAATTAAATTTAATGGATATTAAATTGCGGCAACAAGCTCAAACACCGCAAGTAGGCAGTTGAGTTTTGTGCGAAAACGCTTGAGTGAATTGTTTGTAACGGGATATTAAAAAATATGCATCTACAATGTACATATATTTCTATATACATACATAGTATTACATACTAGACATATACGCCGACAGGGATTCCGGCGGCGGCGGCGCTATTCCAAAAACATTTCGGCGGCGGCGGCGACGCCGGCGTGCTTTTTCGCGCCGGCGCGCCTGCCCCAAATCTACAAATCACAATCCTTATTCAAATATTAATTTTATTTAGTTACCTTAATAGCGCTGGCTGAATGGAATAATAAACTAATTTCCATATTAAATTGTTGAAACTTTTTTATTAACAGCAAAAAAAAATTGTTACATAAACTAAAATATAAAATAAAGAAAATAAATATTAAAGAATATACACAAATCCATATCGACGGCTGAGAATAAGATCGCCCTATTTCAAAAATTGTTTCAAAAACGCCCTATTTCAGAGAAATATATGTGGAATTTTCTCTGAAATAGGGCGTTTTTGAAGCAAAATCTGAAATAGGACGTTATTGAAACAATTTTTCAAATAGGGCGTTCTTGAAGCAAAATCTGAAATAGGACGTTATTGAAACAATTTTTCAAATAGGGCGTTTTTGAAACAATATTTGAAATAGGGCGATCTTATTCTCAGCCGTCGATATGTAAGGGTAAATTTAAATTCATTTGCTTATTTTGTATGATAATAAACATGCATACATATATTTACATATGTACATATTTATATATACATATATAAGGCACTTTAAAATAAATATATGTATATACAGTGTTGGAAATAATAATAGGGACAAAATTTTTGCAATTCTCCATTTATTTCATTTTAAGACCAAATAATAATTACCATATATTGATGCTTACACGGAGAGGACATGCTTCAATGACTCTGGGGTGGTTTTTGTATAATAATTTAATTTTTATGAATAAAAATAATGAAATGTATAATTTAAGTTGGAAATAATAATAGGGACAAACTTTAAATTCGATTGTTTTTTCAAATAAACTACAATATTACTGCTACAGCTAGATTTAAACTAATGTTTAGTTGAAGCTCCTTTATTTTTTATAACTTCCTTACTTCTTCGTGGCATAGGGTTGACCAAATCAGCCCAATTTGCAACTGGTATTAAGTACCAAGCTTCTTTAATTTTTTTTCCATAACTCTTGCTTATTTTTCCATTTTTGATCCCCCATCGTCTTCTTTAATATTCCCTATAGGGGTGAGGTTCGACAACTGTGAGGGCTACTCAAAAACAGCAACTTTCTTACTATGAGTTTTCGATTCTGGAGGCATGTTTGGGATCATTTTCGGCATCTAATGATAGCAAGGAGGGTTGAAATGGTGCAGTTTTGAGTAGAAAAATTAGCAATAGACCTCGATAAGTAGGACTAAATGGAAGAGATCCCAGAAAAGTTCCGTATCTGAGAAAAAATTATGTAAGCCAACGAACTGAAATTTTCCAGTAGCTTAAATTCTTTAGGACTGAGGCTAGTAAAGTAGGGAACAGCCAAAGTTTTTGTTAATAACTTTTAACCGGCAAAAAACAAAACATTTCCACATTCAGCTTCGTGTTCCTGACGTCAAAACACGTCGATTGGTTCCTTTTTTTTAATTTTGAACAACTTTAGCAGTTAGCAAAACTAGGAAAATATGTACACATCTCGCTCCATACGGGTATGGCGCGCCAGCGCACGCCGCGGCGCCGATACGCCGATTTCACGGATTATGGCGGCGGCGGCCGATTATGAAGGTAATCGACGCGGCGGCGGCGGCGTATATCTCTATTACATACATACCTATCTTCACATAAGATATTTTTATGACTGCAATCCCAATGAAATGCAATGAGCTTAAATTATTTCATTATACCCAGTTGTGAATAAACGAAGAAGAGGCGCGCCCACTTTAACACAACACTATTGTAGCAACAAAGCTTCGCTTAGACACACACGCACCCACTTACTGTATACAGAAGACTGTTTCATTTGCGTCCAGTTTTAGTTTTTTTTAATTTTATTTTTATATTTTTCTTTTTAAAGCTTTTTCTTCCACAACTGTCTACAAGCGCAATTAAGTTCATTTAAATAATTGTCACCGCTGCTCTACGCACAATTTGCTCCAGCAGCCACAGATAGCGCACCAAGTTGCTTTTGCCACAAACCAAAAGACAATCGTTCCACCTCCGCGCCTACGTCGCTCCGTACCTACATGAACATTCCTGTTTTCCATTCGATTCCTTAACCACTTTCAATTGAATTGAATTGAATTGAATAAGAGCTTTCAATGTCACTTATGTATGTCACATTTCTTCTTTACTTACTTAATTCATTTATTTTTTGCGTTTCACTGCTCGTCAGCTGATTTTCATGATGCAATAAGCACCAACGAATGTCCATATATCTAAATATCTTTTTTTATGTACATACATACATACATATATGAAACGTACTAAAAATAGATAAAATGGAAGTCTCTTTGCTCAATCAAATGAAATGTCCAGCCCAATTCGGCCTATCAAGCCGTTCTCTTTGTGTTGTTGCTGTTGCATGTAATACTTAAACCGGCCCCAAATTATGATGTGTGTGAAAAAAAAAACAATTCGCAAAATGATGTGTTGTTTCGAATGCAGCACGTTAATTGAAAAATCACTAAAGTGAATAATATTTACATATGCATAGGTACATACTTACATACATATGTACATACATGCTGGCAGCATGGGTTCATAAAGCAACGACCTGCTTTTTTAATGTAAAATTTCCGTTCTCCTTTCATTTTTCCAATTAATGGAGATGTACAGCATTTGATATGTTTTAAATCAGTGACATTTAAGGTGTCATAAAAAGCTTTTTTTGCAAGAATTGCGAAGCTGAGAATTCAAAACTTATGGAGAGTTTTCATTAGAGCGGTGTTAAAGTAATATGTACATGAAAATCCCAGGGACCGGGAGTTTTATTCCTTTTATAATAAAACACCAAGGAAAAAATTTATATTTGGAGGAATATTTTATTTGGACAAAAATAATCAACTTGGAGTTTTTTTTTTTAAAGACAGCGATAAAATAAAACCATGCCAAGGTTGCCACTCAAACCAAGGTTGCCACCTATTTTTTTAATTTTTTCCAATTTAGTATAAGTGGCACCATTCAAAAGCTTACTGAATTACCTTTCATCTGATACCAAATTTATGCAATTCGGTTAAGGGATTCGCTAGTTATTTGCCCTGGAGTTTTATTTTGGAGTTAAAAAATAAAACTCCAGGTTTTAGTTTTATCGATGGAGCTAAAAAATAAAACACAAAATTTGTATTTTATCGCTGCCGTTAAAAAATAAAACGCCATATTTTTATTGTATTTTGATTTTTTTTAAATCAGTAAAATTAATAGAGCTCAGGTTATTGATCCTGGAGGTCCTGGGATGAAAGTAAAGTTAATAATTTTTCCCAAGGACACAATCTAGCCCTGGAGTTTTATAGCATCGAAAAAAATAATTTTTATTTTCGGTCCCTGGAAAATCCTTTACAGCGGCTTCATGGACAAAGACCAAAGGTGGTATGTACGAGGGTTGTTTGATAAGTCCTTGGCATTTTGAACTTGGCGGCCATTAATTTTGTGTTCAACACTGCCCACGGCAACTTCTATCTCTTAAAAGACTACTGTACAAATTTGAGCAATCTGCGCAATTTAGTGTGTGTTTCAGAGGTATTGGTTGCCGAAAGCCTGGTGTGTTTTAACAAAAATGGAAAAAAAAGTAAATTTCGTGCGTTGATTAAGCATTATTTTTTTCGTAAAAAATACATTAAGGAAACAGAGGAAATGTTTATTTTTGACAAATACTACAAACTGAGTGAATACATCACAGCTTACATGAATATTTGGACATGAAAAGGCTATCAGCGTGATGCTGCTTACACTCGATAATAAGCGTAATCTTGTGATAAATTCAGAGGAGTATTTGACGCAATACGAAAAAATTTTTGTGCCGCTTTTTCACCATAGATGGAATTTGGTTCTATCACACCACACCAGAAACCAAGGAGCAATCAAAACAGTGGGTTTCTCCGGCTTACGTGCACCAAACAAGGCCAAAGGTTGTTCTGTCGGCCAACAAGTCTATGGCCGCAGTTATTTGGGATGCACGAGGATCTATTCACATCGATTATCTTGAAAAGGGTAGAACAATTGCTGACGAATATTACTCACGAGGTTTTGAACAGATTCGATCATAATTTGAAGCAAAAACAGCAGCATTTGGCAAGAAACAAAATTCTGTTTCATCAAGACAATGCACGACCGCCCACGTGTGTAGTCACCATGGCAAAATTTCATAAATTGAGTTACGAATGTCACCCACCATATTCTCCAGATTTGGCCCCTCCGATTGATTCCAAAAAATATAGAAAAAATTGAAAAAGGATGAACTTATCATATCGAGCTAAAAGAAGATTATCGATGCCTTACTTTCTCAACCTCGTATCTTAAATAAGGAAACTTTTCAGGAAACAAAAAAAACTGTTTATTTTTTTACCGTCGTTTTTTATGTAAAAATTTTAATGCAATTACAGTGAAACCTCCCTTGGGCGGACACTCACCGTCGGGCAAATTTTGTCCGCCCAAGAGAGGTGTCCGCCTAAGGGAGTGGGTTGCTATTTTAGAAATTTTTTGAATTTTAAAGGATTTATTTATTCATATATCACTGAAAAAAAAAAACAAGGATTCTTATGTCTTCAAAATTTCACTACATAAAAACCATATACATATTTATGTATGTACATATGTATACATATACATAAAGTATTAACATACATATTACATATCAATTAGTAAGTTGCTGAGAACTAGAAATGTTGGGATATCTTTGAAATTATTTAAAAAATTGCGAAGTTGTCGATTGACGAGGGGTTTTTTGCTTATTTAAAATAAAATTGTTTTGCAAATGGCTTTCAAATTTCTGCAACAATTCAAATGCAATAAGGTCTTCCGTGCAAAATCTTTTCAAATTTGAAAATGCAGTCAAAGCCATTTCGTTCGAGGAGATTGCATTACCTACTTTCAGCGGTAGTTAGTATTAGTACTATCATATTCAATGGTTTCGACGTTTTCGTCAGTTAGAACATCTAACTGGAAATCCGTGAATGTTGTTATATGTTCCAAGTCATGCGGACATTTATTTTAGTTGGTGATTCCCCTTTCATCATAGCGCTTTTTACCTAACGAGCATTCCGCGAACTTTTTTTATATTGCTATACATACTTATATTTTGTCCGCATAAGAGGAGTTCGTGTCCGCCTAACAGAGGTCTTTATGTGATTCGTTATGAAAAAAAATCAAAGTGTCCGTTGACGAGAGGTTCGTGTCCGCTTAATAGAAGTTTTTAGTTAAATTCAATAGTAAATAACTGTCCGCGTCCGGCCAAGAGAGTGTCCGCCTAAGAGAGGGCAATTTGTTCTAAAAATTGAACCTAAACCTTGGTGCATGAAAAATTGTCCGCTCAAGGGAGGTGTCCGCCTATGAGAGGTGTCCGTTAGGAGAGGTTTCTCTGTATTAAGACATGAATTATAACTATGTGCACAATTAAAAATTATATACTTATCTACGTTCGTTTACGCATAAAACGAATTTTTTAAGATACGAGTTTGCTGCATTAACGATAATTTCATTTTTGAAACTTGATTTATAAGTTACTCGTTTGCTGCACTTTTTGCAAACAACGAAGATACTTCAAAACTATTAAATAAAAACAATATTTTGCTTAAATTCAATGTTTTATTTGCTAGAGGATATTATAAAAAAAAACAAGTAAGGAAGCCTAAGTTCGAGTGGAATCGAGCATTAGATACTCAGCTGTATGCTTTCATTGTTTGTTTGCGTTTGAGGGAAATACGATGTGATTTATATAAAGCGAGTACTGCATAAAATAGGCGTAGCCATGCCCATTTTCAAAGTTTTTATCAGTCATCCAACTAAGCATATGAATATTATTCTTTGTGCAAAATTTCATTCCTTTATGACTTCTAGTTACAAAGATATCACGTTACAAATTCCTAAAGGGTTTTCCAGAAATATCTTTGTTGAAAAGTAGGCGTGGTCATAAACCGATTTCGCTAAATTTTTGAGCATGTATTACCACAAGTTATACAAGTGTACAAACTGATTTTCGTTATAACATCTCAATTATTTTTAGGGTTATTGGCTCAGAAATCTCGTATATTCCTGCTTCTAAAAGTAGGCGGTGCCATGCCCATTTTCCAAAATTTTTGTGTTTTTTATTTTATGTCCATAGTTGGACTCCTTCCATAAAATTTCAATGATATATCTTTATATTTGACAGAGATATCGCTTAAAATGTTTCTATTAGGTCACTTTATAATACACATATGTATATAAAAGTGGGCGTGGCCGTCAACCGATTTTTGCAATTTTTCGTCCAAACATTTGCCTAAGTAAACCACGCATACCAAATTTCATCGATATATCTGCTACGGTTTCCGAGTTAGGGCTTGTAAAAGTTTTACAGTAAAACTTTCAATAGTTGCCATTTAATAAGTGGGCGTGTCACCGCCCATTTTCCGAAATTTCATCAAATTTTTTCATAAGGGCCAGAGCTCAATACGTGCGTAAAATTGTATCACTCTAGCTATATTAGTGGCTGAGATACCAAATTTCCGACTTTTTCTATATAGGAAAAGTGGGCGTGGTCATGGTCCAATTTCGCCCATTTTCAATACCAACCGTCCCAGTCTCGATACCAACTTGCATTCCAAATTTCATCAAAATATCTCAATTTTTGCGCAAGTTAGTGTTTACAGACGAACGGACGGGGGATGACAAAACGATTAATACGCCTTTAAATATACATGTATATTAAGATAAGAGTTTGACGCAATTATGAAAAAAGCATTGATTGAGATACCAATTTGTTGCAGTTATAGAACAGAAAAATAGGAATCGTTTGATATGAAAATTTCAAAATCGCATTTTTTTAAGATACGAGGTTGAGAAAGTAAGGCATCGTTATTTTAAAAATGTATTTTGGCCGAAGAAATTATTTCTTAGTCAAAAAGTCACGGACTTATCACACAACCTTCGTATGTGGACAAAGTAAGCGGCCATTTAACCGCAGAAATGATTCAGACTACCATTTATTTTTCTACAACTGATTTAATTTTGAAATTAACTACGTTCCGTCACTTCACCAATCTGGGGCATCTCCTTTTAACGATTCAATTTCAATAGTCATCTCTACTCACCTACCAACCCAAAGTGAAAAACTAAGCACGAAATTGTTTTTGTCTTTTCTTTTTTTGTTTATTGTGCTTTCTTTAAATACACTTTTTTAACTATTTAGCTTGATTTTGCATTGTTTTATTTGCCTTTGTGCTTTTGGTTTTTGATGTTTGTGGAAAATGTAATATGCCGAATGAAGGCCCATAATGAATGGAGGCGTCTTGTTATTTATAAATTTATTTCGGTTATTGGACCAAGACATTTGTACATATGTACATAACAGCACATAATAAGCTACTCTTTGTTGTTTCAATAGTTTCTTCGTAGTTTTTATTCGGTGCATAATTGCAACTATTTCAAAACATACTCAACAAATATTCATAGCTGCTGAAATATGATGCCATCAATAACACCTTTGTGTATTGCACACTTAAGTGTACCAATTTTTTCGCACAATTATCCAATATTACTGGAAATTTCCATTATTTATGCAAAAAAAAAAACAAAAATTGCTTCAGCCATAATTCGGTTGAATGAAAATGATGAAGTCAAAATTTTGCGCAACAAAAAGTCGCTGAGCGGCAACAGTCGACAGTCGAACGTCAAACCGGCTCGCCACCCACCAATTTTATATTGAGCAAATATTATTATACTCAGCTGTACTAGTACACAGTGTATTATAGTTTTAATCACATAACGGTGGATTGTAACAGAATGAAATAATCGAGATAGATATAGACTTATATATATCAAAATGATCAGGGTGAAAAGAGAAATCGATTGAGCCATGTCCGTCCGTCCGTCTGTCCGTCCGTCCGTCCGTCTGTCCGTCCGTCCGTCTGTAAACACTCTAATATCATGTTCAGACATAAAAATTAATTAACTCAATTGGGGTTGATTGAACATCTTTAGATTTGGTGTTCAGACATATTTAATTTACTTGGCCCATTTAACAGGTCGGCTCAAGATACATACACACATACACGCCGTGAGCTGAATATCAAACTCTCGTGACCTAAATGTCAAAATTGCAAGGAGGACGAAATAATTTGACATTCATCTCACAATTTTTACCAATCGTAAACACGAATGCATGTATAAAATAAGCAGAAATAAAAACAAATTTTATAGGTGATGAAGAAGAACAAGAATACAGCTGATCTGACGAACCAACCTGTTTAGTGGACACTGACGCTAATCACATTTCTCTTTTCATGACATTTCATTTTACTTATGAAACAAGCCTTTTAACAGGGTTGCATGCAGAATTGTTCTTCATTAACAACTCATTAATTTCTAATGAAGCATTAACTTGGTCAATTTTTGTATGGTAAATTGAGAATCATTGGGCTTGAAAAATGAATGAAGGCTCTTAATGTTCAATTAAGGTTGTGTCTGAACATAACATAACTCGCGCAAAAATTGAGATATTTTGATGAAATTTGAAATGCAAGTTGGTATCGACACTGGGACGGTTGGTATTGAAAATTGGCGAAATCGGACCATGACCACGCCCACTTTTCCTATATAGAAAAAATCGGAAATTTGGTATCTCAGCCACTAATATAGCTAGAGTGATGAAATTTTACCCACGTGTTGAGCTCAGGCCCCTAAGAAGAAATTTGATGGAATTTTGGAAAATGGGCGGTGCCACGCCCACTTATTAAGGAGCAAACATTGCAAGCTTTATGAGTCATAACTCAGAAACTGTTGAAGATATATCGATGAAATTTGGTACGCGTGATTTACTTACTTAGGCAAACGTTTGGACGGAAAATAGTTAAAATCGGTTGACGGCCACGCCCACTTTTATATATGTGTATTATAAAGTGGCCTAATAAAAACATTTTAAGCGATATCTTTGTCAAATATAAAGATAATTCATTGAAATTTTGTTTCAAGAGTTCCACAATAGACCGGAAACAAAAAATATAATAATTTTGGAAAATGGGCGTGGCACCGCCTCTTTTTAGACAAAGGAATATACGAGATTTCTTAGCCTATAACTCGACAAATAATTGAGATATTATAACGAAACTCGGTTTATACACTTTTACAACTTGTGTTAATAGACACGCAAAAATTTATTGAAATCGGTTTATGACCACGCCTACTTTTTAACAAAGATATTTCTGGAACACCCTTTGGGAATTTGTAACGTGACATCTTTGTAACCAGAAGTCATAAAGGAATGAAATTTTGCACAAAGAATAATATTCATATGCTTAGTTGGATGACTGATAAAAATTTTGAAAATGGGCGTGGCTACTCCCACTTTATGCAGCACTCGCTTTATATAAAGTACACCGTGTTTCCATCAAACGCAAACAAACAATAAAAGCATACAGCTGAGTATCTAATGTTGTTCGATTCCACTCGAACTTAGGCTTCCTTACTTGTTTTATGTTATTTTTTTATATTTGTTTAGAAAAAAAAAACTGTAAACTCACACATAGACTCATGAATGAATATAAAGTTTATATGGCAAAAGTCCATGTACATACCCTGCAAAAAATGCGATTAATCCGGGACGTGTCCGGGATCAATCGCAAGGGAGCATGCGACTAATACAATTTTACATCCCTTTATATGGAGTGAATTGATCGCATTTGTTCGAGCATGTCCTATGAAGAGACTAATTTTTCAACTTGTATACCCGAACGGGTACCAATGTAGATTAATCACTAACATACCGAACGGGTACAAATGTAGATCAATCGCTTTCATCCCGAACGGGTACGAATGTAGATTAATCGCTTTCATCCCCAACGGGTACAAATGTAGATCAATCGCTTTCAGCACGAACGGGTACAAATGTAGATTTTTCCTTAAAAAATTGTAAATGTTAATGCATATTTAAATAAAGATTATATGTTTTACTTTTGTAAAAAAATCTCAATAAATAAATTAAAAAAATTTTAAGTTTTGAGTATGCATTATATGAGCGTAATGTAAAGGATTTTTTCATAGCATATTTTAGGCAACATTTTGTTAAAATTGTTATTAAACAAGTAAGGAAGCCTAAGTTCGAGTGGAATCGAACATTAGATACTCAGCTGTATGCTTTCATTGTTTGTTTGCGTTTGATGGAAACACGGTGTATTTTATATAAAGCGAGTGCTGCATAAAGTGGGCGTAGCCACGCCCATTTTCAACATTTTTATCAGTCATCCAACTAAGCTTATGAATATTATTCTTTGTGCAAAATTTCATTCCTTTATGACTTCTAATTACAAAGACGTCACGTTACAAATTCCCAAAGGGTGTTCCAGAAATATCTTTGTTAAAAAGTAGGCGTGGTCAAAACCCGATTTGAATAAATTTTTGCGTGTCTATTAGCACAAGTTATAAAAGTGTATAAACCAAGTTTCGTCTTAATGTCTCAATTATTTGTCGAGTTATGGGCTCCGAAATCTCGTATATTCCTGCTTCTAAAAGGAGGCGGTGCCACGCCCATTTTCCAAATTTTTGTATTTTTTGTTTCCGGGCTATTGTGGAACTCATGCCACAAAATTTGAATGAATTATCTTTATATTTGACAAAGATATCCCTTAAAATATTTTTATTAGGCCCCTTTATAGTTCCCATATATAAAAGTGTATTACCACAACTAATAAAAGTGTACACACCAAGTTTCGTCATTATGTTTAAATTATTTGACGCGTTATGGGCTCAGAAATCTCGTATATTCCTGCTTCTAAAAAGAGGCGGTGCCACGCCCATTTTCCAAAATTTTTGTGCTTTTCGTTTTATATCCGCAGTTGGACTCCTGCCATAAAATTTCAATGATATACCTTTATATTTGACAGAGATATCGCTTAAAATGTTTTTATTAGGTCACTTTATAAGACCCATATATAAAAGTGGGCGTGGTCGTTAACCGATTTTGGCATTTTTTCGTCCAAACATTTTCCTAAGTAAGTATATCACGCCTACCAAATTTCATCGATATATCTTCAACGGTTTCTGAGTTATGACCTATAAAACTTTCAATGTTTGGCCCTTAATAAGTGGGCGTGGCACCGCCCATTTTTCAAAATCTCACCAAATTTCTTCATAAGGGCCTGAGCTCCACACGTGGGTGAAATTTTATCACTCTAGCTCTATTAGTGACTGAGATACAAAATTTCCGATTTTTACTATATAGGAAAAGTGGGCGTGGTCATGGTCTGATTTCGCCCATTTTCAATACCATCCGTTCCAGTCTTGATACCAACTTGCATTCCAAATTTCATCAAAATATTTCTATTTTTGCACGAGTTATCGTGCGTACAGACAGACAGACGGACGGACATGGCTCAATCGATTTCTCTTTTCACCCTGATCATTTTGATATATATAAGTCTATATCTATCTCGATTATTTTATGGTGTTACAATCCACCGTTATGTGATTAAAACTATAATACTCTGTGTACTAGTACAGCTGAGTATAAAAATGGTGTTCAATTCGTTTTACCGGTTGTTCTACAATTTTTTAAATACATTGCTTATTTTTGTAAAATATCTACATTTAAGGAACCTAGATTTGTACCCGTTCGGAATGAAAGCGATTAATCTACATTTATACCCGTTAGGGAAAAATTGTTCTACAATTAGTCTACATTTATACCCGTTCGGGAATAATTGTTCTACAATTAGTCTACATTTATACCCGTATGGGGACAATCGGGGACTAATTGTGGACCGATTGTTCTCGAAAGAGATCAATCGAGGACAAATCTCTTTCGGGATTGATCGCACATTTTTTTGCAGGGTACGTACATATGTAGTATGTATGTGTAATTTCCTTCCAGTAGCATAAGAAAAAGTAGGTACATACTAATATCCTCAAGGCTTTTGGTCGCTTTCTTAATTTCATACCACCTGTGGCCCCGTGATGGTTTGGCTGCCTTACACTACATAAAACACGCCTTATGGCGTTTGGCCTCAAGTTGTGTTTAACTGCTGTTTTGTTGATTACTTTTTAATTTTTGCTTTTCAAACATAACCTTTAAAAAGTGCCAAATGCACTAAATTAACAAACGCAAACATAGATAGGTTCTACTACCGCGTACGCTGTACTTTTACATTCTACACTAAAAAATGTTGCTACTGCAGAGCGAAAACTTTTAAAAGACAAAATAAAAACAGAAATAAAAATAAAAATAGTTAAAAAGTTCATCAACTTTAAAACTGCTTAGCAAATACAAAAGTCAACATGTGAATGGCTCAACTTTGTATGTGCATATGTTATCCAACTGAGTCGGCAGCAGGGGCTCCATACATTTTTGTGTAGTTGGGTATGTAATTACGAGTATGTATGCATGTAGGTAGAAAAGGCGCTCATTGCCAACAACAATTGCCGGCGGTGTTAGGTGTATTAAATGCGAAAAGCAACAAAAGTTGCCAAAAGCGTGTTATCTTTGAAAAATGAGAAACAAAAGAAATGTAGGTACGCTGTTGTTGTTCTACTTGGTGCTATTTTTGTTGCTTGCACGATTCAGCCGTCATTCTGCTTAACCTAAAAATCAATGTAGGACGCTGAGCGAGCTCGTAGCGCAAACGATAGTTGAGCCAGTCAAAAACAAGTATTTAAGTGCAACATAAACAAAACTAAAAAGAAACAATAAAAAAATGCAACAGTAAAAAAAATGAAAAAAGTTTATGAAAAAAAAAATGGAAAAAATTAAATTAAAAGCGAATATTAAAACGTTTACATAGACAATCTCAAACCGGGAAGGGGCCATGCCCAATAGTGCGCCTGTAGCACCCCCTCCCCCCTATAAAGGGTTATTTTGACCCATTTTTTTTTTTAATTCAGGAAAATTGTATTTTTAAGGTCGCTAGAGGAAATGTTCTAGAAAATTATTCGCCATAAAATTTTAGTAGAGGTCTCCTACGGTGGTCCCTATAAGACGAGATAGCATAATGCCCAGTAAACAGTGGAGGTCTATAATTTTCAATTTACCTACTGAGCCATCGACAGCAACGGAATTTGATATCGCGAGAGGTACTTTATGCTGCGGAATAGTAGTCCTATGACTTTGACTCTCAGTTAAAAGTGCCTCTGTTCAACATTTTTGGGAACACATTTGCGAAACACAAAAAAACGTGTTGAGAGTTTTACTTCTAATAAAAAAGAAAAGCCTGCTTTGGAATTAACTTCGAAATCCGAAATAACTAAACCAAAAGGCTGATCGTAATAAATTAAGAGATTGCAACCACACCAACCTTTTAGAAGTTAGACCACGATTCAGCTGAGTTGCTAAGTGTGAGTTAGGCGACTTGGGTAATTCGCGATGAGCTATTGCTAGGCTACTGAAAATGGTGAAAAGCGCCTCTCCATTTGTCCACAAGCCATTACGTATTTAGCTAGAGATCCAAAAGTTGGTCTGCCTGGCAGCTTGTCGTCTCAAGTGTTTTTCCTTTGGCTGAAAAGAGGATAAAACTGGTATAATTACCATTATGCTGCTGGTATGTACATACATAAGTACAACCATAAGCCAAAAGCTAAAATGAAAAGTCCATGTCCCATATGAACATATATGTACATATGTGAAGGCATACACACACGTATGCAGTTGCGTTCATTCATTAATAGAGAAGGAAGTTTTTGTTTTTGCTTTTTTTTTTATTGTTTTCTTTGTTTTTGAATTTTTAAATTCATTGTTTTCTTTGTTTTTCTGTTTTTTTTTGTAAATTCATGTAGGATGTTAGTAGGCTATTGGAAATGTTTCACACGCGCTGCGCTGCGCTCCGCCGCCAACGACAGGCAAGACGTGCTTATTTCTCAAATACAACAACACCCAAGTGGCACGATTACCAACTCGTTAACCATGTTTTGCCCATTTTTCCAGTTTCGCATAGTTTTTCTTCTTTTCTTTGTAAACCAAGACAGCGATGGTGAATTGATTGTGGAATTTTATAATTATTAGGCGAAAAAAATAAACTCAATTTTTCGTATGAAACTTGGAAGACATTTATCAGCACAAGCCAATTCTATTAAAAGAGCAAACAAATTTTTTTTGGAAAAACTTTGCCTGCGTTTCTTTATTCGAAGCAGCGAACTGATCTGAAGAACTATTTTCATATGAAATTTACTTGAACCAAGCAAGTGCGAAAGCTAAATAAATCACGTTGACTGATCTTATAAATAATCATCGAGGTGTTTGCGCTAGAAAACAAAACGCCAACACTTAATCTGCGCTGGGTTCGTTTGCCATATCGAAAAGAAGTCTATTTTTGATGATATGGTGGTTGTTGTATTTTTTCTTGTCTTGATTGTTTCGTTTTGATATTAGCGTAGGGTTATGCTGTCATTCTACGAGCGAAAATCAAAATTATGCAGTTCACATAAAAAAAAACTAATGACATTACGCCTCGCATATATTTTTCATCAAACGTACATATGTATGTATGTATAATTTATTCACTATTTATCGCACGAGTATATATCGTTATTATCACATTATGCCTTTTACATTTTATTCGCTTCTTTTGTTAGAGCTTTTTATCATTAAATACATTTTTACATACATACGTGTTCATCATTCATTACGTAGGCATACCTTCTTTGATATGTAAGTATGTATTTATTTAGCACGAATGACGTCAATACAATTAAGTAAGCATTTGCCAATATACTTCACTTTCGCATTACGAAAATCACTATTACTTCGTTATAATTTTAGAAAATTGTGTTAAGAGGACAATAGGCATTTGAACTTCTATTTTGGCACTCTCGTGGTATAGATACGAATAGTGCATCTATAGAGTGCTTGACTCGTAACGGGTCGACGCCAGTGTTTGTGAACAGCAGCCAATCCTTATATGTAGGTATTTAGTGATGAATTCCTATTTTCCAACATTCGTTATTTCCAATGCTATTTCGAAGAAGACGCGCCTGCTTTCTCCATTCTTCCATTCAACGCTTCCGCCCCTGTGTTCGATTAATGTTCTCGTTTATACCCAACTGCACAATATACAAACATACATTGTAGTACTTAGATACATATGTATGTACATACTTATTTCTTTTTAATTACATTTTATTCAAATTTTTTTTTTTTTTTTTATTTTATTTTATTTTTTTTTTATTTTAATTGAAAATACACCGCTGTGTTGGACGTTCTTTAATGGTTAATAAACATGATGTTGAGAGTGTGTATCTAATACAACAACATACAGTCGTTCACATTCAAAGTGAGACAGTTTGTTTTTCTTATATATATGTATGTTTATAATCGTTCAGATAAAATTCGTTTTATAATTTCTGAAATCGTTCAAAGAAGTAATGCAAAAGTTATAAAAATTGGCTTAAATCTCAAAAAAATAGGAAAAGTTTTCAAGTCCAGGGCTCGAATTCTTAGAACTTTTCTGAGTATGCAGTTTTGTACATACCTGGGTAATACTGAGTAGTAGTTGGACTATTACGTACTTAAATACTTTATATTTTGATCTTGAAGTAATGAGTCCGTACTAAGTACTTTCAGAATATTCAAGTACTAGTACAAGTACAAGTACAAGGAATTGAAAAAGAATTGAAGTTTTAGCAAATACTTCAAAGTAATTGAAAAGAATTGAAAGTACTTGAAAAGAATTGAAAAATGTACTTGAATCGATTTTTCAATTCTTTTTAAGTACTTTCAATTACTTACAATCGACGACGATTGACGTTCCAAGTTGAAACCAATATTTAAAAAAGAACTAGAGTCCGCCTACTGTCGAATTTCGACAGTTTTTCTAGATATTTAGGATTAAGATATGTTATATTTTTTCTTATAATTTTATTTATGTTGAATTATTTTTTTTTTGTTTTAAATTAAATTTAATTACAGTAGAATCTCACAAAAGTTAACCAAATGGTCCCAAGGGCATTTAACTTTTCCGAAATATTAACTTTTCCAGGTGTTTTTTAAATTTGATAGAATACTGTAATAAACATAATTTTTGGGATATAACATATCAAATTTATTTGAATATCTCAGTTTTAATCATTATAAAGCAGAAAATTAGATTTAGTTTACATACATAAAATTTGCTAGCCATCCATCTTGCATACAAATTTTTTCTAGGGTACACTCAAAAAAAAAAAATTACTCAGATTATGGAAAAATGGGAATGATTCGGCGCTAAAGACATATTTCCATATTATTATTCCTTGATTTGAAGAAAATCGTACATCAAAATATGGAAATATGTCTTTAGCGCCGAATCATTCCCACTTTTCCATAATCTGAGTAAGTTGTTTTTTCAGTGTACATTTTGGCAAATTCAAGCTTAGCTCTTGATTTTAAAATTGGACCACTAATTGCACAATTGCGTTGCCTTTGGTTCAAAAGCCATTTATACGACCTTGCCTCGAGAATGGGATATTCCGACCTGTGCAAAGTTTTCTTGGTTGCCAATTCCTGTGTGCTTGCCACTGCCTCCAAAATTTCATATCGTTTTTTCTTTATTTTTGAGATGGCCACTTTAGATACACTATAATCTAATAGTGAATACCTTCATCAAGTTTTCTTAAAATATCAGCTTTTTGATGTAAATTCAATCTAATGTGCGATGGTTTATTCCGCTTTGTTGCCATTTTTAACACACAAACTATGTTACACCACTCAATAGTACACTTGTACCTCGCGAAACTGACAATAATTTTTACACAGAAATTCGGGGAATGCACGCAAATTCCGGGAATACATAGAAACAAGGGGAATGAGCTTGTTTTTGTTGAGAAATAAACGGTTGGATTTGAAAAAAAAAAAATCGATAAGCTCAGAAAAGTTAACCAAGAGTTAACTTTTTAGAGCTGTACGTGGACGCTCAAATTTGGTTAACTTAACCGAAGGTTTAACTTTCTCGCGAGTTAACTTTTGTGCGATTCTACTGTATTTATTTATGTTAAATTTCAAATGCACTTTTTTAAATAAACATAATATGGACTACAAGCGACATGTAAAAAATATAAAATATCGTTTATTTTGGTAATTTTTTTTTTAATATTGATTTCAAGATTGTAAGTAATTGAAAGTACTTGAAAAGAATTGAAAAATTGGTTCAAGTACAATTTTCAATTATTTTCAAGTACTTTCAATTCTTTTCAATTACTTTGAAGTATTTGCTAAAACTTCAATTCTTTTTCTTGTACTTGTACTTGTACTAGTACTTGAAAATTTGGAAATGCAAGTACCAGTACCAGTACAATTCTTTTAAAATGTACTTGTCAAAAGTTGTACTGGTACTTGATATTACCCAGGTCTGGTTTTGTAGCCCAATAAAATCTAGTATAATAATGTAAGTATCGATGTTCTAAAAAATTCCGCTGATTTTTATACCTTTCATGAGAATGAAATGGTATTATAACTTTGTGCCGAAAATCAAATCTTGAAAGTACTAGAAGGAGGCGTGACAGACCCATCAATATAACAACATATATACCGATATAATCAGAATCATGAGCTGAGTCGTTTAAGCCATGTCCGTCTGTCCGTCCGTCCGTCCGTCCGTATGTGTGAACGCAAACTAGTCCCTCAGTTTTTGAGATATTTGATTGAAATTTGGAACACGGGTGAGTTTTGATGCTCAGTCGATCATTTGTCGGAATTGGCCGAATCGGACCACTATAACATATAGCTCCCATACAACCGATTTTTCAGATATACACATTTTGATGTATAACTCCTCCATTTTAACAGCTAAAAGCGTAAAATTTTGAAGTGTTTGTACCCATGTTGGCCCAAACAGGGTAAGCGAAAATTGTCCAGATCGAAGCACTATAACATATATCTCCCATACAACCGATTGTTCAGATATGTACATTTTGGGATATAACTTCTCAATTTTAACAGATAATGACATGAAACATTATAAGTACTTGTACCCATATCGTCCCAAATAGGGTTACCGAAAATCGTCAAGATCGGACCACTATAACATATAGCTGCCATACAACCGATTGTTCAGATATACACATTTTGGTGTATAAATCGTTCCATAAATAACCCACAAAATTGACATTATAAATTATAATAAATCAGGCTATGTACAACATACATAGGTAGCTTTTCATTTCCCCACTCATGAAAGGTATGAAGTCTTCGGTACGGCCGAAGACAGCCGCGCTCTTACTTGTTTTTTTTTTTTTTTTAATTTTTTTTTTGAAAAGTGTTTGTTATTTTCTTCCATACAAAATGAACTATCAAGGGTTTGTATGGATGAAAATAACACTTGCACATTATTATATCGTCGCTATAGAAGAAAAAAGACGCAAACTGTTTTGTTGAGGAAGAAAGACGCAAACTTTTTTTCTTTCAAAGAAAGACGCATTAAAAATATTTTTCGAAGGAAAGACCTTATTTTTTTTTTGTTTGATAACGAAGAAAGACGCTTTATTTTTTTTTTACTATAAAGAAAGACGCATTTAAATATTTTTTAGGAAAGAAAGACGTATTCGATTTTTATTTTTCTTTGTCAATATTAATGCTAATGCGTCTTTCTTCGCAGTTAATAATGCTAATGCGTCTTTCTTCGTCGAAATATTTTTAATGCGCCTTTTTTCGTCGACAAATGACATTCGTCTTTCTTCTTCCGGAGCGACGATATCTACTAGAATTTAATGAACTATAAAACTGCTACTATATTATTATTATAAAACTGCATAATCAGAAAACTTCGCAGAATTCGAGAATTTTTTTATAACTTTGGAAGAATATATTTTACGGATTTCAGTTGAGTAGTTGTCGATATTTATCTCGGAAATTATCAAACGAATTTTACTTCAACGATTATAAAAAATATCCATATAAGAAAAACCAACTGACTCACTTTGAGTGTGAGCCACTGTACCTATGTACATGTATTCAGCGCCTTATAATTTGCGTCTCTTGCTGCCACAGTTTATTATATATGTATTATAACTTTATCGTCAAGCTTTTTTAATTAAAAATGGAAAAATGCGTACGTATTGATTTTTAATACATTTCTATTTTTAATTACTTGAAAAATTGCTGATTGAGTTAAAGAAATTGAGCACTCACTACTTATGCCATTAAAATGATTAGTGATTTATATAATAATAGTCATCAATTAGAATGCGAGATAAATTAAGGACTGTGCATTTTTGTAAGAAATTTGTTGTTATATGTATGTTAGTATGGTGAATAAAATACAAAATTAAAACTGGCCGCCATAATCGAACATACTTAAGTAGGAATGGAAGTTCTCAATCAACACCAATTGTGTACATACATACTTATATATATGTACATATGTATACATACTCACTATGTACTCTACTATATTTATCTGTAATTTTTTTTCTGATCTCAGCGGGCTTTTTTGCATAAATTTCTCACGTTTGGCTAACAAAAACCTCTTGCAGTGTGCTTTTTGCCCTGAATTTTCATTATACGCGTTTCAGCAGTGCGTAAATCATTACATAACCAAAACAAAATACAAAATCAGAACAAAAGTATTCAATACCAAACATTTTTAAATGTCCATTTTTAAAATTAATATTATTTATAGTTGAATTTAACAACAATTTTCTTTCCAATTACTTTCAGAACACTTCACCGCTCTGGGATGACTTTCTTAGCAAAGCCACGAAGTTGCACCAATGTTTACGGTGAGTATCTATATATTATATAATAATAATATATAATATAATACAATGGCGCTATTATAACTCTGACGAGTTTTATGGCCGAGCTTCTCTCCCAATTTGAGGTGTGCTCCTTTTTGTTTTTCCTACTAATTGGGTGGACCTACAGTTTTGTGCCGGCTCCGAACGGCGAATGCATTTTTTTGTGAGAAGCTTTTTCATGGCAGAAATACTCTCGGAGGGTATGCCGCCCACTGCCGAGAGGTGACCGCTGCTCTTAAAAAACCCAACAATTGGATTTTTTACTAATTAGAAAAATTGTTTTGGTGTTTGGCTCGGACCGTGATTTGAACCCGAGACCTCTGGCATAGCAGGCGAGCACTCTACCCACTGCACCACAGCGGCCACCGATATATATTAATCTATATATTATTATATATTAATAGGCTAACATTTTTTCCATACAAATAATTGCCAGGCTGTTTAGCACATTTAACATACTCATATCCACATAAAATTGATATGGATGTGTTCGTATGAGTCAGGAGCAGTGCATAGGCATATAATTTTTTCTATAAATTATTTAATTTGTTTATAATTAATAAATAAAATTTTTAGTTAAGAGAAATAGATATCGTAAACGTGTTTACAAATATCGTAAACACAGTTGAAGAGTCGCTTTAATTTAAAAGCGCTCTCTCTATTTTATATGCATTGGCCCAGTTTACGCTAAGATCAAAATCAACGCGGCCAAATATCTCCTATTGCTTTTCCATTAAAGCGAAAAATGAGAGAGAGGGCGGGAGAGCACACTGAGTAATTTTAATTTTGACCAAGGCATATCTAACAGGTAGGCTCGGCGGCGAATTGAAAAACTTCTTTTTTTATTTACAAAGGTAGAGCATAATGTCTAAATCAAAGCGAATTCACATCATGGCCAATAGGAATGAAGGAGCCCCAAGCGAATTCAGATTTTAACCACGGCGAAATATCATTTTGACATTACACTACCAATTACAATAACAAAATACATGGGAAATTTCTAAATTCGCCACCGGGCCTACCTTGCTAGATCTGCCTTGATTTTGACCATGATTTCGCGTCGGACCGTGATCAAAATAGCAAATCAGTGTTGCGTTACAACTGGAATTTGGAAAGTGTTGCTTATCTCCGCGAAAAGGAATAATTTTTGTACCAATACAAAGTTGAAGAAATAAATTGCATGGTCGAATTTCGAGCACCGGCGATACTAGTTTATTTTATTTTTTCATATCGTCGCTCAAGCATCAGAACCGCCTATCCAAAACTTGTGCAAAAAATGAGATATGAATTTATCTACGACTTCAGAGTGCAGCTTTATTTGTTCCATACCATGACTTTGGTATTGGCAAGCTCGGGATGCTTACATTTTTTCTTCTAATGCCCTGTTGAGCTCTGAAGAGAGCGCAAACCAAAAATATATGCAGATTATAAGTAGAACGAAATGGAGAAACAATTAGCATTTTGCAGGGTGTTCTGCCACAATTAAAAAATTGGACAGTTCATGCCAAAATATTGAATAAATACTAGGTATATATGTATGTATGTATATTGTCTTTTTCAGCGTGCAAAGACGTATGATCATTTCACATAAGATTAAATAAAAATGCCTTTCCCGGTCAAATCGCTTAATATACACATTTATATAAGTTCTTATTTATATAAGTGTGTACATTCAATCCGTGCATCCGTGTGTATATAAACATGCTCCTCTTTTCTTATATTGAACTCAAATTCAATTTAATGTTGTATTTTTTATATTCATTTATTTGCAGTGCCGCCATTCAGGCAATCGCCGCATATTTGGATGCATTCCAAAAAATAGCAGACGCGGCCACAAATTCAAGAGGTAAGTTCAAACCACCTCAAACTGCAAATAATAAAAAGAGAAAGCTCAAGCATATTTACATAAATATATGCAAAATGAAATGCTTACGTAATATCGAGGAGAGAGATAAAAGAGCTCAAAAGCCTTTTAACTATACCAAACGGATAACAAAATAGATATATCCATACATGTATGTATGTATGTATATGAATGCAACAAGGATTTTAGTATCGTTCACAAAGTGGCTCACAAAACTTAATATTAAAAATTCAGCGACTATTTTCTATCTATTGAAATATTAACATTATCATGATGTGACTATTTGTTGTTGTGTGTGGGGAATATTCGACAACAAAAAATGCATGATTTTAAATGGTAAATTCTTAAGTCTTTGACATTATCTGAAGCCATGTGTAAACTTTGCCAATGTTAAACTATGCACTTAGCCTTTAAAGTACGCAAAATTAAAGCCACCCCATCGGAAGAGTTGATCCCCAGCCACTGACCGTCGAAGTGGAAATTTCTAAACGAATCGCAACACCTGACTGACTCTCTGTGTTAAATTGCTACATACAGCCATAGTTAGAGTTGTTACAATGTGATATACATAACATGCTCATGCTTTAGTTTCCCAATCAACCCTTCATGGTGCATTCTAGTGTCCGACCGAAGCTGGAATTTTAGGCCGAAGCCGAAGCCGTAGCCGAATATTCGGCATAATCCTTTATTCGGCCGAAAACCGAAGCCGAAGCCGAATACCAAAATAAGAAAAATATATACTTAAGTATGAGATTTTTTTTATTTCATAACTAGAGCTCGGATAATAGGTGAAAATCAAACGCCTAAAATTATGCTACGTAATGTTTGTGAGCACATCCAGTGGCAATTTTAAGGGTGGGGGGGGTTCATTCAGGTCTAAGCCCCCGTGAATGCAATTGGATTTTTTGCTTACTAGGATGCCAGAAAAATAAATTATTAAGGTTTTTTATGGGTTGCACGTGAAAAATTGCAGAGAAAGCTACAATAAATAAATATAATAATAAAGAATAATAATAAATAAGGTATATGAAATAAATATATAATTATAAAGAATAAAGAAAAAAATTAAAAATTTGTAGTGACTCGCTTAAATTTGAGACAATATCTTCGCACGTGAAGGAAAAGCAATTACAGTTTCAAACCAAATATATTTTGAATGAAAATGAGGCAAGTGCATATTAGCAAATGGAATATATAATACAGCTTTTTAATTTGTAGTGGTCTGACTTTAAACATTTGCATATTTTAGGTAAAAAAACTTGACTTGAACTTTCCTGTTTTTTCTTATGACTATTTCAGGGTTTACAATTTTCCAATTGGATACTCGGCATAATTCCATATCTGTAAAAATGCAAATTTCTGTCGTGGTAAAAACCGTTCTGCATTTTTGTTTATGAGTTATTGGAACATTAACTATGCCATAATTTACTTACTTTTCCCAAATTTTATTTTCATTACAGCTAGTTTTGTTTTGCTGTCAAAAAGCTTGACGATGTACAAAAATATAAAATAAAAAATGTGTTCTTCATACTTTTTTTCAGTAAAAATGTCAAAGAAACTAAATCCCTCTTTGGCTTTATTTCATCACTCACCACTGTATGTTTATTCAAACTGCAAATTTGTGTAACATGATTAAGAACTTTTCTAATAAAATCTTCACCATACCAATATGCTACCCCTTTATATTTAAATTGTAATCCCGTCACTGAAAACAACCAAAATTTACAAAATGTAGCATTTTTTAGGCGCTTGATTTCACCTATTTTTCCGAGCTCTATTCATAACAATTAATTTTTTTTTTGTCTTTTGAATAAACAAAAAACCTTACAAAAATACATACATAGTTGTAAACAAAAATAAAAAAATTCAGTCTTTATGTAGGTAAATAAAATTCAATACTTAAAGTTCAACAGCTTTATGTTGTACGCCAAAAAAAGAGTTTATCTGCTTCGGTGTATATTTGACCAGCAACTAAGGTTAAGTTAGTCGAACAGCTGGTTGGAGTTGTGTATGTATACTCAAATTGTATTCCGCCAATCATGGTCTGCGACTTCCGCGAAAATAATTTTTAATGAAGTGATAACCAAGAAAACACAAAATTACCATTATCTCAAAAACCTAACCATAAAACAATAGCAGTACTTGAATTTCTTGGTTATTTTTTTGCTGTAACATAGTATTATACATACATAAAACTATTTTTTTTGAAACTGTATTGAATTTTTACTTATGATCTCTTTGTTTTTATGGCCAATAAGTGAATAAACCACTTTTTCGTGTAATAAACTATGTTTAATTTAATGACACTTTAAAAGAATTGATCGACACACTAAGGTGACGATATTTAATAATTAGCGTAAGTTATCGTTCGGAATCTTAGGCCTGTTCAATAGCAAAAACATATTACTAGAAGTTACGATATTCTGTCGCTTATAAAAAATCAAAAATTCGTAAAATCCAGTCAATTTTTTTTTGTTATTAAACACATCTATTATTCGGCCTCGACTATTCGGCCTTTTCAGCCGAAGGCCGAAGCCGAAGCCGAATAAAAAATACCAGCCGAATAGGCCGAATACCGAAGCTTGGCCGAATATTCGGTCGGACACTAGTACATTCTTAGGGTGTTTGTGGTGAACATTTTTCAACTTGTATACAAATACGTATGCATATTTTATGCCACCCATTTTTAAGGCTACATCATAAATGTAACAAATATTTAGTACGAGTTGTTCATATTTATGCAAAGCTTAAATGTTTCTTAGTTGACTAGACATGCACTTACTCTTCCTCTGTGTAGCTTTCGCTCGCTGTTACACGCACCAGAAATCCACACTCCCATTGTTGATATGTTGAGTGGCGCGGCGATTTAGACTAGATCGCCGTAACTCACATTTGTGTAAGAATTACTCCAAGAGAGAGTCTCCATCAAATTATAAATTCGCGGCGATTAGAAAGCCATTTAAAACCTGGTTAGCATTCGTGGGCTGGCTGTCGGTCTTACATAATTTCCATATTCGTCGCATTCCCAGTTAGGCAAGTGTTTGTACATATGGATATGTACAATCAGGTGAACATTGCCTTGTTTTATATACCGCTAAAATTGGTCAACAATGAACTCCAACGGCTGCACACGAAAATTCAACCCTTTTTTGTGTTGCCAAGATTGGATGACACGCGTAATATGTTAACTATTTGCCGAGAGAATGTCCGTCTACTTTTCGCCAACAAGTAAAAAATATATGATGTATTGTGGAACGATCTTCCGTCATCCCTTGTCAAGTTTGGTGAATCTATATACAAATGTATTTATGTACATAAGTACATACATTCTCACCCCCCGGTAGTATTTACCTTGGTGTAAATGGGGCAACTGCAACGGCAAAGGCATTAACAGCGAACAAGAATAACACTAATTAACACAAAAAATGGACACGAAAATAAACCGAAATGAGCTATTTTTGGAACGCGGAATGTAAAAACAGCTGACTGAAAACTGCAACATTAATAGTTGAGATTCTTCCCAGCAAAAAACAATCTCTACCGTTAGAGAATCTATGGAGACTACATAAGAAAACTAGTCTATTTCTCTAAGCATTCTCTAATCGACAGCGAAGATAGAAAAGTACGCTGGAATTTAACTGGAAACTGATTAAAAACAAAAAAGAATTTACAAATTCTCATTGGAATCTCATTAGAGAACTACGTACATTATGCCGTTTTCTTTTCTCGAAAAAATGTTGCCCTTTTTGATTTTCTTAGCTATTTTGTAGGCTTGTATGGTAATTTTACCGAATATTGAGCTCTAAGTAAGCAAGAGGGCACCATTATCTACAAATTTAGCCATTTTATAGAAAGTTAGGTTACGCAATTCGATAATTGGGATATAGAAGGGCAGCATTTTTTTGCAGAAAAGAAAACGCCATTAGATTTCCATTCGAGAATAATATGAGAGAGACGACATTTGGAGTATTCGAGAGAAAAGTTCTACGTAATATTTTTGGACCTGTGCGCGGGCGAGTATCAATGGAGATTTAATGATGAGCTGTACGAGCTTTACTCAAACATCGACATTGTTCAGCGAATAAAAATCCAGCGGCTACGTTGGGCAGGTCATGTCGTGAGAATGGATGAAGGTGTTCGGGCCCAGAAAGTGAGACATCCACTGCTTTGGGAAGATCAAGCCTCCCTAGGTATGTATTTCCAAGTGCTGCACGAAACAGCAGCAACTGGCGCGCTTCATTGTACTCGACCAGAATTGTCTAGACGGTTACGCGCCAATTAAGAAGAAGAAGAAATACAATTTTCTCGATTTGAGAACTACATATGTCCCATTTTTTGAGAACGCTATGATTCTCAGCAGTTTCTCGTGTTATCCTCTAACGTTAGAGATTTGAGAAAGGGGCCCGTTATCGAGTCATTGTCAAAGCGATATCTAACCTCAGTATTTGTTTTGAAACTGCTGTTATACATACTACACACCTTTTCTTAGATTTTTGCGATAAGCACAAACTTTGTTAACTAGTGTAGAAGAAACGCAACTGCAATTGCAAATGACAACATGACCCGCTGCACCAAAGCCCTTTTATATTGAATTTTTTGTGTGGTGGCAGTGTTTAGCGTTTGGGGCGGGGCGGTGCGATGCACATGTGAAGAGACCGGTTGTTGACCGTAGCACCGAGTGTTGCAGTGCACCGGCTAAGTGTTTGTTTAACTAGGAAATAAAATAAAAATAAAAAGCTCAAACAACAGACAGACAAAATGTGCGTGTAAATGTGTACACATAAGAATAGCAAATGCAATGCTGGTCTTTAACTTCACGTGCTCTTTGTTGTTGTTGTTGTTTGGTTGTTTGGACAAAATTGCAGTCAATTTGCTTTGCAGCCAAAAGAAAGCCTAGACAATATGGCGTACTTGACGGAACTGGTGCATACGTGTATGTGTGTGTGTGTGTGTATAAATATGTATGCAAATATTGAATTATAATATATATTCATTTTTTGTGCAATAACACCGTTATTTTGTTGGGAGCGGCGGCGGCGGTTCTAGGCTAAACGAAGGAAACTTCAGGCAAAAATGTTGAATTTGAAATATTAATACAGCCATAAGATCTAACGCATCCTTTCCATCCCACTTTTCAAGCCCAATAAAACTAGTTAATCAAGTTATTTGCATTTGACAACAATTTAATTCTTGTCACAATTTTCTTCCTGTTCTTGTTCTCAAAGCAACAGCGTGAGAATGAGGATAAAGTGAAAAAGTGGAAAATGTCTTGAGTTGTAAATACGAGGCAATGGAAGTCAACCTAATCGCTTCCGATATACTTACATACTTATATAAGTAGGTATCAGGGATGGGCGGTTTTGAATAAATTTTTATTCAAATAAAAAATAAATTTTTATTCTTCATTCTCATATCCCTGAATAAAGAATAAATTTTTATTCTTCATTCCGGCGCGCTTGAATAAAGAATAATTTTTTATTCTTTATTCTGATACCCTTGAATAAAGAATAAAAATTTATTCTTCATTCTGATACCCTTGAATAAAAAATAAATTTTTATTCTTCATTTTGGTGCCCTTGAATAAAGAATAATTTTTTATTCTTCATTTTGATACCCTTGAATAAAGAATAAAAATTTATTCTTCATTCTGATACCCTTGAATAAAAAATAAATTTTTATTCTTCATTCTGATGCCCTTGAATAAAAAATAATTTTTTATTCTTCATCCGAAATTGGTTGAATAAAAAATAAAATTTTATTTTTCATTCAGATAATTTTGAATAAAGAATAAATTTTTATTCACGTTATTCAAATTATTCTTGCAGGTCACACAAGTAAATGATTTTGCGAATATTTTTCTGAATACGAACCAAGTATTTTCCGAGCCCCAACCGAATATTTTTCCGAATACTTTCCCGAATCCGAACCCAAATACTCAACCGAATATTTTTCTGAATCCGAACCGAATATTTTACCGAATACTTTCCCGAATCCGAACCGAATATTCTCCCAAATCCGAATCCGAATACTTTCCCGATTCCGAACCGAATACTTTCCCGAGTCTGAACCGAATACTTTTCCGGTTTCGAACCGAATACTTTTTCCGGGTTCGAACCGAATACTTTTCAGGGTTCGAACCGAATACTTTTCCAGGTTCGAACCGAATACCTTTCTGAGTTCGAACCGAATACTTTTCCGGGTCCGAACCGAATACTTTTCCGAGTTCGAACCGAATACTTTTATGAGTCCGAACCGATTACTGTACCGAGTCCGGGACCCGCTGGCTCTGTAATTAACGAAGTTATGGTAAAAATGAAAATGTCCTTGTACTTGAATAGAACGGCGCCAAATTTCATTAAAAACCGATGACCAGAACATGACAACAAGAAACTACATACTTCTTTTGCTTATACATACAATGTACATATGTAAATATGTATGTACTGTATGCATATTCGTTTGCATTTTAATTTTTACCATAACTTCGTTAATTACAGCTGGTAATCGGTTCGGACCCGGAAAAGTATTCGGTTCGAACCCGGAAAAGTATTCGGTTCGAACTCGGAAAAAGTATTCGGTTCGAACCCGGAAAAGTATTCGGTTCGAACCCTGAAAAGTATTCGGTTCGGACCCGGGAAAGTATTCGGTTCGAACTCGGAAAAAGTATTCGGTTGGAACCCGGAAAAGTATTCGGTTCAGACTCGGGAAAGTATTCGGTTCGGAATCGGGAAAGTATTCGGATTCGGATTTGGGAGAATATTCGGTTCGGATTCGGGAAAGTATTCGGTAAAATATTCGGTTCGGATTCAGAAAAATATTCGGTTGAGTATTTGGGTTCGGATTCGGGAAAGTATTCGGAAAAATATTCGGTTGGGGCTCGGGAAAATACTTGGTTCGTATTCAGAAAAATATTCGCAAAATCATTTACTTGTGTGACCTGCAAGAATAATTTGAATAACGTGAATAAAAATTTATTCTTTATTCAAAATTATCTGAATGAAAAATAAAATTTTATTTTTTATTCAACCAATTTCGGATGAAGAATAAAAAATTATTCTTTATTCAAGGGCATCAGAATGAAGAATAAAAATTTATTTTTTATTCAAGGGTATCAGAATGAAGAATAAATTTTTATTCTTTATTCAAGGGTATCAAAATGAAGAATAAAAAATTATTCTTTATTCAAGGGCACCAAAATGAAGAATAAAAATTTATTTTTTATTCAAGGGTATCAGAATGAAGAATAAATTTTTATTCTTTATTCAAGGGTATCAGAATAAGGAATAAAAAATTATTCTTTATTCAAGCGCGCCGGAATGAAGAATAAAAATTTATTCTTTATTCAAGGATATGAGAATGAAGAATAAAAATTTATTTTTATTTTTTCGTTATTGAATTATTCAAATTTTGAATAATGCCCATCCCTGGTAGGTATGTACATATGTAACTCATAAATTTTCTTCTATAAGCTTAAATGCAATTAAATCATGGAGACAAGTGTTATCTGATGCAATTATTTGAAAACGATAAACTGGGATTTTATGAAGGCTAAGGCCTGAGAACAAACTGAATGGCCACAAAAAAATTGGCTTGAAAATTGCAATTAAATTGCGTTACAATCACATAAAGCACATACTATTGCAATCAGCTTCGATTGTAAATCATATTGATTGTAAATCATATTGATTGTAAATTTTTTGATTGCACATATTACAACTGCAATCATTTTCAAAATTTTTTATTGCAGTCAACTTTGATTGTAAATCATATTGATTGTAAATTTTTTGATTGCACTTGTTACAACTGCAATCATTTTAAAAAATGTTTATTGCAATCAACTTTGATTGAAATCATATTGATTGTAAATTTTTTGATTGCACTTGTTACAACTGCAATAAATACAAATATTTTTACTGCAGTCAACTTTGATTGTAAAGCATATTGATTGTAAATTTTTTGATTGTAAAAATTACAATTGCAATAATTACCAAAATTGATTGTAAATTTTTTGATTGCACTTATTACAACTGCAATCATTTTCAAAAAATTTTATTGCAATCAACTTTGATTGCAAATCATATTGGTTGTAAATTTTTGATTGCAAAAATTACAATTGCAATAATTTATATAAATAGTTATTGCAGTCAGCTTTGATTGTAAGTTATTTTGATTAGATTAGCTTATGCGATACCA